>JAVRXN010000008.1:15109267-16309267 GCA_033556935.1 Timema podura
GCTGGTATTTGAATGCTTATGTTTAGTCTGCTTGTCCAGTAAGTATTATCAATAAAGTTTTGTATTTTTCCAATATATTAACTGTTATTCTTATGGGTAGGCATAACTTATATGCAGGAATGAGCCTACATTATTGTGTTTGGGATAATTTTTATTATTCTTATGTGTCTAATAAAGTGAATAAACTATCAAAATATTATACCAAGACCAAGAAAAAGAGCTAAATATGTGCTGGATGGAGCCCTTCATTCATTATCTTTGGCTTTGATATCATTATGGTTATATTAGCCCTGTAAACCAAATCATAAGATGTTTGTGTCACATTGCTTGAAATATTGCATTTAGACTAATTGTAATTTTTTTAAATAAAAGTGACCCTACCCGATGACTCTTAGAAGAAATTTCTTCATTTTTTACTTCAGCATTTTTAGGAATTATATTTAATGGTTGAAATAATTTGGATACACAATTTATTCTGCCCTGAACCTTCAATGAAAATTTTACATTTTGTAAAAACTGAACTGGCACACGTTGAAGCTTTGCTGCACAAAACAAAGTATATTTATCTATAATCATGGTTATCGAATGTTTTAACTACTCAAATTGATTCAATCACTTCACGCTAAACGGACATTAAAATAGTATACAAGACACAAATATCTACACACAATTCATATTGTTTACAAACAATCACAACACATGATAAGCGGATGTAAAGGGAAAAGGCTGCCAAGCCTTACATAATAAGGTATTTTGATTAAAAAATATTTTAACTACACAAAACACTTAGTTACATAATTTAGAATTAAGGTTATCATATTATGTATTGAATTATTTAAAAAATAATCATTATATTATGTTTATAGCATTTTTTATCAATACTTTCAATATTTTTGAAGTTGGCTACAATTGTCGACAAAGAGCATCTATACAAGTATTTGTAGGGTGCTAGATTACATCTAGATCCTATAGTAATGTGTTAACTTGATCTGTGATGTGATCTGTGGGCTAAATCTTACCAGATGGCATGTCATAAATTCACTAAAGAGTTTAGAGGTTATGTATAAAAATATTCTTAATATAAATCACCCTTTAACGTCATTGTTATTTTTAGGATTTTAAGCAATATTATGGATGACACCAAGAATGACATTAATGAACACGTTTTCAAGTTTATTAACGACATAAAACTTGGGTAAGTTTAGTGGAAATGTGGGTAGGTAATAATTAAATTAAATATTTATGAGTTAATTTTTTTATATTCTATGACCCTCTCATTTTTCTAGGAACTCTATACATTTGATTTAGTTTGAATTATTTTCAGGAAAATATCCAGCTCTTATGATATTACAATAAACACCGTGGGGCTGCTGAAAGAAATCGTAGCACAATCTGAATGGCAAACAGCTGAGTAAGTTGAATACTTAATGTGTTAGCATTCCATTCTATTACATGACATCCTGACGCACCCAGGCATTTAAAACGAAAATTTATATCTTACAATAATTTAACATATATGCCTTTAGATTTGTCAAGAATAAAACACTAGTTTAATATAGGCCTTTAAGTGTGGGAAGAGTGAAAATGGAACATAAGATTTATTGAAGTATAAACAGCATGAGAATACAAAACTCTAAACTTTTTTTTTTTGTGAGTTTGTGTAGGCCTATGCATTTTATGTTTTTAAATTTTTGCATTTAAAAAGGATATTTGTACCTATCTTTTATTGTAAGGCAATGACATCTGGTTTAAAGAAAGGGTAGATAACATTTATGAATCCTTTTGAGAAAATATTTTAAAAATAACTTAGGTAAGCCTACCCTGCATTGATATTTTTTCATTTTCATGTATTTGAGGTACCTAGACTACCTATTGGCTCTCTGAAATAACTGATTATATTAGCATACGTTTTATAAACTAATTTAATTCTTGAACAGACACAGCATCCAGCTTCTGGCCATTAATTCATCACTAAGAAAGCGGAAACCCAAATTTTACCAATGATAAATTTCTCGTTCATGCCAGGAATTGAACCCGGGACTCTTGGCTTAGTAGACAGATACACTATTGATTGACATTGATATACAGTGTTGGACTTATGTGTAAATAATTGAGTTTATGTAAGAGTGTTAAATAAGGCTACAGTATGTGAAAGAGGTTTTGTTAAATGTTAATTCGTTAAAAGATCTACAATCTGTTGGGTAAAGGGAATAAAGAAATAAAATCCTATTTGTAAGATTTGAATTTGCTATATAAAAAAAGCAAGATGTTCAAGGCGTGGTTGCTCTACCTATTTTCTAAGTTATTAATAAATAGTCTTAGTATATGAATGGTTGACATTTTTACTTTTGTGCAATTAATAATGCTGCAAGGTAAGGTTTTTTTTGTAAAAAAAAATATTTTCTCAAAAGGAACTTATTCTTATGAAGTATAGAACGCTGATTATCCAGACACCAGCTATTCGGACAACCCGTTATTTGGATTCGTGTCGCAGCAGCAGTTTTAGTTAAATTCGGAGTTTGTGGGTATGAATTGGTTAGACTGATTCTTATTGTTTTTTATGTATGTCAGCGGTTCTCAAACTGTTTTTAGATCGTACCCCTTGGCCATGACTAAAAGTTTTAATGTACCCCAAATATAAAAAATTTCCAAATGACAGGCTTTAAAAAATAAGACCACATGATAAATTATTGATCTATATAATCTATTGGGAAAAAATATCCGTAATCAAAATATTGCAAATGTGACAAAGCTATTTAGGGAGAATCCTACTGTTATAGCATTAACATTAGGCCCCCTACCTCTTATTGGGAATTGTCATGATCAGTTAAAAAAACATAATTTTTTACTGTAAAATGTCTGTAGAAAAGTTTTAACACATTTTCTTCACAAATTTTTTCAAAAATAAAGGAAAAAAAGTAAGCCTAAACACAATATTTTTAAATCAAAAATTTTAATTTTAATTCTGGAGCTGATATTTTCAGTGAGAGGAGTGTGGTTGCATGGCTTGGCACAACTTTTTGATTTCTGGTTGTCCAGTTGAATTTTTCAAGCGGTGGTTCGGCTCCAAATTTAGCCTATTGCGACACTTATTTTTTAGGTACACCATGGAGGAAAAACCACTCTCACAGTAAATACATTGTTGAGAAACTGCTAATGTAGAAGGTTTCAAGTAGATGGTTGAAAATTCTCAGAAATTGATCTTTAGCCAAGAGCAAATACAGGAAAAAGAAAGGCGGAAATTACCAGATAACGTTAACTGCCAACAATTAGGGTTTCCCACAAGTCCCTTGCTATTTTGCCAACTTTCCCTTCAGAGCTAGTCACGTACCCCCTGTAAGGTGCCTGCACACACCTGGGGGTATGCGTACCCCAATTTGAGAACCGCTGATGTGTGCTATTTAATTTCAATTTAGAAGTATGAAGATTTATTTTTATATGGTGTTGTACAGATATTGTAAATAAATATGCACCTATATAATTGTTTTATGATGTGTTGTAGGTACATACTGTGAATTACATAAGTTTAAACTAGAACATGGTGGCTACAGACAGGGAAAACGGGGGAAACCTGGAAAAGTCAGGGAATTTTTAAATGACAGGGAAAACAGGGAAATGTCAGGGAATTTAACTAAAAATAAGAAAAAGTCAGGGAATTAAAAAGTATGTCTAAAAATTCCATTAATTTCACAACCAAACACTAAAAAAAAAGTTAATAATACCTAAATAAAATAACTGATAAAACTGTTTATGTTTAGTAGATACAAACTTTTTTAATATGTGATCAATAATAAATAAAACAAGTCATTATCCACCATTAAAACTGGAAAAAAGTAGTCAGGGAAAATTGAAAAATGTTGCCTGGAAAACCTGGAAAAGTCAGGGAATTTTGTAAAATATGTTTTGTAGCCACTCTGTAGAACATATGTCATACTTTTAAATTTTAGTACTATATTTTGAAGAAAGTCTTTTAGTGTAACATCCTAGTCTTTTTTTCTATAGAATCATTAATATGTATTCTAGACAATTCAGACTAAGTTCTAATTAGCTTGGATAGTCAAGGTTCTACTGTAGGCTAATTATTATCGCATGTCACTATCATCATCTTTCATAAACTCTACAGTGTATAAAAAGCTCCATAAGTCACTCTTAAATTAATAATTTTGTACGCTTATTTCAACTCTTGACTACCACTAATCAGATCATTAAATTTCCTTCCACACCGAGAAATAAACTAGAAGCTTGCCTGTGGATTTTATGTGGAAGTGTGAAAGATAACCATTTTGTGATACCTTGCTGTGGCTCGAAAGTAGCTCGTGTGAGAGGACACTTAAAGAGTCCTTATGATTTTTAATTTCGTCCTTAGTCAAATAACATTGTTTCAACCTATAGAAAAGTATTATACTTTGACCGATCAAACCAGTCGAAATAAAACTATTTCTGCTAATTCTATAAACACTACATTTTCACTATGATATTATTTGTTTAGTGGTTTTAAGTTAAAATAACAATAGCCTTGATGTATCAAAGTATTTTATGAATTGTTATTAGGCCTAAAGGTAGATAAATGATAATACAATACGTTTAGACCCTCTTCAGTAGCTGCATGGTCTAAAGCGCTACTCTCGCAATATTCTAGACTGCCGAAGATGGGGAGATCAGGGTTCGATCTCGATCGGGGTACACTGAGGTTCCCCCCTCCCCCCTTAATTAATGGTTTTCCACTATCCTTCCATGCAAATGTTGGTGTAATTAATCATCATAATCATCAGTTTCTGGCCTGTGGCTGGGTCAGTTTAGTAAAATGTCTCCCATCTTCCTCTATTCTTCCACCACTCTTCCTTCTTTAATTTCTTCCATTCTTCTCCTCTCATTTGAACATTTTCTGTGATCTGCTCCTCCCATCTCTTTCTTGGCCTCCCTTGCGGTCTTTTCCTACATACTTCATTTCCAACATTTTCTTCGGCATCCTCTCCTTCTCCATCTTCATTACATACCCATACCATCTCAGTTTTGCTTCCTCTACTATCTCATGTACTTCCTGTACTTCTACTCTTTCCCGAATAACTTCATTCCTAATCTTGTTTCTCGTGACAACAATCATGATCCTCACAAAATTCATTCCCATGGCCTCCACTTTCCCACTTTCTCTTACATTCAATGTTCATGTTTCTGCTGCATGTGTGAAAATGGGTACAAAGTACGCCTTGTACAACACTTCCTTACACTTCAAAGTCATTTCTCTTCTCCATATCAGGTCTCTTACACACCTATAGAACAACTCTCCCTGCTGTCTCATTAAATCATCTCTACTTCCACCTTTTTCCTCAATCACGCTTCCAAGATATTTTACGTTCTGTACTTTTCTCAGCTCTGCTCCAACCAACTTTATAGCTTTATTAGGCCTTACCCTCTTCCTTGTCATTCATTACCATCACTTCACACTTTGTCATGCTAAATTTCACTCCACACTCTTTCACTTCCTCATTCCATTCTTGTAGTTGTTCCTGTACTTCTTCTTCCTTCTTCCCCCATACCATCAAGTATTCAGCAAACATCATGGCTTTCATTCTTTCCTCCTTGAATATTCCTGTAACTTTGTTCATAACCATTTCTACTACCATTACAAATAGTAATAGTGAACGGAACTCCCCTCCTTCACTCCATTTTTATTTGGAACCACTCCATCTTAACACAACTCTTGTTATCCTTATACATGCTTTTAACCTGTTTTCTTGAGTATGGGTTTATTCATCCACTAGCTTACTAAGCCTGTTGCGGCCTACACCTGAGTAGCAGGGCTGCTGCTGCTGATAGGTCCTCAGGTAGACCTTCTCTTGGTGTTAACCTTGCCTAACTGAGGCTATGGGTGCTGATGATGACTTGGCTCATCATCACCAACTCTCTCACTCCCAGCCAACTGGCCAGACCTTGTTCCAAGCGTATTGGTTTTAGTCTTGACCAGTCTCCTGTCTCTCGTCTGAACCTGACCTGGTTTCCGCTGGGGTTCAACCCAAGCTCCACCAGGTTACTCAGATCTCGGGTACACCACTTGATGGTGAGATCAGGATTGAGTAGGTGAAGCTAGGTGGCGCCCACTAGATAGGCTTCATGTATTGCGCATCACTACCCCGTTACTACCCCTGGAAAGTAATTAGTACACATGCATATAACCAGAACAAGTAATACAGGGTGCTATGATCAAAAAAAAGTTTAGAATCGAATAATTGTGACCAAATTGTAGAGATTATGAAAAAAAAAACCAATGTAAAACACATCTTTAGTCAAATATTAAAAATTTAAAAAAAGTGTAAAAAAATTTAATACATAGTAACTTTATATAAAAAAATTACAGTATTTTTCTTACTAACTTGTTTAGGCTTAATTAAGGCACTAAATTTTCTCTAATCCATACAAGTGTGGATTTTCCCCCACAGAGATTTGATGAAACTAATACGGTTGGAGGGTAAACGACTAATCAGGTCGCTCCCACTACAATCTAGTGTGGGTAATATGGTGAGAAGAATTCTGAAGATTATCCGTGAGGAATTTCTCACAGGACAGGTTAGTCTTCTTTGGTTTTGTATATAAAAAAAAAATAGCGTATAACCCGAACGGGTAGTAAGACGCGGTGCTAAAAATATATATATAATATATAAAATACATTGTGACATTAAATGATATAATGCTAACTTATTTTCAATTGATGTAAAATGATGACGTTCATCCAAACTTATTAGGGGACAAAATTAGGTGACCTGGCGGTTCTAGGGGTAATGTGTTGGACTTCTGTGCTAGAGGTCCAGGGCTCAATCCTCGGTCCCTACACGAATTAATCTGATTTCCAAACCCTTCTTTCACCTCTGACAAGACGTGTATTAATCACAACTTGTGAATGTGTGGAATGCCAGGCCTCCATCGTGGTTGGATGCCACGTTAAACTGTAGGTCCTCCATTTCATCCTCACAATCACCCTATCATTACACATTAATGTGTGTATAACCCGAACGGGTAGTAAGACGCGGTGCTAATAATAATAATAATAATAATAGTAATAGGAGAAACAAAATCTAAGGTGTTAACAAAACTCTTTTGTAGAGGATAAATATTTTTTTTCTAAAACACAAAGCACTTGCTTGATGTTCCAATATTATTTTTTATTGGCTTATGTTAAGCTACTTGTTATTTAATGGTTTGATTTATGTGCTAGTGAACAGGAGGGCAGTTTAAAAGTTCACTCGCACTAGGGTGGAGAAGGAATGAGAAAACCACCCGTTGTTTACACAGTCGGAATTTATATCCCCGAAACTCACTGTCCACACTAACAGACCAGGTGCCCCCATATGTATATAAAGTTAATATCTGTAGAGTGTAGTGACGCGTTAGCACAAAAGCGGCTCAGTGCATTAAATAGTTTAATTATGACCAATCACCTCAATGTTTACAATTATATGTTGTTGTTTTTTGTCCCTCTTAGAACAAACAGGAAGAAATTGATCCCCAGGAGTCTCTCCACAAGATTGTAACTTCTGAAGGGGACATAGATGATTTCACCAAGATGGTAGCAGAGCTGAAACCTTCAGTCATTGAGCACATCGGAGAGTTTCAAATGGAGCTTGAGACAAGGTAGATTACGTGCGAGGGAAATGCGGGCTTGATATGGATTAAAATGATACTCTTTGCTTGTATTTGAATAGTCTGCCTTTATTAAAATAATATAAATCAAGCAATACTGGATGGATTGTCAATGTTGCCAGCAATTTATTTTATCGTCGCTTTCTACTTCACATCCTAACAACTTTAAGTGTAGAGGCTTAGCAACAGCTAGCCAAGGGGGAGAGAAATAAGTATTTTATTAATAAGACCTGCGGTTCCTTCAAAGGTTGTAGTCGAGGGAGAGCCAGAGACACAAATGATCATAATGTCAAAATTATACAAACAAAAAGTAAATATATTTTTTTATTTTTCATTATTTTACCTACATATTTGAATTTTTTTTAAAAATAAGTTTTCTACTTTTTGTGTATGGGTGTCCCGCATATTGCTACTACTCTAGTCTAGCTACATATTTATATTAAAGAGGTATGCATGAGGGAAGTAGAATCTAGAGAGATTGTGTTAACTGTCACTGTCCCGGCGTCCCACTCCTAACCACTCCAAACATTTCTTAGAATTATTATTGGTCTAATCCACTCGTCTTTCATTTCAAAATGTTTGTAAATTTCACCAAATCCATAGATTTTATATAGACATAAATTTAAATACCCTTCTTGTGCATCTCATTTAATTATTTATTACAAATTAATTTATGTGTATTGCTTTAGTTTTATGAAAGTAATGAAATAAGTTTTAAAACTTGACAAACCCTAAGTTAAGTATTGCTAAGAGAGGGGAGACAGCACTTTTCTGTTGTACCGGATCCAGTTTGGACAGTTGGTGGACAAGAAAGGAAATTTTACATCATTAATTACAACAGCTAGAGACAAAAATTTACCTCCAAATATGGTTTTAAAGAAAGAGAGTAAAAAAAATTAATTAATGTATGCATACTACAGGAATTTTTACATTTGTGTGTATAGCAGGAATTTCTACAAAACACAAGAATAAAAACAAACCTTCCACTATCACTTGAAATTGCTTATACCATCTCATCACTAAAATAAATAAACCTTACAATATGAGGAATTTATAAATACATTCCTCTCTCCATTTGTACACAGGTGTGGTGGCAACCCCTCTCTATAGGCTACAATAATGCCCATTACACAATAAGCAAATTTTTGTATGGAAAGTATGTGAAACAATGTGAAAATTTGAAAGTAGCTCTTATAATACATGAGTTTGTCAACCTCTGCTGTAAACCATTCAACCACTGGTATGAACCATTTTTCTTCTGTT
The DNA here is from genome assembly GCA_033556935.1 of Timema podura. NCBI lineage: Eukaryota > Metazoa > Arthropoda > Insecta > Phasmatodea > Timematidae > Timema > Timema podura. The sequence goes on from JAVRXN010000008.1 coordinate 15,118,166, forward strand.
TTCTAGCTAAGCTGGGATATGCTTCAACTAATATATCGATATATTATTGTTAGGGCAATTAGTCTTATCTGTTCTATCTCTAGTCTCTTAGTCATTATCTGGATCAAGAGAGGGTGCCACTTAAATCGACTGCAAGGCCTTGCACTCCTGACTTCCGCCTTAAAGTCCATAACTGTTGTATTATCTATGTTGCCTTGCCGATTATTAATTCTATTCCTTCTCCTAGTTCAGACAATATTTCTCAGCAGGCGATCGAACTCATCCACTCCGACGAGATCATCCTGACTCTCGGCCACTCCACGGCTGTTAAGACGTTCCTCAAAAAGGCAGCTACTCAGCGCACCTTTGAGGTCATAGTGGCGGAGTGCGCCCCCTTTTGTAGGGTAAGCTACCATTACTAAACATTTTTATGTAAACACTTGGTCTGCTTGCGTATTGTCAGGGCCAGCGCGAGGCTATATTGCGCCCTAGGCAAGGCTAACAAACTGTACCCCTCTCCCCCCCCCCCTCCCACCACACCTCCAAATAATGGCTAATTTCAATTTTCAAAAACATTTGTTTTGTAAAAGAATTAAAAGCACAATACTTAAAACTGACCCATTTACTATAAATTGCAAGAATAAATACTAAATACAAAAACTTTTGATTATTTTTCTGAAACACAGATCAAAATGTTTTAGCACACAAATCACTCAAATTATCTTGTGAATTGTGATATTAAATTTGTCGCTTGGAAATTTGCAAATGTTATGCCACCCTTACCCACCTTTTTTAAAGAGCACCCCCAATTTTTTAACAAGTCCTTATGAATGTGTGAATGTTATAATGAATGGATTATAAGAAAGAATGCTAACATTTAGTTACTATTTGTATTTTTTTATTCTATTTATATTTACTTTTATGTTCATAATTTTTTTCCAAGATTCGGATTCGAGATTCAGGATTCAAAGGTAAATTGTAGATTCAGATTTGAAATTCAGTTTCTTAAAATAGTGGTCTCGACTCATCTCTAGGTTGGAGTACTTTTATTTCTCATTCTGAGCTGAGCTTTTAATAGGATCTCAATGGATTTATGAGCTCAACAAGTCTTGGTTTGTATAAGGTTATTTATCTTTACATTTTTGTGTTTTTAACTATGGATGACTCACTGCTTAAGTTATTCTCTTACTTGTCTGTGTACTGTAAAATGTGTTAATTATACAGAAGGGGGGGAGGAGGTTGGAGGAAGGAAGAATCCAACTAAGTGGTTACCCGCCTCGGTGGCGTAGTTGGCTAACGCGCCAGTCGTGTTGAGCCAGACCACCGAGGACGGGGAGATCGAGGTTTGAATCTCGGTCGGGTGAACTGGGGGTGGTTTTTCCTAAATGGTTTTCCACTCTCCCTCCACGCAAATGCGGGTTCACTTCCTCTAAATTCAACCTTCCCAATTCCTAATCCATTAGTGTAATTAGTAATTAAGCGTATAACCCGAACGGGTAGTAAGACGCGGTGCTAAATAAAATAAAAATAAAAAACTAAGTGGTTAGTGTGCAGGCATCTAGCAATTAGAATGTTAAGGTAATTAACTAAGCAAATTAGATGTTAAATCAAGGAAGGTAGGAGATAAAGGTAAAGAATATATAAAAAACAGGCAAGCCAAAATATTTATTAGTTCTAGTTTGTTTTTTGTTTTTTAATCTCAGACAGTCTAGGCCATCTTTTGGGACTGTTTTGATACATTGTAACCAGTGCCATATTACTCACGAGGCAGACTAGGCACATGCCTAGGGCGCGAGATTTTTGTGAGCGCAACAATAAAAAAAATCTAATTTTTTGCAGCAGCGCCCTTTCTAAGGTACAACGTCACGGTATGTGAAACTGAAACCTTTTCTTCACCATGAATTAACATAATTTTCACTAAAACAGCTGTCTCATCTGTAGCTGAAGCTTGCTTGTGTATTGTTAGAGTTCTTTTGAATCTACTATTGCCATCTATCGGCTAGTAATTGAGTTACTTATGCAAAACCGTGCCAGACATAAATGAAAACAACCATTTAGCACAGTGGTGCTATCTCCAGGTCACGGCTGTGACTACAAGTACCTATTTTTAAATATGTACAATTCAGCGGTATAAGAACATTGGACGATTTTATTGCAAAATTATTATTCAAAAGAAAATGGAACACTTTTTTTAAAATTCAAAATGGGATGTCATTTAGTGGAGTCCTCTCAAGTGTAACTGTGTGACATTGGGGGGTGGGGGGGGTTTTATAGGTGGCACAAAATAGCGTGAAATAATTTATGGACGGCGCCATGAGAAAGCCGTCACCCCTTCAGGTTGATTAATATGAACTCGTCCAATGGACGTTGGTCTAGCTAGACGATTTCCGCTATTCAGTAAACAAAAGTAGTCGGATCAGCGCGTCACACACAGTTGCAAGTTGCAAGATTTTGTTACGTATTTGTCGTGTTCATTGTTCAGTGTTTTTAAGTAAAAAATTAATGTTAATTTATCAAAACTACAATGTTTAAAAAAGCTAGCGGTGCTGAATTTAGAAAAAGGACCAAGGAAAGGGAAGAGAAGGAGGGAAAGCTACTGGCTAAAGTCCCAAAAGTCAGTGGGTTTTTTTTCAACCCAAAGGTCCTAGCACAAGTGCAATCAGTGTGATTGATACAACATATGTGAAAGACATGAAATATGGTGAATATATAGGTTATGTAGATGATGTGGTTTGTGATGAAAATGAGCCTACGAATTCAATAATTGAGCGGATTGAGCCTTCAGCAAAGTAAGTGATATATCTGCAAAGTGATGACAGCCCTGCCATACTTATGTCAAGTGCTCTAGCTCTATGGAAGCCAGACAAGTACACAGAAAGGTTTCAAACAAAATATTGACTCTGGTTTTTCCATGTCTGATCGTGTTTTCAGTGGTCATGATATAGAAAGGTATTGTAATGAAGGCTACTTCAAAAAACGTCTTCAAAATGGTGAGATAAGATCCCGTGACTGGCTTGTTTATTCTCCTTCGAAAGGATTTGTAATATGCGCCTACACTTGGTGGAAGGGGGTTTTAAGGATGGGAGGACTACAGCTCATGTGCCTAGGGGCGCCATATCTCTAAATGCGGCCATGATTGTAGCGGATACTTATCAATACAAAATTTAGTTGTGAAGGAATAGTTAGAAACAAAAAGAAAATCAAAAATATAATTATTATAAACATTTACTTTACAGCCATTACTGATTCCAGCCTCTGGTCTGGGTCAATTTTTTATTCAAGCCATATATTTTCCACTCTCGGGTTACTAGACCTTCTTATTATAAACATAACCAATATAAATGCTAGTGATTGTAAATTAAAGGTTTTTAACATTATTAAAAGACAAATGAAAGTAAACAAAATAATATTTATTAAATTGAACAGGCAAAATAAAAGTTTTTAAAGAAATAAAAAATTATACTTTTTATAATACATAATCAAAAAGAAAGTAAATTATTGCAGTGTAGTGTTTCAAACTGTTCTAAAGAAAAAAAACATGCAATAAGCCCCAACTATTAAAATAAATACACAAATGGAAAAATTAAAATAGTTATTGCTATGTAATTGTTCCGCCTCTCCAATCAAACATTTTAAAGTTTCGGTACTGATTCTGGTTAGAGAAAAATAAAAGTTACTGTTCTTTTCAGATAATAATTAGGTTCTGGTGCTGGTTTCGGTTATTTTAAATACATCATAACTTGACAAAAATCCTGAGAAATGGAAAAATTGAGTGTTTCAAAATAAAATTAAGTTAAAGAAATAAGGGTATAAAATGCAATAGGCTAACATAAAAGAATAATAAAGATATAGAAACTTTAAGAACCTTTATGAACCTAGAATATATATATTGATTCCAATTTTAGTTCCGGTTCTTAAGCAATTTATTTTTAGGGTTTTTGTCCCTGTTCTGGTTTCTTAAAATATCTGTTAATTTCGGTTATTGGTTCTGGTTCCAGTTCTGGTTTGACTTCCTGAAAGAAATTCATCTATTTGTAGGGCTATTATAATACAAATATCTTGATGTAATATTGTATCAGGTACCCATTAGTATAAAAATATACTGAAAGGTACCACTCTTGTTTTGACTAATTACACTATGATCCTAAATTATAAGCCATAGCATGGTGGAATAATTAAAGGTAGTTTTGATAACTTACATGGTAAATGAAGAGTACATTCTGCCTCAAATTATTTTTCTTAAAGAAGAGATGTGTTTGTCTTTGTCAAGGATAGTGTCAAGGTCTGCACCATATAAAGCACTGTACTCCAGACAGGAATGGAATTAATAGGCTGAGCCTAAATAATATCAAATTAAATCCATAATTAATTTGTATTTACACATGTAAGTTTTAGCATATATTTAAAATCCACCCAATAATCTGAAAATGTATAAGAAGTTTGCTCACGCTTTACTAAAATGAAAAAACCTTAAGCTCACAGACTTCTAGTTACCCTTAAATAAAATGTGACAAAGGTTTGTCCCAATTTCAGGGTCACGAGATGGCCGCCAGCTTGGCTAAGAGCAAAATAGAGGCTACGCTCATTTCAGACACAGCCATATTTGCGCTCATGTCTCGAGTCAACAAGGTGATTATAGGAACGCACACGGTCATGGCCAATGGAGGTCTGAGAGCAGTTTGCGGAAGTCACACTGTGGCGCTGGCAGCCAAACACTACTCTGTTCCGGTACATACCAATTAGTTTTTGAAAAAAAAAAGTATCTTGGAATTGCATATAAGTATATTTGTATATATTTTGAAAGCCTGGACCAATTTATTACAAAATATCTGTTCTGAGCTGGGACTTGGAATCTTGCTATTTTAGCTTGACACGTTGATGAATGCTCTTCTAAAATGAGCTAAGCATTTTTTCTTTTCATTTGTTCAACAAAACACCAGCTCTAGGAGCAATATAAGTCTTCAAACTTTCATTGTAATTGATTGCCTATGACAGGGAGCTTATATTCTGGATACTAGAATGGTAATACCACTCCTAGTTCCTCCAGCCAAAATTCAAACTTTGACCTTGTCTTCACCAGCAACCAGGCTATTGCAAGAGTCAATTCCTAGTTCTTGTTAACAACCCTAGTAGTAATTATATGAAAACCCACTTTGATGGCCACATGTTCTAATGCATCATTATTACAATAGACTAGACTGCCAATGATGGGGAGATCGGAGTTTGATCCCAATCTTGTGTAATGAGGTTTTTTTCCTAAATGGTTTTCCACTTTTCATCTACACAAATGCGGGTACACTTCTTATAAATTCAACCTTTCACATCTATAACACCATAGAATAATTAGTATAGTTCATTCATGACCTAAGTTTACTTGGATGACAGCTCAAAAAGTTACTAGAAATAATCCCTAATACATCTCTACGCCAACAGTTGACATCTCCCACTTTGGATAGCTATAATAAAAACATATGGTAATGTATGATTCATGTGATAGTTAACCACAGTAATTTAGGCCAATATTATTTATATATTTATTTGAGGTCTGGCACAAAACTTATTTATTGTTTTATAAAAAAAATTATTATTCACATCACTTTCACAAAAGGTCTAACTAACATAGCTTCAAAATGGTGACCGACAAATCTAAACCATGTGGTTGAACGTGGCGGAAATAAGTTTTTAACGATGATGCACCTACCCAGTGGATAAAAATATTTCAAAATATGATAAAATAATCATAAAAAAAAATTACAAGTTTTTTTTTTTCCAAGTAAATACAATGCCTATATTAAAATATATTGAGGTATGCACTATATTACACATCTTAGATAACATTCTAAAATAAGGATAAGTACTTTTAATTATGTTTCAAATATTGTTTCGAGTTGGATAAAAACAAATTATTAAAAGTAATTAAATAGTATGAGAAAACTTAAGTTTATGTTATTTTAAATGTAAAATATAACAGGTAATTTAAAAACTTAACATAACATTATCAACAAAACCGTGATCTTTTACTATTGTTGGCTACCCAAAACCTAAACATATGATATTTAAACTGTCATCCAGGTAAACACCTATCATGAACGGACTCTACATAATCATATAACCTGAATGGGTAGTAAGACATGGTGCTAAAAAAATCAATTAAAACAAATATATGTATTTTAAATATTCCTCTTATATTTTTTATTATAACATTTGAATTATTTTTTTCACAAAACTTTTTGTTAATTTGTAGGTAATTGTACTGGCCCCCCTGTATAAGCTAAGCCCCCAGTACCTGTGCTCTTACGAACAAGATGCCTTCAACAGCTTTGTGTCGCCAGAAGGTATACTACACTACTCTGATGGGGCCATCCGCTCCAAGGTTCACGTTTACAATCCTGTGTTCGACTATGTGCCTCCTGAGCTGGTGACACTTTTCATATCCAACACGTATGTACAAAATTATACAACAAAAAAGTGGAAGTATTTTAATTTTTTGTTTCATATCTGTTGAATGAGTTTATCATCAAATTTCACTATGCTCTTTTTTGGCAAATATTCGAGAAATGTTTAGATTATATGTGAAAACTAAAACTAAATGTTTCTACAGAAGCAATATTTTTTTTATTTCGGGAAAAAATGTTTTTCAATATAGAGAATACAAAGATACTGCCCTTAAATTTTGTTTCTTTTCAGCCTAATTTAATATCTACTTGTTAGTTTATTTGCCAATTTCAACCAAATTAACAGATACATTTGTTTCTCCTAGGGGTGGTCATTCTCCATCCTACGTGTACAGACTTCTCAGTGAGCTCTACCATCCAGATGATCGTGACCTTTAACACCCAATTTGTAATTTATTTTGGTAATAAAGCACAATTAATTTGTATAATGTTTTGTTAGCATTTTATTGTCCTATTTTTTTATGCGCCACATCTTAAGCATGATTCACACGTTCACCGAAAATAGAAGAAAAATCTACTTGTGGGTCATAACATTTCATACACAAGCATAATCGTGTGTTGACCCATGATGTTTTCCAAAACAAACTAGAAATAGCCGATTACCGAAATGTCTTATTTTCTAGTGGATAAACATATCTTTAAGATTATGTATGTTTTCAAATTTTTGTATTGTTTTACCAAACAAATCTAATCTGAACAATACAACACAAAAACACACACTTCCCATTTAACGACTTATTTCAAATAATTTATCAACAATGATACATCTTTCTGCTGGTATCTTAATTTGCAAGTACACACACAATGATTGAATTGGTTCGTTTAGGTGTTGATTGAGCTGTTGATTTTGAAATTTGATTGGGTCTATCAAGTTGATTTTGTTGCATATAAAAAGTAAAGCTAAAGTTATTTCAAGTCGGCCCGAGCGGCAACACCAATGTGGATGAAATCTTGCGATTTGGTTGGGGCTGGTCACATGATTATATTAACTGCTCTGTTATTGTTTATCAGCTAACGTGTTGATCTACAGTTATTTCTCGTTGAGATCATATATGTGTTTACACTAGTGGAGTATGGCTGAGGAAGATGGGATTGAGAGGAAGTGCAGCCACATTTGAATAGAGTAGTAAATCATAGATGAAAAACCACTTCAGCACACCTAGGCAAGATTCAAATAATGGCGCTCCATCAAGAAGAAACCAAACTAGACACACGATGTTTGAGCTGCTTGTCTACCAATGTGAGCTGTGTGATTTCTATTACTTTATTTTTTACAAAATAAAATATGTTTAAAAACTAGGAAAACACATGTGACATCAATACAAAGCACTATTATGTTTGTTTTGATATTGGGCAACAGGAAGCTACTCCACAGAGGAGTCAAGACTGTTCAAGATGATACCCGTCTGTCTAGGGCAATCAGGTTAGCAATCAGGCAATAGCAATCAGGTTGCTATGGCAACTATCACCTCTATTTATAGCAAGTTACTGCGAGGTGGAAGCTCAACTAAACGGCCTTCCAGATCAACTATCTGTTATACCCAGAGGAAAAGTTGATGGAATCAATTTCTTGTTTGTAAAAATCATAGATTTTGTGGTAAGGACCAGCAACAAGTCTGATGTTTTGAGATTTTTTTTTTAATATACAGTTTGAGGCCTTTTTCTTTAGAGAGCTCAACTACTTTTGTGTGAAATTGAACAACCGTCATAAGTATGTCCATTCATTTACCAAATAATGTAAATTATACTATATGGATATATGGTGGCTACAAACAAGGAAAACTTGGAAAAGTCAGGGAATTTAAATACTGGTACTTCTTATTCTGTATCTAAACATATAAACAAAAGTGAGATATTTTGTTCCTCGATGTTGACCAAATGCCTTGCATAGATAATATTTATGTCAATTTTAACATGAGATGGTTACACAAGGTTCGTTTCATACCACATTTTCACGGCAACAAATAATACCTAAAACATTAAATACTCTGGAAAGAACTCGTAAGAATGTTGATGTTTGGTAGAAAATATGTGATCAATGTAATAAGCTAAAACATTCCCATCCAACAATAAAAACTAAAAAGGTCAGGTCTGTAATTTTTTTTAAAAATGTTATCTGAAAAACCTGGAAAAGTCGAGGAACATTATAATAAAAGTTTTATAGCCACCCTGAGATAATAATTCTTAAGCAGGGCTGAAAACTTTTTTTTCCCCCAGTTATGTTATACACTGTTCTTTTCAAGCTGGAATTTCCTACATCCGAGTTGATTGTGTTAGTTTATGGGGCTTTTCCATTCCTTAACTGACGTTAGACTTACATTTTTATTTCAAAAGTATTATGTTAGTTGATACTCATCAAAATATAATTTGTTTTCACTTTGCAAACACGATAATACAATAGTTTTAATTTTAATTTAATCATCAACAGTAAGTATGTATAAAAAAAAATTACCTTTAGTGAATGCTAAGATAATTATTTATTTAAAGCATTACTACATAAAAATCAATTATTTCACCCAATTAGTAGGTAGCTTTCATTTATATAAATTTGTTTGGTTATTTATTTTAGTGGCTTTAAGCTTAGTATGTTCACTCTTAGCCAAAATTAAGATTTTATTTTGGTAGGAAAGATGGTGTCATAACCTTGCTTCTGTACAAACCTTAATTACTTAGGATAATAAATTTCCTTACTAAAAAAATATCCACGTCTAGTAAATATGCATGTGCATACTTAATGTAAGTCATCTCTGGTTTACACTTCTACCACCTTAATCTGAATACATTGTAAGATTGGCAGTTTTGAGAACTTAAAAGAAAGATTAACTTCATTTTCTAAGGACTGCTTATAACAGAAGACTATAATTAATTTGTACAGGTCATTCCTTGCAAGAAAAATGTATGTAATATAATAATTTAATAAGAGTAATAAAGTGACATGAAAGATGATTAAGGACCGAAAATAAACTTCTGATGAGTTACTCATCTATAAAAATACATTAAAGATTTTTGTTATGCGTTATTTGTGTGAATAAATAAAAATATTTTGTAAGTGTATGTATTTAATATTTTTATTTTTACTAGTCTAAGGGTAAAAAAAAAATCGCATAAAATTCCTAAGGTACTTATGTGAACCGAGATAATATACATTGTTGCATAAACATATTGGAAAAAATACCAAAATATTCCATCAAAGGGCATAAATGAAATAATATACACTGTTATAGAAGCATATTGAGGAAAATGGAACATCTCGTTTCACCAAAGAGCATAACAATATACTCCCCATTTCTAAGACCTTCATATGAAATATATTTGCTTTATAGCAAGGAAACTATTTGTTTTTAAGAAATTTATTTCAAATAAAAGTATTTTATTTTAGTAATCCCACAACTTTGCAATGACAAGCTATTTTGTAACTCAAAAGAGTGGCAAAGATAATTATTATGATACTAATTTGAGATAGCCCGCTATTTTTCTGGAACAAATCAGATGCACAATTTATTTATTTTTTAATGTGATTGGATACGAATTTTGATCAAAATCGTTAGGGCCGATTTCAAGTAAATGATTTCCACCATTTTGCCATTAGGTAAACTACCCTTTGTTTTAGGCTTGAATGGATAGTTTCAAAAATCCCTTTGGAGAACGTTATTAAAACCCTGGATACAAGTTTCAGCCCAATCAGTAAAATGGTTTCAGCTCTAGACTGAAATATGCACACACACAGACACACACACACACACACTAATGGCATTGCAAAAACCACTTTTCCAGTTTTAAGGGGTTATGGAACGTTGACATTCATCAAAATCTCGAACTATACATATTTGTTTTTATGATCACAATACTTCCTCGCTCAGAAGGATCGTGAGACAGTAAAAAAATGCATAGCGTCTTACTACCTACCTATATCCACATTTAGCCTGGTGAGATAGAGATGAGGATGGCATAATTTAAATAATGTACTTGCATTTGCATGAGGGAGACTGGGAAACATATAGGTAAAAACATATCAGGACTCCCGACCGGGATTCCAACCCCAACCTCATCACAACCAAGCCAGACTAGGCTATGTAACGCTATCATTGTTACTACAATCGTATGTGAGCTTTTATTTTTATCACCGCGTTTTACTACCTATTCAGAATAAACGTAGACATACTAATCACGCTAATGAGTTTAGATTGAATATAGGGAAAACGTACCGTATCTGCGTGGAGGAGTGTGAAAAACCTTTTGGTAGCAAAATCTCAGTACACCCGACCGGGATTTGAACTCTGCACACCCTGTCATCGGTAGTCTAGTCTAACATGAGAGTGACCATGAGGCCGGTTTCTTTATTTCTCATTTTATCTCTTTAAAATTGCGTATTTTAAATTTTAATCAATCTAATATCAGTTTTAAATTCAGGGGTGCGGGGTGGAATCTCAGGTCCTACAAACCCCTGGACCACGTGACTAATAGCAAATTCAATCTCGACAATGGCGATGGTACTATCTGTAGGAAGCTCAAACCAATGTAAACAAGCCTTGTATCGATCAGCGCTAAAAGACTTCTAAAAACAAATGAGTTGCTAGCGGCGCTAGAGAAGTCTTCCAGGGTAACAATCATTTGTTTCGGATCCCTATAATCTCGCTTCTTTCTATACTACGCTTCTAACTGCCCCAAGCCAGGATAGAAAGTTATATCAGAGTCAAAGGCGCAAGAAAATGGAGGTTACATGAAGCTTCCATCCAAATTATTTATTGATGAACACATAGCTCCATTTGTATCCACCAAAATTCATAATTTTATTACAACCTAAGAGAAGTGTTTTATATAGAAATATATTGTAAACTATGTCAAATACACTGGATCTCAATCATCAAAATGCCTCTAAAAACCACATACACATTCTATTAATAGATTCTAGTGGGTACGTGGACCTGTCTAGTTTGCTTGTACGGAAATAACAGGTTTCGAGTCCCAGTCGGGTGAACCGATATTGTATTTCCCTAAATATTTTCCCATTTTCTTTGCCAGTTTACCTTGCCTCTGTAGTCTAGTGGTCAGAGTTCCTGATTACAGATCCAGAGATCCCGGGTTCGATCTCCGGCGCTTTCACAATTTTTCTGTGGGGGGGGGGGGGAAGGGGGGTGGAGGGGGTCTGGAACGAGGTCAAACTCAGCCTCTCGATGTCAAATGAGGAGGTTCTTGAAGAACGAAGTAGTTGATGCTGTCTAGAAAAGTGAGATTAACGGCTGATGGGTGCGTTGTGCTAATCACATGACACCCTCTACCCGCAAGTGTTGGCATCTTTGCTAACATGCGACAGCCGCTCGGTCGGTATAGTTCGCTTGCGGGCTAGCACCATGCAGCTTCTAGAGACACCCAATGTTCAAGCATTTGTCAGATTCCTCACCCCTCCGCGTCTTACTACCCGTTCGGGTTATACGCTTATATACTGATTACGCTAATGTTTTTAGGAATCTGAAAGGTTATATTCATAGGAAGCGTTCCTGCATTTGCGTGGAGGGAGAGTGGAAAAAATGTTTGAAAAAACCTACTTCAGTACACCTGGCTTAGATGATAGCCTTGATCATCGTCAGTCTAGTCTACTAGCGCGTTAAGCGGGGTTTCCACATGCAATGATTATTGGCGCCAGTAGCATGCCAGTTTAATGGCGCCAATATTAATAGCGCCAGTTTGTGTTTCCACATTCATCAACCATTTTTCTACTGGCGCAATATTCAACATGGCGTCAACTGTCGTAGTTAATGCAAGTATTGATGTCGTAGTGCAAATCGTGTCTTTAGAACTCCAGAAAAAATTAAAAAGAAAGAAGCGAAAGCATAGATTATGGTTTCGTAAATGGATTTCGAATACTACGTATTTTGGCCTTTGCAGCGCTTAGACTAAATTCTGTGACTGTCTCGGACATAACCTCGACTATTTTTCTCAATGCCTCGTCTCTTTTATTTCTGTCTTTATAAATGAAGAAATTTTGTGGTTACACAAGCATGGATACTGTTCATATGCCTCGAGGAACATTATTATATATTTGGTTGATCATTTATTTTCTAGTGTCGCCATCGTTTGTAAAAAAAAACTATTAGCAATTTAAACACTGTTTACAAACAAACAAGATACTGGCACCAAAAAGTTCAACTGCTTCTTACTTTACTGGCGCTATGATTAGTAGCGCCAGTCAGACGGCGCCAGTTGAATGTACCTGTTTCCATATGCCACTAAACTGGCGCCAGTTGAGTGGCGCCATTAATCATTGCATGTGGAAACCTCACTTTAGAGCATGCGACCACCGTAACGGGTAGATTCCTTTTTCTTATGAAGCTTTTCAAAACATTTGTACAATTTAAACAACAACTCCTCCCCCTTGTACACACTCCCCTCCTCCCCAACTGAAAACTTGACAGCGACTCTGCTCAGAGCTATAGTCGAATCACCATAAAGAACCTTTAAGGGCGACAACGAAATACAGCTCCATAACAGACGAATCCGAAATATATCTCCGAGGAGATCCCCCGAAGGGCTTTCAAGCTACACTATTCCCGGGCTCATAGGCCCCCCCTATGGTGCAACCACTGATACCCATCGGGTCCGGAACCTTTTCGCCGGACATGGACCGAGGTCCATGAGTGCCATTCCGGGTACCAGGGCACCCGATAAAACCAGTACCAGCCCTTCCATGCCAGCCTGCCTTGGGTTACTTGAGAAACCTCCACTGGGACCGGATGGAGGGAGGAGTGGGTTCCTCCTAGTGATCGCCCAATCACGAGGCAGTCAGGAGCTCAGCCTCCGAATAGCCGTCTCCTCAAACTTGCAATCTCATTGCCCCAGAACTTTCTCTTGTCTCCCAAAACTTGGCTGCCACCCCCTCAGCACCATTCTTGAGACCGACTGCCCGGAGTGGCCCAGAGGGGACCTCGAGGAGGTGGCCTGACCAGCTATCCCCGCTACACGGGTACGCACCGCTTAGTGCATGTCCAGGAGCCCCGCTCCTCAAATACAGGTGACCTTATCGGGGTCTTAGCTATGTCGAATTCCACCATCCGTCACATTGCCGCCCCGTGGAGGCGCCCCGACAGGATTATTAGAGATCTGTCAGTACCGGAAGGTGGCAAAGAGTCTAGTGCTCGTTTACATGAAACGTACGTGGGCCCAGATCGCGTCCCGGCCACCGTACATCGGGCCGGTTCCTTACGACTGTTCACCGTGACCACCATATACAGCTACACAACATCCAACATTAACAAAAGTCCCAGAGAGATACAATGTAAAACTCCATGGCGTCAGCCCACGAGCGAGCCATACCGACCGAACGGCCGCCGTATGTTGGTGAAGATAGTGCCAACTTTTGGGGATAAAGGGTGTCATGTGGTCAGCACAGTGAGCCCTCCACTCGTTAATCTCAGCTTTCTAAACCGGATCCTCTACTTGTCTATTCAAGAAGCTCCTCATTTGTCCTCACGAGGCTGAGTTTTCCCTGTCCCAGAACCACTGCTTCACAGAACAATCTGGAACCGCCGGGGATCGGACCCGGGACCCTCTTAATCTGTAGCCAGGAAGTCTGACTACTAGAACACAGAATTTCAGTCAGCCGACGAAATCGACACCATCGTTAGAACAAAGGGTTTGGTGTATGAATGGATTAGATTTTCATTTTTCCGACGCGTCTTACTATCCGTCTGGGTGTCTGTTTATTTACATAAATGGAGTGTAGGGCTAAGAATGTACCTGCACTTGCGTGGAGAGACAGAGTGGGAAATTATTTAGAACAAACTACCTCTATACATCCAGTCGAGATGAGAGCCCCAACATCCGCCATCCCCCAGAAAATCGTACAAAACGAGTTTGGCGACTTTATCCGTGTGTCCACCGGTGTAGGTAATTAGTTTGTAAATCGTGTTTTGATTTTTTTTTTTAAGTTCGTGTTAAATTATAGTCCAATGTTTAGTAACTGTAATAGTTCAGCACAGTAGGTGATAAACACTCTCTCCGTCCTGGTCACCTAGGTCAGAGATTTCCAACTGGTGGCCCGCGGGCCACATGTATCCCTAAAAGCTTTTTTCTTCTTCTTTACAACCCACGAAGTTTCTTAGAAACTTAATATACTGTTGTAAAATTGATGTTTTAACGCGAAACGGAAACTTTTGACTTTCGTGAGAAAAATTCATGAAAGCTCCAACAATGTTCATGTTTAATTTCTTCCTTATGTCTGCTGTATTATATTGACGTATCAAATATATTATATGTTGGTCGGAAAATTCGTTTGGTATATGATTAAACATTTTTAAGCTACCCCTACTTATTTCATTCACAAATATTTTTTTTAACCACTGCATCTTACTACCCATTCGGGCTATACGCTTGTGCACTAATTTCGCTAGTAGTTTAAAAAATTGGGAAGGCTATATTTAGAGGAAATGTACCAGTATTTCCGTAGAGAGAAAGTGGAAAAATATTTTGTAAAATACCCTAAATAACCCGACCGAGATTCGAACCTTATTCTCCCCATCATCGGCAGTCTAGTCTACTGCAAAAGTAGTGCATTAGACCACGCGGCCACCGAAGCGGGTCATTCAAAATTATATACATGTTCAAGTTTTCGTAGAACTTGACAAAAATATCGCCGATTATGATTTGGTCCACCGCTAGACTCGTGCGCTAGATTCGTGGATTCAATTGTGGCCCTAGAGCACTTTTACAGTTGGAAAGCCCTGACCTAGGTATTCACCCTCCTCCTCGTTTTTAGGTTAGCTATGGTAGATGGAAGTGTTTTCTAGAATGAAATTAGTTTTTAAATCATGGGCTGATTTGACTTGGTTAAGAAAGTGTACGTAGTATATGTGGTGATGATATATGATTATGATGATGATGAATGATAATAATAATAATAATAATATGTAGTTTTAGTGGGGTGTTGGTCTAGACAGTAAATCTCTCTTATCTCTACACTAGCGCTTAAGGATGTGGTCTCGAAATAAACGTATCGATACTTTATTCATTTATAATATTGAGGAAGGGAATTGATGCCATAACTCTTATTTTATAAAAAGTATTGATATCAAATTGATAAGCATAACATTTTATCCGAATATAAGGTTTTAAAATTTTTTACGTACATAAATATTATACTTTTTCTCTATATCCTTAAAATGTTTGTTGACCTACTCATATAGTAAAAATAAATATAACTTTTGCATCATAATAGAATTTATTTCTATGATGTAGGCCCTTTATTAAAACTACCCAAAAAATGTGTGATAAAATAACCATATTATAATAAATGTCCTTGTGTGTCTAGCTCAATTCTTAGCTAAGTAGCAGAACTTTAAATTAGACATTTATAGTGTGGTATTGAAAAAATCATATTACTAAGAAAAAATATATAAATTAAAACCAAAAGAGTGTTTTTTTTTCGATGCCTATCCGATACTGGGATGTAAGTAGGCCTACCCATATGAGTCAAATGTTGAAAACAAAAGTTTCGAGTAAAAAGTATCGATATTCGTAAATTATCAATACCTTTTTCCACCTACCTACTAGCACTCAAACAAACTCAGCCAGGCCTTTCTTAAAATCCACAGTCGCTAATGGGTATTAAATCGTATTACACCTAACTTAGATAGCAGATCGGCCGTACGTGACAAGAGAAACGTTCCCTTATGCAGTTAATCTACAATTTGGTGAACGTGACCCTTCAGTGGCTGATATAGCCTCACCGACAGGCACGTAGCCAAGATGTCGGTTCTGGGGTTCTGGGACATTCCTTTCTCTGAATTTCAACTTAAGACAGCTGCCTCGGTCAGCGAGAAAGTATCGATCACTGTCAGGCCACACGGCTTAAAATACAATTATCTGTGTCATTTTCTGGAACTACTTTCCTATTATGTCTAAGCTTATACTCCCTTTCATCCTTCACTTAGAGCATAAATAACATTCTCTATGTCCAATTGTTCAATAAGAAAGATGGTAAAGAAAACTACGAAACTTCTTATTTCACGGTAAAGAGGAAAGCTAGCTGCTGTTTTTCAAATAATATTTTAAAATTTTCTTTGTGAGCCTATCAAAAAAAATACTGTATCTGTTAGAGGAAGGATAAATCTAGAGCCCCTTTTTCGTCCAGACTCATCTAATAGCGCGTAAATATTATTAAGAAAGGTCGTTGAAAAGGAGCTAACGTGTATCTAAACACAACTTTATATTAATAGGGTGACCTGGTGGTCTAGGGGCAAGGTGTCGGACTTCTGTGCTGAGGGTCCGGGGTTCAATCCTCGGTCCCGGCACGGATTTAGCTGATTGCCAAACCCTTCCCTCACCTCTGACAAGATGTGTTTTAGTCACAACTTGTGAATGTGAGGAATTCCAGGCCTCCATCGTGGTTCGGATCCCACGTTAAACTGTAGGTCCTCCATTTAATCTCACAATCACCCTACCATTACACATTAGCGTAAGTGCGTATAACCCGAACGGGTAGTAAGACGCGGTGCTAATAATAATAATAATAATAATTTATATTAATAAAACTAAAACTATAACGTTGTTAAGGTAAAAGAGCCATGTTGAAAACGTTCATATTTATTTTGAAGTGTACCTTATTTTGAAATAACGCATTGTATAGTCAAATATTGCGTTATAGCTGACCGTTTGCGCGACAATTACTCGCTTACCGAGACGTCCCCATTGGGTTGGTGTGTAATGGAACAAGAGTTGAAGTAAGTACGAGTATTTTAACTATTTTTATAACAAAAAATAAAACGTTTTTGGCCAAGTAGTGACGTTTAATTTAATTCTATACATATAATTATCTTCTTGAATATCTGTCATGTAAATCGCAAAATTTTAACAGGACTTTTTCTATTCATAAGGACGTTGCCTGCATATGACGTCACGGCCGGTCAAGATAGGATTTCTCATGTTAATGAATTTACGTTTTACTCAGAGCGTTCTAAAGATATAACATTGAAACAAAAACCATAAATTCTTAGATAATTCTAAAAATAGTCCTACAATGTCACTAAATTATTATTTTTATCTCGAAGTAGTTTTTTTACAAACGTATTTTGTTTTAAATCCTCTACAACTTAGGCTATTTGTCTTGTTCACGAAAATGGCCTGTAGGAGTCTTCCTGACAGGATGTAGATTAAAAAAGTCCGTAATAGCAAATGTCTATCTTGAATATCAAACAAAAAAAGGAAAAATTAAAAAACAAGCCAAGATTTTCAAGGCGCGAATATTAAATATAGACTGTGTAAACTCGTCGGAGGAAGAGGGAAATGGTTATCAGCACATAGACAAGAGTCCTCTCAGGTTGAACTTCTCATTTTCTTCCCTCTCTTTCTATTTTGTACAATGGTGTGATAGTGCTTAGACTGCTTAGGTGCGGCAAGTTAAGATGCAACCCGCTTCGCCAAATAGCTTTGAAATCTCCAAGTAGGCAACATCGTTAAAAGGGTTCTGTCCAAACGTTAATCTGCTCGTAACAAAAACAATCATTACTATGGGTAGAAATTAAACTAAACTTAACTATCGAAGCAATAGTTTTGATTATTTTGACCCCTAAAATATTTTGTTATGAAAAATTGCAAATATACTGACATTAACTTAAGAATGCCACTATCAGAATTTATCCATATTTATTTGCGTGGAGGGAAAGGGGAAACCCATTTAAGAATAAAAATACTCCCAGTACACCCGGCCGGGATTCAAAGCTCAAACCCTGATCTTGTCTCCCCTACTCCATTAGTAGAATACCAGATCAGTTGAGGTTTACGCCTAAGCCCGCGTGTCCACCCATGTGGGCCACCACATTATTAAAGGTGTGATTGCGTTGTCTCCTCTCCTATCGCCTTCCTCATCCTTTACCCCTACACTAAATTATATCATAAATACGTACAGTCCAATTTGTTTTTAGGAAGCGCCTTTTAGAAAAATACAAAATGTATTTATTTTGCGACCAAAATTGATAGCAGTTTACTGTTTTATTAGAGTTATTTTATAGATATTACTGATATCAACATAATATCACATGACTTGATATATAAAAACGTGAAAGTAGATCTAGAAGATTTCAGTTGTCAGAAAAGGCTATTCCTGGGAAAATTGGACTATACCTAGAGATAGGGTAAAATAGCATTAATTGTCAGTTTTTTTTAGCATTAATTATTGGAAATTTATCGTTTTGTGGCATAATTTAGCATTTTGTAGCAAAATAGGTAAAAATGTATTTCGTCAATGTTTTTAGGGCCTTTACAAAGGATTTATGATAAAAGCAACGACTAACGGAATGTGGCGATTAGCCGGATGGCCTGTGGAAGGCAGAGGATGCAAGTAAAACCCGAGCTGAAGCACACAGACGAGTGAAACTCAATGATTTTTTAATCACTTATTACCGCTGAAAAACATCGTTTTATAGAAATTCTCAGCATTTTATATAAATGCACAGCATTTTCAGTGAATTCGCGTCTATTTCGATAAATAGAATAATTTAGCTAAAATACTCTAAAAATCACGTTTTTCGCGTTAATTCGCGAAATAAAAATCACTTTAAACACTTTCAAATGCCATGAAACGCAAAGAAAACTTATAAATACCCTATTTTCGACCCTTTTTTTTCTTTTCACGTTTTTCGCAAAAGCGAATTTACCCTCTCTCTAACTATACCTGTACTTCACACAATCTACACTAATCATTATTTTACTTGTTACCAATATTTAGTTATTTTTTACTGGAGCTAAG
This sequence comes from Timema podura, assembly GCA_033556935.1. NCBI lineage: Eukaryota > Metazoa > Arthropoda > Insecta > Phasmatodea > Timematidae > Timema > Timema podura. The sequence goes on from JAVRXN010000008.1 coordinate 15,137,339, forward strand.
AGTCTTATATAAAGAGAAGGGGTAAGATGTTTAACTTCTCCCCCCCCCAACCCTTTATTATCAGTTGTAATCAATCATAGTGAGTCATTAATGAAGGTTGATCATGATATGTTTCTCATCCATCCCAGAGCGGGGCGGCATACACTCAGATATTCGGCTGGTTAATGACGCCTGCACCATCTGAGAAAAACACATGTTCAAAGTAAATCCTAAAGTGCGTTAATTCCCAGTCAGCTTTACTTAATATATTTTAATTTGATGAAAATAAATAAATAATAACATATTTTTTTTAAATATATAAATTAATAATTATAACTTATCAATATCACCTATTTACGTTGATAAAAGTCAAGACCATAGCAAGTGGGTTCAATCCTCCCTCCCGCCTTAACCACGCAAATGGATTGTTTTAAGCTTATTACCATTTTTTTAAAGCCTAATTAACCAGATAATGGTGACCATAGGAACAGTTCCCCGTTTTGGGGGGGGGGGTGAACCTACTGGACCACCGTTAACCGAATCCGGGACGACCGTATCAGTAAATTCAAGCCACACATATCAGGGCAGTGTCCAGGCCGGACGTCGCCCGGTTCACGATTAGTACAACAGAAATGAATGCGTATGTGCACACATTACCGTCACATGTCAGGACCATGCCAGGATGCCGTCTCCGGGAACGGGCAGAAGTACAGTATGTTGTCTTACACACAGGTTTTTTCTTTTTAGGACAGTCTGTCTCTAGGTCTCGGTGTGTCAAATGTTGTTTTTATTTGTGCATCCGATAGGATTAAATGTTTGCAAATTTTAGCAATATTGGCTTAGGTGTGATAGCACTAACGTTAGAAGAAGAAGGGACGCGTCAGTACACCTTGAGTCAGTTGCCCTAAAAGTCAGTTGGTCTAAAAGTCCTTTAATCTTAAGTCAGTTGGCGTAAAGCCGTTTGGTATACACTTTAGGCCAAATGACTTTAAGCCAACCAACGTGTATCCGAGGAGTAGAGTAGAAGAGTTATAAGATTGAAAAGAAAAATGTGGGTTCAAAATGCATGGAAAATTGGGCCAGTGGAAGGGATTTTGTGGCTTTGTATCCTCATTTGATGGGCGATGAAACAAAGTGACTTTGTATCCTCATTTGATGGACGATGAAACAAAGTGACTTTGTACCCTCATTTGACGGACGATGAAACAAAGTGACTTTGTATCCTCATTTGACGGACGATGAAACAAAGTGACTTTGTACCCTCATTTGACGGACGATGAAACAAAGTGACTTTGTATCCTCATTTGACGGACGATGAAACAAAGTGACTTTGTATCCTCATTTGACGGACGATGAAACAAAGTGACTTTGTATCCTCATTTGACGGACGATGAAACAAAGTGACTTTGTATCCTCATTTGACGGACGATGAAACAAAGTGACTTTGTATCCTCATTTAAGGGATGTTAAAACAAAGTTTTATTAGTATTTTAGAAAGAGGCAGTCAACATTTCAGAGGCTATTACCGAAACTGGAGTTCTCACACCTGAAATTTGCTCAACAACTGATCCGAGTTATGTCCGGGTCCAGGGATAAAGTAAACAACACTCTTGTGCCCGTTCCCGGAGACGGCACCCTGACACTACTGTCCTGACACGTGATGGTTATGTGTGGACAGATTCATTCATTTCTGTTGGACTAATCGTGAACCGGGAAACGCACGTCAATATTTTCTTGAGCAATATTAAAATAAAGATACAGAAAAGTTATTTAACTACCATATAATAAGTATGTTACCCGCTTTGGTGGCCGCATGGTCTAACGCGCCAGTCTCATGTTAAACAAGACTGCCGAAGACTGGGAGATTGGGGTTCGATCCCGGTCTGGTGCACTGAGGGTGGTTTTCCTAAATAGTTTTCCACTCTCCCTCCACACAAATAGGGGTGCACTTCCTCTAAATTTAGCACCTTCCTAATCACTAATACATTAGTGTAATCAGTACATAGGCGTATAACCCGAACGGGTAGTAATATGTGGTGCTAAAAAAAATGTACCTTTAAAAAATACAAAATCACTTATTTTCTCTCAGAAGTTATAACATATTATTATTTTATAGAGTATTTTTCACCCCCTAAGTTTTCCTAACCGTCCAGAATATATGCATTTTAATAACATTAATGATGTAGGATTGAGGAAGGTAGAATTTAGAGGGAGTATACCCGAATTTTTTCTTGGAAGGAGAGTGGGAAATCATTTAGGAAAAACACACTCAGTACACCCGGCCATGGTTGGAGCTCTAACATCTCTGTTGCTACAGTAGCCCCATGGCTTCTTTGGTGCTGACAGACAGTTCACAGCTGACTTCTAACAGTCAACATTTAGGTATATACCTAAATTTTGACTGTCAGAAGTGACAGCTGCTAAACACATGTTTTTTGCAGATCATATGGTTCGGCGTAGGGATACATAATTTGGTCCGGTAGCTTTTCAAAGCCGTCAACTGTCAGTCAGGCTAATTTTAAAAAACATTAATGTTGTTAAAGCCTTAATCTAGGATGTAGGAATGAGGAAGATTATTTTAGAGAAAATGCACCTACCTTAAGGTGGAGAGGTAATAGGAACAGTGGCGCACCCAGTAATTTTCTTTAGAGAGAGGGGGATACAAACAATCAAGATTGTGTCCAAATTAAATTTCGGAAAAGATGGGGTGGGGGTTAAGGGGGTACAGCTCCATAACCACTGGAGGTGAAGACAATTTATGACTGTTAAATACCTCTAGATGCTATTTCAAATCTTTTGATGGTAATTAAAGGCAGCGATTTCAATAATGTAAATGGCCTTAGTTTAGATACAATGTATCAAAGCAATTTTTCCAGTATTTTACCCAATTTGTAACCTTAGAGGCACTTTTAAGTGTGTAATGGTAGGCTTAGCATAATATTTCACCCACAAACCTGGATACTTTAGTGTTTTTACTCGAAGAGAAGAATCAGCTGTGCTGGAACCCTATTTGTGCAGGCGGGAAGGAACAGTTAGAAAAATTTAAAAAAATTCCCTCCAACCCAAAGGAGAATCCAAGGATCTTTTCCAAGATAATGTTGCAAGAAAAACTGATTCCACTAGAAGCTATTTAGAAGGTGTCTTTCCTTTGAAAATTTGAAAAGAAAAAAAAATTATAAAAGTTTTTCGGAGTAGTCCTGTCCGGTAAAATTTTTGTTATTATTAGCTTCCTCTAGAAGCTATTTAAATGAGTCTTCCCCCGGATTTTTTTCTTAAATTAGTGCTTTAGAAGCTATTTGTAATGGTCTTTGCCTAACGATTTTTTAAAAATTACATGCCCCTATAAGCCATTTTTACTGGTCCTAATCTGCCATTTTTTAAAAAATTAGATGTATTTTCAAGATATTTGGACCAAATTTTTGAAAATTGGATGCCTCTAGAAGCTATTGGGAGTGGTCGGGGGAGAAGGAGAGGAGCAACTGCCCTATTTCCCTCTTCCCGGGTGCACCATTGAATGGAAAAGCCCCCCCTCAGTACATCCACAGCCGAGATCCAAATCTCAACATCCTCTTCACTGGCAATCGTCTCTTAGAGCACGTCACCACCGGAGCGGTCACGTGACACGACATGTTTTCCTCGCGGTGTCCTCAAGGTCTCATCGCCGTGTCGAGGGGATGTTATTTAAGAGCACCCTCTTCAAGATCACGCCGTCAATTGTCTCATCTCTCGCTAGGACAGCTAAACCAACCCCGTGACGTAATCTTGCTCAACATGTGGTGGGGCGAGTGGATGTGTGTGCTGTTGGTAGGCTTGATCCGTATCGCGTCGGGGACCAGGGTTCGAGACTGTGGTGAGTAGTCAATTTATTTCCTCCAAACCGCTTCGGTAGTCGCATGGTATGAACCGGAATCACTCTCGCAATGTACTAGACTGCTGATGACGGGGAGATAGGGGTTCAAATCCGGTCTTGTATACTAGGGTGGTTTTTTCATATTGATTTTCCAATATTGCTCCACGAAAATACGGGTACACTTCCTCTAGATTCAACCTGTCCAATCCCTAGCACATTAGATTAAATTAGTACCCTAGATTGGCGTTATAGACCCAAAAGGAAAATAGAATATATATATATATATATATATATATATACACACACATGTGTGTGCTTCACATCAGGTTTCAGCATGTTTCCATGAACTCAGGATTAGAAAGGTATAATTAAATCAAATGTATCCGTATTTGTGTGAAGGAATGGTGGGAAACCATTTAAAGATAAACACTTCCATACAAACCAGCGGAATTTGAGCCCTGACCTCTTCCTTCACCGGTGGATCAGAAAAGATCCGTTTTCAGTGGTTCCCATAAACAAAAACAAGTAGCACTTTTTCAACAAAGGCCTAAGGGCGTAACTTAAAAGGAAAGATATGAGTAGGGCTATTCAAAAGAATGGCACTTGCATTGGCATAGAGAGGTTTTTTTTTTTTAAGTGTACCTGGCTGAGATTCGAAACTCGACTTTTTTCCTTCACAGGTGATACAAGTATATAGCGAGCTTGAAGCTTTATACCACGTGACCACTGGTGAGGGCTGTATTGTTATTATTATTATTATTTAGCACCGCGTCTTACTAACCGTTCGGTTATACGCTTAAGTATAGTTACACTATCACAACTTTGAATGTGGGGAATGCCAGGCCTACCGTGTTCGATTCACGTTAAACTGTAGTCCTCCATTTCATTCACAATCACCTACCATTGCACATTAGCGAAGTGGTATAACCCGAACGGGTAGTAAGACGCGGTGCTAATAATAATAATAATAATACTAGTTACACTAATGGATTAGGAATTGGGAAGGTTGAATTTAGAGGAAGTGAACCCGCATTTGCGTGGAGGGAGAGTGGAAAACGATTTAGGAAGTACCCCCTCCCACTTCCCCGACCGAGATTCGAACCTCGATCTCCCCGTCCTCGGTGGTCTGGCTCAACACAACTGGTGCGTTAGCCAACTAGCCACCGAGGCAGGTGTGAGGGCTGTAGTTATTAAAAACAATTGAATTGCCACAACTAGCCTACGTACACTAAAGGCAGCCAATTGTTGTATGTGACCACGACGTCATTTAAGAAGAGAGTGTAAAGTTACAATAGTTTTTACGTTGGTTCTATTGACTCGAAATAGGACGCGCAGTCTAGAAATAATAAGTATATTGAGGTATGGTTATTCTTTTATTTATATAGGAGTCGGGGCTGTGTTGAATTTGGTTATGCTAAAAAACATTTTTCTTTAGCACCACGTCTTACTAACCGTTCAGGTTATACGCTTAAGTACTAATTACGCTAATGGATTTAGGGATCAGTAAGGCTATATTTATAGGAAGTGTACCCAAATTTGCGTGAAGGGAGCGTGGAAAACAATTTTGGAAAATCAACCTCAGTACACCAGAATCAAGATTCAAACCCTGATCTCCCTGTCTTCGGCAGTCTAGTTTACTTCGAGTGTAGCGATTTAGACCATGCGGCCACCGAAGCGGCTGTAAAAATTAATTTAGGGGTAAGATGTCATGTATAGAGCACACATTTCAGGTTAAGGAGTCTCAAGTGACTTTGGAATGGTTTTAAATTTATTTAAATTTGTTGGTATAAACCATGCTGCTGACTAACATATTTTTTGGTTCTAAAATGACATTTTGGTAGTATTCACTAAACATTTCTTTGATGTAAAAACATTTTAACCTATTTTATTTAGATGTATTAGAATTTAACTAGAAATCAATACAACTTCATTAAATATGGAGGTGTGTGTAATATAACAATGAAAATATTGGACAAAGTCCTCAACAGCGGCTATTTTAAAAAAAAAAGATTCTTAATCAAGAAGTTTAGTATGTACTGGTGGTTTTAAATCAAAATAATAAAATGTGTAAGGTAAATAAAAACGCTCTTGAATGGTTTTTGTATTTTTCGCTTCACAATTGAACCTTCACATAAGTCCAGCCAACTATCGGACTCACTTGTATTAGTTTAAAAAAAATCTTGCTCAGAGGCTAGAACCCTTGTCCCTTACCCAAGTGTGCCGTTGTTTGGTTCTCAGGTTCGACGAGCAAAGTGCTGGGAGCCCAGTTGATGGAATGCGACGCGGCACCCTGTCTCATTCCAGTCACAGACAACATCACCATGCAGATACGATTCCAGACAGGTACATTCTTCGACCCACGGACCTCTCGAGACGGAATAGAGAGTAGACTAACCACATTTTCCCGCCCGTCTGTCTGTCTATATCTCTATCTCACCTTTTGGCTGTTTCACTATTCTTACTCCAACTTGACAAAACTGCCAAGCCGGTTTGGCAGTGTTTAGGCTGATTTTGCTTTGTTAGTGCAGCTTTTTTTATTAATTATTATTTAGCACCGCGTCTTACTACCCGCTCGGGTTATACGCTTGAGTACTAATTACGCTAATGGATTAGGAATTGGGAAGGTTGAATAGAGAAAGTGAACCCGCATTTGCGTGAAGGAAGAGTGGAAAACCACACCCAGTTCACCCGACCGAGATTCGAACCTCGATCACCCCGTCCTCGGCAGTCGGGCTCAACACGACTAGCGCGTTAGCCAACTACGCCACCAAGGCGAGGGGAATGTGTGTGTGAGTGTGTGTGCGATCTGATAATCTTGAAAGGATGCAGTCTTGCTTCAAATAATGGCCCTATCTTAAGAGGGGGATGTAGTAAATGCAAATTAAGGGCAGTGTTATTGTAAATTTTGTAGCAAAACTTTTTTTTTTTGCCAAAATAAAAAATAAATATTGCTTCAGTAGAAAGAGAGAGTTTAATTTTCTTCACATAATGATATCAACAGTTGTTGAATTTATTTCATGAGCATAGTGGCATTAGATGACAAACTTTTTGAATGAAGAGAAAAAGTTGTCATTAAATTCCAGGACGTTCTTGACAGCTGGTATTCAAAAGAAAATATTAAACTTTATGTTTATACTGAAGCAATATTTTATTTATTTGGTCCAGATTTTTTTTTTTTTAGAAACTGAAAAAATACTGACCTAAACTCGCGTTTCCCACATCCCCACCTTAAACTAAGGCGTAATGGGATCAAGCATTCTACCCTCCAAGGTAAAATAAGGGTACATATCGGTACTTAAACGTATTTTTGTTTGGAGAGTAATATACATTTATAACAAGCTTTAAAATAAATCATTGATTGAAACATTTTGGTTTGGGTGAATATGGTTTCAAAATGGTGCTTCTTTATTACTTGTTCCTGTGAATTAAGTTAAATGATCGAATAACTTTCTCTGGATGGACTTTTTGGTAACTTTAAGGCTAGTTTGTTAAACATTTGAAATAGTGTGCCAATTTGAGATGTTTTAGTTCATACTAGGTTTATTTAACAGTTAATCTTTTGAGGTAAGTGCAGTTTGTAGAAAATGTACCTGCATTAAGGTGGAGGAAAAATTGTAAAACCAAAATGATAAACCACGTGGAAAATCTCTACCCTAGTGGATCAAAACCCGACCTTCCCTTCAAGTTTGATTTTATATTTTAAACTTATATGAGACTAACTCCTTAAGGTGACGACTGACTTGAGCCGAGCTTTGTAATGTAATGCTAGCGGCGACCATTACATCACAAAGCTCGTGATATGAGCGCGGCTAATTCTCACTTCAAATCCTCGGCTCGATCGAACGTGTTTCCGAGTTTCACTCATTTATAGACGAAATGTTGGACCTAGAAGTTGCAAGTGCTGCGTTTATTTTAATGGGAAGTTGTTATCTTTTAAAAAAATAATAAGATAAGACAGACGACGCTGGCAAACGAATCTATTTAAAGAAACGTGTGTTAATGGGGGATCGACATTAATAAATAATTTGAAAAATCAATAAATTAGTGGCCAATATAAACATTTCATTCGCACGTTTCCTACAGATTTTGAGTACCGGTATCTGCTTAATTTAATTGCGCCAATAAGTATGAAATAAGACACGCCTACATATACTTTCTCGTATCCGCTATTACAGCTTAAAACAGAATATTTTAAAATCTGGTACCAGTAGATTACACTTAATTTAATTTTTCTTCGAAAAACAAGTATATAGCGAGATTTATAATGTAAAACATTCGCAGTATATCAATTTAAAACCAAATTTTTAAGATACTTTCTACAAATTTAGAATTTAAAAAAATGTTATTGCTAAACTACCCTTTATTTTAAAGCTAGATTTTTATAGATTTATTTAGTCGAGGTTTTTAACGCGCAATTTCTGAACATACTGATTATATCAGTATACGATAATTTCTATGAGCGAGAGCAAAAGTGCCTTTCAATTTTGCCGGGATAGGTATTTCCACACACCCTCCAGGGTTCTTTTACATGCCACAATCGACTTGAGACTGACGGCTTTACTTCCCCTCCAAAGGATTTTTATCGCTCAAGAAAAATCCTTCGATCCCGTCTGGGTTTGAACCCACAAAGATCTGGTACCGAGGCGAGCACTTTACCCCAAGACCACTGAGGTCAACTAAAGTTAGAATTAAAATCACGATTTCACTTTAAGTTATGACCGACCATATGACTTATAATTATAAGGTTTGAACAAAATTCACCAAACCGCTTAGGCTGTATCCCCAGGTCCATGCAGACACATAGGCAGACATTGTTGTCAAACCCACATTTTTTAATTAAATGGAATCATAGTATCAAGGTTGGTAATTTTCAACGATTGAATATTTTCTCTTTATGACAAAGTACAAATTGGGAATGGATCCATCGTATGTTGTTACAGACAAGGCGGTGACGTCAATGAGCCCCACGGCCCTGGGTATCCTGGGGGGAGTGATCGCCGTGCCTTTCCTTGAACTCGAAGATGATGCCTGCGTGAACTTATCTTCAGGGGAGTGCCCATCGGGCCCGGCCAGGAGGCCATTTATTCCAGGGTCATACGCCTGGAGGACAACTTCCCAAAGGTACTGTGCGTGTGCTGTGTTGCCTAGCTGCCAGGATAGTTTGAATATCAAAAAAATACTTAGCACCGCGTCTTACTAACCGTTCGGGTTATACGCTTAAGTACTAATTACTCTAATGGGTTAGGAATTTGGGAGGTTAAATATAGAGATAGTGAACCCGCATTTGCGTGGAGGGAGAGTGGAAAACCATTTAGGAAAAAACCCCTCCCTCCCAATTTACTCGAGCGAGATTAGAACCTCGATCTCTCCGTCCTCGGCAGTCTAGCTTAACACGAAACTTGCGCGTTAGCTAACTACGCCACCAAGATGGGTGGTATCGAAAAACAAACTTAAAGGTTTCTTGTATGGTGTCTATATGCACACAAAATTTATTCAAGAACCGTTATATGGGGGTGTGGCGGTCTCACACATTATTTTTTGTGATAATCAGAGACAGATTCAAACGTCTTGATGACCTCATCCCCCAGTCGAGGCCACTCAAACAAAATATACTTATTACTTCAAGACTACGCTTGTCCAGTCACGGCCCTAGCGCCGAACACGATAAATATATTTGTGGCATTTGAGCCGCTCTACATTTACAGTGACAGTGCATGCATAGACATTCCTCATGCGCCGAACGCAACCAATAGCTTCATTTTTAGAACCGCCTCGGTGGCGTAGTTAGATAACGCGATAGTTTTGTGTTAAGCTAGACTGCCGAGGATGGGGAGATCAAGGTTCGAATCTCGCTCGGATGAACTGGGGGGTTTCCTAAATGGTTTTCCACTCTCCCTCCACGCAAATGCGGTTTCACTTCCTCTGTATTCAATTTCCCCAATTTCTAACCCATTAGTGTAATTAGTACTTAAGTGTATAACCCGTACAGGTAGTAAGACGCGGTCCTAAGTATTATTAGTATTTTATTCTTTTTTATCACCGCGTCTTACTACCTGTTCGGATTATACGTTTATGTACTAATTACGCTAATGGTTTTAGAGGTTAGGACGGTTATATTTGGAGGAAGTGTATCCACAATTGCAAGGAGGTTGAGTGGAAAACCATTTAGGAAAAAACTCAGTACACCCGACCGAGATTCGAACTTTGATCCCCACGTCATTGGCAGTCTAGTCTACTGCGAGAGTAGCGCTTTAGATTAAGCGGCCACCGAAGCGGGTAACCAATATATCTCTGTGCCATGACATCATTTGAGGGCAGTGTGTTGCAGGTTACAGTACATTTTGGTCTAGTTCTCTAGTTGGTTGCAACGTTAATGCGTTGTCTAGGAATAATAAGGGTCAGTTTCATAGTCAGATTTAGTACGCCTAAAGTGCGAGTCGATACTAAATACAGGACGACACCTACCTAGAACAAAATGGAATGGGCCAGTTTCGCATATGAAACTGGCCCATTCCATTCAATTTCAGGTAGGTGACTTCAAGGCCGTAGCCAGCCAATAATTTCAGGGGGGTTTGGTGGGCACATCCCCCAATTTACGGATACTAGAAAAAAAATTCCAAATTATAAACATTTCTAGAAGCTATCAGAAGTACTTTTTATAGTAACACAGCCCCCTAATTTGTACTTGTAACTTAATTTTAATATTGTTTGAACCACAAACAAAGCCATATATATACTTTGTTCATAAAATTTCGAGGGGGGTTTGAACCCCCAAAACCCCCCCTTGACTACGGCCTTGAGTGACGTCTTGTATTTAGTATAGCGCCGCACTTGAGGCGTACTGAATCTGACTATGAAACTGGCCCAATGTCTCGAAACTAAATTGTCTTCCGTGTTTTGTTTCAGATACAAGGCGATGTCCAATGGAGGCTCACAGATCAGAACAACAACACCGTGGTCTGCGTGCAGGTCGCCTGTGAGACGGTGTGACCAACTTTCGCAGGGTACAACTAGGCCTATGCAGTTTAGTTTCTAGGGGAACTTTCTTCAGATCTGGGAGCTCCAAATAGTTTTTGAAGTGAATGTGATTAATAAATAAGTTATTTTAGATGTGTCAACCTTAGACAAACGAGTGTTAACTTTATCTGTGTTCAAACTCTCGTGTAACAAAGAAGCAAAAAAAGAGATTTAAACGCTTGACTTTCTTAGATTTTATAGTATTTCTTTAACGTCGATTATTATAAATTCGTTCTAAGGAATAAATCAAGGAGTAGCAATTTTCTGAAAAAGTTTTTGTGTAACGATAATATGTTTTGTCGTTTTAGTTGGCAACATGGTATCAAACACAACATAGTTTTATTTAAGTTATAAAATTGTATAGGTTTTAAATTTAAGGTATTCGTTTTTTACTAACTTTAAAATTTCTATACAATTTTATATATAACATTATCATTACTACTATTATCATCATTATTATTATTAACTTTGTTACTACTACTGAGCTAGGGTCATCATGAGTTAAACTTAGAGCACAGACATTCTACACTAGCGATTAGAGAAAACTATTTTGTATGTGATATTTTCAAAGGTTTTTAAAAAATGTAAATTCCAAACCCAGCTTGATAGAGGATGGTAATTTGTAAACCTTTAATATGAGGAAACATCTTTTATCCGCAAAACATTACTCTTTCCGCGCTAAATCCACTAATATTTTGTCTTCACACAAACAATTTTATTTGTTTTGTGATAAGTTGTCGATAGATGCTTTCACTATAAACTTTTTACGAATACACACGAAGGCATAAAAATTGATTTTGTTCAGTTGCTACTAGGCATATAAGTAGTTATTTTTTTACCACCGCGTCTTACTGCCTTTTCAGGCTATACACATACTAGGAATATTAATTCCCAAACTTTTATTTCACTATTCAGTTTTTAATACAATCTTGCCACCTGTGAGTGGTGTTGATTGGTCAATACAACGTGATCAGCAAGAGCGTCTCGTCCATTGGAGATTCCGAGCCTCAGCCTTGTATGATCATTAGCAAAGCCTTACTTTGCTTAAATATAACTACATTTCTACTGTAAAGATATATATTCAATAGTGATCTATATAAAACAAGTCAACGACCTCGGTGGTCTTGGGGTAAAGGGTTAGCCGATGTTCGTGGGTTCAAACCCATCCGGGATCTACGGATTTTTCTTGAGCGGTAAAAAATCCGTAGCACAACTTCCTTCGGAGGGGAAGTAAAGCCATTGGTCCCATGACAATTGTGGCATGTAAAATAATAATTCTGGAAGGCATTTGAAAGTACCTTTCCCAGTAAAATTGGTGGGCGCTTTCACTCTCGCTCATAGGAATTCTCGTGTGCTGATATAATCAATCGGTTCAGACAGTGAACGTTAACTATTTTAAATAGATGAACAATTTGAACATGAATGAAAAATGTTAATGGAATTCTAAATATTGATTTAGTTTCAATTTTTCAGTGTTTGGCGGTGATGACTCAATTCGCTATCGAAGATCTAAACATTTTACTAATATAGATAACTGGTCGGAGCCACAGGATTTTTTTTTCATAAACTCATTCTCACCACGCAAATGTGAGTACATTTCCTCTAGACGTCGCCTTCCTCTTCCTTACCCCATTAGTACAAGTATGCGGATAGCCCTAACGGGTAGTAAGACGTGTTCCACAAAAAGAAAAGAAAAATTTTTTGTAGCATGCTGAGATTCATTTTATAAGTGAGTTGTGTTTTAACTTAAAAAGATGAATAAGAAGGATCATTAAAATATGATTTAGAAAATGAGATGCTACGTAGTAATATTTCATTGAATTAAAAATATTACACAATTATCATTTAAAAACAAACTAATGCGCTATAAGTGTTTGTGTGAAATTGTCCTTTTTACGCGCCTCTAGTTATGTATGATCACGGGCTCATTATGATCCTTACTTAATAGCTTAGTAGTAAGAACATGAGCGGGATTAGTCAAAGTTAAATCTAGTCAACATACAAAGCTATTTTTTAAAAGTGTCACAACAAAACATTTAAATAGATAACTGCAGAGTGAGGACTGTTTAGTGTTTTTTTTAGTGTCAAAACTGGTGCTCCCGCAAGCAATACCTCAATGCGAGGATATAACCCTCCATTAGGGCTGAGCCCTTAATAATCCAGGAACATTAAAATGGAACGTGTTTCGTGGTACACATGACGTGAAGAACTAACAAGTAAAATAATCCAACTCCACTTATCTTGATTAGAAAATAAACAAAATATAAACTAAAAATTTTACGAAGCGGATCTGTTGGGAAATTATAAATGTGAAATTTCCGTTAGTTGGTTAACACACCATCTCTTCATCACTTCCGCTTGTAAGGGTCCTTCAGGAAAATTCCCGCGTGTGTCAAACGAAACAACTCTCTTTTGTCTTGGCCAGATTAATATAATTTATATTAGTATCACGTGGTTTTACTTGTGAAATAAGTAGTTTTCTTTATATTATCGATAATTACAAATATTTTAACAAAAATAAAAAAAACGTGTTTTGCCGTGACCAGGATTCGAACCTGGGTTATTGCGGCCACAACGCAATGTACTAACCACTATACGATCACGGCCACAAACACTTTGTGTGAGGCGGGCAAATTTCTAGGATAGTTATCTTGACTAAATATTAGAAAAGTTATTCATAAATAAATTTATTTTGATGTTTAGTAAAATTATCATACAAAATCTGAAACTTATTTTAGTACAATTTTGTTTACTTTTGCATAAGTGCAGATATATTTCATTCGTATACTCTAAACTAAATGCTAGATTTTTAATTAAGAAAGATTACTCGATTTAAAACTTTGTCATTGATATTTTTTATTTTGGGAGGTGATTATTTTTGCTTCTTATTAATAGATTTTGAATAGTGAATTACTGTATTAGCATGTGTTAATCAAGATCCTAAACACGAAGTACACGTTCTAAATAAAATGAGTAATCCATAAAACAATATATTTGAAGCTGTTAATGTCATAAATAAATGATTTTGGAGGCCTTGAGCCATATTACTATTAGGTTTATGGCGAGTCGTGTATTGTATATGATTATATCGTCAATCATTTAGGTAATATATCCTTAGAAAGTAATCTAATAATTTTATATAATTGCTTTTATGTATGTATAAGCCAAGCAACGCATTTTGAAGTTGCCACTTTCAATGTAGCTATATTTTTATGTCTGTAAATAAAATAAATACAATGAATGACTAAATATTAATTTTCTGACAGTTGATACCCCTTTCTCACTTTTATATTGAAATAAAATATTAAATATAACTTACTATTGTCAACGTTTACTCCAGGATCGTACCCAAATATATTTTTTGGGGAAGAGGAGATGAAAGAGCCTAGATTTGTTAACTTATTTCCGTTCAGATATATTTAAAAAGCGTTAAACTTATCGTGAATGGACTATAAAAGGGCTTTCTTATGCCGAAACGACATAAGAACGCGTTTGCCAACAATAAAAGGGTCCAGATTAAAATGAGACAAAGTGTATAACAGACACAGCATCCATCCTCTGAGAGTAAAATTTATCATTGTGGAAAGGGAAGCTTCAATTTGATTTAATTTAATTTAATTAATTTATTATTAGTTACTTAACGTACACTTCCCGAAAAGACTTAATAAAACTAACTTAAATCTAGAACAGACACAATATCCAGCCCCCGCCGTTAATTCAATATTGTGAAAGGAGAAACACAAATTTATCAATGATACATTTTTCGGCCATGCTAGGAATTGAACCCCAGGACTCTTAGATCAGTAGAGAGACACATTTCCGACCGAGTTAAGGTGGCAGACGTCTCAATTACAACAGTGATAATGTTTCCGGCGGTGTGGGGCATCACTAGGGACTGACGCGCTACCATTCGGGTTAAGGGGTTGGCCTTGAAATTCTAAGAATGTTAGTTTTTTTTGCTACATTTATATAATGATCATTATCATTAAAGTTTTAAGTAGAGTAGAGGCCCCCTTACACGCTCAATATTATTGCACAATATTGCGTATTGCACAGTAATATTGATCGTGTAAGGATACTATTGAAGGTTTGCGCAATATATTAAGGAATATTAAAAGTTTTTAATATTTATCGAAGCTCTGTCAATATATTGAAGCTTCATCCATATTATTGAACCATTTAAGGTGTTATTGCGCAATATAGCTCTCTAGTGGTTCTATTTTCTCTAACCTAAAATACTGGCAATGTCTGGTTGAAAAAAGGAACAAATAAAGACGAGGAAAGAATATTTCTATTGAAATGCATAAAGGTAACAGAAATTATGTTATATGTGTGGTGTAGGCCTATATGTAATGATAAATAAATAATGCCAGAAATATGAGTTGTAATGATGTAGAATTATACATCCCAGTAATTTATTATTCACATTTGTATTCAAAATTACAATATTATAAATGAGAACGGGTAGTAAGATTTATTTATGTTAAGCTGTTAAGTTGCAAGGTATGGCGACATATTTCTACGTCTCTTTTGAAAAGACAACGCAGTATTGTAAACATAAAATTTCATTAAATATTGAAGAGATAGACAGTAGTAGCAGCAGTGAGGATAACTCCCCCCCTAACACAATATTCCCCGCCAATGGTAGAAGAACCATTTTGTTTAGAACTATATAATCAGGAACAAAGTGAACAACATGAGAAAGTAGTTGAACCAATAGTTCATAAAGAAGAAGACTTAAGGGGGTGGAAAATGTTTCAAAGGTAGGAGGTATAGCACAACAAACCTCAGCAAATGACCTTAATGCAATATTAATGCAGTTAGTGCAGCAAATCGCCTTGATCACGCCAGTCTAACACGAGAATGACGCGTTACGCCACTGAAGCAGGCTGGGACAAATTTACCCATAAAATCTAGTTAGGGTGACGGCTAGTCTATTCTTTATTCACCCCTCTCTCCCCAGAGGCAGTTTCAAACTTATTTTAAGTGGGCAGAAAACTTTCTAAGAAACAGTGTTACCATCGTTGTACAGTTTACAACACGCGAGTAATCATGTAACTGTAAATATTGTTTTTAATATACTTTCTAATTTTTAAAGATTGAATTAATTTTTATTCATTTCCCTCGGCCTATTATAAAACGAATTCACGGTTAATATTTAATGTCACTTACCCGCCTCGGTGGCGTAGTTAGCTAACGCGCTAGTTTCGTGTTGAGCTAGACGACTGAGGACAGGAAGATTGAGGCTCGAATCTCGGTCGGGTGAACTGGGGGTGGTTTTCCCTAAATTATTTTCTACTCCACCTCCACACGAATGCGGGTTCACTTTCTCTAAATTCAACCTTCCCAATTCTTAACCCATTAGCGTAATTAGTACTTAAGCGTATAACCTGAACGGATAGTAAGACGCAGTGCTAAATAATAATACAACTAAAATTTACAACACGCAATAATATTTCAAGCGCGTGTGATGGAAGGTTAATTAGAAATTAAAAATAATATAAAGTTGCAGGTGGTTCAGTTCAAGGCTCGGCTCGCAGCGCCATCCAGTGAGTTTTGAGCCGATCCGAACCGAGCCGAGCCGAGCCGAGCCGAGCTGAGACGAGCCGGACCTCGTAACATCCTTGGATGTCCGTCGAAATACCGACATTCACTGGGTTGTTGCAAGCATTCCGACGAACCCGTTATCATAACGATAACGAGGCTCAGCTCGGGGCTCGGCTCGCTAGTCTGGACGCTGCTTTTATACCGTTGATACAGCCGTAATAGTTGGTCAGTCAGCATGCATTGAATTCGGTCTTGAATTAATATGAGAAAAAATGAAAACAAGCAAGTGTACCGACTCATTAGGAAAAAAAAGTCTCTCTTCAAAAAATATGTTATTTAAATATGTTATCTTTTTACCTTCAACGATATGTCCAGAAGAAATGCGACTAATGCGAAAACAATTTTTTTCTTCTAATTTCGACAGGTAAAAGTTGCCGATGCGTGTAGCCCGAAAGTATACTAAGAAACGGCGAAGAAGAAAAATTGTGGTGTAAACACAATAAAATACCAGATTCTGAAAATTGAAAAATGACACCTGGACACGGGACACGGGTTTAGTACGCCAATGCTCTGACCACTGAGCTATCCAGGAATCGTCCCGTGCCCAGGGTCATTCTTCACTCATATTTTAAGGCAGAGCCTATGATGGACGTGCGGAAATCATCGGCTACAAATATGTGATTATATTAAGATCACGAGTTATCAGATAACGCAGCCATCTTCGACTCGGTAGTTGGCTTATTGCAGCCATTTGTACAATTATTATAATTGTACGGGATTGCATATTAAGAATTAAATAGCCAAAGCTATCATTTATGCTTTTAGTGAGGATTACTCCAACTAGATATCATATTCTGCTCTGTCTTAAAATATGAGTGAAGAATGACCCTGGGCACGGGACGAATCCTGGATAGCTAAGTGGTTCGAGTATTGGCGTACTAAGCCAAAGGTCCCGGGTTCAATTCCCGTGTCCAGGTGTCATTTTTCAATTTTCAGAATATGATATCTAGTTGGAGTAATCCTCACTAAAAACATAAATAATAGCTTTGGCTATTTAACTCTCAATAAAATACATTGTGTTGCGGCTTGTGGCTACTCCAGGGGCAAGTTCAACAAAGGCTGAAACCCTTCAAGGCTCTTACGCAATGATTACGTGGACCTACACAGCAGATGTAACCGGGAAGAAAACTATTTTGGACATAAGACGAACTGAATAACAAAGAAAATGTGATCCATATCAAGGTCGATTAACCGGGATATCAGATACACGGATACGCTTGAACCAGGCGTTTGCATGATAGTGCGGTAGCCTGGAGTAGTCAGTCATCAGATGATAGTTTACCGGCAAATATTAAATAGGAAAATGTTTTGAGAAATTTTTCACAGTTGCGGCCTGCGGTGAAGGTATTTAACTGTGGAGGTGATACCTCGAGCCTATTATATAGGTCTATACATCGAATAGTGTGTTAAGGGACGAGTGGGTTGATAAGAAGGGGGGGTATAAGGGGCACGGTGGAAAAGGGAGGACAAATGTTGCTAGCAAATACTTGAGTCAACCTTAAAATTATATTAATAAATTTATTGATGATAAAAATAATGAAATATGAACATCACGGGCTTACAAAGCCCCGCATTCATTCGTTTCATTGCTACTATTACTACTACTACTACTACTACTCCTACTACTACTACCACCACCACTGATGATGATGATGATAATAATAATAATAATAATAATAATAATAATAATAATAATAATAATAATAATAATAATAATAATAATAATAATAATAATAATAACAGCTGAAAATTTTCCTAAACGGAAAATTTACCGTCTCGCATCTCTAATTAGATCTCTTAACCTAATTTTACATACTTATAAAAATATAACAAAAATTGGAAAATGATTATTTTAAAGATTAAAAAAATATTTTACAGGAGCTAAATTTGCGGTTGTCAAGAAAATCCTACTCTTCGATGCAATAGTCCTACAATTTTTTTTTTCACCGCGCCTTGGTATTCAATCGGGCTGTACGCATATACAGGGTGTACCGTAACATGTATGACTCACTTCAGCGGTGGAGAGGAGACACAAAAACCGTGAAATAAGTTTATTTGAGCATGTGTCCCATTTGACTTTGTTTCCGAGATATTGTTTGTACTCCAGTGGTTTGGATCTGCTTAACATTATAATAAGTGCTCAAAATGGTCACCTTCAGCCTGAATGCAAGCCTGCAGTCGTAGTGTCGTAGCATGCCTCTCACTCTTTCAAAAATACCGTCAGCTTCTCTTGTCAAAAGGCCACACAGAAATAACACATAGATCATACCTTGTCACCTTCGAGGTATCTTCGAGTAGATGGTCAAATGAGTCACATGTTTATAAATTCACTTTTTTCATTATTTTGTTATAAATATGTAACAAAATAATGAAAAAAAATTATTTATAAAGATGTGACCCATTTGACTTTCTTTCCTAGTTGCATATATATATATATATATATATATATATATATATATATGTGTGTGTGTGTGTGTGTGTGTGTGTGTGTGTGTGTGTGTGTGTGTGTGTGTGTGTGTGTGTGTGTGTGTGTGTGTGTGTAAAATATCAAGGTGACTTTTTAACTTGGATTTTCAGTGGTTTGAGTATAACTTTTACTAGTGAAAATAATTGTACACAATTCCGCGATTTTCAAACCCTTTTCAACTCACGGCATACTGAACAAGGCACTGAAATCAAGGCACACCATAAGTTTTTTTGGGGGGAGAGATTTTATCATTAAAATAACAATTAGCCTAATTAAGGCTTTGTTTAAAAGTTGTATTGCAAACATTTTAAGAAAATAATTTCTATTATGGATTTTAAAATATGTATTTTTACTCTTTAAATTTCCCCCCCCCCCTTCCCCCCCCCCCCGCGTCTTTTGATCTTCCCCCAAATTCCTGAGGCTCACCTGCTGACCCTAAGATTAGGATTCGATTCGAAATTTCAAATCTAAAAAAAAAAAATCTTAGATTCAGATTCGATGGTCTTAGTTCAAAATTATTATGATCTATAGAAATCACATTTACCATACAAACTAATAAAGATAAAGCCTCAATAGAATTATTTCACAAAAAGTCACCTGAACCAAAAGTGTCATTGTTGATGTCTACAGCGTCTCCATTTTTTTCTATGGTGCATACCTTAAATCCTAAAACATTATTCATATATATTATAATACGAAATTTAAAACAACTCAATAAAATAATAAAATTCAAGTCACAATCAAAAAAGCTAGATAAATCTACACTTAAATAAACCTTTGAAACATAATATATATGCTTAGAATGTAACAGTCACGATATATATCAAAAATATATCTGGGGAATAGTTTACATGGAAAATAAGACTGTATACTTGTGTAGCTTTTTGGGGGGAGAATAATAATTTATGGGTAGATTATCGAAGAATATTTTTTTAATCCAAAATATTTTTAAAATGTCTCAAATGATATTGCTTAAAATTAATTTTTGTCAAGGAATTTAAATGTTAAATAGCACTCTATAGCTGTTTGTTGGTTATTTAGTGAAAAAAATTATTAGATGTTAATTTACTAATGACCGATATTAGAACATTTAAAAAATTATGAAACTGGCTCAAACAATATTGTCCAAAATAGATATAAAGACAAGCGTTTTTCGAGTAAGTTTGAAAGTATGTTTATTTAAAAATATAAAATAATAATAATCATCAACAGTTCCACCGCCTCCTTTCCTCCCACCCCCTCTCTCCCTCTACCTTGGCCCAGTCTTCTGCTCTTTCCCCCACATTCCTTCTTACTCCCTTCAGCCATCAGTCCCTTGGTCTTCCTCTCAGCCTCCTACCCCCCACCTCCATATCCAACATTCTCCTGGGCATCCTTTCCCTCTCCATTCTTCTCACATGGCCATTCCACCTTAGTTGTGCCTTCTCTATTCTGTCCTGGACTGGCTCTTCATTTACTATTCTTCTTATTATCTCATTTCCTATCTTGTCAAATTTGTCACACCTATCCTGCGTCTCAGAAATCTCTTTTCCTTTGCCTGCATTCTGCTTTTATCCTGTTCCTTCATTACCCGTTCATGTTCATTAGGAACATTACAAATAGAAAAAATCAACATGTTTGGATTGGATTTAACTCTTGACATTGCATAAAATTGATCAATGTTGAACTGTGCTTAATAGCATTGGGGGTTGTGTTTGTTTTAGTAAGTGGTTAGTTGGTGTGTTGATATACAACCAGTGTGATGAGTAGTAATTGGACATTATTGCTTTCTAAAATATAAAATAACTCATTTCGAATCTCAGCAATAACAGACAATATAATTAAATTTAAAAAAAGTATAACTGTCTCAAGATCTAAAAATTTGGGCACGAACTGTTCATAAGATCGCTCGACGCAAGCGCCGTGGTCAGTCATTCGATACTTGGGCGCAGTAGTGATTCGTCAGGGCAGGCAGGAGAAGCTCAGCTATCCCAAAAGCTTTTGAAAAAAAGATGAGAAAACATCCCTGTAAATAAAACAGAACATGGAATGGTAATTTTTTAAAAGCGTAGGGAAATTTTAGCATGCGCGTTAAGTTGATACCTTTCCGCCCAACGCACCCGAAGAGTCAGGATTACGGGGAGCTATAGAGGGTGATGCGCGCGCAACTATTCAACTCAGCTACTGAATGCGACCAATTGCATACACGGGAAACAGTTTTCAAACTGTTTGCAAACATTTGACAAACATAGGAAACAGTTTTGTTTCAATGTTGACAAACAATGTTTCCAAGTGCGTAGGGGTCCTACTAGGCTTAGGAGTTGGCAACACTGATGGTGACTTAAAGGAAGCCTACTCTTATTATAGGCTACTAAAAATAGGTTGAAAAGCCAACGGCGATAAATAATTCCTTAGAACACCCAACCAAAATTTGAACCCTGACCTCCCCTGGAATATGCAATGTAATTATTGCTTATGGTACGTCTTAAACCACGTGACCATTGGTACGAGTACCAACTTTTGTTTCCCCAATTGTTCTGTACATACTACCTCTCTTTACTCTAAGACTGATGAAACTAATCTAAAATCACCCTCCTCATCTCTAGCCTGGGGTTAAGCTTGTACATTAATTAACAATGTGTTTTGAAATATTAATTAAATACACTAAAATAAAAATAAAAGCACCATAGCGCTTCTGGCGTGAAAACGCTCGCACTAGAACCGCTCATGACGTCACACAGCTGCAGTGACGTTATCGACCAAACGGCGAATCCCGGAGTATAGAGGAGGGGTGTGGGAGAAAGGGGCAGACGACCATGATGGCCGTTTCTAGTTTACAAGAGAGAGAGTTTCACATTCCCTTTCTTTTTAAGAAATTATTCATACCCTATCGGAACCAAGTTCGAGGTTTTTTTTTTCCAGGGTCGCATTAAAAACTCAACACGTCGCGTGTTTTTTTCTTCCAGCCTTTTTCCCAAAGACTCTGAAAATGTCGATGGGAAAGAGGGAGCTTTTTATTTTAAGCGATAACGTGAAGAAATGAATTCGTGACCCAGTTCAGTATTGATTGGGGTTTTATAAAGCCCGGACCACTAAGGTACGGCCGTACTTGCGACCTGGTCGCCACGTAAAACCGTGTTATCGTAGGATTCTGGCAGGAAGGACAGCAGCACCTGACAGTTTATGCAAGTAACTAAGACTGCTTCAATAAATTCATACAAATCATGTGATCTACAGCTGTCATGACCCGCCTCTGTGGCGTAGTTGGCTAACGCGCTAGTCGTGTTGAGCTCGGCTGCCGAGGACGGGAGATCGAGGTTCGAATCTCGGTCGGGTGAACTGGGGTGGTTTTTCCTAAATGGTTTTCCACTCTCCTCCACGCAAATGCGGGTTCACTTCCTCTAAATTCCACCTTCCCAATTCCTAATCCATTAGCGTAATTAGTACTTAAGCGTATAACCCGAACGGGTAGTAAGACGCTGTGCTAAATATTATTATTATTATTACAGCTGTCATATTTTATAGATAGTATCAACACATAAAATAGTACTGATAAATAATGATATATTAAAGCGTTATCATTGCTGATCCTAAAACAAATATGTTGATATTTAAAAGTCTTTCTTCCAACCATCTGGTGTCCTGATCGTGGTGTTTGATCCAAAGGTCCCTGGTTCGATCCCGGGTGCTTCCAGAACTTTTCTGTGATGCAGTGAGTCTGGTACGGGAATAAACTCAGCTTAGTGAGGACATATTAGGAGCTACTTGAATTAATAAGGAGCGGCTCCGGTCTAAAAAAACTGAGATTAACGACAAGTGGTCTCGTTGTGCTGACCACATGACACAACTACATCGCTAAAGGTGTCGGCCGCTCGGTTGGTATAGCTCAATCACGGGCTCATACCATGGAGTTGTTTTATACAAATTATTTGGATTAATGTTCCCATGGTGTAACATTTTAATCTTTGGGTACTTTGGAGGTCCGGGGTTCAATCCTCGGTCCCGGCACGGATTTATTTGATTGCCAAACCCTTCCTTCACCTCTGACAAGACGTGTATTAATCACAACTTGTGAATGTGAGGAATGCCAGGCCTCCGCCGTGGTTCGGATTCCACTTTAAACTGTAGGTCCTCCATTTCATCTCAAAATCACCCTACCATTACACATTAGCGTAAGTGTGTGTAACCCAAACGGTTAGTAAGACGCGGTAATAATAATAATAATAATAATAATAATAATAATAATAATAATATATTTTATCTTCAAACCCAGCTAAGAATTGCCAATAAAAAGTTATTTTAAGAACTCCTCCTCAGTTTATATTGTGTATTGACACTAATTATTACCTTCTCTCGACACCTCGGAGAGAGATGTATTGTTATCGTCAAAAATTCGACTCAGAATTTTGAAACCGAAACACTTGTTTTCTCGATGCCGTCTGTCTGTATCTCGACCTAAAGGCTATATATATAAAATAAATTAATAACATAGCAATGCCAATTAAGTGATACGTAAATGCAGAGTATATTCATATCCACTCACTACGCAGGCTGTGTCCGGTATTTCAAACATTTTTGTAGGCTACCAGGGAGAAAGTATGGCCGCAGATTATCTACAGTTATATTTTCACCGGCACAGCCTTATCTGACAAAAAATATACTAGATCTATTTTTACGCATTCATACGTCAGGTCATGTAATCTGCGGCTTACAAGATCAACACTTATAAAACCAGAACATGTTATAAATTTGGCTGCAAAAATGTTTGTACTTTCTAAAAAAAAAAAATCCATTTCAATGAAAATTTTCTGTGCAATTCGATTCAGGTGGGATTTTTTTTTAAGTTAAAGAAGTTTCTAGAAACCATTTTCATATATTCATTCCTTAAGTCATGGGATTTGAAACTGACATCTTTTGGTGTTTATAATATCGATACCTACAAAATACATGAATAGTATTATAGTTAATTTATGTTATCAGTGTTGGCAGCAAAAGAAAAAATGAGTTTGTATTTTCTAATACGAACTTCGTACCAGAATTCTACTATAGCGTTCCTCTCACGGCTCTTGGAATGAATACATCTATCTGTGCACTTGAGGTTAGAACCACCCTCATCGATGGGCACGCAGACTAAACGTCAGATTAATTTAGTTTGGTGAGGGGGTGACGGAGAGGTTGGGGTTTGAATCCCGGCCGGTTATAACCGTTCGGGTTATACGCTTAAGTACTAATCACGCTAATGTTTAGTAATTGGGAAGGTTGAAATATAGAGGAAGTTAAACCACATTTGCGTGGAGGGAGAGTGGAAAACTATTTAGGAAAAGCCACACCCAGTTCACCCGAGTGAGATTCGAACCTTGATCTCCCCGTCCTCGGCAGTCTAGCTCAACACGGTTATACTGAAGGACGTAAGGGTGGGTTTGCCTAAAGGTTTTTCCGATCTCCCTCCCCAAAAATGAAGGGGATATTTTATTTAAATTTTTACCTTATACATCCCTACCTCATAAGCGCCCTGGTCGGGTATTAAGACGCGTTACAAGAGGGGGGAGGGGGGCAAGTAATAATAAAACATATTCGAGAAATTACTTGCGTGAACGACGGATGGTTGGGAATGTTTTGAAGATGCTTTTTGCGATGGCTCTAGCTTTTAGCACAAGAATATTAGAAGACGAAGAAGGAAGAAGAAAGATAATATATATGAGATTGCAAGAGAATGTCACGACATTCTTCAAATACTCTCGTGAGAGCGATCATACATTTACGTAGTTACTGGAAATAGTTGAAGATGTTATCACGAAATTAAAGTTGAGCTATGGCCCCAGTTGGAATGCGATGCTTTAGGATGGACTGGTTTATCTATTTACGTGAACAGAATCTTTCATACCAATTTATAAAATGAATGGCATAACATCATAGTAAATACTTTACATTTTATTCTATTATAGGCCTAGTTTAAAACAAAATAAATAAAATTCACTCATCATTAAGCCATCAATTTATTTATTATTATTAGCACCACGTCTTACTACCCGTTCGGGTTATACACACGCTAATGTGTAATGGTAGGGTGATTGTGAGATGAAATGGAGGACCTACAGTTTAACGCGGAATCCGAACCACGGTGGAGGCCTGGCATTCCTCACATTCACAAGCTGTGACTAATACACGTCTTGTCAGAGGTGAAGGAAGGGTTTGGCGATCAGATAAATTTGTGCCGGGACCGAGGATTGAACCCCGGACCCTTTTAGCACAGAAGTCTGACACCTTACCCCTAGACCACCAGGTCACCTGTCTCAATTTATTTAATTGAGTTATTCAACTTACACTTTATGAACTGACTGGTTATATCAGCACATGACATTTTTTATGAGCGTTCAGGTTTCTTTTACACGCCACAAGTTACATGAGACCAAAGGCTTTACTTCCCCTCCGAAGGAAGTTGTGCTACGGATTTCTATCGCTCGAAAATCAGGTTCCGAGGTGAATATTTTACTCCAAAACAAATATTTCAGATATAAAATTCTAAGAAAATGATTGAAACTATTTTTAAAAAAAAGCATTTTCACAAACTATCATCAGTAAACTACCCTTAATTTTATAGCTATAGTTAAAATCATAAATCTTACTCGAGGTATGACCGCATAGGACCTAAATATAAAGAATGAACGAAATCAATGAAATAGTTTCGGCTGTAATACCAGGCAGAGATGGGTTGGACGGTTACTCAATTTTAATCTTTTGTGATCCCTTGGAGAGAGGGAGTGTTGTGATCATCAAAATAAAATAAAATTCGTGATTTTGATTAATGTTGACGTTTCATGACACCCTGAAACCGAAAAAGTGGTTTACGCGACGCCGTTTGTCTGTCTGTCTTAGTGTCTGGATCGCGGACTAAAACCGAAACCATTTTACCAACCAGGCTAAAACGGTTTTCACAGGGTTCTCCAGAGATATTTTTGGAATTAGATATCTAACCCTTAAATTAAGGCTAGTTATACTATAGGCGAAACGATAAAACTGCAATGTTATAAAACTAGGCCCCAACGAGTTTGATTAAATTCGTATCTAGGCACTGTTTAATATAACAAACAAATATATTTTTTTAATGATTTAGAGTGTAGGCCTCATTTACATTGGATTGGATTGGATTTACATTTATATTGGATCATATCACTGCAGCTCTTTAACATAGTAAATACATTTGTAGTAAAAAGGTGACCTGGCGGTCTAGGGGTAAGGTGTCAGACTTCTGTGTTGGTGGTCCGGGGTTCAATCCTCGGTCCCGGCACAGATTTATCTGATCGCCAAACCCTTCCTTCACCTCTGAAAAGACGTGTATTAATCACAACTTGTGAATGTGTGGAATGCCAGGCCTCCACCGTGGTTCGGAGCCCACTTTAAACTGTAGGTCCTCCATTTCATCTCACAATCACCCTACCATTACACATGAGCGTGAGTGCGTATAACCTGAACGGGTAGTCCTCACGGGCATGAGAGGAGAGGTCCATATGATCAAGACAGGTTCAGGAATAGATCATCGCCCTGGTCCTAATTGCCTAGTAGCACCCTTACTGACCCTACTGGGAGAAAGGTCAATAGAGAAGAACCGGCTGTCCCAATTCAGCTGACGCAACGACCAAAATCCGGTGATACATCTGCGTGTACTTGACAAACTGTTTAATGGTCATCACCTCTCAGGCAAAGAGAAAGCGAGGCTTAGTGGGCAATGCTATGCCATGGAGGTAAGTGAACCATGAAAGTATTACCGGATGGGTTGAGTTTAGGTCGCGGTTTCTGGGCATGCTTTGGTCTGCGGGGATCCAAGGGCAACTTAGGGCTAGGGTGCATGTTTCACAGTATGGTGAGCAGATGGGTACCTCAGAGAGCTACTTGGCATACATCTACGCCAAGAGTCATAGCTTTGACTCACCGATAACTGAAACGGAAGTCTTGAATATGGTGATCAACCAGTTAACGCATAGGTTAAGGGAGATGCTCGTTAGTGTCACCTTTGAATCCCTTGAAGAATTTCGGGTGGGACTTCAGCGTATGAACGCACTATAGATAGGAACGTGAACATGGCGTGTCCGTAGGGTCGTGATGAGGCACATTTAACAGTTACTAAGGAGGATCCCACCAAGTAGGTCAGGGGCTTCAGGACAGACCCCGAGGAAACCTAGGGCATAACAGAGATTTGGGAAGTAGCCCCCAGATACAGTCTGACCCCCGACACAATGGTCATCGCTTGGATTTTGAAACGAGGGATTGAATGCCCCCTCGACTCAATAGACACAATGGCAGGGATCACCCTTACGCCTCAGGGCGGGGGAACTATAACAGTAGTTATCCTAGAGTTAGTCAAGCGGATTATCTCCATAATGCCCCTTCGCATGCGCCAAGAGAGGAACGGCCAATGTTTCCAGGGAATGAACCCTGTAGGGAGATCAGGACGTGTTCCTCATCCCATGGACGTGAACGCTATCGTCCAGGAGGGAAATAGTCAACCTGTGAAATAAGTGCCCCAATTATTGTGCAGGTGTTATTAGGTTTTTGATATCAACAGTTCTTGAATATCTGTCAATGGTGTCCTAAAATTTAATAACAACTTTTTCTTTTGGTTTAGATGTCTCTCATCTAATGCCGCCATGACAGATATTCAAGAACTGTTGATTTGATCACGCGAAGAAAATTAAAATCTAGGTTTCTACTGGAGTGATATTTTAATTATTTTTCCCGAAAAGATGTTTTGCTGTGAAAACGGCAAATTCAATTAACTCGCTTTCCCTTTCACCCCACCTCAACTCCTTCCCCCCCTTATATCACTTAACCCATTCCAAGTCGATCTTCTAGAAGCCAAGTAGGGTTGAGGGAGGGAAGAAGAGAAGAGTGACCATAAAATGAACATTCCACTTCATTCCTCTGAGGTTTCGAAAGAGATTAGTACTACTACCACCCATCTACCATGAAATGAAGAAGAGAAGGAGTAGGATTACGGTAGAATGGAGGACTTGAAGAAAGTCGGTGAACTTTTTAGTCCTTCCACGCGCGTCTATTTCTTCATTTCTTCTATACTCGACTTCATCAAGTGAGGGAGCTTCAGGCTTAACGGGATTCACACTTTCGCCGAGAGCAGAACTTGAGACGTAATCACGGGACAAGCTATTAACCAATCACAACATTCAGGCCCCTTCCCTCAGGGGAACCCACTCAGCTTTAGTTGGACTAGTTTCAGCTTTGTAGATCCTGCTCAACAATATCTTTGAAACAAAATCTTACCCATCCCACAAACTAAACGCACTAATGAACGCAATTCATTGACAACGCAGTATTTGCCTAATCACGATCATAAGATAAGAGAAACAAAGTCATAGTCATTGTTACAGAAACATGTTGGGGGGAAAAAATAGCATTAATATTTAGCAAAGAGCGTAAGTGAAATAATATACGCTGTTGCAGAAAAACATATTGAATAAATGAACATAATGGTTTACCAAAGGGCCTCACGGTTCACCAAGTGTGTGGGGGGGGGGGGAGGGAGGGAGGAGGAGAGCTATTATATATATATTTTTTATTATTATTATTTAGCACCGCGTCTTACTACCAGTTCGGGTTATACGCTTAAGTACTAATTACGCTAATGGATAAGGAATTGGGAGGGATGAATTTAGAGGAAGTGAACCTGCATTTTCGTGGAGGGAGAGTGGAAAACCATTTAGGAAAAACCACCCCCAGTTCACCCGACCGAGATTCGAACCTCGATCTCCCCGTCCTCGGCGGTCAAGCTCAACACGACTAGCGCGTTAGCTAACTACACCACCGAGGCGGGTTATTATATATTTATCTATGCTATCTATCTGAGTATCTATAACCACTAGATGGTCTCAAAAACCCCAATGAGACACTCCTCACTACACAGGTTGTGAAAGTTCTGGTTCCATTGGTCAGACATTGAAGCCAAAACGCGCCGGTACATCTGCATATTATCACGCGCGCTTTTACAATATTATAGAGAAATTTGAACTACTGCGTTTTCATTTAATGGCAAGTATATATAATAATTAAGATGGCCAAAAAATAAGATTATCAGTAAAATATATATCAGCTATAATAATTGATTGCTCGTGATTTTTAAAACATTTAAATTTGCTTGATTATGTAATAAGTACATATTTTATAATCGAATTTAGCTTGGTGCATGGTGTGTTTGTTTATATATATATATATGTGTGTGAGGGGGAGGGGCGATTATTATATATATATATATATGTGTGTGTGAGGGGAGGGGTGATTATTTATATATATATGATCACCCCTCCCCCCTCACACACACACATACACACACATATATATCTTAATATATATAATTCTTCTGTACGTGTGTATGTCACTGAACTCCTCCTAAACGGCTGGACCGATTTTGATGAAATTTTTTTTGTGTGTTTGAGTGGGTCCGTGGATGGTTTAGATGCACAATTGGACCCGGTAGGTGGCGCTGCAATCGGGTTCTAGGATTTATTTTTTTATTTTAGATTTTTTACATATCAGAACATGTAACCTCAAAAAAAATGTCGATACAGCTGATATTTGTGGAGTTGTGGACGAAATGCCAAAAATGAAAAGATGTTTTATTTTGTATGTTGTCTTGACCAACACTGAATTTGTAATATTTGTGTTACTCACTAATTGGAGTTCATTGTGAATTTGTAATTGTGATGATCACATAGTATTTGTTTTATTATCGAAATCAATTGTGCCACCCAAACGAAAAGCTAACGTTCGGGCAGGACAACGTCTGTCGGGTCCGCTAGTATATATATATATATATATAATGTAGTAATTGATTGGGTCTTTCAAGCAGATATTTTCGATCAATGGTGACCAGAAACTTTTGAATTACATCAGAAACGTTCAACATCTTAGCTCAGTAAGTAGCGTGTCTGCCTACTGAGACAAGGGTCCTGATTAGACTCCCGGCATGGCAGAAAAAAAAAAGTCATTTGTAAAATTAGGGTTTCTCCTTTAACAGTGGTAAATTTACTTACCAGGGGTTGAGTCGGTTCTGGATTTAAGTTGGTTTGTAAGTAGTAATAATATTGAGCGTCTGAGCTACATCATTCGTAGCACAGTAGTGAAATTATTAGCCAGTACAAATGTACCGTTACCCAGGGGACGCCCGAATATACCAATCGTACAACTTTTCCGTGGAGGATCTTTCCATGTCCCGATGATATGATGGTGATATTGAATGTGAGGGTGTAGAACCAGTAGAAACACTTAAAATTAACTTATTGTACCCTAATTAACCAACAGCTGTTAGCACCGCGTCTTACTACCCGTTCAGGTTGTACGCATTCACGCTAATGTGTAATGGTAGGGTGATTGTGAGATGAAATGGAGGACCTACAGTTTAACGTGGAATCCAAACTACGGTGGAGGCCTGGAATTCCTCACATTCACAAGTTATGATTAATAATATGTCTTGTCAGAGGTGAAGGAAGGGTTTGGCAATCAGATAAATCTGTGCCGGTACCGAGGATTGAACCCCGGACCCCCCAGCACAGAAGTCTGACATCTTACCCTTAGATCACCAGGTCACCCATGAATGGTTTGGTGATGCGAATGATTTTGTGATTTTTTCCTTACTTTTTCCCAATAACATACAAACATTTAAATTATTTTTTATTACTTAAGTAAACATCTCAGTAATATTTTGTGTGTCACCATAACTATATCACATATTAGGTTATTGTATTGTTAGCCAGTTAATTATAACTAATCATACAAGAAATATTATTACTACCCCACCCCCTTACAAGATTCTCTTCTTGCACCTTATCAAGCATAGAAATTATCTTATGAGGCTTCATATTAATGTCCTGATAAGCATTTAGCAATATTAGACTGGTAAGTCAATCTCGTCTCATAAGGTTTCTCAAATAACTTTTACCAGTGACGTCACGGCAGGTCAAGATAGGATTTCCCATGTAAATTAATTAACGTCTTATTCAGCGAGTTTTAAAGATATTAAGTTGAAACAAAAACCATTAAGACTTAAATGATTCTAAAAATGTTTCTACAATGTCACAAAATTATTTTCATCTTGAAATAGTTTTTTGTAAACGTATTTTTCATCTACAGCTTAGGCTATTTGGCTTGGTCACGTAAATGTCTTAAAGGAGTTTTCCTGCCAGGATGTGGATTAAAAAAGTATGTGGTAGCAAATATCTATCTAGTATAACAAACAAGACAAAGTTCATTTTAAAAATCAAATAAATGTTTTTAAGGCGCAAATATTAAAGCGGCCGTGTAAACTCGTCCTAGGAAGAGTGGAAGTGTTTATCAGCAGGTAAACTAGAGGTCTCACAGGGTGAAATGCTCATTTTATTCCCTCTCTTTCTATTTCATACATTGGTGTTTAATTGTAATTGTGCTTAGACTGCCTGGGTTCGTCAAGTTAAGATACAACCTGTTTTGCAAAATATCTTCGAAATCTCCAAGTAGGCAACGTTGTCAATCCTCTTCAAGGAAGAAAATGGCGTTGCATTGGTTACTGCCATTGATGCTAACATTTGCAGGATTTTATGAAAATGTTTGGATCGAATGTTGCACTGTACTGAGCTAATCCGTCGATAGCTATATTCGGTCTGCCATTTTACCTCACCTTATTTCCCTAATGGTTCACAGAGTTCAAACTTTTAAGAAATGTCACGAGGATTTGGGATAGATTTTTGATACCATTTCAAAGGGTATTTTAAATAAAAAGTTTTGACTGAGATATGCAAGAAGATGTTACATGGACTCACTTTTTGAATCTTAGACAGGATTCCATTTTAACCCACCAAGTTTATTTTAAATAACAAATTTAAAAAAAAAACTTTGAAGGTGAAAAGGGGGTGTTGAAAGAGTTGGAACACAAGAACCCCCCCCCCCTTACAACCTTACCATAAGCCTATGATAATTTTGCATTTTTCACATAAAAGAACAATTTTTTAAATAATTGGCAAAATCTAAAGTACACACAGTTTTTGTTGCTTTGTTTGCATAGAAGTATGATTCAAACAAAACATTTTTATGCTGGCTAGAAGAATAGTTATATTTAAACAAAGTGATATTTTGTTGCCAAACTATTTTCATGTAGAATTTTCTAGCTTGACTTGACTTTTTTTGGCTAACCTATCAACAACAAAAAATTTAAGATAAAATAAATCACATCTTTGAAATAATTGGTCTCAATTATAAAGTTAAAATAATCTTTTTGACATTAAATCACCCAACTATGATATTTTTTATCAAATATTTCTTTGTCTAAAACAATTTGTTAATAACATTATCAAATGTTCAGGATGTCGGTAGTTATTAATTTCAACTATTTACAATAGGAAGCCAAATTCCCACTTCTACTATTTTTCAAACTACACTATTCATATAAAACAGATGTGTGTAAGTAAAGTTATACCTCAGTTTTAGCTTATGTGGTGCTGACTGACAGCTCACAGCTGACTTCTGACGACTTTGAAAAGCTACCAGACGAAATTATGTATCCCTACGCCGAACCATATGATCTGCAAAAAACATGTCTTTAGCAGTTGTCACTTCTGACAGTCAAAATTTAGGTATATACCTTAATGTTGACTGTCAGAAGTCAGCTGTGAACTGTCAGTCAGCACCACATAAGCTAAAACTGAGGTATAGTGTTATTTAAAAATGTAATTAAGTTGTATATTAATAAATAACCCGTTTTATCTCTTTGAAGGCCACTGATATTATCACTGAAATGGAGAAATGTAGCATTTATATTTCAGATAGAAAAATCAATAATTTTCTATTTCTGATGAGTTATTAAATATACATTCTATCAGACGTGTATGGTCCCATTAAATTATGTTGTAAAATGTACTTGTATATTGGATTAGAACATTCAGATTTAACTAGTCTCAAATTATAAATAAATAAGTAATTGTATTATATTTGGAAGAAGGTACAGGAAAGGTGGATAGATACACATAAAAGGGGGACGAACACTATATGGCTTTCACAATGAAAAGAAGAACACAGTTCACACTTTGTCCAATGGCAGCAATGTAAAGTGTGAACTTTGTTCTTCTTTTCATTGTGAAAGCCATATTGTGTTCGTCCCCCTTTTATGTGTATCTATCCACCTTTCCTATACCTTCTTCCAAATATAATACAATTATCTCATAAAGCGAAAAGAGGTTTTCCTTATTGAGATATATAAATAAGTAACCAATTCTCAAAATATTTTTATTTGACAGCGTTTAAGTTATCACCTTAAACACAAAACTGAATTGGTAGGGATGAGGAGAGCAGTTTGGAGGAAGTGTGTTCGCATTATCATGGGAAGGGGATGAGAAAGCTTAAGTTATATATTACGTGTGGGAACATCTCTAGTGCATCCAGCTGAGATTCAAACCTCGATCTTATTGCTACAAAAGCAACACAAATTATTTACATATATTTACATGTGAATTCATATTTATGTTCTGCTGCTCCCACTTTTGAAAAATCGTATCAATACCGTCTAACAATAAAATAAAATAATCATACAGAACACTTTGTTTAATCTGAAAGGTAGAAAGCAGTCTTTACCCTTACTGATTACAGTATGGTCCACACCTAACTTGTAAGCTACACTATGGTGGAACTATGAAATGTAAGATTTCTACCTTTCAGGGTTAATACAGGGCACTTGTATACCCTTATTTTTGTTGGAAAGTTTAGAAAATTCAAACAAATTAAATTTTTTTGTCAAGTGATCACATTTTACTATATTATTAATTGTGTTATTTCATAGGTATTGATAATATATATCAAAAGTGACAGTTGCAGATGACATGACTTGATTTATGAATATATTAGAATCGTTTTAGTAACGTTAGTAACTACCAGATACTTTTCTTCCTACCAACATCAGCCTGTGGATGTGTAGCTGTCATTATGTATTTCCAATAGGGACTGTATTCGCTATCTTCTTATCACTATTGAGAGCAATAACATATCTGTTATATGTTCTAGGCCTGCACTTCTACCTGAACCCACTATAGTTAGTGTCAACGGTTCACAAAGACTATACAAAGGTCAGCGCACCATTGCACCAATAAACATACTGTATAATAAGCTGGTGTGCTTGGTTTCAGTTATAGAGCTGTCAACATAATTTATATTCCTTTTCTGAGTTTGACATTTTGGTCTCAGAAAGAAACTCTTATTGTATTCTTATTTGTAAGGTTGATGTTTACACCTTCAAAATGCAGTCTTGTCTCGTTGGAAGCTCCTAATGATATAGGAGTAATCCTGCTTGGAGGTTTCCTGTTGCACCTCCATCCTGACATAGTTAAGTGTCTACCTCCTCATATTCTTGTCTTGAAAGGAAGCTCCTAATGATATAGGAGTAATCCTGCTTGGAGGTTTCCTGTTGCACCTCCATCCTAACATAGTAAAGTTTCTACCTCCTCATATTCTTGTCTTGAAGGGAGGCTCCTAATGATATAGGAGTAATCCTGCTTGGAGGTTTTCTGTTACACCTCCATCCTGACATAGTAAAGTATCTACCTCCTCATATTATTGTCTTGAAGGGAGGCTCCTGACAATCTAGGAGTACTCCTGCTTGGAGGTTTCCTGTTGCACCTCCATCCTGACACAGTTAAGTGTCTACCTCCTCATATTCTTGTCTTGAATGGAGGCTCCTAATGATATAGGAGTAATCCTGCTTGGAGGTTTCCTGTTGCACCTCCATCCTGACATAGTTAAGTATCTACCTCCTCATATTCTTGTCTTGAAAGGAGGCTCCTAATGATATAGGAGTAATCCTGCTTGGAGGTTTCCTGTTACACCTCCATCCTGACATAGTAAAGTTTCTACCTCCTCATATTCTTGTCTTGAAAGGAGGCTCCTAATGATATAGGAGTAATCCTGCTTGGAGGTTTCCTGTTGCACCTCCATCCTGACACAGTTAAGTATCTACCTCCTCATATTCTTGTCTTAAAGGGAGGCTCCTGACGATCTAGGAGTACTCCTTCTTGGAGGTGGCTTGTTGCACTTCCGAAGTGACCAAGTCATGTATCCTTCCCCTCAACCTCATCCTCTTATCCAGAGGAAGACCTCGAATGGTGGGCAGAAGACTCATCAGGAACAGGAAGTCATCGTCCTGTCTCTCCTTCCTCTCCTGTCGCATCAACTCCAGTTTCTCCCGCTCGATGGACACCAACGCCTCATCCAGGTCCCTCTTCACGTCTCTCTGACCTTAAAAAACAACAAAAAAACTCGGATAGTGACACATGGCTAGACTCGTGTGGTGATAGACACTTGAGTATTTTATGTTGCCAATGATATAATATGAGGCAATTATATGATTGGATTGGTATTATATAAATACATTATAATTTTATCAAAAATGTATTCCTGTATATGTTTTTCATGATTCGCATCTTATTACACTTCCGGGATATCCGCAAGGACTGTTAAATTTAGAGGAAATATACCCTCATTTACGTGAAGGTGGGGGGGGTTCCGAACCCAACAGCCTCATCACCGGAAAACTAGACTAGAAGATATTTACAAACTTTGTCCACGTGCCCACTGGTGGAGATAAAATGTTAAAAATATAGGGGAAATGTGCCTAAAATGACATACCATTTTTAATTTTTGAAATTTCTTCTAGAATATTCTTCTGAAATTAATTGTTTCTAACTTTTTATAAATTATGATATATAATCTTTCAAATGAACACCAAAAAACATCACTAATACATATATTTACTAGTTAAAAAATGAAAATACAAAATATAGCACTGTGCTATTTTATACATACTGTATGGGTAAAATGGCATATATTTAATCTTACACAGAAAAAACATTAAACATACAAATTAAACCTTCTATTATGACTTTTGTTGTTTATATGTAGTTATCATGGCTTGCAAATATCACACACAAAATGTTTTTCCCTCTTAGCAAGGCCAGCCAATTCACGTTCTGATTCTTGTCAAATGTGGACTTGAATCAACCCAAACCCTTGCTAACACCTTGAATCTGCTTATTTTATTCATGGTCCACCTTCTTAAAGTGTTTGTGGTACTCCAACAGTTTAGATGCCCGAATTAGATGCCCGAAGCCAACCCATTTCCCCATTATTTACCACATCAATAGCCCGTTGCATCGCTTGCTCTTCCCATGACTGCCTTTTTGTCTTTCTGACGTAAATCCCAACCATCAGCGCACAAAATATTTGAATTTTCTATTAAGAATAATTTAAGTAACTATTTCAAATATTAAAAATATAATTTGGTGAACAAATTACAGTAAGAAACCTTTATTTAGCAGATAATGATTGATTTAAAACTAAACGCTACCTAGGGTAAATGACACACTATGCCATTTAATCCTTACCGTGTGGTATGCCATTTTACCAACATTGCTAACTATTAAATAATAAAATATTGTACCAAGAATATTAAATAATTTATGGTCGATTTTACGTCATAAATACTGCATATTACACTTGAAGTAACATGCATTATATTTACAGTAAAATTACTTACCCTTCAATGTATTTGTTAACAATGAAAGATAACAAAAAATATATTTTACTAAGCAACTTTTCAATTTTTCTTTAATAACTTCAGAAACACCTTCTGCACAGGTTAGCCATTTACAGAGTATCAATGATTCCAACTAAGAAATAACTCAATACCCTCAATTTGAAAAAAAATAGCAGTACTTGCGAGAAAATGCACCTATGCCATTTACTGAGTATGCCATTTTAGGCACTTTTCCCCTAATCCATCATAATTTAGAATAGTTAAGCCAGATTACAAACAATGTATTTCTTTATTATTTTATAAGAATATTTATTGGGCACTTTGTTTACTAATCCGTAGAGCACAAATTTTATCCCAAAAGAACTCACAATGTGAAAAGTGAAGCGAATCGAGGTGTTTCCCTGTCTTTACCCCCTCCTCTCCTCTCTTAGCTCCGACATCCTAGTTTCATAGTCAAGACTTAGGCCCAGTTTCATAGTCCAGATTAGTTGCCTCAAGTGCGGCGCTATACTAAATACAAGACGTCACCTACCTGAAATTGAATGGAATGGGCCAGTTTTCATATGCGAAACTGGCCATTCCATTTTGGTCTAGGTAGGTGTCGTCCTGTATTTAGTATCGACTCGCACTTTAGCATGCTAAATCTGACTATGAAACTGGCCCTTAGTGCGGCTCGATACCAAATACAAGGCGACACCTATCTAGGCCAGACTGGAATGAACCAGTTTCATATGTCTTTTGTTTGGTAAACACTTGAGGCAAACTAAGTCTATGAAATTGGCACAGTCACACAATCTTATTATTATTAGCACCGCGTCTTACTACCCCACATAATCTTACTAGTGCTTCCTAGCGGTGAGATTTGGAAATATTTTTTAGGTTTTAACTAACCGTGTGGAAATTCGCCTGTTTGCTGTTTTTTTTTAAATATTGAACGTACTTACCTGGGAAGTGGTCCTCCCCTTCCTCCTCCGCGTATTGGAGGTGCGTAAAGTTACCCCCGTGCTGAGGGTAGCCCATTGCCAATAGCTCGGCCGGGTTCTTCAAGTCTTCCTCCTCCTCCTCCGGCGTGGAGGTAGCATCGAAATGAGGGGGGACATCGCAACTGTCAGCGTACCAGACCTCGACCTCACCTGGGATAAGACAGGCACGTATAGAGGACTAAACTTGAGGAAGAGTGGGTACAGGTGTACAGGGTACAGGGTACATGCTACACAGCCAGACCAGACCAAACACTCACAGACATGTTTTTTGTTTGGGAATTTTTGATAAAATTATTTTGTTTGTAAAACTATTTCTATTATATTGGCTAGCAACTTTTCGTTCTAAAATAAAAATTGTTGGGCGCCTTCTCTAGTAATTTCATTGTTTTACCAACAACATTGAAGTATTTATTGAAATTGATTTAGTTTTTACTGAAAAACTGTTAAAACTTGAATTAATATGTTGGTATTTTTATTTATATATGAAAATATTAGTAAAGCTCTCCAACAACGTTAATTAGAACAAAAGTTTGATAATTAAGGGGGTCGGGGCCAAAACATGATAACCTTCATAGATTTAAATGGGCTGTATTCAATTCACTGTTTAAACTTCTATGAAATCCTTAAACGGCCGGAGGGTACGTTTTGCTGACAACGTGATATCCTCTATCCGCAAATTGTGGTACTATCTTTGCCAACATATGGTGGCTGCTTGGTCCGTATAGCTCGCTTCCGGGCTGATATCATGGAGTGTGAAATCCATATACTCTATCTAACTATCTTATCTATCTATCCAAAATAAAAACATATTCGTCAATATTAGCAATCCTCGAGGTCTTGACTGACTGTAAAAAAAGATTTGTAACTCAGGAGGTAAGCTAC
Organism: Timema podura; assembly: GCA_033556935.1. Taxonomy (NCBI): domain Eukaryota; kingdom Metazoa; phylum Arthropoda; class Insecta; order Phasmatodea; family Timematidae; genus Timema; species Timema podura. Next base: position 15,175,660 of record JAVRXN010000008.1, read on the forward strand.
CAGAAATCGCTGTTAACTTTTTTTTCTCATATAATGAGGGTTATCATATTTTTGCCCTGGCCACTTCAATTAAACAGTTAAATAGTTTCCCAATAGTGTTTAAAAATTAATTCAAAATTAGCTTGAACACCCTTAAGATGGCAAATCTTGGGACACCCGACACCAGAAGCTATTTAGAGAACGTTTTCAAGGTTATTAAAAGGATTTTTTTACATATTTTAAATCGAGGTTTTTTTTCCACACAGTTCACATAACACTTCGCCTTTAAGCTATTAACAGTGGATTAATTTTAACTTAAATTATGAGTGGGTACAAATGATATTATGGACCTATTAATAAAATTTGGGTGGGTACACTGTATCCCTCTACCCATCCTGTTCCTGTGCCACTGCTCCCTCGTGCCTTTAATAATGTGATATAAAAACATTATATTAAGGTTCTTAAAAGGTACAAGTCCCTGTTATTTGATTTGTGACGCCAGAAGACACGGAAATAGACGCCTGCAACCGACCAAATAGGCTGGGATCATATTTATCTTCGGGTCTTAGATTATCGATTCATATTCAAGTTTTAAATTCGAGATTTATATTCGGGTTTAAAATTAGATATTCGGGTTTTATATTCGGTATTCCTATCATGAATTCAGTATTTCTAGATGAAATACAGGTAGCGATTTAAACCCTAAAAAACCTGGATCCAAACCGATTTAAATATTGTGTTAATTAATAGGCTAACGTACCAAAGTGTTGGTCCTGAAGAATACACGATCCTTTAGATCAGTGGGTCGCACCCCTCTCGGCTAAATAATGTCTATAGGGTTCAGTTACTGGCAATCGCCCCTCCCCCACCATAAAAACTATTATACTAAACATGTCCATATCCAGAATTTTTTCAGGAGGTTCAAAACTTAAAAAATATTTTTTTTACTATCGCGTCTTACTACCTGTTCAGGTTATGATAATTACTAAAATGGGGTAGGGATGAGGAAGGAAGTATTTTTAGAGGTAATCTACCCGCATTTGCGTGGAAGGAGGGTGGGAAACCATTTAGGGAAAACCACCTTCAGTACACACAACTAGGATTCGAAACCGACCTCCACATAATCAGCAGACCAGTCTAACACGAGACGCCTTAGACCATTCGGTCATTGAAGCAGGTTTAAAGATTATCTCTTTTAGCACCATTCGGCTTATATGCTTATGTAGGCTTACTAATTATTACGCTAATGGGTAAGGGATGAGGAAGATTGAATTTAGAGGAAGTGTATCCACATTTACGTGAAGAGAGTGGAAAAACATTTAGGAAAAAAACTCTGTACACCCGACCGGGATCGAACTACGATCTCCTCATCAACAGCAGTCTAGTTCATTGTGAGAGTAGCGCCTTAGACCATGTGGTCACCGAAGCGGGTTAAGGGTACCCGGAATGTCCTATCCTGCCCATATTTTTTAAAATTTACTGGAAATATTCACAATTATAAAAATAGTTATGTTAAATTTAAATGAAGCCCTTTGAATGGCTGCCATCTCTACCAAAAACAACCTCCATTAATTATTTCCTTTATGTTTACATAACTTTCGCCTTTAAAAAAAAGTCAGAGATATTATTTTATTTCTTGAGCGTAATATATGTATATACAAAAATAAAGTTAGAAATTTTACAAAAGTGTTAGAAAGTATAATACTGTATAGTTGAAATAAAAAACCATGCTAAGCTTGAAAATTATTGTTGCTAGATTATTTTAATTACTGTTATTAATTATATCAGTATTCAAAGAAATGTAACTATTCATCTCATATAATATGATGATAAATTATTATTATTTTCATATCGTTTGAAGGAGGGAAGGAGGGGTGGAAACCCTAACCTACTTCCCCTCTCCATTTAAATATGTCCGTGACTGAGCTCTTTCGCCCTATTGTGAAATTGACAGTATGAATACTTGTTGTTGTGTTATTCCTAGAATTAAGTTGCTGCAAATCGCTAATAGACAGCAGTACACACAACAATGTTCATGAGGTGTAAGGAGTTTCTCTCGCACTATATTACTTTAGATTGTTGGTGGAAAGAGAGGTCGAGGTTCGAAACTCAACTGGGTGAATTGAGAAGTGGTTATTATTATTATTATTAAATTATTATTATTATTATTATTATTATTAGCACCGCGTCTTACTACCCGTTCGGGTTATACGCACTTACGCTAATGTCTAATGGTAGGGTGATTGTGAGATGAAATGGAGGACCTACAGTTTAACGTGGATCCGAACCACGGTGGAGGCCTGGCATTCCTCACATTCACAAGTTGTGATTAATACACGTCTTGTCAGAGGTGAATGAAGGGTTTGGCATTCAGATAAATCTGTGCCGGGACCGAAGATTGAACCCAGGACCTTCAGCACAGAAGTCTGACACCTTACCCCTAGATCACCAGGTCACCAAGTAGTTATTCACACGTGATGTATCAGTGTGGTTTTCCCAGCCCCTCTACACGCTAATGAGGATGCATTTCCTCTAAACTTCAGGTATCTTCCTCACTCCTACCCAATACATTAAGCCTGTACTAACCATGGTACTACCCGCAACGGGTGGGTACGGGTATCAAGGCGTCAAGCTCATCTGGTTTAGTTCTCCAGTCACGGCGAGATCGGGGTTTGAATCCAGAATGTACTGTGACTTTTTTTTTGGTAAATGGTTTCCCAATCTTTCTAATAGAAAATATGACCCACCTTGGTGGCGTAGTTAGCTAACGCGTTAGTTTCGGGTTGAGCTAAACTGCCGAGGACGGGGAGATCGAGGTTCGAATCTCGCTCAGGTAAACTGGGGGTGGTTTTCCCTAAATGGTTCTCCCCTCTACCTCCACGCAAATGTGGATTCACTTTCTCTCGATTCAACCTACTCAATTCCTAGCCCATTAGCGTAATTAGTACTTAAGCGTATAACCCGAACGGATAGTAAGACGTGGTGTTAAAAAAAAAAAGAGAAGAAAATGTGGTTTCTTTTAATTATACCTTCATCTTTACCTCATTCGCCTAATTAAAATGTGTGTAGCTAGGACAGGTAGTATGCCGAGGTTTAAGAAAATAACATTTGAAATTGTAAAACTTTTCAAGGACAACCACCTTTCTTTTCAAGTTCGCAACAAACAGATGATTACTCAACAAAGTATCAAGCCGAGTTTTAACTCGCGGTCGACTGTGACATTTTCAACTGCTCCAAAACAATGAGTATTTAAAGCCCGGAAATACTGAACCTAAAACAATGGAAGCTCAACAAGTCAAAGTTGAGTAATATATAACTAGAAATTAAATCTGTTCGAATCCAATATTTTCAATTTAAATCTAATTTGAATGTTTTCTTAACAACTCGAATTGATTAAGAAAAAAATGTCATTAGTTTGGAAGTTATCAGATCTATTATTTTATTAATAAAAAAAATTCAAAATGAATCAAAATTGAATATTAATCAAAATTATATATTTGAAAACGAGTTCAAAAAAAAAGTTAATTTAAAAATTAAGAGATACCGACAGAACAAAATGCCCCAGTTTCTAAGTTCATGTTGATTATGTTGTATTTATGTTAATTCCTATTAAAAGTTATAATGTTAGTCAAAAATTTTACTTTTATATTCGAATTTTAAATTAGATTCCATTGAATTGAAGCTGAAATATATTTGGATTTGGAATTTCAAATCTTTTAAATCTTAGGATTAAATAGATTATGATTCATATACAAAATTTTGGGACTTCACACATTCACATTTAATTGCATCGATGGGATAGGGATGAGGAAATTATAATTTTTGAAGGAAATGTGCCCGCATTTAGGAAAAACCACCCTCAGTAGACACGACCGGGATTCTAACACCGATCTCCACATCACCAGCAGACCAGTCTACCACAATAGTAACGCCTTGGGCTATTCGGCCACTGAAGCGGGTAGCATTTTTTAGTCAACACAAATGCATAAAATTGACTAAAGAGTATAGATTGTTCAAAGCATGAAAATAACACCTAAAAATCTTGAATGACTAAAAATGACTAAAGTATTGCTTAAAAATGACTAACTACCTATAAAATACAAATTTCCATAACTAGGGGATCATGAACATAGTTTATGTACACATGAGGACTGTCTGTGACGAACAGAAGAAAAAAAGCATGTCATCAAAATCTGGGGCTTGATTATTAGTTTTATTTGACCGGTATTGATATTATCAATCGAAAGTGACAGCTGTAAGATATTTTATATGATTGGACTTATGAATATATGAACGTAGTTTTAATAGCTCTTGAAAATGTCAGACGGTATCCCCCCCCCACAACCCTCACCTGTGTCAGTTCGGTTACGGGGATGAAGCTGCTCCTTGATAAAGTGCATGGACTCGAAGTGGGCCCAATTTGACCGCACCCCGACCGGGCTGTATTTGAGAGACTTCTTCAGCTCCACGCGGTACATATCCCGCAGTGACTTCCATTTGATCTTGGCTCGGTTCACTAAAAAAAAAAAATACAAAAAAATACAAACAATATAAAAACAATTTATATTCGCACCAGCAGTCGAACGGTCTAAAGGTGTCAGTCTCGCAATATTTATTTATCAGTGGTATTTTAAGTGCACTTTCGGAACCAACGACTTAAAACATAAATTAATTTTAGAACAAACACAATACCAAGTCCTCTTGCTGTTAAATTAATCACTGTGAAATTCAACAAAAATTAATTTTCAGAAATGCTGTGATTCTAACCCGGGACCTTTAGCTCAGTAGACAGAGGCACTATTGAGCTAACAAGTGGACCGTGATTCTAGCCCGGGACCTTTAGCTCAGTAGACAGAGGCGCTATTGAGCTAACAAGTGGACCGTGATCCTAACCCGGGACCTTTAGCTCAGTAGACAGAGGCGCTATTGAGCTAACAAGTAGACCGTGATTCTAACCCGGGACCTTTAGCTCAGTAGACAGAGGCGCTATTGAGCTAACAAGTAGACTGTGATTCTAACCCGGGATCTTTAACTCAGTAGACAGAGGCGCTATTGAGCTAACAAGTGGACCGTGATTCTAACCCGGGATCTTTAACTCTGTAGACAGAGGTGCTATTGAGCTAACAAATAGACCGTGATTCTAACCCGGGACCTTTAGCTCAGTAGACAGAGGCGCTATTGAGCTAACAAGTAGACCGTGATTCTAGTCCGGGATCTTTAGCTCAGTAGACAGAGGCGCTATTGAGCTAACAAGTAGACTGTGATTCTAGTCCGGGATCTTTAGCTCAGTAGACAGAGGCGCTATTGAGCTAACAAGTAGACTGTGATTCTAACCCGGGATCTTTAACTCAGTAGACAGAGGTGCTATTGAGCTAACAAGTGGACCGTGATTCTAGCCCGGGACCTTTAACTCAGTAGACAGAAGTGCTATTGAGCTAACAAGTGGACCGTGATTCTAGCCCGGGACCTTTAACTCAGTAGACAGAGGCGCTATTGAGCTAACAAGTGGACCGTGATTCTAGCCCGGGACCTTTAACTCAGTAGACAGAAGTGCTATTGAGCTAACAAGTGGACCGTGATTCTAGCCCGGGATCTTTAACTCAGTAGACAGAAGTGCTATTGAGCTAACAAGTGGACCGTGATTCTAGCCCGGGACCTTTAACTCAGTAGACAGAGGCGCTATTGAGCTAACAAGTGGACCGTGATTCTAGCCCGGGACCTTTAGCTCAGTAGACAGAGGCGCTATTGAGCTAACAAGTGGACCGTGATTCTAACCCGGGACCTTTAGCTCAGTAGACAGAAGCGCTATTGAGCTAACAACTGGACCAAGGTGTCAGACCTTTCTTACGAACAAAGGATTGTATTGACGCTGACGGAGGGCTGAGGTTAAACTTGACCGGATAAAATGAGGTGGGTTTTTTTTTCAAAATAGTTTTAGCACTTTTCATCCACGAAAATAGAGGTACATTTCCTATAAATTCTATCTTTCTCATCCCAAAGCTATTAGTGTAAATTGGGGATAGCTCGAATGGGTAGTAAGAGGTGGTACTGAATAAAATAATTCTTATTTTATTGTAGATGCATCAAAGGAAGAATTTGTTTCATTTAATGCAACACCGGTTTATTGGAGTAGCCTAGGTAAAGGGATGATTAAAATAGTTTAGAAGAAATGCACCCGGCTTAGCGTAGAGAAAGGATGGGAAAAACCTTTGAGATAAGTTTTCACGTGGAAAAACATCCCCACTTCCACTGGTCTGAGATTCAAACCCTAGCCCTCCCGTCACCAGCAATTCCTAGTCAATTCCTGGACTGACGCCCGTACGACCTTAGACGCGGGTTATTATTTTAGTGCTCCACATCTTACTACCCGTCCTGGCTATCCCCATATTTACTCTAATAGGATTAGGAATTTAAAAAAAGTAGAATTTATAGAAAATATTCCCGCATTTACTCGGGAGGAGAGTTTAGAAACCATTTAAGAAGCGGGAAAATCTCTTCGACACCTAACCATGATTCAAAAACCTGACTTACCCGTCATCGATCAAACAAAACAAGGCGAGACTAATGCCTTTGTTAGCTTTGCCGTTTCAGTAGCGAAGTCATGGATATGTTAAAATTACAAAATTTGATAGGAAGATTTTTTTGTATGGTTTAAAAATCACCAAAACTGTTTTCATTTATTTATTTGTCAGGTCATGTGACCTGAAGTCATCAATTTTCATTGTTAATATCAATTTAGATAACAATAATAATAAGTTAGTATTTTCTAAAAGTATTTTACTATCAGAATCAAACTATATCCTACTTGTCTCGTCAACTGATAACTGTTGGCTCACCTTAGAATAGGTACTTTGATTTTTATAAAATACAAATCTACATAATTTTTTTTGCGATCAACATTGATAGAATTTTAATTTATTATTCGTGATATTTTATATTAACAAAAGTAACAGCCGCAGGTAGTAACGTGACGTATGAATACGTGAAAGTAGATCTAGTAGCTTCTTCTAGCTGTCGGAAGATACTGTTTGTCCATTTGTTCGAAAATTGAGGTATAGCAACGACAATCGATGGTATCCCTTTCTTGGAGGTTAACTTGCGTGACGTCACGATTCAGATTACAGGTCTCAAGGGCGCGTTGCGCATTCCGTGGGATACTGATTGTTGAGCGACGGGACTCTAGTTTGAATCCAAGGGAGAGGGCGTGATGAATAATTTACCGAGTTTGGCATTTTCCTCCGGTCATGGTAAATTCCTACATCCACGCGACCAGAGGCATCAGGATCATTTTTTTAAGCACCACTACCTGTTCAGTTTATACGTATATTTACTCATTAATTTAATGAGTTACGGATGAGGAAGGTTGAGTTTATAGGAAGTATTTTCGTGGAGGGAGAGTGGAAAAACTATTTAGAAAACCACCCTCAGGACACCTGACTTAGATTCGAACCTCGATCTCCCCATCATTGGGAGTCTATTCTATTGAGTAATTGGAACCTTAGACCACATGACCACCGAAGCAGATGTTAAAACAATATAGTGTTTATTCTCCCCCCCCCCCCCGCATGTGTGGCCACATGGTATAGGGCACCAGGCTCATCATAAATTAAATCTCATATCCTCTTTGGCTCAGTCGGTAAAGCGTCTATCTACTGAGCTAAGGTTCCAGGGTTCGATTCCCGGCATGGCCCTAACATTAAGTTATTATAGGTGAAAATGGGGTCCCCCATTTACTAGTGATGACTGATTGACTGGGTGTCGTGTCTGTTCTATAATCAAGTTAGTTTGTAAGACGTGTGCTGATAAAATAAGTCTGTATAGAACAAATGCACTTAGGTTGGTTTGCCGCTTGTGATCAAACACGTGGTCTGACCACTCCTCTCCCCGCGGATGCGGGTACATTTCCTCTAAGTTATCCTACAAATCCCTTCCACTTAAATAAAGCCGTTAACCATGATATTGATGACATTACTAATTTAAGAATGTGTATAATTGTTGTAATTGGAGATTTCTTTTCACAGTGATAATTTGTTGGAGCTTGTTTACATTTTAAAGGTTAAGTTAGTTTGTAAGTCGTGTGTTGATAAAAAATCCTTAAGTCCAAAAATTGCATCTTAAATACCACCAATAAAAATATCTCCAAGAATTTAAGTTAAGACACACATCGATGGACACGCGGAATAAGCGTCAAACCCATCAAGCCTGGTTTTCCGTTTACGGGGAGCCGGGGCTCTAATCCCAACAGAGTTCACTAACGGTGGTTTATCATATAGGCCTATGGTTTCTTATCCTACCTCTACGCAAATGCACCTACATTTTCTAAGAAATCTACCTTACTCATTAGTTTTATTAACTGTGGATAGTCCGGACGGTTAGTAAGATGCCATGAATTGAAAAAAAAAACCTAACGGAATGGGTTTTAAAAAGATTCACCGCCATTTAACTGAACAGAGGTTGTAAAACCAAATTGAGCTAAGAGTTTTAAAAAAAAATCATAAAATCAATCTTTAAGACTCAAAATTGGACCTCCCAAGGTCAGCGTCCGTTGCTACTCTTGCTGGTAAACTAGACATACATTTTTGTGCTATTAATTTGAAAGCCATGATAATTAACGTCGTAGTTAATGGGATAGGGATCTATTTAAGAACAACCTACGATCCTGACACCTCAGAAACTTGCATAACCTTTTTAGAAAATATAAATTTAGGGTCGTCAACACTTGAAAAAAAGGTGCAGCAATGGCACACTCTGTCGACGAGAGTGACAACCCAAGAGCACTTGGTTTGGCGTATGAATAAATGAAAATAAATTCACTCAATAGTGTCGTATCAGTTCTTTACATAACAAACTTTTTTTTTTTGTGACCAACCTTGAAGACCAAACATGCGGCCGAGCTCCGCCACAGTCTCGATGCGATGACCCTCGAGTGGTAGTTAATGTCCTTCTGGTCCCAAAGCGGTGGCCTCTTTCTCACCTCTTTGATGAACTTGCTGGTGTCCATCCCTGGCCAAGAGACACACGCTGTTTTGTCTCGCTGGCAATGAATGAGTGATGCGCTCAAGCTATAGAGGTTTCTCGCCAAAACAATAGGATTATCGTGATATACGAACCAAGGACACTTTTCTTGTAGTGGTGAGTGTGGCTCTCTTCTAAATAAAAAAAATGATTGTCAGTAAGATATGAACCAAAGAAGGCTTTCAAGCAGTACCATCATGCTCGTGGAGCTCTTCAAAACCACCATATGGTCATCAGTCAGGTACTAACCAAGGACACCTTTCTTACACTGATATTCTTCAAAAACCAAAATATGACCGTCAGTCAAATACGAACCAAGAACACCTTGTTACATTGACATTCTTCAAAACAACAATATGACCGTTTGTGATACACGAACCAAGGACACCTTTCTTAGAATTACAACATGGTTGCGGATCACTTCATAACAACAAAACAAACGTCAGTGATAGACGAACCATGGACACCTTCATTACATTGATAGTTGACACTCTTCAAAACAGCGATATCGCCGCAAGTTATATACGATCCATGGGCATCTTCCTTACACTGACACTCTTCAAAATAACAATATGGCCGTCAGTTAGATACAAACCAAAGCCATCTTCCTTACACTGACACTCTTCAAAACAACAATATGGCCGTCAGTTAGATACAAACCAAAGCCATCTTCCTTACACTGACACTCTTCAAAACAACAATATGGCCGTCAGTTAGATACAAACCAAAGCCATCTTCCTTACACTGACACTCTTCAAAACAACAATATGGCCGTCAGTTAGATACAAACCAAAGCCATCTTCCTTACACTGACACTCTTCAAAACAACAATATGGCCGTCAGTTAGATACAAACCAAAGCCATCTTCCTTACACTGACGCCCTTCGAAACAACGCTATGACTGTTAGATATAATAAACGAACTAAAGACGTCTTCACTCTGGTTGGTCATCAATGTATTTACTCCACTCCGAAGCACAACACTTTTAAACTACCGTTTCACTAGCCTAGCTCCCTCGCTTCTATCATTGTTGTACGGCAGTCACTATGCTACACGCGCGGAAGAAGCAACGTTGCTAGCGTGCAAGAAGGGGAGGCTGGCAACACCGCTAGAAGGGAAAAAAAAAAGGCCTTCGCGTGCAAGCGAGAAGCGATTGGGTCAGGGAAAAGGGGGAGGAGGGGGGGGGGAGAGTTTGAGCGTGCAAAGCACGGGGACTGGAATCGTTCGTGCGTGTTTGCTTGTATGCGTGATCTACGTGTGTTTTATTTTTTTAAATATTATCTTTTATTTTTGTTACTATGGTATATCCATGGCACTAAAACATCTTTTTTAAAAAAAGCTGTATGTATTACTTAGCATTATTATTATTATTATTATTATTTTTATTATTATTATTATTATTATTATTATTTCTAAGTATAGTATTTATTTGTTGTATTATCAGGTGCAAGAAAGGATAGTTACCAACTGGAAAGAGCCTAAAATGAACTTCGAGGGAACTCATTAATTTGTGTCGCCATAAGCATCTTTTAGAAAAAAAAAAGAGTAGCCAACAAACAAAACGTAACACCTTAAGGCTGTCAATATACACAATGGCTTGGCAAATTTCACCCCCGGGATGAATGCGGCACAAGTCAAAATCTGTCATTTTTCAGGAGGATCTACCAAAGAAAATAAATATCGATATGCATTAAATGAATGCAGTGCATATACTTCTAAGATGTGTATGGCCGTTTCATGTGCTGACGGTAGGGACTAATACTAGTTCACAAATGACACATTCACAACCCATACAGGGTCAAAATTTACAACTATATTTTTACTTGTGACAATTTTTGTTAACCTCAAAATTTTTCCTAGTATTTATTTGTTGTAGTATAACATGACTAAAATGGCAGGAATAAAAAAATGTTCTGGAATAGCATTTAAGATGTAAAGAGTAATAAGAATAATTATTAAAGAAAGGAATGAGAAAACATTTGGTACAAAAATAAGTTGTTTTTTTCTGTTTGTAGTCATTAGCTAGATTTGTCCTTCAACAAAATCAATTAATTATTACAAAAAGAGTTTTAAAAAAATGTCAATAATACTTAAAAATATAAATGTGTTAATTCAGCTTATAATATTGGTCTTATGTGGGTCAGCAAGTGTATTTATGTGTGTGTGCTAGAGATTACAATTTTCCGGTAAATTTTCCGTTGCACCCTAACAAGTGAAAATTCTGGGTCGGGGTAAGCGTATAATTATATAGCCATCAACATCTGATACTGTGTTGGAAGACCAAATTGTTGGGTGAAGGTTAGGGGGGAAATTTGTTAGTAAATAATTAAGGCAACCTTAAAATTATTTTAACTATCTCATTAATGAAAAACAAACTTCAAATAAAATTCCTACAAATAATAGCAATTAAAGATGAAAATTTTTTTTGTGAAATTTTATGATCTAGGGGGAGGCGATACATTCGCTTTTGATTATACACTTTCAACCACCAAGCCCTGTAGTCGATACATGAGTGAGAGAATAGAACTGGAATCGCTGTTATTGATGTATTTTAAGTCATTTGACAATAGTTCTGGTGTTAAAGTCCTTAAGGTGGAAATGTAGGGTAGGCGAGAAAAGGTCAGTCAGTGTTTTAAGCAAAACTTTTTTTTTTGCCAAAATAAATCAAATATTGTTCGAGTAGAAACATAGAGTTTAATTATCTTTGCATGATAATATCAACAGTTCTTGAATATCTGTCTAGAGCATTAGATGACAAACTTTTTAAATGAAGATAAAAAGTTATCAATACATTCCAGGAAACCCTTAATAGATATTCAAGAACTGTTAATGTTACCATGTGAAGAAAATTGAACTCTATGTTTCTACCGGAGAAATATTTGATTTATTTTAACCAAAAATATGTTTTGTTCAAAAAAAACTGCAAAAACCTACCTTTTCCCGTTTCCCCTAAATTCCCACCTTAAAAGAAATAATTTAACTGAAGGTTGGCTTTTAAACGTGGAAAATCTCTATGGCATTCGTTCCATTTAAATATTTGGAATTATTAACAGAGTTTTTTTTAGTTAAATATCTTTCAAAACGGAAAATCTTTCAGAAAAAATTAAGGGAAAATCTCCATTTCGCATCTCAACAGCGAGTGCTGGCTTTATAGTAGTTGTACAATGTAGCTGCTTAATTTGCATGAATTCCGTCTCTACATAAGATGAATCGAAAAAAAACCTTTTTTTTTCTACTAATTACTTTTGGGTCGCCAATTTTTACGTTTTTATTCCTCGTTGATTTATATAAGTTGCTTCCAAAAAAGTCAGAAAGGAGTTTAAGGTCAGATGAATTTCCATACACCATTTCTGCTACCCGATTAATTTTTTTTTAATGTTTGGATAAAAGAAATGAACTTTAACGATACATAGATTGGCCTGGCTTCAGTGACTTTCCTACATTCTGTTAAATAACAAATTGGAGGGTATCCCTCTCATTTTGGGAATAACTTTGAGTCAGGAAATATATGGGTTGTGGGTCATAACTTTTAATTAAATTTACAAAAACTAATATACTCGTTATTCTATTTATTGTAACAATTTTTCATCCGCTTTGGTGGCCACATGGTCTAAGGCACTACTCTCGCACTAGACTAGACTGCCGATTACGGGGAGATCGTGGTTCAATCCCGGTTGGGTGTGCTGAGGGTGGTTTTTTCCTAAATGGTTTTTCACGCTCTGTCGACGAGAATACGGGTGCACCTCATCTAAATTAAACCTTCCTCATTCCTAACACATTAGAGAAATTAATACATAAGCGTATAATCCGTTTGGGTAGTAACACGTGGTGCTAAAAAAAATATTTTAATAAAATACTATTTCCAGGTGTTCGTCCTCATTTTGGCCCCAAATTTGCTGTCTCCTATAAATACTTGAATGAAAATGCAAGTGAATATTTAAATTGATCCTTAATTGCCTTGTCCTTTATACAAACAAAAAAAATGTCACTCGATCTTAATTGAATTCGCTAGTAATAAAATCATAGATGTACAATTTATAGTAATAATAATAATAAATGACACAATACGATCGTTCATACTTTCTCAAACAAATTTTTTAGCACCGCATCTTACTACCTGTTCACTTCTCATATATTATAATTATTATGATTAAGAAATATAGTAATTTGTGAAACAATCTTCAAATATAAATTTTGAACAACATTACTCTCTAGCCCTTTTAAAATTATCTATAATTTTCATGAATGATTCTTCAGTAAACTAACTTCGAATAAGTTTTATTTAGAAAAACCAACATTTGTTCTTATTTATCATATAAAAAACTACCCAAATACACATTTTCCGCCAAATTGTTAAAACCATTTCCAAAACAATTCAAACTTACAAAAAATTAATCATCATTAAACTACCCTTAAATCAATTTGTCCTTGAAAAACTAGAAGGCATATACTTTATTATTTACGATACAAAATTTCAACAGATATCGATTGTGAAAAAAAATAATCATTTAATCAATTTTTGACAACTCTCGAATTTTCACAAATCAGTCAACTTGTAGGGTTTATTTATCCTCATTTTTGGCATTTAGATACCTACATGGTGCACGGCTCACATTGATATGTTTTAGCTACAAATAACTAAATAACGTATTATGCATTACATATGTGGGAATACCAAAGAAGTTCCATATTAAAAGACACTAACACGCGATTTCATAATTTGTAAACAGATTAGGCAATACAGCAAGAAGTTATAAAGACAACTCCAAATAACTTTAAGAGAATGAAGAGTTGAAATGGAGGAAAAAGGGAAGAAGGGGGAAGGGGAGACTGAGTTAATAGAAAAACATTTTAGGTGAGGCTTGAATTGAAATATTCCAGGTATGTAAAGTGTTACTCCAATAACAAAATAAATGTAAAATATTTACCATTTAGAAAGGAGGCTGGTGAAATGCATGGTTTCAAAATTTCCAAAACTAAATAATAAATTACCTTTCAATGTGGTAGAAGATTTAAATTTGTCAAGCGGGTATAAGTACCATTCCAAGCAACCATTAAGGTCTAATCTTAAATTTCAAAATTAAAAAGCAGAAAATGGCGAAAGAGGGTCCCTCGAGGTTCCTAAAATTAATATAAAAAAATACTTTTTATTGTAATTATATTACGTTCTACATTTAAGTCAATAGACCTCCCCAGAGAGCCGAATTACATCTGAACATATCGAATTTCAAAATTGATGTCCAGGAAATCGAAGAGCTCGAAATTGATACAACTAATAGAGGATTGCTAAAAATATAAAATTAGTCAGTTTTAATATTGGATAGCGTTTTATTATAATAAATTTGTATTTATTTCCCCCAATTTCTTTTCTTTTATTAAAGTGTTAGCATGTTTTTTGGGGGGGTTTTTTTCGTCAAATTTTCAAAAATTTCAATTTTTGATGATTTCAAGATTTTTCCAAGGCATATTCAAACTCTGTGGATTCTAGAGTAGCCTACTTTTCCGAGAAAAAAACGAGTTTACCAACTTTAAAGCATTTCCTAGGGAAAATTCAACCTTATCGTGGTATCATCTGACTCTTAAAGACTTTTACTGAGATAACCAATTATATACCAACTTCCAAGGAAAATTAGACCATATTTTGTTTTTACCTGGCTCTAAAACAATTTCCGAATTAGCCTAAATTTGTGATTTATATACTAGTCTTCAATTTTTTTTTTTGACCTTATCATGCCACCGTCTGACTCTAGACAATTTATTTACAAAAGTAAATTTGATATTATCATGTTACCACTTGACTCCACCTTTCCAAAGAAATGTTGACCTTAGCTAACTTAAGAAAATTTTACTAGGTAAAACCCGCCTCGGTGGCGTAGTTGGCTAACACGCTAGTCGTGTTGAGCTCGACCGCCAAGGACGGGGAGATCGAGGTTCGAATCTCGGTCGGGTGAACTGGGGGTGGTTTTTTCTAAATGGTTTTCCACTCTCCCTCCACGCAAATGCGGTTCACTTCCTCTAAATTCAACCTTCCCAATTCCTAATCCATTAGCGTAATTAGTACTTAAGCGTATAACCCGAACGGGTAGTAAGACGCGGTGCTAAATATTATTATTATTATTACTAGGTAAATTTGAAAGTAAAACTTGGACTTAGCTAACTATGTATAACACATTTTGAAGAAAATTCTACCTTACCACCTGGCGCTAAACAATTTCTCAAGGAAAATTTTACCTTATCTTGCTACCACTTGACTATAAAGTATTTCCAAAGAAATATTGAAACTTAGACAATTGTAATACCAATCATGATAAAATATATGCCACAGTATCATAGTTTATTATACTATTCTCAGAAAGAAAACTTGACCTTATCTGGCTAGCACATGATTCTAGACTATTTTCCAAGATAAATTTGTACTTAGTCAACTCTTTAACATTTCCGGTGGAAAATTCATCCCCTTAGCTCTAGACCATTTTCTGAGGGAAATTTGAACTTAGTCGACTCTATAACATTTTTCGAAGAAGTCTTGAACTTAACCAAATGTATATCATATCCTGAGAAAAATTCAACCTTATATTGCTACCATCTGACTCTAGACAATTTTCCTAGGGAAATTCAAACTTTGTCAACTATATACTGTTTTCTGAGATAACTTTGATATCAGCGTCAATCAACATACTGTGCGAGAACAAGTTGAAAACGAACCATTTATGATGCCATCTTGCTGACATCATTGCTAGGATTGTAGTGGACTACGTGACCGAGAATGATGAGACAGATGACTTTTAGTATAGGCGGTGATATTTTCTTCCGTCTCGAACGTTAACCGAGATGTTATCATAGCGTCCTTGAGATTATCTTCCTGCCAGCTGGCGTCAAACACAACGAATGGTGCATGTGATTTGAAAACTGTGGGGCTCAGTAGTGGTAAAGGAGAGTTCGTTCCATAGCACGAAGTCTGGAAATTCTCAAAGTCTTCTTATAAATTCGAGAATTAATCTTGGTTAAAATCCAAGTTCATACCTTTGTAAGAGTAGATGACAGTTCAGGTAGATTTTAGCCACTCATAGGCAACAATTATCGAACATGGTTCTACCCAAAGACGTTGTATTGTTACGTCCTGACTGAAGGGCGAAAATGATGTAACGAGGTTTTTCCAGCAAAGTTGAAGTTTCACCGTCCAGTCATGATGCATTGAAGCAGGCATGTTCGGGTATTCGTATGGTTACCATGTATCGTATAAACTAAATTATCGTAACTTAATTTGGATGGGACCGCTTCATTATCGAGAGACTGACAGGTACGGGTCAGACAGATAATACCATTATGCCGTAGAGTTTTTCATTGACCTGGGTAGTGAAAAATTGCACGTTCATAGGAGATGTTCTAAATGTTTACCATTGCATTCACAGCAAAATTCAGCCCTCTTGCACTGCGAATTTAGCGACATATTGCAGATTAGATTTCCAGCAGCCACAACTGCATTTCACAAAGGTTCTCTCGTGTTGTGCCGTTGAGAGTACTCAAATCTCTTCATGTGACCTCACAACCAGAAGTCACAAGGAAGGTGTGAGATCGGAAGATCACGCCGGCCATGCAACAGGCCAGTTACATCCAATCTATCGCCTGAGATAGTATTCGTCGAACATTACGACTGTGCAGGTGCTTCATCCTGAAGCAACAATATGTTCAGCCATGTTGCCAGCGAAACGTCATCCAGTAGTTGAGTGAGGATGGTCTGCAGAAAGTGTAAATAGTTTTCACCTCGTAGTCGTGCAGGAATTTCATAAGGTCCAAGTAGAATATCACCCACCGCTCCCGCCCAAACGTTGATGGGGAAGTGATATTGCAAATGGACAATCAGGACGGTATTTGAATTTGTGTCAGCCCAAATGTGCTGATTCCGAGGATTGACAATGCTATTTCTAGTGAAATGTTGCTTTATGCATTGCCTGTATTCTGCTGAGGAATTGTGGACCTGTGGCGTGGTGGTGCATCAAACACTCGCAGAATGTCCTATGGCATTCGAAATCGATAGCTGGATTTAACTCCTGCACAGATTGCAAACGGAAGGTGTACAATAATTGGCCACATACTGTTCTTCACACGGACATCTGTGACAGGTGAAGACATGCAGCTAATTGTCATGTACTTGAATCCGGTTTGCGTTCCACAAAATGCAGAAATGCCTCTTCCGCTCCAATGGCCCTGCAGCATCGCGGCCTACTAGCGTTGACAATCACAGATGCAAAGCAACCGGTTTCCCCCAGGAAACGATTCAATGCCGCAAATGTCCTTGAATTTGGGTTTCGTCAGAGAGAAAGGCGTGCAGCATACGTACGAGCAGTGGCAGCTAGATTCGGTCATTCCTCACCGTAAATCAGAATCAAATCGGTCAGAACCTCGTTTTTGTATTGGTCCTCCATCTTACTGGTCACTTTCAATCAAAGAAAATTATTGAGTGTGACATTCCATGTCCTCAACATGCCAAATGATGCATTCGCAATACTTCCATTTAATGTTGCCATATCTCGATAACGAAGCGGTCCCGGCAATATGTTGTATGATACTTTTAGTTTATTTTTCCGTGTGTATTCCACTGCAACACTTTATTGTATACAATTACGAATCACCCTGTATAGATCATCCACTCTATATGAAATTGAGCTTCACATCATATGTTTTAATATGAGGCATTAGCCAAGATATTTTACTCAGTTCAATCTGGCTCTTTGTAATGCATTATTGCCTGTCATTTAACGATCGAGCACAAGTTATTGTTTAGCATTCATCAGAATATGATAATAGTCTTCGAAAAATCCCAGAACGAAACGTAAAGAGATGTATACATCAAATATACTTGCTGTAGCATGTACGTGTACTTTTTCATACCTCCATCCTCCGTTTTATATATAGGTCTCTTCCTTTTTCCGTATAGAGCTCCTGCGAGAGAGAATTAGAGCATGGACTGGATGGAGAGTGGAAAAAGACTTAATAATACATTTATCCAGATTTAAAGATATAGTCTCAATGAAGAATGGACTTATGATGGTTTAAAGACTTGAGGTTATTAGATGATGGAACTATGCTTAATCTGAAGGGTATGGCCTTAATGGAGAATGTAAAAGAGAATATAACATGCAACTAGGTTCAATGTAATATAAGAATAGAGGGGGCGAGGCGCTTTGGTTCACGTCGCTGTCCTGACGGTGAGAGAGCACAGTAACCTACAAGGTGCACGCATGCGCAGTTGGGGCGTTGGGAGGAGATGGGCGCCAAAGCGTCGATAAGTGTGGATTACGTGGTCCAGACCGCTGGCTAAAAGAACAGACTCCGATCCTGCCTTTTAATTCCATCCATGTATAAGAGGCTATGCCCTTGTATTCTACCCTTCACAAACGCGTCCATATGTAATAAATATTTCCCATGCCCCAATATTCTACTATAGGCCTAAACGCCCGTATAAAACCTGTTGAAAACCTGTTGTCACAGTATTCTATAGTAGTAATTACTACAGTAGCCCCATGGCTTCTTTGGTGCTGACTGACAACTCTGAAAAGTTACCAGACCAAATTATGTATCCCTACGCCGACCCATATGATCTGAAAAAACATGTGTTTAGCAGCTGTCACTTCTGACAGTCAAAATTTAGGTATGTACCTAAATGTTGACTGTCAGAAGTCAGCTGTGAGCTGTCAGTCAGCACCAAAGAAGCCATGGGGCTACTTTATCTAGCGGAAAATCAAAATTAACAAGTTCTGAGGACATAGCTCAGTGAGCTGTGATGCTCTTTGGTAAATTATGGTGCTTAATATTCAATATGTTTCTGTAACAGATAATGTTATTGAAGCTCTTTGGTGAACATTGACGCTCTTTTTTCTAACATATATTTGTAACAATGTATAATAGTTCGTTTATCTTATGGCTAAATAAAAATCATCGAATGTGTTAAATTTAGACACTTCTTTTGAATTCACGAGTTAAAGTTGAATTGGAGTTTTATTTCAAACTCTTGAATTATTTTGATAACATTAGCGCTTTAAATACTATAAAAAAAAGTTTCCAAATGTAAATTTTCTCAATTTAATAGAAATTAAGTCTTGCAGGATTTTTTTATTCTATAAGAGTAGACATTAATAGTTATTATTTGAAATAAATATTTGTAATTCACTATCCGCTCCATGCTTTGGTTGAGACATTTAAGGTAATATATGTATGCCTCATTTCGTTGGTAGCTTTGCTATTTCTATTCCCAGTCTTGTCGAAGTTACTTATTCTGAGCCTTATTAGAAATTAAATGTGGTATAAGAAATTCTGAATTATCCATAAGTGCAGTACCTGGTGTTAATAAACCTTAGTTTGAGTTAAGGGCCTTAAACACAATAATGTACTGACAATGGTTGTTAATGGTGTTTTTTTCTTTCATATATCTTTATTTTGATATTGGTTGAACCGTAACCTAAATAAGGCAATGTTAGTTAAATTATTATTAGCACCGCGTCTTACTACCCGTTCGGGTTATACGCACTTACGCTAATGTGCATGGTAGGGTGATTGTGAGACGAAATGGAGGACCTACAGTTTAACGTGGAATCCGAACCACGGTGGAGGCCTGGCATTCCTCACATTCACAAGTTGTGATTAATACACGTCTTGTCAGAGGTGAAGGAAGGGTTTGGCATTCAGATAAATCTGTGCCGGGACCGAGGATTGAACCCTGGACCCTCAGCACAGAAGTCTGACACCTTACCCCTAGACCACCAGGTCACCCTCAATGTTAGTTAAAATTTACCTGACTTCGACCCTTGTATATAATATATAGAAGCTATTATAGTTGTGCTTTTTTTCCAATTGGGAGTTTTAAGTTCGCGTGTAATATGTATAACAGTATACCTTTTGAATATTAAGTCCTAAACCTGGTTTGAAAATGTAGCCAATGTAGTCTACACATCCTCAGTGCTCTGTCTTATTTTTACTTCATCTGAGTTAACTTTTTACTAAATTTTTTTTTAGTCTTGTGAGAAGGGAGAAAATGCCCCTTTTACCCTGATTTGGGTGCGCCACTGTAAAGATTTAAGAGACTTGACTCAGGATAGCTAGAAATAGAAAGTTGCAGAAAACCAATCGAAAGTTTGATGACAAATGTTGTTGATGATGATGATAGTCATATAAAATATGAATAAAATTTTAAAATAAAATATAGGCCTATACTTAAATGTTCCAATTAAGCATCAAAACGTCATTTAACGTTGAAAGGTATCAATCTTACTATTACTTTTCTACACTGTGTCCCCATCTTAATATATACTGTATAGTAGGCCTGTTGGAATCAAACCAGGCAATCTTGTTACCTTTCAGGATCAGGTAAGTTGATCTTGCTTGTTTATACTACTGTCTAATTCAGTCCTGAGCCACAGACAAATTATACAGCAGACACTCAACCTTACGGAAGCTTCGCTGTGCTCCTTTTGAGCCAGGTTGAGTCCTTGGCCACTTGGGAGTGCTAGTTGCCGTTCTCGGTAATAACAGCACTTCCAAGTGAAACAAACAACTCACTTTCAAACTATTCATAAAGGGGTGGCAGTCCAAACACAATAGTTCAGTTAACCAGAAATTCCTCTCACCTTCCCTCAACCCACCCCTCACCTGCTATCAACGAAAAACCTTTTTAGACGAGTAAAACTATTCGACGGTATTTGAAGATTGTTTACAATTAGACAATTTGCAAACATCCGCTTTAGCAAAAAAAAGGACCATTGTATTCTAAATTTTCTTTGTAATTTTCAATTTGAGTAGGTTCATAAAAAAGAAGTACAATATCAAAATAATAAGTGACTCTCAAATAAAACAGAACTTAATAAAATGAATGGAATGTTTACAAATATTTTATCATTTATTTAATGTAAGGTGTAAATTTAGTAGTTTAGATTCTTAAAAATATTTGTAAAAGCCCATAGGTGTGTTGAATAGAAATTGTACTTACCGAACTTTCATAATATGTTTTTTAACTCTGGTATTTTTAGCACTTTTTTTTTCCGTAGATGTATAGTTATAATTTGCGGGCCAAATAAAAATACGTGACGAGCCTCATTTTTCAGAGGGTTGGTCTAAACAAAACAAGATTGCTGCCTTTCAGTATAGTCGGTGAGTCAAGAGTGTCAACATTAATTGCATTCACTCATCAGTTTCACGCTGTTCTGATTAATAACACAATTATCTAACTTAATCTAATGGGTGGCGATAAAGAGGGTAGCCCAGAAGAAATTAATTGGCATAACTCGATATTCAAACCCATTATTCGTTTACAAAATCATGCTAAGCCCCTTCCTCCCTTTTCCCACTAAATTCTGAATTTTCCCTTCCTCCCCTCGAAAAGTAATTATCGTGCAGAGGTTTGCGAATCCTGTGACAAGTGGCTAATCTCCTCCCAGAGCCTCTAGCGGGGATTACTGACAACTCTCTCTCTACCTTCGTCAACATCCAGACTAGTTCGCCAAGGGACTAGATTTTACCGTGGCAGGAAATGAGAACTTCACAGGAAGGAAGAAATCTCCTTTCTTCTCTACAGTTTTATCGAAATAAGTATATGACGTCAGACATGCTGAGGGGCTCAAACGATTGGATCAGATCTGACCACCCTCAATCTATTTCAGGCTCGGCTCGGAGGAGATTGAAGCTGCCCTTTCCGACGATTAAGGTCATAAGTCAAGAGAGTATCACTAGAAACGTGTGAGGTCATAGATTTCTGGCAGCGAGTGCAACAACACACGATGGTGAGGGGTAGAAAAAAGGGCCGTAAAACGTTTATTCCTCCTTGTAAATACGGTTTAAAAGTAAGGTCCAGATTTTAATGACGAGTCGTCGTTTCTCCTATCTATGAAACCCTGGTTGGAGAAATTTTTTACAGTTTTTTTTTTGTTAATTGGATTTTTAGGCCATTTTTCCTTCACTTTTTAGTTATTTTTTTTATAATTTATGTAAAATAGGTCTAAATAGGCCTATGTATATTTTTTTCGCCCCATGTCTTATTAAACATTCGGGTTGTACGCTAATGTACTAATTACGTTAATGAGCTAAGGATAAGGAAGGTTGAATTTAGATTGAGTGTACCTGCACTTGCATGGAGAGATAGAGAGAGTGGGAAACCATTTAAGAATAAACACCTTCAGTGCATCCAATCGGAATCGAACCACGATTTCCCTTTCATCGGCAGTCTGGTATATTACAAGAGTGTCGCCTTAGACCAGAAGGCCACCAAAGTGTGTAATAGGCCTAAGTATATTTTTAAATATTATAATTGTATTATAGTCCAACACCTTAGCTCAGTCGATAGCGTGTCTTCCTACTGAGCTAAGGGTCCCGGGCTCAATTCCCAGCATGCCCGAAAATTGATGATTGATGAAAATATGGGTTTACCCTCTCACATTGATAAATTAACAGCCGGGGACTGGATGTTGTGCCTGTCCTAATATTAAGTTAGATTATAGGGTATATGAAGCTACGACAGGCCTAGCAAGCGGTTAGTGGAAAAATGTATGATACGAATAAAAAAACTAATCCAGGCCACAGGTTGAAAACAGTAATGGATGTAAAAATTATTGTAATGTCAATGCATGGATACGCATACATAAGTTTTGTCCCCGAACAGTTGTTGGAGGGAGAATATATCACAGTAAGTAGAGACTCGTTAGAACGAACACGGATGATTATATCATCATCATCATCATCATCATTTCCCCTTATCCGGTTTCTGCCAGGTCTTCTCTCTCCACCACTCTCTCTCCGCCATCCTGTTCCAGTGCAAATTTATTCCACTCACACTGTTCTTAATCGACTCCAATCATTTCAGTCTGTGCCTTCCCTTGGGTCTCTTTCCAATCATTCTCATTTCTACTATGATTATAAACAAGGCCGTAGTTAAGGTTTTTTGGGGGTCCAACCCCCCCCCACCCCTGAAATGTTATGAACAAAAAATATATGGCTTTATTTATGGTTCAAACAATATCAAAATTAAGATACAAGTACAAATTAGGGGGTTGTGTTACCTTAAAAAGAACTTCAGAGAACTTCTAGAATTGTTTATCATTTATAATTTTTTCTAGCAATTGGGTTATGTGCCCACCAAACCCCCCCCCCCCCCCCCCCCCCCCCCCGAAATCATCGGCTGGCTACGGCCTTGATTATAAACTTGGTATACTTCTAAACTGAATGTTTCTCCCGGCAAAATTGATGTTATTATCAATTCCTGGAGTATTTAGTTTGTTCGAAATTTCGAAGTATCGTAATTAAAGATAACATGCAGTTCCGTGGATAAGATTAGGTGTATTTACGTGTGAATAGTTCGAAATATGTTAAAACTGGGCGAGCAACGCGAGGTTATGTTTTAACTTGACCATTTGTCATTTCGTCTGTCTGTCCGGTTCTTTGTTCCACTATAACTGTCAAATGCATGGACCAATTTTTAATGAGATTTGGCAAGGTGTAGGCTACTTACTTTTTCCTCGATGGTTTCCCAAAATTTATTCACGCAAATTCAGGTACATTACCTCTTAATTTGACCTTTCTCATCCCTATGCCATTGGTGTAGACGGGTGGTAAGATGTGGAATACATTAAAGAAAATATACAATACCTCACCCCACATTTACGATAAGATTTTAATACTAATATTATTTTATCATCATTACTATTTTATTTGGTTATTTAACGTGCAATTTCTAAACATAGAAGGTATAATATACACCTTATCACTAGTTTTATTGGAGTTATTTATAATTTTTTAAGGGGTTACTATGTGGAAAATCAAAGCAATAAATGCGTAAAATTGTAACAATGCAATCAAGAATCTTGACCATAAAAATATAGTAAACCTTTAACTAGTTCATCATTCGAACAAACATTCAGTCGAATAAATTAAGTAATATTTTAATTTGTGATCTTTTCTAAACTGGTTCGTTACGATGCATGTAGTGGCTATTTCTATATCCCTCCCCCTCCGCCTCCTTTCTATTCCTCTCTCGCACCCTCTCTTCCCCCTCTCCCTTTCTCACCCCTTCCTCTCCTCCCTTACTCTCCCCTCCCCCTTTCCTCTACCCTCTTTTTCTAACTATCCTCTCCTCTCTCTACAGTTTATACATAGAAAGAGAAAAATAGAGGGTTTTTGAAGTTATAATGTTCTAGGAAATGTAGCCGCATTTGCGTGGAGGGATTGTGGGAGACCATTTAGTAAGAACCGTTCTCAGTACACCCGAAAGGGATTTGAGCCCCAAACTTCCCATTCTAGGAAATGTAGTCGCATTTGCGTGGAGGGATTGTGGGAGACCATTTAGTAAAAACAGTTCTCAGTACACCCGAAAGGGATTTGAGCCCCAAACTTCCCATTCTAGGAAATGTAGTCGCATTTGCGTGGAGGGATTGTGGGAGACCATTTAGTAAAAACAGTTCTCAGTACACCCGAAAGGGATTTGAGCCCCAACCTTCCCGTCACCAGTAAACGAGACTAGATGAGCCTAGCATTTAATCCACGTGTCCATCTATGCGATATTCTTTCTGCAGGCCTATGTATCCGTGCACACGTTTTAATATAACTGACGGGTTATTTTATTATTATTATTATTATTATTATTATTATTAGCACCGCGTCTTACTACCCATTCGGGTTATACGCACTTACGCTAATGTGTAATGGTAGGGTGATTGTGAGATGAAATGGAGGACCTACAGTTTAACGTGGAATCCGAACCACGGTGGAGGCCTGGCATTCCTCACATTCACAAGTTGTGATTAATACACATCTTGTCAGAGGTGAAGGAAGGGTTTGGAATTCAGATAAATCTGTGCCAGGACGACGGGTTATTTTAATGACTAACCTATCGGTTAAAGATGTTAAGTGTAGTTAGAAAATATTTACCTCCTTTTGCGTGGAGACATTAATATTTTAAATCAAACTATGTTTTAACGCCTAAGATAATTATTACGGTCTAGTCTAAAAACTAAGGCTAGGAAGTCTAACGTAGGAGTAAATGAACCCGCATTAACATGGAGAAGGAATAGAAAAAACACAGTGACAACTCAATAATCAATGCTTTGAACCTCTATCTACCCATCACTTGCAAACTTTTTTTTGTTGTTTCGAGATTGATGCCTCAGATTGTGTGAACACCGGCGCGAAGGAATGGGAAGATACTGAAAAATGAACGTGTAAAAACCGACCTCCAGTGAACCCAGCCGAGATTCGAACCTAAACATCCCCAGTCACTGGCAATCCAGTCTATTGTGACAATGATGACATCTAGAAGCGTATTTTACACTAAATTAAATAGTTTACTGCTATAATTTGATTGGATGATGGCTATTTATTAGTTTGATCTAATATCTCCTGATCCAAAACAATCATATTACTTACATAAACTCGTTCCGTTAGCACATATTATAATTAGATGAAAATATGGCTGACAATAGTTTATAAATCTAGCAGATTATAAATATCCACAGGAAAATATTTATTATTGAGTGGCCGGCCAAAACTTTCGACTTAACGTTTCCAACATTCCGAAACTTTAAATTCAAAACTTTTAAATTTTAAGCTTAAAGTCACAGTAGTGTTGTGCCTGATCCTATTACAAAAACTTTATGTATTAAGTTAAAAGTTTTTAAAATATCTAACCCTATTTACTTTAACCCGCAATACATCCGGCGCGGGTTTATATGGGTATAGAGCGTTGGCTAGAGTGTTTGTTGATGTTGATCTAATCCTGGGATAAAGTACTCGGTTGGATGCCCAATGTCACTCTCTCATATGTCAACAAGGTTCTGATGAAAGCAGTATAGTGAAAGTGTTATACATTTGTTGATCTAACTTAGCCTTTCACCCCCCTTTTACACCTACCCTCCACCACTGGCGCCGTCAAAATACCCCGATGTAATTGGATGCCATATCACAACACCCGGCGGCAAAGTGGATGTTATGTGCTTGCAGCGCCACCATTGGGATTATGGGGGAGGAAAATATATGTACAGTAAGCTCGTATTAGCTGGGACTATGCAACGTCACCAAGTAAACCATTATGGGAAGAAAAGGTATGTATAGTACGCTCATACTAGGGGCTATGTAATGTCACCAGTAAACATTATGGGAAAAGGTATATAAGTACCTCATACTAGCTGGGGCTATGTAAGTCACCAAGTAAACCATTATGGGGAAAAAAAGGTATGTATATACGCTCATACTAGTGGGTATGTAACGTCACCAAGTAAACCATTATGGGAAGAAAAGGTATGTATAGTACGCTCATACTACTGGGATATTAACGTCACCAAGTAAACAATTATATGGGGTAAAATGGTACGTATAGTAAACGCATACTAGCTAAGATTATGTGACGTCATGCAAACAGTTATGGAGAAGGAATTAATTTGTATAGTAAGCGCATACTAGCTGAGGCTATGTGACGTCACCGTGTAAACGAATATGGGGAGTGAAAAGGTCTGTGTAGTAAGCGCATACTATACCCTGATTTTGGTTGGAAGAACAGTAGAGAAAATTTAAAAAATTTTTTTTGTGGCCAGCATTGAAAATATTCCACTATATTATTCGTGTTATTTTACATGTATTGATAATATCTATCAAAAGTGACAGCTGCGGATAGCATGACTTCATGTATAACTATATTAAAATTGTTGTTTTAGTAAACAAAATCATACTATAGCTGGTGTATTTATTTTATCAATGCTTTTAAGTAACTTTCGTGTTAAAACGTTAAATAAAAAAAAATGAGTGTTTGGCACGTCAATTTTTGAAAAAATAAGAATCACTCAAAATATCACACTCCTCCCACCCACCCCACCTTCCCTCCCTCTTCAAACACACACACTCTAAACTCATAAATTACCCCTACACCCTCTTTACCCTTTTCGTTTCATACAGCATTAGAAGGCGTAAGAAACTTTCTCCGAAAACAAGAATCTCCATAAGAGTGTTAGGAAACGTTTTGAAATTATAAACCTTAGCAGTCTCGCCCACGGCAGGGCCTACTAAAATTTTGCATTGGATCGAAGTCAAAAGCCATAAATGTAATATGTTTTATATTTGGGGTATTCAACGTGCATTTTCTAGGCTAACTAAATGAATCAGCGCACGACCTACAAACTGCAATTTAACTAATTTAACTAATTTAAATCTAGACGACACAATACCCAGCACCCTAATCTTCCATTTATCAGCGTGAGAAGGAACACCCCAGTTCCCTTAACTAAATATTTTTCAACTTTCCACGATCAAAACCGCCAAAAAGCCTTATCTGAGTAGGCAGATGGTTCTTCAAGTCTCATTTTGCAGATCACTAAGAGGTCAGGGGCTCTAATTCCGACCAGGTATGTTGAAGTTTTTTTTCATCAATGATTTCCCACGAAAATGTGGGTATATTTGATCCACAAAATTTACTTTCATACTCTCTAACCCATCAGTATAAATATTTGATTTACTGGATGGGTGGTAAGAAGCAGAGAAAGTTAAGAATAATAAAGAATAAAAATAGGCTGATCCACTCTCCTCGTTAAGCTAATGTGTTAGAGGAATAGAATTAGTCCAACACTTTATCTTAGTAGCGTGTCTGTCTACCAAGCTAAAAGTCCCGGGTTCGGTTCTTGGCATGGCCTAAAAGTTTATCATTGGTGAAATGAGTGTTTCCACTTTCACAGTGATGAACTAACAGCCGGCGGCTGGATGTTTTGTCTGTAATAGATTTAAGTTAATTTATAAATCATGTGGTGATATAATCAGTCGGGTCAGAAAGTGCACGTTAAATATCTCGAATGATTGAAGAATGGATTCAAAATACAAGTAAAAAACATGATCCTAATATTTTAGTTAGTTAAACCAACCAGTGTTTGTTAAATCCTACCGTTTACAGTGGTTTTGTTTTTTAAAAAAGGAGAACGTTTTCGGTCGTTAATGCACATAAAAACTCAAGTAGGAAATCTTAGTTTAAAATAGTACAAACTTTATCTTATTACCGCAAGAGGTGTAAAATAAGAACGCTTTACTACGTAATAAAATATACTTCAATGCAAGAAATAACTTTCGCCCGTGGGCAGGAAGGCTAAGTAAGGAGGTCGGGGTTTGAATAGTTTTCTAAGCACCGCGTCTTACTAACCCGTTCGGGTTACACGCCTATGTACTAATTACGCTAATGGGCTAGGAACGAGAAGGTTGCATTTGGAGGAAGTGTACCAGCATTTTTTTTTTGTAAAGAGAGAGTGGAAACATTTTTGAAAAAAAAACTACTCTCAGTACACTCAATCAGATCGAACCACGATATCCTGTCATCAGCAGTCTAGCCTATTGCCAGAGTAACGCCTTAGACCATGCGTCCACTGGTTTAATCCTAGCTGGGTGCATTGAGATTCGTTTTCCCTCTCTCTCCCCGTGAAAGCGAGTACATTTACATTAAATGTAACATTTATTATTGCCATCAACTGTTTCCAGCCTGTGACCGGGCCAGTTTAGAAAAATGCCTCCATTTTCCTCTATCCTTCCACCACTCTTCCTCCTTTAATTTCTTCATTACTCTCCTCTTACTTGAACACTTTCTGTTATCTGCTCCTCCCATCTCTTTTGGCCTAACCTTCGTTATTTCTCCCACGTATTTCATTTCCAAAATTTTCTTCGCTTCCTCTCTTTTTCCATCCTCATTTATGCCCATATCAGCTTAGTCTTTCTTCCTCTACATCTCATGTACTCCCTGTACCCAACTCTTCCCCGGGTAACTTAATTCCTAATCTTGTTTCTCCTCGTGACATAACATAACATGCTCCTCACAACTTCATTCCCATGCCCTCAACTTTCCCACTTTCTCTTACACTCATTGTCCATGTTTTTGCTGCATATGTGACAATAGGTACAAAGTACGCCTTGTGTAGAGTACGTTTTCTAAATACGTAGTGGGTAGTAAGAAATGATCAGAGTACGGGGTTCAATCCTCAGTCCCGGCACAGACTTATCTGATTGCCAAACCCTTCCTTCACCTCTGACAAGACGTGTATTAATCGCAACTTGTGAATGTGAGGAATCTAGCCTCCACCGTGGTTCGGATTCCACGTTAAACTGTAGGTCCTCCATTTCATCTCACAATCACCCTACCATTACACATTAGCGTAAGTGCGTACAACCCGAACGGGTAGTAAGACGCGTGCTAATAATAAGAAATGGAGCAAAACAATCTAACATACAAATATATTACTGTGTTCCACGTCTTAATAGTCATCCAGGCTTTCCACGTATTTGTGGGTAGGGATTAGTAAGGTAAGATTTATATGAAATGAACACTCATTTGTGTGAAGGCAGAGTTGCAATCCATTTAGGAAAAGCCACACTCAGTATTCCTGCCCGGATTCGAACCCCCTAGCTCCTGTCACCGGATGACACCATTTAGTCCACTTGGCCACTGCTAGCAATTGAAGGCATTAATTCATGAAACTCTCTAGAGGTTAAATAAAATTACTTTTTGTATTTTTCTATCAGTTTAAATCCGACTCTGACTGTCTACTTACCAAGTCTAGGGTCTTGGGTTTGCCCAAAAAATGTGTCAGTGATAAAATTTGTACTTACCCTCTCATAGGGATGAATTTAAGGCGGGGGATTAGGCTTATTTCTGTTCTAGAGTTAAGCTAATTTGTGAACTGGCTGATTAAATAATATAGTAGGTTTAGATTAGACCGCCGATGACGAGGATATTGAGGCTCGACTCTCGGGTTATGCTGAAGGTTTTTCATCATCTTCTTCCGTGAAAATGCGAGTGCATTTCCTACAAATATAACCTTCCTATTCCCTAAAAACTATTAGCGTAATTTGTAGATAACATAAGCGTATAGCCCGAACAAGTAGTAAAACGCAGTGATGAAAAAAAGTTGTCCAGCTCAGCCCCCCTTTTCATCAGTACGAGTTTCGTTTGGACTGGTTCCAACCGTAGCCACACCAGACACTGGGACGCCACTGTCGCCTTCTATTGATTGGCCGAAATAAAGGAGATGTGGGCTAAAGCTGCAAAGTTTCCAAACCGTCTGTTCTAAATTCTCGTAACCACTGGCATGTTTGTCGTAATTATTCGGTAGGGAGGCTTGTACTGAAGATATGCTGTATGGGAGATTGTACTGAAAATAATCATAGGGAAGCTTGTACTGAAAATTTGTAGTATGAAGGCTCGTATGAAAATATGGGTGGGTTATTGTAGTTCAAATACTCTGTAGGGTGGCTTTACCGCAAATATCAGTAGGGGGCTTGTGCTGAAAATATGTAGTAGGAGAGGATTGTACTGAAATTACCCAGTAGGAGGGTCTTGTACTTAAAATCTTATAGGAGGGCATTACTGAAAATATGCAATAGGAGGCATGTGCTTTCTGAAAATGCAGAGCTTGCACGAATATGGGGGCAGATTGTACTGAGAAATTTATACATGTAGGGAGTTGACTTGGTACTAAAAGATAGCACATGCTGGGGCCTTGTACTGAAAATACTTGGGTGTACTAAATATATTGGTTGTAGAAATGAGGTCTTGTGATAAAAAAAAATACCGTGTAGTGTAGCCCTACTGAAAATATGCTGTAGGAGGGATTGTACTGAAAATATTAATTGGGCTGTTTATACGGAAATTATTCCATAGGGGCCTTTTAAAAGGGGGGTTGTAAATGACATTACATCTGGAAAAGATTTAAAACCTGACTTCCCCGTCTAGGGCGATCGGTGACCAAGTACAAAAGGTCCTAATAAAACGTGGAACGTGCCTAAGGCGTCAGGCTCGTAATAAACTGGATTGCCCTTTATGGGAGAGTCCAGGATCTTATCCAGGTGCAATGGTTCGATTTATCACTGTTGTTTTCTCCCTTTCTCTCCATAAATTATGAGGGCGCACTTCTTTTAGCTAGCTTACTAACCCTACTGTTTATATTAAGTCAGTGGTGGGGAACCATTTGGCATTTGAAAGCTGCGTGCCACTTTAAGGGTTCCTCATAAGGCTGACACTTCATGTACAGTAAATTTTGACAAAATATAATAGTGCGCCAACTATGGATAGAGATATAGATAAGAGCGTTTAATTTGTTTTCTTTGTGGTTAAAAATAGTATTTTTACTTGCTGTTTAAGAATATGTAGTTTATAAACAATGAAAATACATAATTAATAAACTGTGTGAAAAGGACGCACCAAACATCTTAAAACGCCACAGGTTTTCCATCCCTAGATTAAGTTATGAGAACTTGGTGATTAAACGTATTATTATTAATAATTATTATAAATACGAAAGCGAGTGTAATCCCTTAAACCACTCAACCAACTGTGTGGGTATTTTTTTTATGCTAGTTCAAGTGATAAAATACTTCTAGCACTGCAAATTACAAAAATATAAAAATTTATGTTTCCGCAAAGACTTATTTTTATTGGCGTTTATATACGTGTTATATTTTAAAATGTGTAATATATGTTTAGATATTGACCAACAAACTAAACTAATACAGTAAACTATTGTAATAATTATGTCTCAATCACACATGTTTAATTATATAGAAGTATATCGCTTCAAAAATACAACTGAAATAATAATATAATTTTTCACTAGCATATTTGATCGATTGGAAATCAAATAACCATTCAAACTGGAGTATATGTAGTCAATCACACAGGACAGTCCAGCGAGTTGCCTACACTGAGATATTCAGGCGTTTTCCCGAATTAACTTTACTATTCATTGTTGTTAAGTCACACTTCACGCCTTGTGCTAATATTATATCATTTTGTTTTAGTTCTTCAGTATAAGTCTAGTATATTAATTACTACCCTTAATGTAGAATTTAACGTGCACTTTATAAACACAAGGGTACGTAGACACACAGTTTATAAAGTACCTTTGAACCACAACATCTAGAACCAAAGACCCAATTTAGCACCAACAATTTCGTTACATAAAAAATAAGTGAGGTAATACTTATAATAAACAAATATAAACGTATCTTTTTACAACAAGACTCTCTACCCATTTGGGTTATTAGCATTTAATTACTCTTTTTTTGGTATTAGGACGAAGACGTTATAATTTAGAGGACATTAACTGTATCAGTGTTGGAAAAGAGCTATAAATCATTTAGAAGAAATCATCCTCATTATACCATCAGAGATTCGAACTTGCTTGTTAATGACAAACCAAATTAGATGATATTGATGCTTAGTTTCACCTGCCCAAATACGACACCTTAGCTCAGTTGGTAACATGTCTGCCTACAGAGATAAAGAAGGTCCCGGGTCCGATTCCCAGCATGGCCGAAAATTTATCATTTATGAAATATGGGTTTACTCTTTCACATTGATAAATTAACTGCCGGGACTGGATGTTGTGCCTGTTCTATTCTTAAGTTAAATACTAAGGCATATGAAACTACGAGAAATCTAGCAAGCCGGTAGTGGAACATATATGACTTTAATAAAAAAAAACTGACCCAGTCCACAGGCTGAAAACAGTAAAGGATGTAAATAAAAAATGTTCACCTGCCCACCTTGTAATTATACTGTTTTAGACCCCTCTCATATATTAAAAAAAGTCATGGATAAAGTGTATTTTTCGTTAAAGTAGGCCTACTGTATGTAAAATTTCCTTTTAATAGCCTACTTTATCCATGGAAAATCACGCGATTTCAGAAATAATGTCAATGTATTGCGCTTCAAATTTTTTTTATATAAAATATCAACTCCGTTGTATTATAAAGATCTTGTGACGCGCTGGCTCCCTCTAACTAATAGGAAGACAGCCTTCAAACATCAGGTTGCTAGGAACTTTTCTATTAGCTAGTTTTAACACTGGTTGACAAGGGTCCAAGAGGCAAGGGGTAGGTCATATATAAGCAACTTGTGAGTATGAATCCACAGTAGTAACCTAAATCTACACAGTACACAGTACTCAGAACACGGAACGTGTAATATCACAGAAAAACAACCCGTAATATAACAAAAACTGTGTAATTTTTATATCATATCTTCAGTACAGATTGTGTAATCATTTAAATAAATTGTGTGCTACATCAAAAATCTTGCTCATTTCATAACAATAAGTATCACATATAATCAGATCACATACTAATGTACAAGTTAGCAGTAAGGTATCTACGCACCGTAATCATCAATAAAATCCGATATCGTTATAAATGGTGCTCAATCACGGGGCAAATATCTAAATAAATAAATTATATCAATATAATTGTCACCCATCGAGCAGCAGAATAATCCATAACACAGTAATTGGCTCCCAATCGCAGGGCAATATCACATTATAATCCGTAGCATTTCAATTGGCTGCAAATGGCGGGATACTAAACTCAATAACACAATAACCTATTTCTATGAAGGGACATAACAAAATTCAGTTAAGACGGAAATAAAAGCAAAATTCTTATAGCAGCAATTTTTACATCAAAGGGTTGACATAAAAAACAACAAATAAATAATTTAATCTTTATATAATCTTGAAATCTAATTACAATAAAGATTTCAACATTGCGTAAGCTACAAGATTAATATGATCGAAGATAAATGTATTAATACCATATTGAGCATGACATATACAACCAACAAAACCAACATGTAGAGTACTACAATACGTATATGAAGTTGCAGTGATTTTCATGATATTACAGCAACAAAACATTTTTGGCTGCATCCTTTCAGCATTGTGGGAGTGGCTAGGTGTACGTTGATTAGGGATAACATTATTTTTATTAACACTCCACAATGTAATGTTTTGCACAATAATAATAAGTGAAAGTTTTTTTATAGAATTCTAGAGAAAATTTCAGTGAAATTTGAAAGTTACCAATTGACATCACGCTCAAAGATTTTTGTCTGTTCGACGGCTAAAAGTTAATCAAAATAGTATTATCATGTTTTAAGTGTTTACGTATCATTATAATGTACAGCTCAACTCGATGTAGTGCAATGTTGCTGAGTGTCCGGGCTATCCATATTTCTATTCTTATGAGGTAGGATTGAGGAAAGTATCACTTAGATAAAATCCATCATTTATGTGGAGAGAGAAACAAGGCCATTTGAGTAAAACACTTCAATAAACTCCTCGGGAGTTAAACCTATCTTCCCTTCACCTTCAACCAGACTATACGAGGCTGATGCCTCTACACACATACCCACTTGTGGGGGTATTAAGGGCATTCCGGAAATAAACCATCAAGTTATTTAATATTCGAACTAAATCTAATTTATGCACTTAATGACAAACAAAAGTTGTTTGGGATAAAAACAAACTGTCTAATGATG
This sequence comes from Timema podura, assembly GCA_033556935.1. Lineage (NCBI taxonomy): Eukaryota > Metazoa > Arthropoda > Insecta > Phasmatodea > Timematidae > Timema > Timema podura. Next base: position 15,209,963 of record JAVRXN010000008.1, read on the forward strand.
AAAACAATTTTATTTTCAATAAAGGTGCAAGCAATATTATTTTAACTACATCTCAATTAACTTATCTTAATCCACTTAATTTGGCAATAGCTCAGTAGTACTATACTAACTTATCGAAAGTTACAATTCCTATAGTAAATACCAAAGTGCGAGGATAGTTTCCTTCGAGTAGGTGATGCCTTTAATAAAAACAATATATTTCTATCTTCACTCTTAATCTCATAATGTAAGGCTGTGCATAAAGAAAACCAGTCACTTTAGAATTCCAAACATTGCGTTTACCACTGAAATAGCTTTGAGAGCAAGGGCATTTAATCACGCTAAGAAATTACAACGACTTTGCTCCCTTAAGGGAACGTCTTGAGGCGTCCTAGACTTCACATAAATCCTCCTGTTACCTCCCTCTGGTACCCCTTTTTCATCTCGTTCGCTTTACTTTGAGCAGGCGCGGCTGCCATTTTGAGAACGACACCACCCCACTCTGGTGAACGAAGTCCGTAACTGGATGCAAAAATACAGACAGCTTGGCAACTTTATAGTTCATCTGACCTATTTTCTTTATAATGGTCTCTTTTCTTTATTTTTCTCTCTTCATCTTATTACGTATTCAAAAATAAGTTGTTATTAGTTTGAATTGGAAAAAAAAATCACATTTGCTTGGAGATTTTTTTTATATAGCCTCGTCAAATTAATATTTCAATTCAGTTCAATATTTACTTTCAACGAATGTAAAGATGTTTATCAAACATAGAAACACTTTAAAAAATCTCCACTCTCACAAATGAGGCAAGCAATTTGAAACCTTCCCATTCTTCAAACATCGCAACTTTGAATTGTGTTTGTAATTTGTATTTCAGTGGAAATAATCATTAAGTGTTAAGGCTTAAGGGTATACAAGTTAGTTCTGAATTATTTCTAACATTTAATTTTTTTCATTGGTAGATCGTTTTGTATGTAGTTCCCCTACTACTTTTTTTTTTTGTCATCTAGTTTCAATATCCCTCATGAGTATACGCATATGTACTAATTACGTTAATTTAGAAGAAGTGTATTCGTATTTGCGTTAAGAAATAGAGGTACACTATTTAGGGGGAAAAAACTTTAGTAGTATAGCCGGTGAGATTCAAACCCCGATCGTCTTATCATTGGCAGTTCCAGTCTTTTGCGAGGCTGACACCCAGACCATGCAGCCACAGAAGCAAGTTTAAAGCCACAAAAGAAATTTATATATATATATATATGATAGCTTGGAGGAGAGATTTTCTAAATATCAAATATAATGTATCTGTTACCTTTGTTAATGTAATCTAAAATTACTAAACAACCCATCTTCTCTTTAATTAGTTGTTGAAAGGGGACAATAAATTCTACACTTTCTACCCCTTAACATTCCTGGGTGCACCACTGATAGCTCGGACGGGTGGTAAGATGCGACGAAAAATATATATAGCACTTTCACTCTTTATATAGGCCTATAACCTATATATATATAATTATGTTATGTGTGTGTGGAGAGAGAGAGAGAAAAACATTTTAAAGGTTGCAATCTACTGAGAGTCGAAGCTATTATCCCTACCCTACCCCCTTCACCATCCAGCTCACACCATAAAGTGGGTAGGTAGGGGAACAGGGAGTATTGTAGCTGCCAGGGCGTTACTCTGAATAATGCAGGCCCCTACCAGACAGAGATACGTTAGTCTGCCACCAGGGACGGGCTGGTCGGTATTGCCAGGCATGCCATATAAGGGGACTTGGCAGGAAGCACGCTACTCGCTAATCGAGTTTTACGGTAATAAAATACAAAACATGGGAGAATTAAGTGTTTTTTTTAAAGGCCAGGGTTATGTGCTATTCAGTCTTTGGGGTGGATTAAAAAAAATCACTTTTTCAGTACAATGCGTCTCACTACCCGTCCGGGTTATCCGCATTCAACTACGCTAATTAGCTTGGAATAATTAAGGTAGAATTTAGAGGAAGTATACAAGCGTTTGTAAGGATATAAAAAATAACACCCCCAGCACATATGTATGGGATTTGAGCCGATACCTTCCTACCACCGGCAAACCAACCAAACTATATGAGTCTGACATTAAATTCCATGCGTCCACCGATGCGGTGGAAGAGTTTTTTCCCCACAACACCACCTGTTCAGGTTATACGCATGCATGATAATTACTATAGTGCAGTAGGGATTAGGAAGGAAGCATTTCAGAGGTACTCATCCAGCATTTGAGTGGAAGTTGAGTGGGAAACCATATAAGGAAAAAACCACCCTCAGTAGAACCGATCAAGTTTTGAACATATTAATTACGCTAATATTGTAGAGATGAGGAAGGTAGAATTCAGGAAAAGGTGTACCTGTATTGGTGTGGAGAGAGAGTGGGAAACCATTAAATTCGTAAAAAACCACCCTCAAGAAGACACCCGACAGAGATTCGATTCCCGATATCCCCATATTTGGCAATCCTGCCTTTTGTGAAGCCTTAGACTATAGGATTACCGGAGCGTATTAAAAAGGTAAACTGGTCGCTTGCTTTATTAGACAGTTTGATGGACAGAGGTCATCGTGTCAATCACGGTGGCATCCATTCAAAAAACATTTGGCTCATTAAAACTACCTTTTAATTTTATGTTTCTTAATTGGTTGATATTTCCAGACCAAAGTGTTCCCTCCATCTTTGAATGTCATTTCATTAAGATTTTATTTGTTTGTAAAGGAAAGGGGAATATGTGTGTTTTAATTTGAGATGCTCATCACACATATTTACATATGATTTAATCTGAGGTGGGTGGGATGAAGAATTTATTATTATTATTATTATTATTATTATTTAGCGCCGCGTCTTACTACCCGTTTGGGTTATACGCTTAAGTACTAATTACCCTAATGGATTAGAAATTGGGAAGGTTGAATAGAGGAAGTGAACTTGCATTTGCGTGGAGGGAGGGTGGAAAACCATTTAGGAAAAGCCACCCCCAGTTCACCCGACCGAGATTCGAACCTCGATCTACCCGTCCTCGGCAGTCGGGCTCAACACGACTAGCGCGTTAGCCAACTACGCCACCGAAGCGGGTGGGGGGGGGGGGATGAAGAAGATAAAGTAGCGTGGAAAGAGAAAGGAGGAAGCTACAAATTAAAAAGCACCCCTAATGTAACCGACCAGGAATTGAATTCTGACCTTCCCATCAGTGCAATGTGTCTCTTAGACCACTCGACTACTGTTGTGTGTGTGGCTGAGAGAAAGATATAGGTTGCAATGAAATATACCCATGGGAAAATAACCATAATTAATTGTTTCTCAATTTCGAGGCAATAAAACACTCACCGTAATTGACAAATAGTCAACAGAGAAGTTTAAATTAAATTTAGTAGCCTCATCTTGTCATTAAGCCGTTCCACTGGCCTAAATAGTTCTATTTGACACTAAAAATAATTATTTATCATTTTTGCTTTTGGGTCTCCATAAATGAATTAAAATTACGTAATAGTATTTCGATTTTAAAAAAAAATGAAAATAAATTTGCCACAGTAGATATTAGAATTAATTTTTACACCAAGTCTTCTTACTCGACCGGACTATTCTTTTACTGACGCTAATGTGTTAGAAATGAGGAAGGTATAATTCAAAGGAAACGTACCCGCATTTGTGTACAGGGAGAATGGTAAATCATCCAGCAAATAAAAACCTCAGTACAGCCGGCAAAGATTCAAGCTCCAACCACCACGTCATCGGCAAAAGCAGGGTATATATGATCCTGGCGTTTAGCCTGTGTGTCCACCTTTGTGGGTAGCGTTGTAAAGAATGTAACAGCATGAATTTAGAAAAATTCCCTCACACTCATACCAATATATTAAAATAACCCTTTTAAAAATGGTTCCAACATATTCTATAATAAGGTTTTTTTTTTAATCTAAAATGGCATTTTAAAATGTTATTTAAAAAACCCTTCCATTGCTAGCTCCCCTCTCCCCCCCCCCCAAAAAAAAAAAAATCAAAACTCCCATACAACCGTATGATGTAACGTATTGAGCCTAAAAGTCGTGGATGCTGTTGAAAAAGGGGAAAGTGTTCGTAGAGGGGGTTGTTTTGAATGACCTAGTTTGGGTTATCCACCCCCACCCCCCACAGGTCATGCCAAGGGTTGACCTCACCTCCCAGACAACCTCGGGTGTCCTTGAGAGCCCTGCCCCGCCCACAATCCCCTAGTCTCTAGGCCTGTGATTGGCCCGACGGCTCAGTCCCTGATATCGACGACCTCCCCCCTCGTAGGTACACTCCCAGGAAAAACGTTGTTGCGCAGAGGCGGTGCGAAGCAACCGAAACTGACAATCTCCCTCCCGGACTACACCTCTACGATTTGGCAGGCTCAGCTGGTTTCAAGTCTGACAGTCTCTGGTTCGACCCTACTTTGATATATTTTTTAAACAGGTGGTCTAAATGTCAGGATTATTTAGTCTGGTTTGCTGGTGACGGGAGGTCAGGGTTCAAATTCCAAATAGGTGCACTGGAGGTGATTTTTCCTAAATAGTCTTACACTTTCCCTCTCCATAAACGTGTGTACATTTCCCTTAAATTGGTCCTTTATTGTATTTACCACCTATCAGGGCTATTCACAGACATATTAATATTATTATTAGGCCTATTAGCACCGCGTCACCCGCCTCGGTGGCGAAGTTGGCTAACGCGCTAGTCGTGTTGAGCTCGACCGCCGAGGACGGGGAGATCGAGGTTCGAATCTCAGTCGGGTGAACTTGGGGGTGGTTTTTCCTAAATGGTTTTCCACTCTCCCTCCACGCAAATGCGGGTTCACTTCCTCTAAATTCAACCTTCCCAATTCCTAATCAATTATTGTAATTAGTACTTAAGAGTATAACCCGTTCGGGTTATACGCACTTCGCTAATGTGCAATGGTAGGGTGATTGTGAGATGAAATGGAGGACCTACAGTTTAACGTGGAATCCGAACCACGATGGAGGCCTGGAATTCCACACATTCACAAATTGGGATTAATACACGTCTTGTCAGAAGTGAAGGAAGGGTTTGGCAATCAGATAAATCTGTGCCGGGACCGAGGATTGAAGCCCGGACCCTCAGCACAGAAGTCTGACACCTTACCCCTAGACCGCCACATACATATTAAACACGATATTGGAGTAGGGATGAGGAAGATAGAAATTAGTTGGAATGTACACGCGTTTGCGTGGAGTGAGATCGGAAAACCATTTACGAGGGGGGGACAAATACCTTCAGAACAAATGGTCGAGATTCAAACCCCAACATTGCCGTCACCAATGAGCCAGACTAGATGAGCTCGACGTTTAGTCTGCGTACCAACGATGCCGGTCTACTTTAATCAGTTTAGTAACTGTTAACCAACCAGGTTCTTATATCTTTCTTGTGTTTTTTAATAAAATAATAATTTTGTTACTATCTATATATATACAGTTATTATTTATATATACTAATATCACATAAGATTTATACATAATAAATAACGTATATATGTATATAATAATTTATAATGTATATAAAAATTATATAGTATATTTAATACTTGGAAGTTTAATGTCCCAAATCCACCAGTATTTCAGAAGATTTCTAGTTATTTTGAGAAATTACCCGTCCCCCCCGCTCCCCCCCAAATACAACACATTTCCTGTTTTTCCTGGTTCTCTCGATTTTACAGGCGCGTTGTAACCCTGCTTCTGGTGGTCGTGTACTGTGTTCAGGATTTCTACGCTCCCGGAAAACCGGAAAAACACAGGGAGTGACAGGAAAAAAGTGAGAATATTTGTGAATTTGGGACATTTAACCACAAACATTAATCACGCTGAATCTGAGTCTTCTCTCTCGCTCTTTTTTTATCACCCATTAAAAAACAAACAATGGCAGCACTGGTGTTGTAAAAGTAAATATACTGATAAATAACGTGTGTCAAGACTCACAGTTCCCAAAGACGATTCTCGTCATAGCAACACTTCTGACAAACTTGTGTTGATATTAAACATTTATTAGAAGAGTTTAATTTTTAATGAGTACTTCTAGATAAGTTTCAGACAGATGACCTTGAAGAGAAATTAGGAAAATATTACCAACTAAGCGACAAATTTAGAAGCCTGAATGGAAGCTAAATATTTCGTGGCACATTTGAAATCAAACAAAAATGGGAATCACAAGAACAAACTATTTCACATTTGAAAAAACGGAAGTTGAGTAAAATGTAGGCCTAGTAGCAACTGATGATCCTGATTTTTATGAAAATATAATGTGATGACGTGACATTAAATGCAGGTGCAAAATACGATGAGCGTACTGTTGGAGGGACCATTTGACATAAGAATGAGCAAGTGAACTGCTTGTCTAAAACACAAGAGGGTGGAAGAGGGATTGACCTCCTCCAATTCAGTAGTGAGGCGCCTGCTGGATATAGGAGGCGGGCTACTTTTCCGTGGGCCACCCTGTATAATGGTGTTGATGGGTATGTGCGGCTATTAAACGCATAAAATAAAAGCAAAAATATTTACATGCTCTGGTATTATTTCAACTCAAAGGATGTTGACGTAGAAATGTATCCAGATGCCAACACGTATTTATATATTTTAAATAGAGATATCAGTATCCACATAGTTTTTTTTAACGATACAATATCTGGGCTCATTTTGTTTCAAACACTTATCTGAGAGTGGTATAAAACAAATTTGTGGACGTGTCATATCAAAGGAAGTGATATTTTTCGCTATAGATTCAAAAAATTGGATAATTTTTAATCTAAATACTGTATTGAAAATTGGTTTGGTCTATGTATAAAAATACTAGATAATGTAATTACATCTTGTATGTATTCGTTTTGAATTACAAGATAATTAATAAAGTTGTCTCAAATCCCCCGGTCCCGTGAACCTACGTGTCAGGATTGGGATTTGTAGGATGAATAGGTAGTGGTAAATAATGGTAGGGCTCGTTTAATCTGTCTTATTGAAATAGATTAATTAAGCTAATAGTGTATAATGTGATGTAGGATCTAGAACTAATTGAAAGAGTTTGGAAAAAAGGTACTCGTTCTGTCAATGTCTCTGTTCAGCAGTCCGTGACCTGACTTATATTCGACGCTATAATCCGAGCTGGTATCAAACACCTGACCGTCAGGCGTTGTGCTGTTACTAGTGAACTGTTCTAGGAGGGGCTGGGGCGTCCTCCTCTGTACCTAACAGAGACTCAAACACTGTGGGATATTCTCCCCACAAGTTGGTTGGACTTGGTAGCTCAGTATGTAGAGCATCTTGAACTAACCCCGCTGGCAATTGTCATAAGACTCACCGGCCCCCTCTCTGCTCTCCAAAAAGGAGGGGTGTTTCCCCTAAGAAACTAGTTTTGACCCTGCTTTATGTTATGATACTTTTCAAAACAACTGTTGTTTAAAAACACGACCTAGTCTGAATACTCGACGGCTGAGTAAGAACTTTGAAAGTGTGAGTTTACTAGGCCTGTCATACTTGCATGCTATAGATCAGCGGTTCCCAATTACCTACCAGTCAAGGACCCTCCAAGAGGCTCTTTGAGATCGGCGGACCCCCCTCCCCCGTTTTTTCTAATCTATTCTATGTAGAGACAATAGCACCCCCCCCCCTTATATTAATAATAATTCATGTTAGAAAACCTACAAAACTGGGAATTTGACACAGTAAATCCGAGTCAAATGTGCTTTTACATACTTTTATTTTTTTAACTAACTCTAGTTGTAATAATAATTAATATAATAGTAATAGTTAACACAAAAAAAAATGTTGGTTAGGCCTACATGAACATTTATTAATCATGAAAAAGTTCAAATTTGTTCATTTGGGTCTAGTATTAGTGAGATAAGTGAAACATCTTCTTTCCAATCATTTCTTGAAGACACTTTGACTCAAAAATCCGAATGCATGCCAAGTCTATTTCTATACTTGTTTTTCATGTAGCACTGCGCAGGTGTGTGAGCAGGAGAGGAAGCTTTTTATTTATTAAGATTAGGCCTACTGTTGTTTAATTATTATTTTAACTTTTTTATTTTGTTAGATTTTGGCTGTTGTCGCGGACCCCCTAAGAACAGCTCGTGGACCCACTTTTGGGAACCACTGCTCTAGATCAACGATTCCCAGCCTTTTTTCGCTTCCGTACCCCTTGGCAGCCCATTTCAATAAATTTCACCCTTAATATTAGAATAATGTTTAATTACTATAGGAGTAGCTATTTCTGATTTATTTGTTGCAACTGAAAATAAATGGGCTAAAAAAATGGGATTAAAAAATTGTAATAACAAGGTGAATAAAGAATGCATGTATTATTTGTACAGTACATTCAAAAATCAAAATATACAATAAAAACTAACACATTTAATTTATTTATTAATAATTATAAAAAACCGTTATGTTTTAAATTGAAATAATTTTCTCAAGGTAAAATATAGAAGAAAACCCGCACCAACCCCCACAGAGCTGTTTAATTATTTTCATAACTTTTGGCTGATATTTTGTCTTACACTGCTGGCATATGTCCATTTTTCAAATATTTTCGCGTACCCCCAAATGTCCTGGCACGTACCCCTGGAGGTACGCGTACCCCACGTTTGGAACCGCTGCAGTCTAGATTGACTAAGGCTGAAAGCTATGACAAAGTAAAACATAATTTTGAATAATTTAAGAACGCTTCTAAATCAAGAAATTTGACAAATTGAAGATTTTTTTTCTCCTATGATTTGGAATGTGGCACTGTAGAATTTCTTCAGTATTCACTAAATTAACATAAATTAATACTTTCATTGAGTATACCTATCCAAGCAAATACATTTAAATGCTACAAACACCTTGAAACTATTTAAAACAAGGACAATAAATAGATAAAGACATCCCTACAATCAAATGGTTTGAAATAAAATAGTTTATTGATTTAGTGCTTAATTATTATTGAGATTATACTACTATAAAGCCACAAGGCTGACTCACTCACTCACTCACTGACATTAATGTTTACCCACTTCCAGATGAGTTAGGAACTTGAAATTTAGCAAACTTATAGTTTCTAGCCTGTAACCGACGGGAAAATTACAAAAAGTTAAAAAAAAATTTTTAACCCCCGAAAAAAATTCAAAATGGCGGAGCAACTTTAAAGTCGGTGCGGACCTTTCTTTGGAGGTCTCTTGTGGCTAAACGGTAAGACCTATCAAAAAACGGATTGCACCCGCAGCTACGGATTTGACGAGCTCCATAAGTTTGGTCCTATTACTTTTTGTCGTATTTCCATCGGTTATACCTTAGAAAGAGCTAGATTTTTTGATTTTAGGTAAATTTTGCACATTTTCCACACACACTGATGTGACAGCTGGAATCATTAATTTTTTTCAGGCATATTGACACATCCACTTGCCATAAGCTTGCCAAATGGAATGATTTTATTTGCCCTATAAGTATGGGAAAACTAAAATAATGTGTGAAAAATACAATACAATATCGGTAACTTTACGTTGTTACGTTCGAAACAACGATTGAATTACATTAGTTTACATCCACTTGCAAAGAAAACCCCTGGGGGTTTGGGGTCGGAGCCCCCAACGAGCAAAGCTGTTATAAATTATATAATCCATTACGCTGGGAATTCGTGCGCTCAGAGTGTGGTGGGACGTCTTGGGGGGAGGGGGTTCATGTATTATGTAAGCAGCTTAGGGGTGTGAGGGGGTTCGAGCTTTGCTTATTTTGGCTGGCAAGGGGAAGGGGGGGCCGAAAAATGCTTACGTAAGACAGAAAGACAGGTAAAATTGAGGGAGGCGCATCGCAAGCCGCTTGGACTTCGGGCAGCAATGAAGATTCTGAGTGGCTAAACGAGGAAGATGTGGAGAAGCCTATAGATGTAAGCCAGAGCTTGAGTGATCTAGCTCCCCCCCCCCCCCAACCCAAACATAAACATCGTAATTGAAGGTGTTGAGAGGTGGATTCAAGGATCTTGGTCATCGAATTAAAGTGAGTTTAGGCCTTATGATTTTTTAATAAATATAATATTAATGTATTCATTAATAAAACTTTTTTTATAACTTCAATTAAAATTCAATTGTAATTTTAAACTTTTATAATGTTATAATTTGTTTTAATTTTACCTGTCCAGTAAATTTAGATTCATTATATACCAGTGTTAATTGTCAGTCATCTAACTATTTTAATTTACATCTATATGTTTAATAATTACCAGAAATTGCTTGAATTTGTAATTTTTTTATTATCACGTCTTACTACCTGCTACTATTGGCAAAATTGCATGAGAAAAAGAATGGTCATTCCTGTGAGCAAATGAAAATAAACGATAAATCTTACGTTAGCAAGAGGGGAGGGGGTCAACCATTTGATTATTTTTGCTTACAAGGCAGGGAAGGGTTAAAAATGTCCTAATATGTGCTTACGTAACACTTGAATGCCCCCATGAATGCACAAAGGTAGCTCAAGTGACTTTTTGAACTTTCAGACAAGCGTGCCAATAAAGGTTGTGTTGGCTATGTGGCTAGTTAAATCACCTGTTTCTAGTCTGCGTTGCAAAATATTATGAGCCTAACACATTTGTGCGATTATGTGAATTTCTGCGACACTGCAAAGTATTATTCTGCTCTATATTTTCGGCGAGAGTGTGAATAAAGCTTTAGTTAAAACTATAGCCCCTTATAAATATGCAACCAGGCAGGCATAAAAGCATTGAGGGTGGCACAGTGATCAGGGTTCATTAGCTTGCAGTAAAAACTCTTCCCTGCCAACCGAATACATTGTCGGCCTTGTTTTATGGCCATAAACCTTTAGGCACTAAGCTTCCACGGGCATTACAACTATTCCCCAACTACTTAGTCGGTTATAACCCCGACTAAGGTACCTGCACCGGTGGTAACATGGTTTAAGGCGGTGGTATTCAACCTGGGGTACGCGTAACCCGCAAAGACATCTTTGCGGGTACGAAAAATTTAAACATAAATGAAGGCTACAGGGGGAAAACGGGGAAGTGACATTACACACATTTTCCAGAACAACTTTTATATCTCAAGCCACATATAAAAAAACCAAGCAAGTACTTTATTTTAATTAATTTAAATATGACATATAACCATAGTCTAAAGTCCATTCGAAAGGTCTCCTTAATGGCTAACAGATGGAAGCAATAACTCAGTTTGAGTTAAAACTGGACTTTCCCCTTCTTGATCTATACTCTCCATATAATGTTTCATGATAAACACTCTATAATCAGGGCTAGATTAAGGGTTAGCCACAAGAGACTCAGACATGCGATCTGGGACCACCAGTTTTCTCTCTCTTATGGATGTATGTTACATAATATGTATAAGTTGCATTATGCACCAACCACTTTGGGAGTATAAATTTGAAGAAAAATTATGTCTGGGGGTATGGGAACAAAAAAAAGGTTGAATAACAGTGGAAGGAAAATTTGTCTAAATTCGGGGTGTGTGGCATATCCTATAAATAATATATATATATAGATAATAAAGTTTGCTTCAATTTATTATTTTTTTAACCACTTCAGTGGCCGCATGGTCTAAAGCGACACTCTCACAATGGACTGGACTGCAGATGATGGGAAGATAGGGGTTCGATTCTGGTTGTGTGGTTTTCTTTGCATGTTTTTTTAACTATGCTGGTGTGTCAAAGACGAGGAAAAATAATAAGACTTGAAACTGATGTAACTAGTAATTGTTAATTTAAAAAAAAGTGTACCAAACCAGTAAAAGTGCATTAACAATTTATAAATATATATTTTTTAAAAGATTACGGTAAAGTAAAAAGCTTGACTAGTGTTGAGATCTTTTTAGAATTAAAATGTAAAGTGTTAGATAAAAGAAATATTAAAAAACAGTATTAGTAAATATTTTAACCAAACAAAAGACTAGATGTGTATAAGAATTGACTGGCATGTAAATTTTAAGAATTGAAAATGTTGAATTCTAAATAAAAATGATCAAAAATAATATATAAAAGTTGAAAAGTATTTATGAAGAAATTTTATCTAAACAAGAAATGATGAATTATATTTGTAAATAGATATTACCTTATTGGGACACTTTACACAAATCAAAGTGTAGCATCAAGGTATGTCGCAAACAGTAGAAACATAGCACATGTGAATGTGTACAATTCCCGAGATTTTTTGGAATTAGATTAAAAATCCCAACTCGATATTTATAAAATATAGATCATCATCTACCATATCGATACTAAAGCTTTTATTTAACAAATAATATTCATTCCATTCAATAAAAATGTGGGAATCGTTTACTTAAATTGTAGCCTCGCTATTGAAAATTTGTAAACTTGGATAATATATATGGAAGATTGAAAACACGTACAGTTAATTGTGCTTAGCTAACGATGCTTTTAAAACCAAAATTATCTTTAGGTTACGGATATAGTCGTATCAAGTATCATATTCGTAAATTTAAAAATTGCACCCAGACATGGGAATCGAACCCGGGACTCTTGGCCTGTGCTAAGGCAAGGGTCCCAGGTCCGATTCACGTGTCCAGGTGTCATTTTTATTTTTACGAATTAGATTTTTTTATAATACTCGAATTAAATGATGTTTTTTAATGTTTGGTGGGAATCAAGAAATAGCTTGTGTTTTTCCGAAATCTTGGCTTTCTCTTTGAATATTTTTTTTAGGTTTGTAGACACTTCCTCGCTTTAATATTTTTTTTAATATAATGAAAATTAGTCGAGTATAATCCTAAGAATAATTATTGTGTAAAAGAATCGCTTCACATATCAAATAATAGATAGATATTTATCAATATCATCGCCAATTTATGTCTGATCAAGATTAAACATTCTAGCTATAAGGTCTTCGGTACCCTAGTTCCTTTTTTTTATGTTCCTTATTAGTTCCACCCCCCACCCCCACCCCACCCCGTATTATAACCGTAACATAATATACCGCCTCTAAGCTATTGCCTGTCAGCAGCAGAAGTAACGAACCTTCTATATAACTTGTGATTGGCTTAGAGCCAAGAATGTAGATTTATCCCCCCCTCCTACTTTGTCACCCACCACCCCTGAAACATATGAACATGGTTTGGTTCCCGGGGAGATATATTCTGACGAAATTGCTTGCTTGTGACAGTTGTATGATATTGCTCCAATATACCTCCTTCTTGACAGTTTGAAATGAAAAATGTGTGCTTTTAGATTGAGTAGGGGGGGGGGGGGGTAAAGGGGGGCGTGCCTACCCTCTTTTCTGTCACGGGTAACGTGCCAAGGTCATCGGCGCTTATTCCTCAGAGGAGGGCCACTTTGGTTCATTTCGAATATATTTATTTTTCTTCTAGAAGAATTTTTCCCCTGTCATACTACCCATCTGGGACTTTCCACATACATATGTTAAAGGTGTAGGGATGTATAAGGTAGAATTTATGTGAAGTGCACACGTATTTGTGTGAACTAAAAGTAGTAAACGATATAGAAAATATCACCTCAATTTACCATTCCGGGGTTCCAAAACCCTGACCATCATTGATAAACCAGACAAGACGAGATTAACACCATTATCTGCGTGCTCACGTGTATGTATATATATATATCTAGGCCTATTATTATATATATATATATATATATTATATATATATATATACACACACACACACACACACACACATACACACACACGTACTGTAGCCTATATATACATTTCAATGCACTCTTTATTTTATTTAGAAAATTAATGCTAAGGCTATTAATGTAATAATATAAAGGGCAAGGAGGAGGATGGTGGTTTAGAAGAAGTGCACCCGAACGAGTGTGGAAAAAGATGGGAAACACACAATGATGAAACGCGTGTGGCAAACCACCTCCAGTGCACCCAGCTGAGACTCGAACCTCAAACTCCTAATCGTCGACAATCGAGTACATTGCGAGCCTTACACCTTGAAACCACGTGACCACTGGATCGGGTAATGGACGCTTTAATATCGAGGTCCCCCTAACAGGAAACAGGGTCGTACGTCTAAACTAGTTGATTCAATTTTTGTGCAAGCAACGGTTTGTTATTTCATCTCCAGTTCGTGATCACATATAATATTTCTAGCAAATATGTTTAATTATTAGTTCACGTTCTAATTAGCAGTCAATTATGTCTAATTAGAGCCTGTTGACCTGGAAATATGCAACGAACGAGCCGAACGTCCAGGGCTCGTATTCCACTAATCGCAATCTTGTTGTAGGTTCACTTTCAATAAGGACTAAAACTATTCTATAAGCATTAATTGTTTTAATTGTAACGTTAACTTGCAGTTAGTTACAATTGGATCCATCCCGTTATAATGTTGATACGTAACTATCAAGAATTCATACCACCCGCTCAATAATTCCGACCTAAATAGAATCCCTACAATGGTACATTTTCTCTGTTGTAGTCCCTGTAGGCTAATACGGAAAGATAATACGACACAGTATATTTCATACAGTACAATCTTCTGTAATAGTACACTCATATTTGTTCAGGAACTTACCTTTGAAATCTTCTATCACTAGCCGCCACCAAAGCTGAACGACACCGTGCAGCCAATATGAAGAATGGGGCCGAGCTAACGAAAGTCTACAATCAACGCGTGGTCATTCTCCGTCTAGTCAGATTGAAACTAAGGAATGACAACTTGGAGAACGCTAGAAGACAACAATCCACCCGCCCTCTGACGGATGTCAGATGAACTTCCCCAAACAACACAAACATCCAATGATCGCCGACTTGTTCTAATTTTCCGATGGAACAACCCTACAAAGTGACTACGTGACCGATGACAGCTAGCAACTGCGTGCTAGTAATTACCTCCCCTCTTTCCGTGCAACGAAAATCACTATAAAACAGGCTGACATTGTCTAAAAACTTTGACTATCTAAAATCTACGAACGAGGACGGATCATTGTCGTCGACCTGGACAATGATCGGATAAACATTCATACATCATAAATTGGAACGTAACTATGGAAGTTACTTATAAAGAACTCTATTCATTTTCAACTTATAATATTTTCGTGTTAAAATCTTTATTTTGTGTTTTGCTTAATATTTAACTTTTTGCTTTATTATCTCAGTCGCTTAAATGTAACTTGTATGCCGCCACTTAGGCGCGGTTGGTTAGTTGGGTAGTTTATTAGTTTGGTTTGAAATCCACCATTGGTAATTTTGTATTGAGTGAATTTAAATGTAAATTGTTAAAATGTGTGGACTTTTGTATTTAGCTATTTCACGCGACTGTAGAATTAAAATGAAGCTTGTTATTTTTTTTATATAATTTAATTTTGTTCTAAATTTCATTCTTTAGTTTTTCTAAGATATAGTTAGTCCCGGGAGATTTTGACTAGCGTCTGGAAGTCAAACTCTCGCGTTATGTTTTATGTAATTGTAAATTTTCGTATTGTAACTTGTAATTGTTTGAGGAGCCCATCAGGCAAGAATATTTAATGTTTGTTTCATTTTTGTGGATATCTTACTCCACTTCACTTTTGGTAGTTTAACTTCGCTTTTGATGTTATAATCTACGTAATATTGTGTCTCTTAAAGACGACCTGTAATAAATGTAAACATGGAAGGTTTACATTCTGCGCTTCACGTTATTATTTTCAGCATTATTCAGAATGATATAATGAGACCACTGTACTTTGCTTTATTTACGTTTATACTGAATAAACCATATTATTGTTATATTTTTAATTCTGCTTATATTTTCCCTTATGTCGATTATACCTTCTCCCTTTTATTTAATTGTGGTCGTTAAGTAGAAGGCAATGGAGACGGTGTAACATAATAATCTAAAATGGACTTAAGGGTGGATTTATTCTTGAGCAAAGTTTTATTAACAACCTAGCACACATTAGTTAGTTACGTTTCTCTACACAAAATATATTAATTATTAAGTTACCCGCCTCGGTGGCGTAGTTGGCTAACGCGCCAGTCGTGTTGAGTCAGACCACCGAGGACGGGGAGATCGAGGTTCGAATCTCGGTCGGGTAAACTGGGGGTGGTTTTTCCTAAATGGTTTTCCACTCTTCCTCCACGCAAATGCGGGTTCACTTCCCCTATATTCAACCTTCCCAATTCCTAATCCATTAGTGTAATTAGTACTTAAGCGTATAACCCGAACGGGTAGTAAGACGCGGTGCTAAAAAAAAATGTATTAAGTTAAACACCATAATTATTAACGGATTAGTCTAAAGGATAGGGATGAGGTGGTAATTTAAAGGTGAGGCACCCTCATTAGCATATACAAGGGATTAGAAAACCACAGTGTTTAACTGCATGTTGTAAAGTTCAATTACGGGGATAAGGGGCGGGGCGGGGTGTTTCGTTATTTATTTATTAAAATATAATTGAAATCAACTCTGAAAATGTCAGTGATCTCTTGATTTTAAAACATTTTTAATAAATCCTCCATTTATAATTAGTAATAAATGGGTCACGCGATCCTATAGCACACATGACTAAAATGCCGACGAGGGGTGATTGCGTCACATAGCTAAGTCTCCTCCGCGACAGGGAGTAATTATATCAAATTTAAATCAAAGTCCCCGATGCGAGTTGTATATAAAACATGCTAGCCGTGCGAAGTCTAAGTGAAGACTTTGGGGCTATACTCCATTCACGGTAAGAATTACTCTCTCAAAGGTCTTTTTTCCTACCAATATCCTACTATATAAAAGCTTTCTGTTAGGGAAAAAGGCCTTTCAGAAAACAATTCCTGAGGTGAACAGACTTTAGATACCGTTCGCTGGAACGTACCTCAAAAGAAGATTCCTGTTATTCAAAAAGTAATAGAACAAACATGTCCAACCAGTGGCCCGTGGATCACTTGTGGGTCCCGAGTTCGTTCTGTACGGCCCACCAGCTCAAATTGAAACACTTCAAAATTCAGAAATAAACAACAAATTATATTCTTGTAGATGAAGTAAATGCTCGCTAATTTCTACTTAGTTTCCACAATCCTAAGTTTAATGATAGGGTCTACATGTGTGGTGTATGAATGTATGGCTAGATGTATAGATGGGTGTGAGTGTACATATGCGCAAGGCCGTAGTCAGGTTTTTTTTTCGGGGTTCAACCTCTCCCCCCTCCGAAATTTTATGAACAAAATATATATGGCTTTATTTATGGTTCAAACAATATCAAAATTAAGGTACAAGTACAAATTAGGGGGCTGTGTCATCATAAAAAGCACTTCAGAGAGCTTCCAAAGGTGTTATTATTTACAATTTTTTCTAGACCTCAGCAGTTATGGTGTTATGTTGTCATAAAAAAAATGAGATAGCTTCTAGAGGTGTTTAATATTTACGGCAGTTAATGGGTTATGATACCATAAAAAAACACTTAAGAGAGCTTCTAGAGCCGTTTAATAATTATAATTTATCCTAGCCTCCGATAGTTAGGGGGTAGTGTTGCCATAAAAAACACTTCAGATAGCTTCTAGAACAGTTTTTTATTATAATTTTTTCTAGCCTCCGTCAATTGTGGGATGGGCCCACAAAACCCCCCTGAAATTATTGGCTGGCTACGGTCTTGCATATGTGTGTGTATATGTGTGTACTACGTTTGACAATTAGGTATTAAGTCTCATGTATGGCCCTCAGCTAACTCCCTAAGGATTTATGCGGCCTTCGGTCGTAGAAAGGTTAGACATGCAAGTACTAGAACATTAAAAACTTCACCCTCTTTTGTTCTTTTCCTTCTTCAGTTTTCGACAAGGCTCCTGCCTGTATAAGTAAGAAAAGAAAATAAAGGGTTTAGAAAAAATTTAATATCTCATAGCTACATAAAAAGAAAAGCAAAATGTTATTTAATTTTGATTACCATGAGGTATAAAGTATCCGACACCTTAGCTCAGTTGCTAGCATGTCTGCCTGCTGAGCTAAGGGTCCCGGGTTTGATTCCCGGCATGGCCGAAAATTTATAATTGATGAAATGTGGGTTTACACTTATTTATACATCGATAAATTAACGGCTGAGGACTGGATGTTGTGCCTGTCCTAGTCTTAAGCGAGATTATAAGGCATATGAAGCTACGACAGGCCTAGCAAGCCGGTAGTGGAAAATACATGGCTTGAATAAAAAACTGACTCAGGCCATAGGCTGTAAATAGTAATGGATGTAAAATAAAAACAACATAAATAACTCCTACCAAGAAATTTGAATTGGGACGAATATGTTTATCTAGAGTTGTCTTTCTACCTGCCGTGAAATTTAAATTTTTCACCACATATAAAAGTGTTTTTTTCTGTTTATATGCCTTCCCAACCCATCCCCCTTCCAATTATTTTCCAAAATTCGTCCAATCAAAAATAATTTTCAACACTTAATATCTATTTGGAGTAGTATTTTACCTGCCTGCTGAATTTCAGTTTCCTACCACATTGGAAAGTAGTTTTTTACTATTAGTTTTTTAACTTTTGATTTCACCTTTCCCTTTTTTTCTTTATAGAAATGTGAAATTTTAGATTTTTTTGTTATCTGGAACTGTCTCTCTATTTGTCTGCCAAATTTAATTTCTTCTCATCTAAAAAGTTGTTTTTTCTAATTATAATCCCTCGATCTTTCGGAGCCCCATAACTGAAATTTCCCACTTTTTAGATTTTTCTGGGTATATGAGGCAATCCTAAATCCTAACTACCTGCCAAACAAAATCTCAGGTTTCCAGAACTAGGGGGTGGGAAAATACCGTGATGAGTGAGTCAGAGACTCCCACATATTTCTGCCCCTCTCCACCCTCTTAGTGGATGAAATTTGTAAAACGCCTAAAAATTGTCTCACCGAATTCTAAAAAGGAACCTACACTTTAAATTTCATGCAAGGCTCTATATCCGCTGTTTAAAAAGACACCAGTGAATTTTGAAAACTTTCAACCCTTCTTTTTTCCATCCCTTAGAGGTCGAATTTTGCAAAACCCCAGCTTATAGCTTGCCTACGGTCTAAAAGGAACCTTCACGCAAAATTACAATTTTCCAGGCTCATGGGTTGGGTAAATACGTTGATCACTGGTGAGTTAGTGAATGGTGTTTACCTTATATATATAAAAGTTGTAAGCCTTAAATGGTCCCTATATTACACTACCACAGCTTCGTATTCGCTAAGGATGTTAATGCATTCTTTAAAAAGTGTTCTTTTTTTTTATGGTTGGTAGTGAGCGAGTCTGCTCAGTGCCTTCTGCCTAGTGATCTAATGTCCCGGTTTCAACTCTCGGTATGGCTGAAAAATTTATCAATGGTGAAATTGGGCAAGGTTGTAGCCAGCCAATAATTTTAGAGGGGAGGTTTGGTGTACACATCTCCCGATTGCCGGAGGCTAGGAAAAATTCTAAATATTAAACACCTCTAGAGACTCTCTGAAGTGATTTTATGGCAACACCCCAAACCCCTAACTGCTGAAGGATAGAAATAATTATAGATATTAAACATCCCTAGAAGTTATCTGAAGTCTTTTTTTTATGGCAACATAACCCCTTACTGCTGAAGGCTATGAAAAATCTATATATTTAAACACCTCTAGAAGCTCTCTAAACGGTTTTTATTAGTAACATAACCCCCTAACTGCTGAAGGCAAGGGAAAATTCTGAATACTAACCCTTAGAAGCTCTCCGAAGTGCTTTTGATGGTAGCACAGCCCCCTATTTTGTAAATGCACCTTAATTTTGATAGTGTTTGAATAATAAATAAAACCATATATATTTTGTTCATAAAATTTCGGGGGGGGGGGGGTTTAAAGCCCCCCCCGACTGCGGCCTTGAAATTGGGGCTTCCCTTTTTTTTTCGCATTGGTTAAATAACGGCTTGGGTGTTGTAGAATTAAGTGATTTGGTGAGTCGTGGCGTGATATCAGTCTGTTTAGAAAGTGCACGTTAAATTTCACTAATAAAAAATGTTTCTCTTTTCAATAATCGTTACAGCAACACTTTGGGTGTACAGGTAAAATATCGTCTGCAGACTACTACTTTAACATTTATTATTAAAACATTCATGAGTTTATTGATTTTTTAATACGGTAAAGTGTAATGGTGGAAATACAGCTTTAAAGACAAAAAATATATTTCAGACAAATTTCATTCTTGATATTTTTGTGTGTATTCGTCTCAAATTACTATTTTAGAAATAAAAACTTTTATCGTGAGAATAGTGCTTCAGTCGACTCTGCTTGTTCCGTGTCACCGCTGGAACAGCTAGGGCCAGGCCAGCCTTCTAACTGTTACAAGATGGCGTCGAAAGGAATTAACTCCGGTCAGGTGAGTGAGAAATTATTCAGAACATTCATCTACTTATATAAGCTATGTTTTCGTTGTGTTTTGACCGCATGAATTTTTTAGTTCAAATGTTTATTTGTGTTTTACTTGTTTACTCTACGCTCCAGTAAACGTTTTTGTAAATACGTTAAAATGTTTTGAGATGACACTTTTTCAAAACAATTTTTTTTTTTCAGGTTCGTTGAACGCTCCCGCGCGGTGTTTTCATTTAATAGACACGCCCATTTAACGGATAACTACTCTCTGAATAAAATATACCTTTAATATTTTAAAGTATTTGTGGTTTCATGTTTAAAGTTTTAATTCTTTTGACAGCCGGCTATGTGAAGCCTTTGACAAATGCTTTTTTGTTTACACTCTCAATGTTTACTTTGATAGATAAGTATTAGCCATGTGTGTTCCTTATCTATTCGTTCGAGTAGGCTTTAAATACGTGTTCCAGTTTTTAAAAGCTGAATTGTTAGCGAATATATGAATATTTTAAGATGTATTAAATATATTATTTGAATAGAGTAGAGTTATAATTTTACCGTTTGAAAAATATGGGCGTAGTCTCTTTATATAACCTATAGCTTACCTGTAGGGTTTCGAAATGTTAGTATATTTTTTAAGTATTTTATCATCAGAAATATATTTTTATCGCCCTTTAAGGACTACTTCAAATAACCGTTTTGTTGGACTTATTCATACATTATTCTAATTTTTTTTAAATAGTAACCACTTAATAGAAATACCTTGTTTACGAAGAGGATGTAATTGTGTACACATCGTCACATACAAATATTGAACTTTAGTATAACATATTTGTACAGAACCATAACAAATGTTTGATTGAGACGTGTGCCTTTCTTAGACCTTTAATTTCGGATCGTGTACTTTCGAACATATTTCTTTCAAATTTACGAAGCGCAAACATTGATTCAAAAAGGTAACATCGGATGCTTGTTCGTTGAAATTAATGAATATTTATAGGCGTTTACGTTATTTTATTCATCTATATAAAATGTATTTACTATTTTATTTTGTAAGATTTAAAAATTTTCGTTCTTCTATTTATTTTTTGTGTTGGTTTTTTTTTATTCATATTACGAATATCTTAAATCAGAATTTACGTTTATCGCGTTGCTCCCAAAACGCGCGTAGGTACTCGAGCCCACGACTTTCAAATTTCAATCGCGGGCATCGATCCCTTACGCTCGACAGCTGAATGCTGGTCGTCCGTAACATCGAGAAGAAATACAGGAAGTGAAGTATCATGACTCATAACGCGCCTGGCCGCCCACTCTCGACGCCATACCACTGATAATTACAATGTCTTGCTAATTAGTATTCATATCACGAGAGACGACAGGACATTCCCCAGTGTACTCCCCCCCCTCCCCTTTTCTTTCCATGTCAATAACATGGTACGGCAAGCTTTTAACAGATGGCACCACTAGTCACAATTTTTTTTAGTTGGATGGTGTGCTCGTAACGTAGTGTTCATTATTATCCAGAGATAGAGCTACAATCTTTGTTTAAATGTCAGCAGATTACTTGATGGTAAATCCTCACACTGCAGTCTTTCTAATGGAAATTACATTTCTGAAGCATAAAAAAAACCCCATCAATTTACATGGATATTTTTGTTGCGACCCTGTTAAAAATATACCTTATGATTTAGGGCGTCATATCTTTCTAATCATTTACTAATTAGATCACAGAACTTTCAATTTCTAAATTACTTGTGAAACGACATTCGGAATGAGCTAATTTCACCCATTCATGATGGATATCCATATTTAGAATTTACAAGCCAGTGTTTAAATAACGCAGGGTTTCCAGACGTTACAGTGTATTTGCCCTCCAGTAGCCGTCCCCCTTGTTTCCTATTATCATCATCATCATCATCACCACGTCTTACTACCCGTTCGGGTTATACGCACTTACGCTAATGTGTAATAGTAGGGCGATTGTGAGATGAAATGGAGGACCTACAGTTTAACGTGGAATCCGAACCACGGTGGAGGCCTGGCATTCCTCACATTCACAAGTTGTGATTAATACACGTCTTGTCAGAGGTGAAGGAAGGGTTGGGCAATCAGATAAATCTGTGCCGGGACCGAGGATTGAACCCCGGACCCTCAGCACAGAAGTCCAACACCTTACCGCTAGACCACCAGGTCACCTGTTTCCTAGTAATAAATGTATAATTATATTAATATATATTTTATAATTTATAAATATATTAATGTATAGGCACTATCGTTATCGATATTAATATATATTTATAAATAATATAATATACATGATATTTAATATTTACATATATAATATGATATAAAATTTATACAATTTAATATACATATATTAAATATTATGTTTAAGTTTGGCGCTGACTTAGATTCTTAATCGTCATTATATTTTTCGGAGATTTTTTAATCTTGGACTGGCGTTTTCTTAGGTGGCGCTTGCAAAAATAAAATAGTTGTATGTACTTCACATTCAAGAAACTTAATAAAGAACTAAACCCACATTGACGGGCACGCGGACTGAAATATCAAGCTCAATTAACTTAACGGGTAGGTCGGAACTCAAGTCCCGGCCAGGTTTACTAAGAATGTTTATTTTTCCCTAAATTGTTTCCCACACCCCCTCCATGCAAATCCAGGTACATTTCCCAAACTTCTAGGTCTTACAAATTAATACTCTATTAGCGTGGCTAAAATACGAATAGACCATACAGATTGTAAGACGCAATTAGGATGAGAGAGGTATAATTTACAGGATGTTTACCAATATTTGGCGTGGAGGGAGAGTGGAAAAACCAATCAAAGGGAATAAAAACACCCCAATACAACACCCTACCACGAGTCAAGCCTCCATCTTGCCATGATCGCGCTAGGTGAATTTTTGTACACTTCCTTTAAACTTATCCTCATCCAGGTTTCTCTTACCATGTCCTACTACCCAACCTGGATTTACACACAGTTATTACACTAATTGGATATGAACGAATAAGAAGGAAGAACTTATTGGAAATGTACCCGAATTTTTGTGAGTGGAGAGTAGGAAACTATCTAGGAAAAAACACTATATCTTTACCCGACCGGGATTTAAACCTCAACCTCCGCCTCACCGATAAACCAGACTAGATGAGTTTGACATTTAGGTGCAAGTGCCGATCGCACTTAGCCTCTCTAATTTTGTTTTAACACTCCGTCTTACTACCTGTTCAGATTATACGTATTTTTACTAATTACGCTTATTGGTTGGATATGAGGAAGGTGAATTTAGAGTACGTGTGCCCGCATTTGCGGAGGAGGAGAAAAAAAGGGGGGAGAGTTTAGGGGAAACCACCCTCAGTTCACATGACTGAGATTCGAACTTCGATCTCCCTGCTAAATCCTGTTTAATTAATTCTTACCCGCTTCGATGGCCACATGGTCTAACGTGCAACTCTCACAGAAGATTAAACTGCTGATGTCGGGGAGATCGATACTCGAATCTCGGTCGGGTGTATTGAGGTTTTGTTGCAAAATGGTTTTTCACTTTCCCCTACACGAGAATGCGGGTACGCTTCCTCTAAATACAACTTTCATCGTCCTTAATTGGTGGCTACAGACAGGAAAACCTGGAAAAGTCAGGGAATTTTTGAATGACAGGGAAAACAGGAACTGTCAGGGAATTTAACTAAAAATAAGGAAAAGTCAGGGAATTAAAAAAAAGTCTAAAAATCCCATTAATTTCACAACTAAACACTAAAAAGTTAATAATACCTAAATAGAATAACATTTTAATTTTTAAAATAACAGATAAAACTGTTTATGTTTAGTAGATACAAACTTTTTTAATATGTGATTAATAATAAATAAAACAAGTCATCATCCACCATTAAAACTGGAAAAATGTTGCCTGGAAAACCTGGAAAAGTCAGGGAATTTTGTAAAATATGTTTTGTAGCCACCCTGTAGTAGGATGCGGTGATAAAAATAATTGACTCAAAATTCCTTAGCTTGAAACATTTGTCAATGATAGCCAGTAGGCCTACTCGCACGAGAGAGAGAGTAATTTAAAATAAACAATTCAAAAGCGCCAGAAATAAAAAGAAACGCACATCAATCCCACCAACTCTTGTCGCCTTGGGTCAGTTAGTAGTTCTATAAACCACCACCTGGAAGCGCTCGACCGTTTCGAATCGCGTGACGGCATTCAACCTGGAGCCCAAGAATAGACACCGTAGTGACCCGGTGAACCAGGGGTGCAGTCACGAGGGTACGGCGCTAATCGAGTGTATGCAAACCCCCCTCCCCTCCTCCCTATCAATCTTCAATCTAAAAATTTTTAATTTCCTGTTTTCTTTCTGGGATGTTTACCAAAATTTTGATTTTCTACCACAAAAAGAAGAAAATGAGATAATATTTTCAATTATTTTGTGAAATTTCGATTCCTCAATTTTAAACTATCAACATTTCAAACTTTAATTGCTAAATTGAGTCGTTCTTATACCTGCTTACTGTTTTGTTATATACAATTTCTTTTAAATATAAAACTGTATTAGTTATAGAACACAAATAAAAACATATTTGGTTTAGAATATCACAGATCATATTTATTTATCTAAATAAGCCGAAGAAAAATCGAAGGGAACTTGGGGGTAGAAACCTTTCCTCCCTCCCCTGATCTTAAAAAAGTTAAGCACATTAAGGTTTTTATTTTTATTTTATTCCATTTTTGAGTATTATGTTCGTGTTTTGGCATGAAAACCCTTTTCAAATTGCTGCTTAGGGTCAATCAATGTTGAAAAACGTTCTGGTGGAGGGACACTTGATACATAGTGCTTCCCCAAAATTATATCATGGTCACGCCACTGCGGTGAACTTTGACCTCTCACACGTCTTCTTCACCTGGGAGTATCTTTTGTCGGGTGGACAGAGGGAGAACCTCGTCTGTGAAGTCGCACTTTTGCCGAAAAAATAAGATCAGGACAGAAACATAATCACGTGACGAGCTCTAAGCCATCCACAAGATTTCTGTCCTCACTGCACGACAATGATCTGCTTGAGAGATTAAATTTGAAACTCTTAATCAACCTATCCTATTAAATCTGTTGTGCAACTTAACACAAAATAACAGCTGTGAGTTACCCGCTTCGATGGCCACATGATCTAACGCGCTACTATCGCATTAAACTAGACTGCCGATGATGGAGAGATCGAGGTTCAAATCTCGGTGAGGTGTACTTAGGGTGTTTTTTTTTCAGAATGATTTTCCACTCTCCCTCCACGCAAATTCGGGTACACTTCCTATAAATATAGCCTTCATCCCTAAAATCATTAGCGTGATTAGTACACAAGTGTATTGACCGAACGGGTAGTAAGACGCGGTGTTAAAAAGACACCAGTGGAACCGCATTGGTAAGCACGCAGAATTAATGCCAAGTGAGGATCATTTGGTCGATTTTACCGTTGACGGGAAGCTCAAGGTTCAACTCTCGCCATAGTCTACTTGGAGTGTTTTTTTTTCTTAGATGGGCTCTCATTCATCCTTCATTAAAATTAGGGTACATTTCCTCTGATTTTTACCCTCCTCATACCCATCCCATTAACGTTATTTAAATGAATATGTACCATACAGGCGGTAAAGATATATTGAAAAAAAAAAGGTAAAACGTGGAGCACTAAAATATGACAGAATATGTCTCTAATAGACGATAAATTTGCACTAAAATGTACTAACGAAAAACAAGTTTCAATCCAAACAAGGCTTGTGTTATATAAACTATTTAACCTTCACAAAACACATGTTAAACAATCGCTCTCTATCTCAAAATAGCTTAATTAAATTAACGTTTCAGAAGTTGACAAACATAATTAAGAGTGGAGCAGCTTGTTATGTAATCGATTGCGGACACATTGCGAGTAAACACGTTAGCTCTGCTTGGAATCAGAATTCTTACCAAGGCGATATTTACGTGATGGGGCAAACGAAACTAGAATATACTCATATTACTACTAGGCAATCCATGGAATATACAGATGGCAGAATAAACATACTGCAATCTGCAACACGCTGTCCTTTAATGACCACAGTGAAAGATTTCTCGCTTACAATTCAGGGTCATTGGCTACGTACTTCATTATCATTAAATCTGAGCAGATGGAGTGTTTCAAATGACATAACAACCGCAAATGTTGATTGCGCCTTGCTCACGGAGATTGGCAAGGCCTGCGCTTTTTTAGTAATAATAAAGCTTCACAGGTAAATTGCCTCAAATGACATCATAGCCACAAATAAATATTGGCCATGTCCGGCGTAGGGGTCTAAGAAGTAATGGGAATGTTAAACACTTTTTAAATTGAATATAGTTTCTAAGAAGGAATATCGTACTTTTTCAATTGCAATCAACAATTGAAATGTCCACAATTCTTATATAAAAACATAAAAAAAATTAAGTGATGATAAAAATCTTTCCGACATCTAGCTCAATCAGCTAAAGGTTCAGGGTTCTAGTTTTAGCGAGGCCTAAAATGTAACATTGTTTAGATTGTAAGTCATGGGTAAGGTGCTGTGTATTTAATTTTAGGCTAGCTTGTAAGTGGTTTGTGCATGTGTTGGAAATTGTGCGTTAAGTACCCACATTTAAAAAAATATCTACATTTAGGTCTCTAAATTGGCGGTCTGCTCGCGATTGTATCATCTGTAGCAGAGAAATCTTAGCTTAAACGTGTATTTAAAAATATATAATAATAATAATATTTAGCACCGCGTCTTACTACCCGTTCGGTTATACGCTTAAATATTAATTACGCTAATGGATTAGGAATTGGTAAGGGTTGTATTAGAGGAAGTGAACCCGCATTTGCGTGGAAGGAGAGTGGAAAACCATTTAGGAAAAACCACCCCCAGTTCACCCGACCGAGATTCGAACCTCGATCTCCCCGTCCTCGGCGGTCGAGCTCAACACGACTAGCGCGTTAGCCAACTACGCCACCGAGGCGGGTAATATATAATCAATGCTTTATTACGACCCTGCTTTCATACTCGTGTTTTGACAGCTTATATCCTGTGTAGCGGTCATTTAAGGGGAATAAATCGGTCATGGGCCGAATTGAGATCTAAATGAGTAAATATGATAAAATTACCCCCTCCAAGAAACCCTTGCCCTCCTAAGACACTGAAATGTATCTGCTTTACCTATCAAGAACTCACTTAGGAAGTCTTTAAAGGTTAAGACCTATGTTACTCGTCCGCTCAAAAACTGCCGGGTGATTAAAAAAAAAAGTTACATGAGTCCTTTTAACGCACAAAATAAGCAAAAAATATCTTCTGTGAGACAGAAAACGTCAGTCGCAAAGTGGAGTGGAGGAAAAAAAGAGAAATGAATCGGTCAGACAAAGATAGTACAGTTAACCCTTGACCCCACAGGTCAAAGCCACAAGCTGTGCTTGAAGAAACTAAACAAACAGATAAGAGGCACGTGTTTGAATCTCATTAGGGGACACTTGACGAGTTTTTTCACTTTGTTTTGAAAGCTATTAACATAAAGATTATTAATATTGCCGTATTAATATAAGCCCTAGCCTACTTTCTAGACCTACCAAGTGAATTCATAAATGAAAGTATAGCAACTAATTTATTTGTAAAGTTAATTGATTACAAGTTTCCACCATTAACTTAAAATAAATTTAAAATCTTAGCAAATAAAGATAAAAATTAATTAAAAACAAATTACTATTTAAAAATGTAATTTTTATGTGTAGCAGTAAATATTTAATTGTTTAGAAAGTATTCAGTCGATCGTAATGAAATACTTACACGTTCATATATTTAAGTCGTAGATAAAAAAATCTAACCCAAGAAGTTAATAGGTTCGGAAGATTTGAAACATCTAATTTCATGTAAGTTAAAACGGCTTTTAAAGGAAATAAAAAATAAAAATAAAAACCCAAATTTTTTTGAAATCAAAACTTTTAATGCACGATTCCGCTTAAGCCGATTCAGAATGTACCTACATATTTTATAGTATTAAGTACTTCCCATGGAAAGAAATCATTTCAACCAATCGGAAAGAAATTCCTCGTTAATTTGAATATTGTATATCTTGCCTTATTCGATCTCACATCTTTAAAATATTGAATATAAATTATAACACCTACTATAATTATAGCAATTATAACAAATTTAAATAACGGGTATAAACGTGTTTTATGCTAATCATAATGTTTTAATATTCATTTGCAAACGATATTTATGCCTGGAATGACTTGTGTTAATTTCGAGTTTGAATCGGAAACAAACCGACATGGAACGTGTGAGTCGCGTACCACACTGGCATATTCTTAATTTGTTTTTAACTTTGAACCAACCGCTTCGGTGGCCACATGGTCTAAGGCGCTACTCTCGCAATAGACTAGACTGCCGATGACGGGGTTCGATCCCGGTCGGGTGCACTGGTGGTTTTTCCTATATGGTTTCCCAATCTCCACGCAAATGCGAGCACAATTCCTTAAAATTCAGCCTTCCTTACACCTAAACCATTAACGTAATTAGTACATAAGCATATAATCTGAATGGGTGGTAAGACGCAGTGCTGAATAAAACCCACTTTGAACCAAGCTTATTTCTTCTTGAGAAGCCGCCACGAGGTCAGAACTCTGAATCACCACCACAAGGTCATGGGGTCAGTCTTGGCCCATTAGCCCAGACTTTTACCCCCTGGTAATTGACTCCCTTTCCCCTCCACTTATATAACCCCTCACCCTTCTATCTCTTTCTCGCGCCTTGGCGAATAAAGTTGGCCGACTTTGTGATCCTCACGCCTCTTCTCTCTCTCTCTCTTTCTTTGAACTGATAGTAAACTTTTACCCTCCCCCCCTTTCCGATTTTTTTTCTTGACGTAATTAACGTAAGCCTTCTAATTGCACAGCAGATGATTTACAAACTAAGTTTACTAGGACAGTACATCTAACACTAGAGAGAGAGCTTGTATTTATTATTAATATTATTATTAGCACCGCATCTTACTACCCATTCGGGTTATACGCACTTACGCTAATGTGTGATGGTAAGGTGATTGTAGATGAAATGGAGGACCTACAGTTTAACGTGGGATCCGAACTACGGTGGAGGCCTGGCATTCCACACATTCACAAGTTGTGATTAATACACCTCTTGTCAGAGGTGAAGGAAGAGTTTGGCAATCATATAAATCTGTGCCTGGGACTGAGGATTGAACCCGGACCCCCAGCACAGAAGTCTGACACCTTACCTCAAGACCGCCAGGTCACTTTGTATTTACTAATTAACCATCCGTGTCGATGATCGCATATTATTTTAGCTACTATCTGTCTAAATTGTACGCATATGTGGGATAGTGATTAGGAAGGTTGAATCTAGAGAAGTGTACCCGAATTTGCGTGAGGGTAGAGTGGACAAACCACCCTCGGTACGCCCGATCTGGTTACGAAAGCCAATCTCCCTGTCATCTGCAGTCCAATCATTTGCGAGAATGACGCCTTAGATCATACGGCCACCGAAGAAGGTTACGTGGTATAAAGCATCACTCTCGCAAGAGACATGACTACTGGTGACGGGGAGAACGGGGTTCGAATCTTGCCTGAGCATAGTGAGATTGTTTCCCCTAAATGCTTCCCACTCTCCCTCCACACAAATATGGTTACATTTCCTCCAAATTTTATCGTCTTTATCTCCAAACCAATAGTGTAAACCTAAACATAACAGGACTTACAAACTACCTTAACTTGGACAGTACATCTAATACTATGTACAGTAGCCCCATGGCTTCTTTGGTGCTGACTGACAGCTCTGAAAAGTTACCAGACCAAATTATGTATCCCTACGCCGAACCATATGATCTGCAAAAAACATGTGTTTAGCAGCTGTCACTTCTGACAGTCATAATTTAGGTATACACCTAAATGGTGACTGTCAGAAGTCAGCTGTGAACTGTCAGTCAGCACCAAAGAAGCCATGGGGCTACTTTAGTTCTTGAATTTCCTATGAATGAACATTTGAAGCACCTTTAAAAAAAATACAAACTTTTTTGGGGGGTCACTAGTAATAAACTTTTAATATTTATTATTAGTGTTATTTTATAGGTATTGATAATAACTGAGCCATTGGGAGTGGACAACTCAATAGTAATATATAAAATACTAACTTATCCGCACCGTTGGGCGCAGGAACAAGGGCGCTAGTCTCGTCTTGTGTGGTTTGCTGAAGGAAGGAAGGCTCGTAGAAGGTTGGGTCTCATCTTTTGTCTGGGTGCATTGAGGTGTATTATCTTAAGGGTTTCTTCTCTCTTCCTTCACGCAAATATTGGTACATTTACTCAAAATCCTACCTTCCTCTTCCCTACCTCAGTCTTGTGAATATGCGGATGGTCTGATCAAGACTAGGTACACACCCAAAATAAGGCATTAGCTAACCACTTTGTTAAAACCAATAAACCAAAAAAACACAAACATGACTAATTTAAAAAAAAATGTATTTAACGTGCACTTTCTTAACCGATTGATTATATAAGCGCATGATTTATAAACTAACTTAAACATAGAACAGACACAGCACCCAGCCCCCCGAGCCATTAATTCATCACTGTGAAAGGGAATCGAACTCGGGGCCCTTTGATTAATAGACAGACACGTCACCAACTAAGATAAAGTGTCGGACTCACGTGGTTAAAAGGACGGGAAAGCAATAAAATAAAAACCATGTTTATTGTATATGGGTTCTTCCTTCACTTTAATCAGTAGATATTTGTGTGGTAGATTACGGTGGCTTCTAAACTGTAGGTCGCGAAAAGTTTTTGAAATGCGAACATTTTGTAACTATTTGATATAGTAAAATTATTTTAAAAAATTGGAAATTAAAAAAAAACTAAAAATAAGGAGACAAATAAGGCACATTACGGATACGCGAATCGAGTTTCATGTTCTGGCCTATGGCGTGGACGTTAATGACGTCATCACTAGATACCGGAAACAAGTTCACCATTCACACACGACTTATTTGATAAATTGATCAGTTTAAAATGTAAATGGTGCGGTGTCCGCGCTTACTTTCTCACTATTTTATCTAAATTATACTTAGAGCTCCTAAGATATGTGACATTAATAATAAGAATAACTTATACGGTACATTGTTAAATAAACTCAAGTGAAAAAAAAAAGAGCATCGCATTTCACCAAAGACATGATATATTAAACAACGTTACAGAAACACATAATTTGTTCTAAACATTTCAGGTACCTGCTTCGGTGGCCGCACGATTAATGACGTCACTCTCGTGTTAGACTAGACTGCTGATGACAAGAGATATTGAGATTCGAATCCCAATCGGGTGTACTAAAGGTGTTTGTTTTCCAAATTGGTTTCCCATTCTTTCTCCACGCAAATTCGTGTACACTTCCTCTAAATTCAGCTTTCTCATTCTGACTCATGAGAGTAATTAGTACAATTTCGTATAACCTGAACAGGCAGTAAGACGCTATGAAAAAAATAAAAGTAGAATTGAGACCAGATAAACCATTTACTCATATTTAATTAAATACAACATTGAAAAATTGATCATTTTAAAAACAAAACACTATATCACTGATCGAAATTACGTTATTGGCAAGAACTTGTTCAAGTGTAATTTTTTATTTAATACACCGGTTAATCGGTCGTGATATGATCTCTAGAACCCATATCATGTCTGATTAACCGTGATTTTAGTTACAATATTACACTCGAATCTGAAAAACTATTGAAGTGCGGTTTCTTGCATTCTTCAATTGTCAACATAGAAATTGGGATCAGTTTAGTATATTTTTAATTTTAATATAACTATTTTTTCAATTTCCTTGTGTATTCTAAACTATGGTATAATAGTTTCACTGATATAAGTTATCTGGAATAGAATACAGAGAACCTTTCCAAGATGTGATGCCTGGTTAAGCTGAATTACTTACACCCTTATTTTGGTAGTTTCCAAAAGTTATTAAAACATATTTAATGTATCCAAACATCAAGTCAAGTTTTCTGCATTTGTCACTTTTGATAGCTGTTATCAATACCTATAAAATAAAACAAATAATACGGTAAAAATGCGATAGTCAATGTTGAGCCGCAAAGAAATATGTTTGAATTTTCTAATCTGTTTTTCCAACCACAATCAGGGTGGGGTTTGAGAGGCTCTTTAAGTTAGTTTGTAAGTCATGGGTTGCTTCAAGATGTTTGTTTGGAAAGTGTACATTCAATACTATGGTTCAGAATCAAGCTCTACGAAACGCAGCTCCTAAGAACACCTGTATGGCGTGAATTGGCTCTCATTTCACACGGCGCTTGCTGAATATTAATTTATTTTTGCCATCTGTTTCTTTGAGCCTCGTATTGAGTAATATTATTAATGGAGATAATATATGCAAATAAGATCTACTCTGGGGGGATATTTCCCATCTTTTTCTTCCCATCTCATTTCTAGCTCTTCCAGAAATATGAGTGAAGCTCACAGAGATAAGAGCGGAAGTTTTCTTATTACCGTCTTCAATCCAATTTGTCTCCTAAGAGAGAGAAAATGAATTGCACTCTTTCTTACTCTCTGAAGAAGATGGTGAAGATAAGAACGAGTTAATTAAATGGACCTTTGCGACTCTGTGGATACAAGGACCTCACACAATTATTATAAAACTTGCACTTCCAAAATGTGTTTAGGCGACCAGCCACACATTATTTAATTTAAAACTACAAAGTATGTTAGCTCGAGTTCTACGAAATGAGTCTATATTTATAGACCAATTCCTTTACTTTCGTCTGATTTTAATATTCATATTTGTGATAATTATTTTGTAAGGATTTATTTTATTTACTAACCATCTATTATTATTGATCATACTCTCAGTAAATTAAATTAAAAAATAAATAAACAAATAAGTACATAATTAATTACTTTAAAATTAAAAACATATACATGCATCAGTGGTCATACTGACTAAGGCGGTAAGTTCACAATGTAACGAACTGTCTTTAGACGAGAGAGCCCGAGTAACGCTAAAGTTTTAAAATAAAATGGAATGCAAGTGAGTCATAGGATGCAGCCCACATTACACAAGAAAATTAGTGATCTTAGTTATAATAATTGAACCTATGTTAAAATAAAGTTTAAAAAAAATTTGGAGGCGCCGGGTATCGATCCCGGTACCTCTCGCATGCTAAGCGAGCGCTCTACCATCTGAGCTACGCCCCCTGTTAAGAGATATAGGTGTTTTTTTCTCTTGTATACAGTGTACGGGTACTGAAGCCATTGTGGAGAGATGACCTACATATTGCGGTCATTAACCGTTGCTGGAGCGAGTCCGTTGTAACCACTTTCAGTACGTGAGACGACCTTATCTTCCTCACAGCAGTTATATACACTACTAAGATTGTTTGATACCAACTTTTTTTAGCGAGACATTAATGGGGTTTTTTTACACCGTGGATTACTACCCGTCCAAGCTACCCTCATTTAGTTACAGCAAATGAGAAATATCTTTTTTTTTTAATCTGGTTTTTGGTCCGTTAAAATGGTTAAATAAAAACCATAATGGATCCTTGCGGGATAAACGAAGTATTTATATCCGTTTATGTAGATCGGCCCTATAAAAATATTGCATGATATACTTTGAAGTAGTTTATAGTTTGACATTTTAATATCTCCGAGAGTTTGGTGCAATACTGGGTTATGTGACTTTGTTCAAAGCGGGGGCCTAAGAAAGTCATGTCGGTTTAATTAGGTTTAACTAAACATACAAATAGTTTTATCAAAATTAAATGTCATTCAGTCATAAAATAAATGAAGCTTTGTACATATTATATTTGTAATGTTCGGGTAAAGGGTCCATCATCGTACTGGACACTACTTCTGCGCGTAATGCAAGCACTTAACATATGCTTCAAGGTAGGAATTAGGAAGGTAAGATTAAGAAAAATGCGCCCTCATATGCGTGGAGAGATAGTGGTGAACAATTTAGGATAAACTATTTAGAGAAAAACCATTCTTCAATAGACCCAACCGGGATTCGAACACTGTGGTCGGCGAACGATGCAAGAAGAAACTGAAGCCTTTGTCCGCATGATCTGGGCAAGGAGGTATTCGGTGGAGGAAAAACTACAACTCTTATTGGATCCGGGTGAGATTCGAACCCTATCCTCACCGTCATTGGTGAATTAAGCTGTTTAGACTTGCACTTTTATTACACAAGCCTAGAGTTTGACGTGGAGGCTGGGGTTTGAATCTCTGTTGTATGTATAGAAATGGTTTTCGTTATCCTTTGTCCAATCTTTTGCGGCTGCACTAATTCAAAAACAACCCTAATCATTCCCATATCTTGAATTTATCCTTTAAGTAAACCATCTATTAAAACTTATTCCCTCCGGTGGCCTCATAGTCTAAGCCAGAGGTCGGGAAAATACTGATTTGATCTGGCCGGCAAAAGATTTAACAAACAAACAAATTATGTTCATAAAATTAAATTATAAACTAATTTGAAAATGAAAAATATAAAAGTTGAAATCTTTTGCTCGATTTTTTTTCAGATCTGCTCACCAATTATTTTGTTCACACCCTTACGCCCCGCGATATCAAAAAGGTTGCCGGCCCCTGATTTAAAGGCGTCATTCTCGCAGTAGACTGGACTACCGATGACGGAGAGATTGGGGTTCAAATCCTGGTCGGATGTACTGAGGTTTTTTACCCTGAATGTTTTCCCACTCTCTCTCCACGCATATGCGGGTACACTTCCTCTAGTCAATCTTCCTCATCCCTAACATATTAACTTAGTGATAGGCCAAAGTAAGATGTTGAGCTAAAAGAATAAACAATTACATGGTTTTTAAATTATCTCGCAACTTAATTGTTCGTGTGAACCGCGGTTTATTATCCGTCTGGTCCGTCCGCTTGTTTACACTATTAGAGAAGAGATAAGGAAGGTATGATTTAGAGGAAATATACTTGTATCCGCGTGGATGGAGAGTGTGAAACCGTCGAGAGGTAAAAAAAAAACCTTTTAAACTCAGCAGGGATTAGAGCCCCGATCTACTCGTCACTAGCAAATCAGACTCGGACGAGCTCGACACTTAGACCGCGTGCCCACCGGTGCGGTACTTGACAGTGATAAACAGGGCGAGAACTGCATGGGTTTGGTGGATCTTCAAGAGCTAAATAAGTTTGTAAATCTTGCGTTGATATAATCATTATCTGGTTAAGAATGTGGACGTTAATTATCCCCAATAATAATAATAATAATAATAATAATAATAATAATAATAATAATAATAATAATAATAATAACAATAATTTCCTTTATTATAGTGTTGACCAACAATCGTAAAACCTCTGACCTCTGAAAAGTACACAGGCACTTTACAAATACGTATAATTACATTGGAAAATAAGATAAGCATTCATAGTTAATTATATTTATACTGATGAATATTGTAGTTACAAAAAATAGAAAATAACACTAATAAAAAAAAACTAAAGATTAGTAATGTATATTAATAATAATATATAAGTTATAATAATATAAATTTATTATTTTTCTAATGGGAATGGAAAGTTATGTCAAGTTGAGGTGTTTCTTTGTACAACTTTCTATATATTAAAGATTGGAGGATCACATGTATTCCTCTGGTAGCTCAGTTGGTAGAGCGGTGGACTGTAGAAGGCAATAATACTGACATCCATAGGTCGCTGGTTCAAATCCGGCCCGGAGGATATATTTTACGTTTTCTTAAAAAATATATGAGATGAATATAAAACCTATTTTTAACAGCTATTTAAATTTTAAATGTACAGACTCTGGTACATTAAATAAATTATAAATATTATTTCAAATGAAAAGTAACGTCAAGAAATAAAATAAACGTTACGACGCTATTTAAATATACTTTCTCATACTCGCTTTCTTATCACCAGATCTTATTATCTGTTCAGTTTATAGGCGTGTATAGTAATTAAATTATTGGGGTAGGGATGAGGAAGGAGGCATTTCAGAGGTAATCTGCCCGCATTTGCGTGGAGGGAGAGTGGGAAACTATTTAGGGAAAACCACCCTCAGTAGACATGACCGGGATTTAAACCCTAATCTCCCCGCCATCAGTAGGCCAGTCTTACACGAGAGTGACGCCTTAGACCATTCGGCCACTGAGGCGGACATTCTCATATTATAATAATTAGAAACAAAATTCTTAAATACCCTTAAACAATTTTTCCCCATAAAGATAATAAATAATTTGATGCTCAGATGAACTCTTCGTGTATAAATTTTGAACAAAATTGTAAGAGCAATTTAAAAAAAAATTCAAATCTCAAAAAAAAAAAAAAAACAGTAATTTTCCCTCAAATCAATGTCTGAAAAACAAGTGGTATACAGTGTTATTTAACATGTTAAACACTTCCCAGATATCAATTTTTTTAACTAAATCGTTTTTTGCCATTTTTGAAAGATTTCGAATTTTCAATAATCAATAAATAAACTACCCTTAATTTTTGGTCAAAAATCCTAAATCAAATTTTATTCATGGGGCATGACAGTATAACATATTTAAATCAAGTTCGAACGAAATCCATTAAACTGTTCAGACTGAGGCCCTGGTATGGACAGATATAATAATTGTAAAACTCACTTGACTTTATAACGAATGTTTCACAATCTATATACAGACATTCTTGACTCAACGACTTTTAATAATCTGCTGATAACAATGTAATCAGCAGAATATGTCATAATCTCCTTAAACTGAAATCATGATTAAAACGTGGGTTTACCCGCTTCGGTGGCCGCGTGGTCTAACGCACTACTCTTTCACTAGACTATAGACTGCCGATGATGGGGAGATCGAGGTTCGAATCTCTATCGAGTGTACTGAGGTTTTTTCCAAACTGGTTTTTTACTTTCCCTCTACGCAAATGCGGGAACACTTCCTCTGAATATAACCTTCCTAATCCCTAAAACCATCAGCGCGACTAGTACATAAGCGTATAACCCGAACGGGTAGTAAGACGCGGTGATAAAAAAGTTTGTGTTTTTTCATTGCTTCTCACCACTAGTTCGGGTCACACGCAAACAAGGTAAGGATTGTGAAGGTAGAATTTCAGAGTGGGAAACCGTTGAGGTAAAAACCACCTTCGGTACAACCAACCGGGTTTCGAACCCAGAACTAGCCTTCGCTAGCAAACCAACATGAATGAGGTTGGCGTTTAGCCTGTGGCAGTTAAAACGTATTCTATGATAATTCTTTTTTGTTTTTGTCTGTTTGATAGAAATATTTGGTCACTTTTGACTTTATTTTTGCGCATCACTTCTTACTATCCGTCCATGATATCACCATGTTCACACTAATAGGATAGGAAGGAGTAAGGTAAAGTTTAGAGGAAATGAACCCACATTTGCCTTGAGGGAAAGTGTAAGACCATTTAGGATAAATCACATCCTGTATACCCAGCTGGGGCTCGGACCTTCTGCCTTACCGTCACCGGTAGTCCAGACTTTAGCGAGAGTGACGTCTTCGACTGTAGAATCACCGAATCTTTGTTATCCCACATCAAACTGTGAAAAGTATTGGTGTTAGAGAAATGAGTCTTATGTCAAAATAAAATTCAGTTCATGATGATCATTTCGTACCCTTATACTACCCATCTATTTCAATTATAAAAAAACTTTTACACAGAATGAACATATGTCTGCAGTAAAAACCTCATTATAGTACTTTCATTAGAAAACTTTTTTTTTCAAAGCAAACCAATTGGAATATGATAATTTTAATAATATCCTAATGCATTTGAAGGTTTTTATAACAAATTCAGAAAAAACTACTGTGATTATACAAGTAGTTTACGAAAAACGGTGAGCTATGTTTTAGGATTTTCGAGTATTCGATCGCGGCAAACACGATGCCGCTCAGATTTTCCTTGCAAGAACTTACGAAGTCATCACGAGTCGCGCCACCAGTACTGGCGTACATAGCCTAAAGGCCTGCCTACCCTTCCGTTTGGCTGATTGATCACAGCAGTCGACCACAATAACTATAGGAAACCCTAGTTCGATTCCGGGTGATGCTGCGAACATATTTATTTTAATTTCAGACACTTTATCTCAATCATTGATGTGTCTGACTACTAATTTAAGGGTCTTGAGTTTGATTTTCGATATGGTCTAAAAGTGTATCATTGGTGAAATGGGAACTTTCCCCTTACACAGGTTTGAGTTTTTTTCTGTTTTAGAATTAAATTAGTCTCCAAGTAGGGATGTGGTATCGAAAGAAAAGTATTGATACTGTACTCATTAAAAGTTTCGGAAGAAAAATATCTATACCATACTGGTATCGAAATAAAAGTATCGATAACAGTAAATATCGGTATTGAAATTTTAATCTGGAAAAACGTTTTATATAGTAATAATAATTTAAACTTTTGAACGATGTAGTTTCGTATTTATTTAAACACTGAAAATTATAATGATTTAACAATATTCTAGTATATTTAGGTCTATCACGTCTATGCTATGTGTTGGAACTTAAAAGGTATGATAGATATTATTGTATAATGGAGATGCAATTTCTTTTAAACTACATTCGTCGTTTGTATACTCTATCAAGATAGATTATTATCTATTTACAAACAATAGAAAAATGGACGTCCTGCCCTGCTTCATCTGCTTAAACAATGCATATAAACTTTTCTGACTCGTCTGCTTGGGGCACCCTTGAGTTGACTGAGTTCATCGATATTAGTAAAGTATCGATACTTATTTCTCAGGCCCTGTGCTGATATAATCAGTCGGTACATCAAGTGCATATTAAACACCCCAAATTTAAAGAAACAACCAAACACTGTTGTTTGAAAGATACATAAACAGCTTTACTAGCTAAATGAAAATTTAACTATTATTTTAATAGTAATTCTTCGGCTGTTAGAAAAAAGCGCCAAGTTAACTTTAAAAGGTTATAAGAAAATGGAGGTGGTATAACCGAGCTGAAAAACTGCTGAGCAATTAGATTGAACTATTCCCTCCACCCCATGCCCTCATAACTATCCCCTTTATTTCCGCCATTGGCATCCGACACTTTAGCTTAGTCGGTAGCGTGTCTATTGAGCTTGGGGTACCGGGTTCGATTCCTGGTATGACCAATAAAATGCATTATTGGTGAAATGTGGATTTACGCTCTCACATAGATGAATTAATGGTCGGGGACGGGATGTTGTGCCTGTCCTAGTTTTAAGTTAGATACTAAGGCATATGAAGCAACGACAGGATCAGCCATCCGGTAGTGGAAAAATATATGGCTTGAATAAAAAACTTACTCAGACCACAGGCTGGAAACAGAAACGGATGTAAAAAAATCCCTGCAATTGGGTGCTCCTATAAAAGAGTTGATTGGCAGGATAGTTATAGTAGAAGGTAATCAAACCAAATAAGATGTTTTGAGGGTATTTTCCCTCCAAGTCAAAAAAGAGGTCTGGGGGTGATCTCCTAACAAAGGTTTGACAGTTGGAATATTCCTTGAAAATATTTGAAGTGGTTCCTACCTAGATTTGTTTTTTTACTATTCTCTTCTAGAAGCTATTTGGTCTAGTCCTACCCCATGATATTTTTGAAATTTAGATGTCCCTAGAAGGTATTTTAAACGGTCCTCACTTGATTTAAAAAATAAAAAAGTTAGATGCATTTAGAAGTTACTTTAAGCTATACCTTAAACAGCTTAATTTAAAAAAAAATATTACGCTGCTATAACTAAAGTGGTCCTTGCTTGGACATTTTTGAAAATTAGATGTATATTAAAGTTTGGTAGAGTATGTGTTTACACGTATCATATTCTAGTACATAAGAGGGGTGTTAAATAAATTTAGACTTGGGAAAGCTTATTCCAGAAGCGGTAGGGGGGAATCAATGCGCTCATGTGTGTACCCCCGGCTCCGGTTTCACCGTCACAGGTTCCTTCCGACTGGCAGCGTCTAGACGCTGCTATAGACAAGATAGGGGCGCTTCCATAACTCTTCTCCTGTATCTCGGCTTACAAATACCGGGTGTCCCCTAGAGCCGCCGTGTACCCCACACCTGTGGTAACACTGCGTCAGAGACTGGATACGTCATTGATGGGGGAGGTCAACGTTTGAATCTTGGCTGGTTGCACTCGGGGGTGGTTTTTACATTCTTATATCCACGCTGATGCGGGTATATTTAGCCTGAACTACCCTTTTTAGACTCCAATATTAGTTTATTTTAACACTAAGAATTTGAGGGTAAGGGATAGAGAGAGTAGTTTTAAATTAAGTGCACCCGCATTGAATGGGGAATGAGTTAATCACATGTGGGAAAACTTTCTCTAGTGCACTTTATCGAGATTCGAATGATGATGATGATGATGATGATAATACCCGAACCATTGGGCATGTGCAGAAACACAAGTATCATCAAATGTAGTTCACCTGGAACAGGGAGGTTGGGGTTCGAATCCTAAATGAGTTTGACACCTTAGCTCAGTCGATAACGTGTCTGCCTACCGATCTAAGGTTACCAGGTTCGATTCTCGGCATGGCCTAAAAATGCATCATTGTTTAAATGTGGGCTACCCCTTTCACATTGATGAATTAAACTGCCGGATCTAAGTTTGTTTACAATTCGTGTGCCGATATAATCATTTGGTCCAAAAGTTCTGGTAAATACCTCGACTAAAACAAAACCCGCCTCGGTGGTGCAGTTGGCTAACGCGCCAGTCGTGTTGAGCTAGACCACCAAGGACGGGGAGATCGAGGTTCGAGTCTCGGTCGGGTGAGCTGGGGGTGGTTTTTTTCCTAAATGGTTTTCCACTCTCCCTCCACGCAAATGCGGGTTCACTTCCTTCCCAATTCCTAATCCATTAGTGTAATTAGTACTTAAGCGTATAACCCGAATGGGTAGTAAGGCGCGGTGCTAAATAATAATAATAATAATAATAATAAAACTAAAATAAAAATCCTAAATGGTTTTGTTACTTTAGAATTTGACTACATTTACTCTTAAAACTTTACCTTCCTTGTGTTTACCCCATTAGTGTAATAATATGGATAGCCCGGGCGGGTAATAAGACGCAGAGCACGAGAAGAAAAGTAATTTGAAAACATACGTTGCGCCGCCGTATCCCGGGAAATTGGGCGTGGCTTCTTACCCTTGTTCCATTAGTTATATGGTAGGTAATATGTGCGCTTATCTTCTTGTTGCACGAATGTCACCCTGTAACACAGCGGTTCTAACATCACGAACCTACCAAG
This sequence comes from Timema podura, assembly GCA_033556935.1. Lineage (NCBI taxonomy): Eukaryota > Metazoa > Arthropoda > Insecta > Phasmatodea > Timematidae > Timema > Timema podura. The sequence continues at coordinate 15,251,535 of JAVRXN010000008.1, forward strand.
ATCCCATAAGCACGGGCGATGTTTTCAGTATAAGGGTCATTCTCAAATTGAGGGACAAATATAAAATCCAAAACTAAAAAAAATAATTAAAACTTCAGGAAAAGTATAATGTATTGCCTGATTACACAACATTTACTAAAGAAGTAGGTAAGTAATAAAACCAGCAGAGCTTGATTTAACAATTTTCTCGTTTTTTTAGTTTTTTTTAGTTTTACCAAAGTGGTAACGCTGTTTCAGATGCACATACATATGTTATAATCCCTAAAATCTAAATAAAATATGTATTTTTACTAAGTATACCATATTTTTTTAAAACAATAATATAAAAAATTATACATTTTTATTAATTTACTGGAATTAGGATTTTCTAAGTGAAGAATCATACAAAATGCATGTGTTAGTGATGTTAAATTTTCCAAAATCCAAAGAAAATTAATTTTACATTTATAATTTTTTATTTATGTTTTTAATAGCTCAAATGTTAATAATATATATAAAAAAAATTTAAGATTGTTAGCGAAGTGATGTTTTGGCGGACTTTGAGTTTCATAACTATAATATAAGTATAAAGCTGCAAACAAACATTTAGGTTAGTTCCTGCCTCCATTTACTTTCAACTGAACTGGTATTGGCTTAGTTATTTCAAAAACTAAAAGATATTAACGTTAGTGAAGTGATTTGTAATTAACATACTCTATACTATTTACCTGAATTTTCGTACATTGACCGAATAATATTAACTAATGAAATAAAAAGAACTAGTAAGTACAGGACAACGGCACACTATGGCTAATGGGGAAAAGCGGCGTCAAATTCAAAATATCGTGTTTCCAAACAAACATTGATTAAAATGTTGAAATTCATGAATAATTAATCGAAATGGATTCTTTAAACGAAAATAACAGTATTACGGTACGGAAATATTTTACCGTGGCTATATATTTTTTACTCTTTTTCTTTATTTTTGTATATAACTTCAAACTTCGAAATTAAGAGGTGGGGGCAGTTAGCGAGGTGATGAAAGGGACTCTTAATAATTACTTGGTCTAATTTGTTTTCAATATTTAAATTTTATATACCATATTTAAATGTTAGTATCAAGATGTATATACTTTCTACTACTAAAAAAAGTGTTGATTATTTTAAAAATAACAAATATTTATATAGGCAGGAGACATAAATTGTCCCTCAATTTGAGAATGACCCATAGAAACTTTGACAGGGTTCCTACGCGTCATGGAAAACCTGTAATTTTAAAATATTTCTTCCAGGCCTGGAAATGTTATGGAATTTCTCATTTTTTCAATATTTTCCTCAAATTGTTTAGGTTGTCCCGGAATTTACTTTGACCCCCCCCCCCCCCTTTTTTTTTAAACAGGTCAGTAAATCAGGAGGTAACAGAGAAAACAGGAGTAAGTCAGTAGATGAAATTTCCAAGATATCTGAGGAAATTCATAAGGGGTCTGAATCCCTTTAATTTTATTTATCAAGCTACTGAATCATTCATTAATATAAAACTTGGTTGTATTATTGTCATTTTTATAAATATTATTTTTGTTTTGTAATTTACATAACATAAACTATCATGCACAATATGAACAGTGAGAGTTGGGATATTTAACGTACACTTTCTAAACAGACTGATTATATCTGAACACGACTTACGAACTACAGTAGCCTCATGGCTTCTTTGGTGCTGACTAACAGTTCACAGCTGACTTCTGACAGTCAAAATTTAGGTATATACCTAAATTTTGACTGTCAGAACTCAGAAGTGACAAATGCTAAAGACATGTTTTTTGCAGATCATATGGTTCGGCGTAGGGATACATAATTCGGTCTGGTAGCTTTTCAAAGCCGTCAGCTGTCAGCTGTGAGCTGTCAGTCAGCACCACAGAAGCTAAAACTGAGGTATAACTTAAATCTAGAATATACACAACATCCAGCCCCCAGCAGTTGGTTTATCACTGTGAAAGGAGAAACCCACTTTTCACCAATGATTATTTGCAAGTGAGTTTAAGTTTTAATTATTTGAAACTCGTGGCATCATGGAATACATTAAAATATAATAAAAGGTGTGGAAAGGTGCATATGTATGGGAGTTGGGAGCATGCATTAACTAAAAGAGAGTATGTATTGATGTGTATTTTCAATTTTGCCCTGATTACTTTATACACTCGTCCTGGAGGGATTGTAGAAAATCCTTGAAAAGTCATTGAAATGTCCTGTAAAAAACTTCATGATTTTGTGTACATTAGCCCCACGGCTTCTTTGGTGCTGACTGACAGTTCACAGCTGACTTTTGACAGTCAACATTTAGGTATATACCTAAATTATGACTGTCAGAAGTGACAGCTGCTAAACACATGTTTTTTGCAGATCATATGGTTCGGCGTAGGGATACATAATTCGGTTTGGTAGCTTTTCAAAGCCGTCAGCTGTCAGCTGTGAGCTGTCAGTCAGCACCAAAGAAGCCATGGGGCTACTGTAGGAACCCTGTTTGAAATGTGGTGCTTGAGAAGACTTGATAAGATCAGGTAGACATAAAGGGTGACGAATGAAGACGTCATAAGAGGAATTGGGGGAGAAGAGAACCATTTTGGATGTGAGCCTTCAGTACAAATCAAACTGGATCAGACACATCCTTTGGAAAAACTGTCATTTGTACGACGTCATAGAAGGCAAAGTTGAGGAAAAGAGGAGCTTAGGAAGAAGGAGGATTCAAATATTGGATGACTTGAAGGAAAGAAGAAAATCATGGTAGCTGAAGGATAAGTCAAGAGGACCAGGGCGCATTGGTTGTCTAAGCTCAGTGGCAAAAGGAATGGACCTGTCGTTAGACAACACACCTAATAATCATGAAGTAATCAGAGAAGAGAGAAGTAGCTACTGCGAAAAATACGAATCACGTTCACACGTTCGTTGATTATGTTCATACTTGTTTTGAGAATAGTTACTTGGCTATCAACAAAAATATAAATGATTTAGTAAAACGATTTATGTATACATAGGTTAAAGGTTTAATCTAAATCATCAAACGAGCTGGTATATTTTTTTAATTATGAGAGTTAAATAATTAAAACCATTTCAATCGAACTTTTTGCTGTCAGGACAGTAAAATCACCGTTCAGTTTGCTAATATAAGAATATATCTTCTGCGCATAAGTTTGTACTTAAACATCGCTGGAAAGTCAGGGCCACCCTTAGGGGTGTACAAACGGTGCGGCCGCACAGGGCCCTTTTATATGAAGGGACGAAGGGAGGGTGCGCGATTACTTAGTTGATAGAGGAGAAAATAAGTTAGGGTGGAAAGTTTTTGATTGCGTGCTATTATAAAAGGCTCCCTGTATCGACGATCTAGCAAAGATTGTCAGAGTGTAAAAAATAAATTAAAAACATAATCATGTAATATAATTTATTGAACGAGTGAAGTGATCTCTCCGTTTTCCACCGATTTGCATTTGTATGTCCCTCTCTGGTGGAGATGTCTCACGATAACATATGAACGCATTAACCGATTTAATTTAAACTTGACACATTTGTTCTTTGTATCTTTATACAGATAACATCTGTCGGGGAAGAAAATCAAACTAAGGATTGGGGATCAATCACCCTTTATATGTATAGTAAAACATGGCTTCTATAATTAATTATCACATATATTTACTTTTTAGGGAATTTTATGATACCTTATAAGGCTCAAAATTGGTATATAGGTGCAAACTACTGTAATTACATTAAAACCAAATTAAGTTTTTTTTAATTATTTGGGGAGCTAGGCATATAACTGGGAGCCCCGCAAATTAAGTTTTCCCAGGATTCCACGTCTGCTAAGGACAGCCTGGCTGGAAACTAGGAATTACTAACCAAATTAGGCACACAAGTTTTTACTGATATTGACTTGTTTTGGTAATAGTAGGTTTAATAGTCTTTTGCACAGTAATACAAAAATGTGTACTGAATTATGTAAGAAAATATGGAACATCCTCGGGAAAAGGGTGAGAGGAAAGTGGGATATTTACTTCTTTCTCCAACCCCTCAAAGTCACAGGTAGTAAAAAAAAATCACAACACACATAAAGTTTAATAATTCAAAAAAAAATCATAAAAATATAAAATCAGCTAATTTCAAAGGACGTTTCACACGAAATGTTTTAACTATGAGATTAAAGTAAATGGTTATAAACATAAAACCCGCCTTGGTGGCGTAGTTGGCTAACGCGCTAGTCGTGTTGAGCTCGACCGCTGAGGACGGGGAGATCGAGGTTCGAATCTCGGTCGGGTGAACTGGGGGTGGTTTTTCCTAAATGGTTTTCCACTCTCCCTCCACGCAAATGCGGGTTCACTTCCTCTAAATTCAACCCTCCTAATTCCTCATCCATTAGAGTAATTAGTACTTAAAGCGTATAACCCGAACGGGTAGTAAGACGCGGTGCTAAATATTATTATTATTATTATTATAAACATAAAGCTAGAATCCCTTAAACAAACAAAAAGAAACTCATTTATAATCAGTATCACAACAGAACTTTCTAAGATAATTACCCGCCTCGGTGGCGTAGTTGGCTAACGCGCTAGTCGTGTTGAGCTGGACCACCGAGGACGGGGAGATCGAGGTTCGAATCTCGGTTGGGTGAACTGGGGGTGGTTTTCCCTAAATGGTTTTCCACTCTCCCTCCACGCAAATGTGGGTTCCCTTCCTCTAAATTCAACCCTCCCAAATCCTAATCCATTAGCTTAATTAGTACTTAAGCGTATAACCCGAACGGGTAGTAAGACGCGGTGCTAAAATAATAATAATAATAATAATAATAATAATAATAATATAAGATAATTGAGGTTTGTTTTAATGGTTATGAAGTTTCAGATTTGTAATTTTCTCCCATTTATTTGAGGTATTTAACGTGTACTTTCTGAGCCGACTGATTATATTAGCACACGACTTATTAATTAACTTAAATCTAGAACAGACACAAAATTCAGCCCCTGGCCGTTAATTCCTCATTGTGAAAGGGGAAGCCCTCATTTCACTAATGATACATTTTTCTGCTATGCCAGGAATCAAACCTGGTACCCTTAGCTCAGTAGGCAGACACTCTATCGACTGAGCTAAGCTTAGGACCAGTTTCATAGTCAGGTTTAGTACGCCTAAAGTGAGAGTCTATACTAAATACAGGACGACACCTACCTAGACCAAAATGGAATGGACCAGTTTCGCATATGAAACTGGCCCATTCCATTCAATTTCAGGTAGGTGACGTCTTGTATTTAGTATAGACTCGCACTTTAGGCGTACTAAATATGACTATGAAACTGGCCCTTAGTGCCAGTACAGAACTGTCATTCCCATAAGAACTAAATAAGTATGCGGACATTATCCTACGAGTAGGTGGCGTCCTTAATGACGAGGCTAGTTTTGAAACAAAATATACTATTCAAGACGCTCTACCATCTTTGTCGTATTTCCTTATTAACTTTGCTTTCGCAAGCCTCTCCGTGACTTAACGCAAATTGGTCCTTGAGATGTGGGGGTGTCGAAAAAAAAAACTAAAGTTGTAGGGTCAAATAAAAAATTAAAAAACATTCATATGGAAATGCCGTTACCCTTGAGTTTATTACTATTATTTTTTTTGTTTAAATTATCCGCAAGCTATCACGTGACTACCCTATGGATAGTTTCTGTCCCCGGGATACGCGCACTTAAGGGAGAGAGATGGAGATTTATTCGAAGTGCTAGTTCACATACAGTTCCATCTAGCGGACTGGCATGTGAGTCACTTTTGGGGGAAGGCAACGCTGAGACGTGACTCGCATGGGAACTACCACATTACCAGCTGGGCCGGCCTCGTGGGTTCAGTTGGTGAGTGGTTTTGTGTGTAGGGTTTTGAGAAAAAGGGGGGGATTGCTGGCTCAGTGCCAAATTAGCCCTTTCCAATACTCTACGGGCCCGTCATCGTATAAAATTGTAGGGACTAAAAGTCCTTCATTTTATGTTTGATATGGGTTAAAGAAAACAATGTACTACTGAATTTTGGGTCCGAGTTCAATTCCAGATATATATTTTTTTCCGTGATCCATCTCTTACCATCCATCCGGGCTATCCGCATATTTACAATAATGGGGAAGGAGATAAGAAAGGTAGAATTTCGAGTGTACAAACAGGCGAGGAAATTATTTAGGTAAGAAAGCCAGAATGGGGACAATATATCACAGGCACAGTTAAAACAATCTCTGACCCACACTAGGGGGCATATGAACTAAATAGAAAACATATCTAGTCTTGTTTTCTGGTGACGGGGAGGTCTTTCATTTTTTTAAAATATTTTTTCTTCTCTTATACAAAATTACAATTTTCTACCCCACCAAGAAGTAGTTCAGGAGATTTTTAGTGCCGGATAAGGTTATTCATATGATCAAGTCGACAGAGCTCAAAGGAGCGTTTTGAGCTTTGTCGTGAGTAGAAGGAAAAGTGCGTAATTTAGAAGCACCTAAATGTTGAAATGACTTCGGCATTGATATATTTATCGGCCTACCAGGATAACTTTGAAATTTTGGCCAGTCCATCATTTTATTTAATTTGGAAATTATCAAAGAATATCTATCGTGTCTAAATGTTGGACCATTTTATCGATAAAAAAAGAAGAAAAAACGTTACTAGCCCAGTCGCAGCCCGATCTGGTCAAGACATCATTCAACGCCCCCCACCATGAAACCCTAAATGGTTACGCTATAGCTAAAAAATTATAATGTTTACTATATAACTTAATCATCATTAACGTATTAGCCATAAAAATCAATTTAATTTTTAAGCCTATAGTATAACTGATCGTTTGAACACGATGAATCATGCTACGATCTACAATTTGAGAAAACCATAAAAACCCGTTTTACACCAAACTCCGTCAATAATCCGGCGAAAGAGATTGATGAAGTCAAGGTACCAATTTTATTTATGCTATGTCTTTAACATGTTATAAATATAAATATTTAGGTTGTACACCTCATATGCATGTCTAGCTATAGTAAATTTCATCCCCATACAATAATTACTTTGGCTTAACGATGGTACGGGAAAAGCATAAAATATCAAGTGTGATCCCTTATAACTCCTAAACTGTAATGATTTGAAATCATTGACACTTCTTACAACTTATAATTATACATGTTAAAATAGTGCATTAAAATTTTGGTAGTCTAATGACCTTAAAGAGTTCCGTAGACGTATCAAAATTGTAACTATCCGGTATGTAAAGTACTGTCTAAGTAATTTCTTCGGGAGTGCTCACATGTGAACTTGGATCAAAAATCATTTGTTCCGATTTCAAGAAAATTGCTTCTTTTTTTTTCGTTTCACATTTAAGTAACGACCCTTAATGTAGGTAGATAGATAATTCCAAAAACACTTGAGCAAAATCTCACTAGAGACTTTAATTTAGCTATGAACACGGTTTATAAATATATACTGTACATGAATAAAATTTAGCTATCCCATATAATTAATCAATCTTTCAAGCTCTATTTTAGCCACTACCTGTGGACACGTAGAGTCAAACGTTTGTCTCTTTTTGTCGGGGTTTACCGGTAAAGAGAGGTCGGAGTTTGAATTCCAGCCGAGTGGTAAGATGTTTTTAAAATAATTTTCAACTCTCTTCCTTCAAGAAAACGTGGGTGCATTTCTTTTCAATTTTACCCTTATCTAATTTGTGTAAATATGAGGATAGTCTAGATGAGAGACAGACAAAGAGCACTTTTAAAAAAAAAAAGTAATCTTGGGCGATAATAGCTTCATCTTCTGTTTACACTTTACTTGCCCGATACCGTTTTGTCAATCATTGCCCATAATTATATAAATTGTTACATACATTTATGATCCATGTTCACGTCGTAAATAAATTACGTTTATCACAACGGAAATAAACAGCTTAGATGGATGAGGATTGAAATTCTTTTAGAGAAAGTGTACCCGCATTTGCGTGTAGAGAAAATGGGAATACCACGTGGAAGACTTGTGGAAAATATTCGAAACTCACACTTCTCGGTTCACCCAGCAATCCAATCACTCGTGACCTTGACGCGATAGAACTCTTGAGCACTGTTGTCGATATCTAAGCGTGATTTTTACAACCGGCATGTTCTAAAACTCATAGGGCCAGTTTCATAGTCAGATTTAGTACGCCTAAAGTGCGAGTTGATACTAAATACAGGACGACACCTACCTAGACCAAAATGGAATGGGCCAGTTTCGCATATGAAACTGGCCCATTCCATTCAATTTCAGGTAGGTGACGTCTTGCATTTAGTATAGCGCCGCACTTGAGGCGTACTAATCTGACTATGAAACTGGCCGACTCTTATTGCGGTTGCCCTTGACGAGGAGGCCGTTGCTCGAATCTCGGCGAGGTGCCCTGTGGTGGTTTTTTTTCATATATGATTTAATCACTGTGGCTTTCTGACCTTTTCTTAACGGTAATTTAGGTACACTTCCTCTTAAATACCCTTATCAGTTAATAACACTTCCTAGACTATGCACTAAGAAGCAGTATATATATATATATATTTTTTTTTTAAATTTATTTAGCACCGCGTCTTACTACCCGTTCGGGTTATACTCTTAAGTACTAATTACACTAATGGATTAGGAATTGGGTAGGTTGGATTTTAGAGGAAGTGAACCCGTATTTGCGTGGAGGGAGAGTGGAAAACCATTTTAGGAAAAACCACCCCCAGTTCACCCGACCGAGATTCGAACCTCGATCTCCCCGTCCTCGGGGGTCTAGCTTAACACGACTGGCGCGTTAGCCAACAACGCCACCGAGGCGGGTAAGCAGTGTATAAAACGTGCTGTTTAAAATTATTTTTTTCGCATTAAGATGACGTATTTCACTGCTTCCCTTAATTTGACGGTGATACTCCCCGCATTAACTGTATGGAATCTAGTATTGTATCAATCAGACGGCGATGGTATTTTACATACACCTCTTGGAAATGACATTTATTTTTCTTAAACCCCGTCTATTCGTGTGATGTTTCCGTACGTAATTCAGTACAAGTTCACTATTTCTGTTTGAGCGACCAACTATATTGGCGATTATTATAAAAACATGTACGTAATTTGGTACTAAATCAAGTATAGTTTTCAGAATTGTCTAAACACCCACGTTATGCGCAGAAGAGATAAGGCTATTTTACATTTTCAGACTGAACATTGAGTTCCCTGCCTTTCAAACAAAAGTACGACGTTTATTTTTTATTTATTTTTTAGGAAATTATGTTTGACTAATTTATATGTATTTTGTAGATAGTATTCATAATTCCAAAAAATTATGCTAGATTGTTTAGATACTATTCATTCACTTTTAATGTTTACATACAAAACCTATTTTCCAAAAAGAATTAAATTATTATTGATAGAAACTATTTGACTGCGTGTCAAATATTTTGTAATCACTACTTCGCTGATTATTTCGTGGTAGTTGCCATAATTGTTTTGATACACATTTGTCTTATGAATTAGATAATAACATACCTAATGTATATGGGGCATATCTACAGATAAACCTACACGTGTCGGGTATTGATTTGAACACGTTGCATGTCTATAATCTAAGTTTAATAGGGGCAGCCCCTTTGAGTTTGCCGTGTTGCCTTTGAGTTTGCTTTTGAAAGTCTCAAAAATGTCGCGGATGATAACTTTAGGTCTGCTCGACTGTCAACGATGACGATGACTTTAGGTCCTCTTGGTCGTCAACAGTGGCGAGGACTCTAGGTCCCCCCGTACGCACTCGAGTCAAGTGGATCTGATTATGATGAGCAGGGGCTAGGGTTACTGTGCGAACCTAGCCTAAGCTCCTCCACCGTCACTTGTACTACGGTATTAGGGACACTTCAGTTTAGCGCAATGGGGGCCAGGGTCACCCGCTAATGCACTAATCTCCCCCCTTCCCTTCACCCTAATTTCCCGCACAAGTTGAATACAGGCTGGCTCACGACGGATAGTTTTTTTTTTCTTCTCCTTTCCCGATCGGACTGTACTCATATATTAATCAAGCAAATCGGGTATGGGTGGGGAAGGAAATATACCCGGATTTAAGTGGAGAGAGAGAGAAAACCAACTCACCCTACTCTTCCCCAAATCTAATACGGATATAATTCCCCTAAAACCCGTTTCGGTGGGGCCGCATGGTGTAAGGCGTTGGTCTCACAATAGACTACACTGCCGATGACAGGGAGATCGGGGTTAGAATCCCGGACGGTTGTACTGAGAGTGTTTTTCCTAAATGGTTTTCCATTTTCACTCCACACAAATTATGCTACATTTTATCTAAATTCAACCTTACCCACCCCTGACTCATTAGCGTAATTAGTACATGTGCGTATTAAATGAAAAGATAGTAGCCTAAGAGGCAGTGATAAAATCTTTCTATTTGCTAGTGTAAATGTGGACGGGCAGTGAGACGCGGGGCACGCATAGAACAAAGAGTACTGTGAAGGTTTTTTCTAAACAGACTGTCCCGCCATCTGTTCCAATCACGGCGTCTCCATTGACGCACACACGGGTGTTTAGGCACGCTGCACAAAGAGCCGTCTAAACAAGATAGTAACTAGAGCGAGCAGTTGGATATCTTCGTTTGATGTTCCCGCCGCCGCTGGAACAACGTGAACACGTGAACACGTGAACACGTGCTCGAATTAACGTTACTACCCATCTGGGATATCCACATACATTGATGGGGCAGGAAGGAGGAAAGGTACCCACGTTTGTGTAAAGAGAGTGGGAGAAATATTTTTAGGCTATAAAGTATATAGATATGTACAAATTACGTTAGTGAGTTAGGAATGAGGAAGGTTGAGTTTAGAGGAAGTGTACCCACATTTGCATGGGAAGGATCAATGCTATTCTTATGGCAGAAAGTGATCCTCATCATAAAATGAGGAGGATCAATGTTAACCTTATGGTAGAAAGTGGGCTGAAACTGTCATTTTAACCACTACTCATATCACACAGGACTACGCAAATATTATTTTACGTTAAATTTTGTTAACATTTTACTGCTAAATTATTATTTCTGTACTTATTATTTTATCGGTATTGGTATTATCTATCAAAAGTGAAAGCTTCAGATCACATTATTTGACGTATGAATATATTAAAGTTTCAATAACTTTGGTAAATGTCAGATATTGTTTTTTTTTGTCAACGATTACAAGGTGGCCACAGATGAAGTTTTAATTTTCTCATTCAATTTAATCTTAAATTTAATCGAAACTTGTTTTATATATTTGAAACGCATACATTATCATCTTTTTATTAAATAACATAGATTTTTACAATCAAAATGTTTGAAAGTATTAAAACAGTGTGGTCTAAGCTTTCATAACTTGTTACAGTTCTCGAAACTATGAGTACATTTATTTTAGTAAATGAGAATCATTGTTGACGCACGTTGACTGGTACGCCTCTAATATAACTCTGCATATATACTAGGGTGGGTCGAGGATAGAACCATTCCCATCCAGGCGAATCTAGTCGAAGAGTAATAACCAGAAAAAATATTCTTTCAACATATTTATATGGACCCGTTCACACCTAGATGAATCGGTTCCATTTATTTATGGTATTTAACGTGCATCTTTTGAACCGTGTAATGATACTGTTTTGGACCCTCTGATATATTCAAAAAGTCACAGACAAAGTGTAGTTTTCTTTAAAGAACAATATGTAAAGTTTCCTTTTAATACTTCAGCCATGGAAAATCACTCGCTTTTAGAAGTAATTTCAATACACTACGTTTAAAAACTTTTTCTTTTCTTTAAAAGATCAACTCCGTTGTATTAGAAAGATCTTGTGACGCGCTGGCTCCCTCTATCCAATAGGAAGCCAGCCTTCATAACATCAGGTTGCAAGGAGTTTTCAATTAGCTAATTTTGACACTGGTTGACAAGGGCTCCAAGAGGCAAGGGGTAGGTCATATATAAGCAATTTGTGCGTATGAATCAACATCAGTGCCGGTAAGAAAAAAAGAGTAGTAACATAAATCTACACAGCACACAGTATTCAGAATACGGAACATGTCACAGAAAAATAATCTGTAAATTAACAAAAAAATGTTATCATTTAATATCATATCTTCAGTACCGAAGGTGTAATCATCTAAATAAATTGTGTGCAACATTTAATAAGATTAAATATCAGAAATAATCAGATCACATAACCGCGTGTAAGTGTGCAGTAAGGCATGCTCGCGTTGTCATCATCGTAAAACCCAATATAGTTATAATTAGTGCTCGATCACAATATATCACATATATAATCCCATATCACCATAGTTAGCGCCCATCGCGGACCCATATCATAATAATTGGCTCCCAATCGCGGGCCATTATAAAAAAAACCTTATCTTCATAATTGGCGCCCAATCGCGGGGCATAAAAACCCATATCTTCATAACCGACTGATTATATCAGCACACTACTTATAAACAATAGGTATCATAAATTTAACCCGCCTCGGTGGCGTAGTTGGCTAACGCGCTAGTCATGTTGAGCTCGACCGCCGATGATGGGGAGATCGAGGTTCGAATCTCGGTCGGGTGAACTGGGGGTGGTTTTTCCTAAATGGTTTTCCACTCTCCCTCCACGCAAATGCGGGTTCACTTCCTCTAAATTCAACCTTCCCAATTACTAATCCATTAGCGTAATTAGTACTTAAGCGTATAACCCGAACGGGTAGTAAGACGCGGTGCTAAATATTATAACTTAAATCTAGAACAAACACGTCACCCAGTCCCCAGCCGTTGATTCATCACCGTGAAAGGGTAAACCCACATTTCACCAACGACACTTTTTTTTTTTTTTTTGCCATTCCAGGATTCGAACCCGGAGCCCTTAGTTACGTAGACAGACACGCAACCGACTGAGCTAAGGTGTCAGTCAGACCACTATTCGAATCGAATCGAAGCGAAAACAATTATTCGATGAGAACACTTTCTTTGATTCGACAGCTTTCCCACGTGAAGTTTGTGTCATTGGGTATTTCCGGAGAAGTTCGAGGACATTTGTCAGATCATTGTGATGTTATCGCCGAGAGAAGCTTTAAAAATATAGTATAGCGTGCGTGCAGGTGTTCAAATTTGCTTTGTTTGTAGCTGCAATGGATGAGGAAAAACTTTCTTTTAAACTATCGTGTCAGATTGTACGCAGAAAAATTAATTACTTATTTTAGTTATGAACTACAGATTTACTTACGATAAAAATGACAAACCATTACAAATGTTAACATCAGAGATAATGAATACGGAAGTTTCGCTGCGCTATTCGAGCCAGGTTGAGTCCATCTACACTGGGGTTCACTAGCGTCAATGTTCAGTGATAAGAGCACTTACAAACATGCACTTGTTAAAATACTAACTTTTAGCATGTTCGTTATAAATGGACCATTGTAATCGTAATCTATAGTCTGCGTAAGCTCTTTGCGAAGTAGGATTATGTGAAGAGGTGGTTGGGTCGATACCTGAACCTAGCTTTGTGGAAGGCAGCCGATTGACTCGAGAAGGATATCTGTGTCATCTCTCTAGTGAAACCATGTTTAAATTGAGCTTTTTAATGCCCCTTGTTGGCATTTAGCGACACCCGTGTTGAAGGACTTAGCTCTCCCATGGAGCGCAACAATTTTAACCTAGAGGTTTTGTAACTGGTGTATACCTTGTTTGTGACCCAGGAGGGTTCCACAGACGTCTCAAAAGCCCTGCCCGGACAATCGAGATGTGATCGCCAGTAACCGCGGAAGGTTTTCATTTAGTCCCCCCTAGAGTAATATGACCACACATATCTCTAGAAAACTGTGTACAGTAGCCCCATGGCTTCTTTGGTGCTGACTGACAGTCAACAGTTAGGTATATACCTAAATTTTGATTGTCATAAGTGACAGCTGCTAAACACATGTTTTTGCAGATCATATGGTTCGGCGTAGGGATACATAATTTGGTGTGGTAACTTTTCAAAGCTGTCAGCTTTGAGCTGTCACTCAGCACCAAAGAAGCCATGGGGCTACTTTAGGTTTAAATTTTGTTTAAATTTGTGTTTACTAATCTTTTAAAAAATTTTTGTCTGCTGTACTTCGCGAAATACGATAAACCGGCATTAAAAAAAAAGTTTGTACTACCTGCTTAGGCTATACGCATAGCCCGTCACTTAATGTAGGTTCAAACCAAGGTGTGTGACCCTTAGTGTCGGTACAAGATGTAAATTTGCTGTCGTGTTTCCCTACTGGAAGCATTAGAACTGGCATCTGGAACTTTGGATTTACTAGTTGATAGTTAAAACAAATAGGCCTATTATAAAACTATATCTCTATCTGGAGGTAAAGTCTTTCATTGGCCCGCTGACCTCATTTCGAGGTCAAAATGAAACTGCTGAAAAATAAATAGAAACTAGAAAAGTAATGATAATGATAACTCTATTTTTTTAAATCTCAGAACCAAAATTCAAGTAGATCATAATTATACTGTTATCGTGCCAATATAATTAGTAATATGACTAAGCCTATCTTATTGCTGCATGTTTTTCCAATAATAAAGATGATTGATTTAAAAGCCCCTTGAAATGGAAGAAAACAATTAGTGTTCAATTTGGATCATACTATATTAAGGAAGTAGTACAAGCTAGTTTATAATTTTCTAAATATTCTTTGTTTTCTTTGGGAAGTCATTGCCTTAAATAAAAAAAATACTACCATAATTGAGGTATGAGTGTTTTCTTGGTAAAAACTCAATAAATATGGTTGTTTTTATAACAGCGAAAATGTAAAATAATACCCGAAACAATTTTTTTTTCTAAACAAATGTTTGTTAGCAAATTGTTTGCAAAAAAAAAAAAGTTAAAAACAATTTAAGATTCTTTTTATACTACGATGTTGCCCGGCGGGTTTGATTAGTCGGTCGGGCTCGAGTAGTAGATTAGTAATAATTGATACCTTGTTCATGGCAGGAATGATGATCTGAAAGACCTTTTTTTTTTCCCGTCAGTATTCTACTATATAGTAGCACTTTGGTAGGAAATAAGACCACCTAGTCATTCCTTCACACCATAAATGGACTAGCTCAGTGATGAGGGTTGCTTGGGAGTTTACTCATGGCGGAAAGTCGGTGACGTTGTTCATAGGATTCGTCCGAATTTTCCTGTGAGAGAATGTCTCAGAGAATAGGTTGGTTCCAAAGGTTTTGGTCATAGCGGGATGCCATCGGTGCTGTTCCATAGAGGCCCTGGTTAGCTGGGCTCCCTGGTATGAGGGATGGATGGCCGGAGTATGTTGATGATGCTGGCACCTTGCGTGTCTTATTTACCCTCCTCTTCTGTCATACGGCATCAACGGGAAGCTTGGGTGAGGTTCTGGTTGGGATGTGTTCCGCGCCGACCGTCCTGGTTAACTGAGGGTGTAAAAACGAAGATGAAACATTTTCTTTAAAACGACAACTCTATTTTCTGTGTGTTCCTATTTTTTTGAACAGAAACTATTTGCTCTATGGTATTTTAATTTTAGTTACCTGCACCGGTGGGCACGTGGACAAAAGGGTCAGTCTCATCTTAACTGATATACTGGTGACAGAAGAAGGTCAAGTATTGAATATGGCCAGGTATACTAAGGTTTTTTTTCCCCCCTAGATGGTTGGCCGTCAGCCACTCTCCCTCCATTTAAATGCGGCTACGTTTCCTCTAAATTGTACTTTCCTCATCCATATCGTACTATTGAAGCTATGCCATAGGGGTATGTATACCTTGATTTTCTTATGAAAGCCCATTAGGGTTCTTTTAGAAGAATACTAACTTTTTGCGGTCAACATTGATAACATTTTACTATATTATTAGGGGACGGCCAGACTGAGCGAGCGAGTGACTAAAATATAAAATAGAACACATTGGTTATAATGAGAGGTGGCCAGACTGGAGCGACTGAGCGCGCACGCTCGCTTGACCCGGTACAGTCTAGTTTACAGGCGCTGGGCAATATTATTGTATGTTGGTTCATTGAGTGTCAGGAAAACTTCTCATTTTGACATTTGTATTAATATAGATAGGTTTAGCACACTTGCTACTAACGGCCTAATTTAATTGGTAGGATCATAAACCATACCTATATATATATATATATATATATATATAAAACTGATATGTTAAAATACTTCAATATTATCAAAGTAGGCCTTTACAAATAAGAAACACCATTAGCGTGGAGAGAGGATGAGAAAACCACAACAATAAATCACTTGTTGAAACACCCTCAGTTCACTGAGCCAAGATTCGGAGCCTCCTCGTCAACAACTAACGAGAGCTATCTGCTAATCACGCGCTCGCCAGTCTGGCCACCTACAGTAGCCCCATAGCATCTTTGGTGCTGACTGACAGTTCACAGCTGACTTCTGACAGTCAACATTTAGATATATACCTAAATTTTGACTGTCAGAAGTGACAGCTGCTAAACACATGTTTTTTGCAGATCATATGGTTCGGCATAGGGATACATGATTTGGTCCGGTAGCTTTTCAAAGCCGTCAGCTGTCAGCTGTGAGCTGTCAGTCAGAACCAAAGAAGCCATGGAGCTACTGTAGTCGCTTGCGCGCTCGCTCGCACGCTTGTCAGTCTGGCCGAACCCTTACGGTTATTTTATAGTTATTGATAACAACGATAAAAAAGTGACAGCTTCAGATCACATGTATTGACGTATGAATATGTGAAAGTGAATACAACCACTTTATATAACTGCTAGATATGTCTATTTGTAAGAAAATTGGGAGACCAGTTAGCCGTGGTTCACAAATTAAACCTTCGGTGTTAAACTTACCGATTGAAAAAATACTTTATCTACCTTCATGTATTTGTCTACCAAACGAGATTTTTTTCAGCTGTCATTTTTTAAAGATGATGTTAATTCTGATAGATTTAAATATAATGACGTTATGTCAAAATTGACTACTCTACATTATTTTATATTTTATTTATAATAATAATATTTAGCACCGCGTCTTACTACCCGTTCGGGCTATACGCTTAAGTACTAATTACGATAATGGATTAGGAATTGGGAGGGTTGAATTTAGAGGAAGTGAACCCGCATTTGCGTGGAGGGAGAGTGGAAAACCATTTAGGAAAAACCACCCCCAGTTCACCCGACCGAGATTTGAACCTCGATCTCCCCGTCCTCGGCGGTCGAGCTCAAAACGACTAGCGCGTTAGCCAACTACGCCACCGAAGCGGGTTATATTTTATTTAGTTATAATTTTTTTTTCCCTTGCTTTACCTCATTATACTTTGCGGTATCTATATTCGTCTGGTCCTAAGTAAGTTAAGAGGCTTTTTTTTTTAATTAATGCGTTTAACACACTTTTTTCGCACCAACACCTTACTATCCGCCCGGGCATTTCACTACGCTGATGCGGTTGTGATGAGGAAGCTTCAGAGTAGCCAAGCACCTGGAAAACCAAGAGAACATAGGGGGTTTTATGTGTTTTGAAAAACAGGAGATTTCACAAAGGGCTTTTTTTGTGTTTGATAAAACAAGGGATATCAAACAAACAAATGCTGGCATATTTTTCATCTTAGGACATTTAACTACAAGTGATGGGCCGTCGCATAGAAGAAAAAGCTAGCTAAAGAACTAAACATATCGAACACTTGTCTTTTATTGTCTCTAACCCTTAGACACATCGAGTTGCATAGCGGCAGGATATATCTAGTACCAAGGTCAAATAATTCTGCTATGAACTGTAATTACATCACTTCATACCAGTCATTTGTCTAAACAATTAGATATCTTTGCTTTAATCTAAATTTTAATGAGAAATAGAAATTGACTCAAGTAAACCCGAAAAAACACAGGGAATCGTATTGCATAACAAAAAATAGTAGCAATTTTGAAGGTATAATTTAAAATAAATTTGCTTGATAGGAAAGTGGAAAACTATTTAGTAACAAAACACCCGGCTGGGGTTCAAACCCCGATCTTTCCGTCAACGGTAAGCCAGACTATATGAAATTGACACCTAGTCTGCTTGTCCACCGATGCGGGTATCAATTATTATTTTAATGAGCTTAATGAATATTCAAACCGTCTTTGTAATGTTATTTGTATTTGGTTAAAATTGTAACACATCTGTTAAAGGGACCATTGCCGGTCGTCTCGTGGTCTAAAGATTCAGAATTAAGGGAAAGGGGGCAGGGTTAAGGTTTGAATCTTGGCTTGGGTGCCCTGAGGGATGGTTATTTGCCACATGAGATTTATCATTATAATTTTCTTATCCTCATTTCACACTAATGCAGGGGTACATCTTATGAAAATAGAAACTTGCTGATTCCTACTACTTGGATTAAGCAGTTAATAATCCATGTCAGACAAAATTATTAATTTTAGAAAAATATCATTTTTAAAATATATTTTTAATCTCCCTCTCCCGTTTTGACGTGAGCTATAATGGCAGGACAGGTGTACATCCTTCTGGTTCGGGCGACTGTACCGGAGACTCCCTCACGTCGTTAAAATTAACGAGCGGTCCAGAGATTTCAGCAGGAAGTAGCGTCTGTTCGCTAATAAAGAGCTTTCCCCCCTTCCCAACTCACGTAACTTCATGCTAATGAAGTGTCCTGGCCAGGAATTGGGTGTGTGTTGCTTGTTATTTAAACCTCTAAAACTATAGGAGGTTTCATATTCATTCTTTACTCTTCGAATTAATTATGGGAGATACTGATATGCGAGATAGCTGCACTCCGGTTGGTTTTACGCCCGCAATGAGGCTGGATTTTCACCCGCAATGAAACTAGTTTTCTTCCCGTAGCGAGGCTGGATTTTAACCCACAATGAAGCTAGTTTTCTTCCCGCAATGAGGCTGGATTTTCCCCTGCAATGAAGCTATTTTTCTTCCGTAATAATACTGTATCCCCACACGCCATGAAGCTAGTTTTCTTCCCGCAATGATGCTGGATTTTCACCAGCAATGAAGCTAGTTTTCTTCCCGCAATGATGCTTGATTTCCACCCACAATGAAGTTAGTTTTGTTCCCGTAATGGCGGGATTTCTACACACAATGAAGCTAGTTTTCTTCCCGTAATGAGTCTGGATTTCTACGCGCTATAAAGCTAGTTTTCTTTCCAAAATGAGAATGAATTTCCACACGCAATGAAGCTAGTTTTTCTTCCTGTAACGAGGCTGGTATTTACACTAATGGGATAAGGACAAGGAAAATGTAATTTAATTTAAATGTAGCTGCATTTTCTTGAAGGAGGATAGGAAGAAACCGTTAAAGGAATCAAATCATCTCGTTGCACTCTGGTGGTACCCAAAACCTAACCTTAAAGTCACCGGCAAACCTTTGTCCACTTGCCCATTGGTGCGGGTCACGTTGTACCTTGCGTGGAATCTGCCCCTCACACCCTTTTCTCCATCCACCATCATTCCTTTAGTCGCGTTGACTCAGGTCACATTAAAAAGGGGTCAAACGCGTGTGCTGGTTAAATACGAAACGTAATCAAAGCGACAGCCGCATTGTTTCAGAACACTATTTTTGAAAATTCTATTGTGCACACACTTAATAATAACATGATTCCTACGTGTCCTGGAAAACCTGGAATTTTAAAATGTTTCTTAGAGGCCTAGAAATTTTATGGAATTTTTCATTTTTCCAATATTTTCCTGTAATTTTCTAGGTTGTCCTGGAAATTTGTTTGTTCATTAAAAAAAAAACATTGCCCTATACATACATAATCACGCCGTTTCCCTACGTGGTAGGCAAGAAACTGTGAATATGGCTTAAAAAAAATTCGCATCCTAACTAACTTTCTCCACACTTCCCTATCCTTGCATCCTTCCTTCGCTTAAACAACATCCATTCACCGAGTCATACATGCTCTTTTATTCTTACAACTCTTAATGTTTCTCTTTTTCACACATTCGTATACAACATTTAGCCACATTTTACATGGCCAGCCCCTTCCTTTTGATCCACACACTCTACCTTCATATTTGCATCTTCATTCGATCCACACTCATCTTCTGAACAAGTCCGAACCAACATAAGATGCTTCTCTCTCATTGTCTTATTGTATTCCCTTTCAAAACGCACTCCTTCAGCACCCACTCATTACTGACTGTCAGTAGAAGTTTTTTCCACTTATATTTCTTAGATATCTCAAACCATTTGCATTTACCTTGCTCTTGTGTTTTGACTGACAAACCCACACTTCACATCCATAAAACAATGTTAGTGTGAACACACTTTTATAAACTGCCATCTTTGACTCTTGATACTACTTCATTCTTTGCAATAGTCCACATACATACAACTACTCTCCGAGATGCATTTACCCATATGTCGATTTCATCATCTACCCTTCCATGTTTACAGAACATTCTACCCAGATACACAAGATCATTCACTTGTTCTAACAGTTTTCCGTTTATACTAAGTTGACAATCATTTCATGATCTGTCCTTATCAAAAACCAATAGCCCTAGTTTTAGAGATATTTATAAGAAGATTCATTCTGTCTGTTGCCACACTCACATTCCACATTGTCCAATTGTACACCAACCACGTCCTCACAAGCATCCCTCATACACTTCTCCATGACGACATTAAACAACCATTGGGACAAACACAACCTTGTCTAACAATGTTCAATGTCAAACCGTTCGCTCAAAGCTCCATTCACCCTAACACACGCTTTACTTACATCATACACCTCCATAATTGCAAATTTACTAACCCTGCATCCACACCATACTCTCAAAGAACATTCCATAACATAATCCTATTGACCCGATTGTACGCTTTTTTAAACATGACAGTAAATTATTATTGTAAAAATTAGATAACCCTTATTATATTTGTACCTAAGAAATAAAAAATAACTAAAACATAGTTAATATAACGACTATTTGCAAGTGATTGATTTATTCATGATATTTAACACACACTTTTTAAACTGATTGATTATATCTGCACATAACTTATAAACTAACTTATATCTAGAACAGACACAACATCCAGCCCCTGACCTTTAAGCTCATCACTGTGAAAGGGGAAACCCACATTTCACCAATGATTGTTAGAAAGTAAGTTTATGTTATGTTTTAATTATTTAAATAATTCGTTGCATCATGGAAGACATTAAAAAATAACAAAATGTGTGGAAAGGTGCAGGTTTAGGGGAGTTGGGAGCCTGCACTAATATATTATACATATTTAAATCAAATAAACTATGTACTGATGTGTATTTTGCCAAGATTACTTTATACACTTGTCCTGGAGGAATTGTAGAAAATACTTGGAAAATTCCTTGAAATGTCCTGGAAAAAATTTCATGATATTGTATAAGAACCCTGAATAAGTAAAGCCCATTTTGAAAAATATTGATTTAGTAAAAAAAATATATAATAAAGACAAACTGTGTGTTAACTTTTCAATGGGTACGTTTACATTTCAAACTCATATAAAATCAGTCATGACTTACAAACTAACTTAACCTTGGACAGTATGCCTGACACTTCACACCTAGACCAAGTGCTCAAGATCTACTGTTTAAATATCAAGACGAGCCCTTGTAAAAAATAATGCATATTATCATCAGCACCAGCCGGATACCCACATCAGTGGGCAGGCGGGCAAAGGCGTCAGTCTCGTCAAGTCTGATTTGCCAGTGACAAGGAGTCCAGCGTTTTAATCCCAATCAGGTGTACTGAAAGTAGATTTCTTAATATTGGTTTCCCCACTATCTCCACGAAAATATGGGCACTTTTACTCTAAATTCAACCCAACCCCATTGGTGTAATTAGACACAGATAGCTTGGGTGGGTAGTATTTGTTTGTGTACACAGCGTCTTACTACCCGTCTGGACTATCCTCATATTAATACTAATGGTATAAAGATTATGAAGGTATAATTTAAAGGAAATGTACCCGCAATTAAATAGATAAAGAGATTGGTATTTTCTTGAAATCCCTTACTCAACACACACAAAACTGTGATTTTAAACCCGATGTCCCCGTCAGTGTCAAACCAGTCTATCTCAAGTGTAACGCTTTAAACTGAAGAGGGTAGACAGGCCGTAAGAAGAATCGAACCAGGGTATCCTTAATCTATGATCCACCCTGTAACCATATACTAGGGGGTGTAGGGGGGGAGGACTTGTGTGAGGCCCCCTTCCAAATATATTATGCACAATTTTAAGCGTATGTAGGGCGTGAAAGGGGGACGGGACGTGATGGGATTGGTCGAGGACGGGTCTTGGTATTGATCAGCTGGTCGGAGTCGGTTCCGCGGGGAAGGGGGAAAGGGGCACAGCCGGGCCGTACTGCATTGCAGATACTACAGCTAGCTCGCTCACTCGCACCTAGGTCAGGGGAGAGGGAGCTCTCGAGGTCAGGTTGACCCGCTCTAGCATCATAATGATTAGAACCCTCTCAGGATGCGGATATCCGCGATAATAGTACGCAAGGCGGATATAATGCGGACACAAAGCTAATTACGGGTACAACACCTGCGAATAGAGCCACACCTGCTTCGATGGCTGCAAGGTCTAAGGCAAATACTCTCGCAATATACTAGACTGCCGATGACAAAGAGATAAGGGTTCGAGTCCCTGTCGGGTGTACAGAGGGTTTTTTTCCACTCTCCCTCCACGCAAATTCGGGTCCACTTTCTCTAAGTTCAACCATTCTCGTCACCAACACACTAGCGTAATTAGTACATATACGTATAGCCTGAAAAAGCAGTAAGACATGGTGCTCGTAAATCTATTAAAGATGATTTATTACCGAACCTACCTATCTTTTGAAATAATTTAGGTAGGAGAGTCGCAAGAATATTATTTTTTGGTGAGAATGTTTTAATTAAAGTTCAAACAAGATAGGTTCAGTAATAAATCATCTTTAATAAGTTTAAACAATTATATCCGTCCGTAGCGAGCCAATTCCGTAAAATGTGCGCTACTCTTTCGGATAAAATCGTTTAAATATCTCAAATATGATTTATTATTGAATCTAACTTATTTAAACTTATTTTATTTATTTATTTAAAAGTTTGTATACCTCAGTTTCAGCTTCTGTGGTGTTGACTGACAGCTCACAGCTGACTTCTGACGGCTTTGAAAAGCTACCAGACCCAATTATGTATCCCTACGCCGAGCCATATGATCTGCAAAAAACATGTCTTTAGCAGTTGTCACTTCTGACAGTCAAAATTTAGGTATATACCTAACTGTTGACTGTCAGAAGTCAGCTGTGAACTGTCAGTCAGCACCAAAGAAGCCATGGGGCTACTGTATATACATAATCCGAAGAGCATTTGCTCACTCGGGGACTATGAGTTTAACATAAACATTTTTTATACAGTTTTATTTTTAATTACTTTATAATTATTCTATATTATGAATTATGTATAATTTTTTTATATTATTAAGTGAAAAATCAGAATGTATGAAGAGTACTTAAACAATAGACGAGTTGATTAATGGCAAAATAAGAATGATACAATGTACTAACTAAAACATAAATTTCCTTATAAATTAATTCTAAATTAATAAAATAATACTGTTTTGCGAAATTATAGTGAAAAGGAAAAAAAAAGACACTTTTTGTTTTTGGGACAACTGCTTCCAAGAGCAGTATGAGCAGTATGAGCAGTATGAGCAGTATTTCTCTACAACACAAATTGGCATTAAGTGTAGTTAGGGGTGCACCACGCAACTTTCAAATGAAGAGAAAAAGTTTTCATCAAATTCTAGGACACCCTTGACAAGATATTCAAGTACTCTTGATATTACCATGTGAATAAAATTAAACTCTACGTTTCTACTGGAGCAATATTTTGATTTATTTTGGTTATAACAATGTTTTGCTATAAAGACTGCAAAAAACAGTCCTTTTCTCGCGTTCCATGCACTCTCACCTTAAGAAGGGGGGAGCTCTAATAATGTGTTACCCTCGCAAAATACTGGCTTGCCGTTGACAGAGAGATCGGCCTGAGAATCGTGATTAGGTTTATTAAAGGTTTTAAACCTAAATTATGTTCAATTCTCCTTCCACGCAAATGAGGGGTCATTTTCTCTAAATTCAACCTTCCTCATCCTTACCTGATTAGTACAAAATATGTGGATAGCTTGGATGGGTAACGAGATCATGTTACTTTACATCCATTACTGTTTCCAAACTATGGTCTGGGTCACTTTTTTTTATTCAGGTTACATTTTTTCTACTACCGGCTTGCTAGGCTTGTCGTAGCTTCATATGCCTTATAATCTCGCTTAAGACTAGGACACACAACATCCAATCCCCGACCGTCAATTCATCAATGTGAAAGGGTAAACCCATATTTTCGTCAATGATACATTTCTGACCATGCCGGGAATCGAGCCCGGGATTCTTAGCTCAATAGACAGACACACTACCGACTGAGCTAAAGACCAAGACCATGTGCACAGTTAAAAATGCCTCAGGCCTTACCTTAAAAGAAGAGTATGAGCCTCAATAGAGTTGATCCACAGTGGAGAGGCTATATTATATATATATACCTCATGTAAAGCAGGTAAAAATTTTATTTTCTATTGCGTCTTACTACCCTTACGTACTATCCGTATACAGTAGCCCCATGGCTTCTTTGGTGCTGACAGCTCACAGCAGACTTCCGACAGTCAACATTTAGGTATATACCTAAATTTTGACTGTCAGAAGTGACAGCTAATAAATACATGTTTTTTGCAGATCATATGGTTCGGCGTAGGGATACATAATTTGGTCTGGTAGCTTTTCAAAGTCATCAGCTGTCAGTCAGCACCAAAGAAGCCATGGGGCTACTGTACTTACAATAACAAGGTAGTGATTAGGAAGATAGAATTTAGTAAAAATATACTCACAATTGCGTGGAGGGAAGAATGATACACCATTTAGGCAACAAAAAGAAACAAAAAAACGTACCGCACCCACCTGCTGGTGTTTGAATCATGATTCATGACTTCGTCAAACGGGGAAACCAAACAATACGAGACTTGACGCCTTTGTCCACGCGCCTTAATGGTGTGATTCTTGCATCTAAAATTAACGCTGTATATTGGTGTATTCCTTTTTTGGAGGTATCACATTTTCGGCTGATACATTGTTCAGAGGGTAAAGGACATTTGATATGTTTTTTTTGCTTTTGAAAATGACATCTCTTATATTATACAGTAGGGAGTAAATATCTGGGCAAGCCTTCGGTTGATGCATTTCACACAGTTCGAATCAGAGGGAGAGAAAGAGAGAGAGAGAAAGAATATCGACATCTTGGAGATATCGGGGTCAGCGGTTGTATTATATACGGCTGTTTGAACGTCGTGATGCCCCCCCTATTTATCTTCCCAACATTCGCAAGCGGAGATAAAGGGTCAGAAGAGAGTCAGTTTATCCGTCGATGTATACACTGTATATATAAAAAGGACCCCAAGCCAGTTAATAATAAACTGACGATTTTTACTGCCAAGCAAATATATTTCCGCCAGGATCAGTAGTATTCTCCTTCCTTCCTTACCTTACTTTATGGCATTAGAAACTCGAAAGTTCATTGCAGCACTTGTAAAAGTATGTCACATACACATATCTTGAGCTAGTTTATCCAATCCACCTCATAACACTTGATCACTTTTAGGTATATTCTAATTCTCCATCTGCATCTAGGTCTTCTCAATGGCTCTCTCTTCCCATTTGGGGTTTCCAGTCAATACCCTGAATACGGTTCTAAAATCTCCCATTCGCGCTGCGTTTCCTGCCCATCGTAGGCTAGGAGGTTTGACTACCTAACAAGGCCTTGTGATGAGTACAGGGAATGTAGCTCATCATTATGTAGCCTCCTCCACTCTCCAGTAGCCACATCCCCTTTTGGACCAACTATATTCCTAGCACCTTGTTTTCGAACATCCTAAATTTGTTTTCGTCATTGTAAGGCCACATTTCACACCATAGAGAAAAACCGGTAAAATTATTGTTTTTGTTTTATATATCCAGGAGTCAAACCGGAAGCAAATAACTGAAACTAGTTATTTTTAAGGAAACCCGAAAGGAACCCAATAAGTAAATTGCTTAAGAACCACAATCGATATTTTTTTTTTTAGGTTGATAAAGTTTCTTATCGGTTCTTACGTTTTATAAAAAATATATAATTGCAATTTTGTTTTTGTTTAGCACCACGTCTTACTACCCGTTCGGGTTATACGCTTAAGTACTAATTACGCTAATGGATTAGGAATTGGGGAGGGGAAATTCAGAGGAAGTGAACCCTCATTTGCACGGAGGGAGAGTGGAAAACCATTTAGGAACGATCACTCCTAGTTCACTCGATCCTCGATCTCCCCTTCCTCGGCAGTCTAGCTCAACACGACTAGTGCGTTACTAACTACGCCACCTAGGGGGTAATTGATTGCATTTTATGTCCTTCTTTCTGAAACTAATTCTATTTTGAAAATAGAATGTTCCCAGCAAAATGAGAAACATAGATGTGGCGAAATAATATTACCCAGTGCGAAATTTCTTTAAGTTATATTGGGGGGGGGGGGGGGGATGACATATTAAGGATATAATTAAGATGGTTCTTAAGATAAATTACTACACAAAGTTTCTTTATTGTAGCCCTGAACACTCATTTATTATTTAGGCGTGTCTACATCTATAAAACTTCAAGAAAGTACAGTACTAACATTTTAAATTTAAAATGTTTGAGTTGAAATAAAGAATATTGCCGTAACATTATTTTAATATCTTGTTAATAAAGCCTAAAAGTATGTTTTTATACACAAAAATAATTTTAGTAATATAATAAAGAATTGACACAAACACTATATAGCTGATTTAAATTTTTAATACAAATAAACTAAAATCATATAGGTCTATAGGTTACTTCCTCTTGGTTCTGATACAGTAAGTAGCTGGTTTGGTTGCATCAAAATCAAACCAGCTTTAGATAATTTATTCACTTTTTTCAACTGAAAGTACGCATAAAATAAAGATTTTTTATATAATAACTATAAAATAAAATGAAATTATTTTCATAAATTATACAAATAAAATGTCATGGCGTCATCCCGCAATTGATCAATACCGAACGAGTGGCCTCCATATGTTGGCGAAGATAGTGCCAACTTCTGCGGATAGAGGGTCTCGTGTGTTCGGCACGATGAACTCTTCGGCCATTAATCTCAGTTTTCTAAACCGAATCCACTACTTCTTTATTCAAGTAGCTCATTTATCCTCATGAGGCCGAGTTTGACCCCGTTCCAGACCCACTGCTTGACATAAAAATCTGGAAGCGTTGGGGGCCTCTGGATCTGTAGCCAGAAACTTCATTGCTCGCCCACAGAGGCTGTCTTTTTTACTATTCGTTTGAGTTCTGGTAAACAAAAATAAAATAAAAACTATTTCCTACTCAAATGTAACCCTGATTTACAAATAAATTATGCAATTATCAAGCTCCTGAATTTTTTTTATGTAAATAACCCCTTTTTTTTGTAAAGTATGTTTTATTTACAAATATTTTAATGGAAATAAACTAGTAAGTATAATTTTTTTTAATAACAGGAACCAGATTCGGAACCTAATTAAGAACTGAAAAGAACAGGAAATGTTCCATAGGTTTAAATTGTAAGTTATATTCTTTTATTCGTCCTTATTCCTCTTAAGATAATGAGTAAATGATAATATAGTTTAAAAAGTATGCGTAAGGATCAATAGAATCACTCAAAAATGTGTTAAGTTTAAGGAATATACTAAATAAATATTTATACTTTCATTTGCCTTAGGCCCTTATTCCTCTAAGATGATGAGTAAAGGATATTAAGGATTTATAATAAAATCATAGGGATCTATAGGGATGGAAAAAAAGTTGTACTCTTAAAGCCAATATTGAATACATTTTTATTATTTAATTCGTCTTAGTCCCTTCTTCATCTAATAAGATGAATAAAGAATACTAGGCTTTATAATATATATAAATATAATTGGCTCCAGAAAGAATTTAGCTTAAAGCAAATATAGAATAAATTAATATTATTTTATTCGCTTTAGTCTATTTTTCCAAAGATGAAGAGTAACGGTAGCGTTTTACAATGCATATTTGAGGAATGATAAAGTCAGATATAAACAGAGATTTAACGTTAAGAAACTATCCATAGATGGGTGACCACAACCCAGCATGACGTCCGCCATTTTCGTTTAAAAGAACTGATCAGGTTTGATTAGGTTTCTTGTGTTAACATCCCTAGGATAAATTAAACTAAAAGTTAAACTATAAAATGTGATATATCTCGATTACATTCATTTTATTTAAATGGCTGAACATTTTTTTTCCAGAAAATAAAATATTAAATTCCAAAACGGAAAATTGTCCATCTCTAATCTCTCAGTGGGAATGTCAGTTATTACTTTATTTTAATTAATTTGATAACAAGCCCTTGTCTTAAGGAGAAATTAATCTTATGTTTATTTTAAACTTTTAAAATTGAAATATCTAAGAGTTTATTCCTTTGGTGGAAAATGTTCACCTCTCACAATCCGACTTAAAGGGAGCAGATACGCATGCGCAGTCTGGTATCAACAAGTATATTCGTTATACATTGTTACGTTACATTGTGTTTATTGCCATGGATAACCTCATTCAGCCATAAAGTAAAACTATTTTTCAAAATCTCAGCATGATGAAAAACTAGAGTTGTTTAGTCCGAGACGGAAATTCTTCTTTGAGGTCAACAGAAACAATCTTAGATCAGACCGTGGACACACCACATAATAAAACGAATCATCTCGGCTGATGATGGCGGCTTTGTTTCTTCTGACGCAGCACTCGTGGCTGCGTCTCTTTGCCCCCCATATTGGGAACCTTAGCGTCTCTTTGCCTGTATCTGCTTTGGGGGTACTATTGGGCGCGATGTTCCTCGGCTTCTACGTCCACGTCGATGGAGACCGGAGGTGGTGCCGCCCGGACTTGGACCGGGAACTGCGGATACTTAGGGCGGCTCGGGTGCGACCGCCTTCTGGAGACGGCGGCGGTGGGTCAGGGGGAGGAGGTGACGGCAAGGACGTCAGGATGGAGCACGTCCTCCACCGCCGGGAGGTGGAGTTGCGGATGGCGGACGAGTTGGCGGGAGTAGTGATAGCCCGGGTATAGGCCATTTCGTCCTTGAGGCAGTATTTTTGACTGTGACGAATAAGGCGCTCGTCACTGATGACGTCAGAAGAGTATGACGTGTTAAAATTGAATTAATTATATTCTGAGACTTAATCCGTCCTGTCCTTGAGCTAAGAGCCAGATTATAATCCGTTCTGTCCTTGAGCCAGCATTTGCCGGGCCAGCAATTATGACGGTGATCGTGACGTCACTCACTTGAATGAGGTGTAGCGTGACGCCAGTATTTGTGACTCTGACGGCGCTCGTCCGTTAAATTTAGTTTTGAATGAATATTCAACTATTCCAGTGACGTCACAAGAGAATTACATTTATTAATTTAATATCTGACAAAATACAATGACGTTTTAAAATTGAATTAATTACATCCACCATTAACCAGTCATGTATTATAAATGACGTCATATTTATATATACTCTATATGGCTCTTACTACAGATATATAATTTAAATGGAAGGGCAATATTACTATAAATGAAATATAAATGCACATTTTTTCACATTTTAATATTATTTAAAAAAAATACAAATTCTTCACAATTTATTATTGTTACGCATAAAAATACAAAGATCGTCAAACAACGATAGATAATCAAAATATGGGATAGGATCGGGTGGGTCTACAAACGATTTAGAGGTGAGGACATTGTCAATGAATACAGATACATTAGGATGATTGAGATATTTTACACGTCGTGTGATATATTGTTCAAGAGCGTACAGAGTTTTTATTTCGTCCTTGGACAAGTATATTTGAATATTTTTTGCACTCAGACTCAATTTCCACACACCGAAAAGTTTTTTCACAACAATGTTAAAGTCGTCCATGTTCGACTCAAAGTTTACACAATTCTCCACACAGTCGGACCAAAACTGCTTTTCTTTGACGAAAAAGTTCCATTGCGGAACGGTGAGTATTAGACGCTTAGAATTTGACGAGAACATCACGTGAGTGTAAAAGTTGCGGCTAGGGAAGAGGCCCACCGACACGTGTTTGTTCTCTTTGTCGTTTAGGTAGAAAGTCCGGGTCACCAACGGTGGGGACGGATCCTCCACCACATTACAGCTGCACGTCACCTTCTCCATCGCTGTCTGTGTCTGGACTGATGACCTGCAATCAACAGTCGTCACAATTAAAGCTAGTATCGGCGTCGGCGTCGTCTTCGGTGATTGGACAATATTTATACATTTTCTCGGCGCTATGAAACCTGACGAATCGTGCCAAGGCGTTTGCATTTTTTAACGCGCACGGGGTGATGTCGTGACAGGGAGCGGTACATCCCCAACAATTTGAGTTGATCAAATCTACAAAGGGACATTTATAGTCCTCGCGTAGAGGGATGAATGTCCGCCCTGTGAGACGGGACAAGAAATTTCCTTTTTGTTTATTGTATGCGTAAGGTACGACGGCTTTATCTAAATTTTGCTTTAGAATTCCGCCCAATTTGGAGTAGCACAGTCCGGTGGTTTTATTGAATTGATAGCACGAGGATTGTTTCTCGTCGATGAAAACTACCGCTAGCTCGGTGACCACCCACTCCTTTTTTGAGTTGACGATAAATGAAAAATCAAAGATGGCCGACATGATGTTCATCTGTCAGATAATTGAATACAAATGATTAAATAAAAGTCTAGTATACCTTTTATATCCAATGACGGAACACACGTCTGAGCACCCCTGCGCGTACACCTTGGACAGCTGCCAAAGTGACGTTTGAACAGCGTGACGGCCAGTCGGTCGTTCTTGCACAAGTTGGTGGTCGAGAACAGGTCTGTGAATCTTGTCAGGCTCCAGCCGGCGTCCTTGGAAACGGCATACAGGCAGCAATAGTGGCCGCACACGCCGGACGCTATGGCTTGGAGTCGTTTTTTGTTGTACGTCCATCGTGTCGAGTGTTGATTCATGAGTCTAGTCATCA
Source organism: Timema podura (assembly GCA_033556935.1). Taxonomy (NCBI): domain Eukaryota; kingdom Metazoa; phylum Arthropoda; class Insecta; order Phasmatodea; family Timematidae; genus Timema; species Timema podura. The sequence continues at coordinate 15,282,643 of JAVRXN010000008.1, forward strand.
CTAGGCTCGGTCGTCTGGCATATGTATCAAAATACTCCCCAAATTTGGAAAAATATAAAACCACCCAATGGGAGCCGGGTTTAGTGTGAGGGTCTAGATTAACCACAAATAAGGCGGGACGCGTGAAATTTTGAGGTAATTTATCAGAAGGAAATGTCCCTTTATAGAATGAAATTTTGCCCCGCAGCAGTGTGTCTATTTGATGCGAATTCATGGTGTTAATAATTAATTTTCACCTCCCGATTAGAATCTATCGACACCGTCCCCTCGTACTCAGAGTAGAACAAACAGGTTATGGCGGTGTCAAGGTCTGTCTTGAACTGTAACTCAAATCTCACGTTCCCCTCTGTCTGAAGGCTGGTGTGCGAGTCCTGTCCTGCAGTATCTGGGGTCAAGTCGAACGCCAGCATAAAGTAACCTTTATTGAACATTTCTCGCGTGATTAAATGTCCGTTGTTTTGATGGTGTATGCCCAATCCGGAAAATAATGTGTCATAAGCGAGGGTGGACGTGCCGACGTTGTCAAAATTTATCAAAATGGGCAAATGTTTTTGTATCCCGTTTACATATAGGACGAAACGATCCAGGTTTCTGTGAATGAGTTGAAACGGATTCGTGTTCAAACTGCCCACAAACGCGTCGTTAGTCACCATAGTGAATAAAACAATTTTAGGGATAACCCCTTGAATAACATTGTTTAGGCTCACAGACTTGGATCCTTTGGGTACGGTCACAGACTTGACGTCCACCCGATTGATGTGGTACTGGGCCGGCTTTCGTAATAGTGTCTTTTCTATAGCGAGTGAAATAGTCGGCGACACTTCCACGTGTTTCACAAAGAGGGTGGCGTCTAAAATTTTCAACCGGACGTCGGTATTTAAATTGTCCGCGTCTGTGAGCAGATAAAACTCTCGTTTGTTGCGAATTAATTTAACGCGCAGGGATACATTTTTCAATAGTAATTGTGAAATATTAAATATGTCGGCGTGTAAACGTCCCACCTTATTGTTTTATATTTCAAACCTCTACTGGACGTTATTTTTGAGTTAGGATCAAAGTTTTGACGATGAGCGCTCGTTGCAATTAGTATATCTTTATATTTTTTTAAATCACTCTCTGTAATTATATCTTTATTTACGTTTCTTCGCGTCAACAACTCCCAAAGTCCTTGCGTACCCTTATAGTGTGTGTTACCCAGGTAGATGTCGTTATCCTCTACGGTAAAACTAGAGTTGCCAATTTTGAAATTATCCCCCTCTTTCCTAATCCCAAAGACAGGGTCTGTAGACACTCTTCTGTGCACGTACGGTGATAAATACTTCCCGGCTATGCTGCCGAATAGGTGGGAGGAACCTGTTTCTATTTCATCAGATTCTGATTTAGGAACAAAATATGATTCCCCCTCCACCCACTCCCCCTCCTTCTCTGGCGAGTCTCTAACAGGTGTGCTTTCGTACGTCACCTCGTCTGAAAGAAATCGAGGTGGAACCGGTTGCCTTCTAACTAAAGGTCGTTTTCTTTTAACCTTTCTTCTACCTCGCTCGACCGGTCTACGGCTTAATGGTTTGGGGCCTACAATGGGTATCTTTATAGGCCGTCTGGCTCTCTCCCTGTCGGTTAAATGTCGCTGTTGAAGCTTTCTAAAATTAGCCAACCGTTGGTAATCGTCTATTCTTGATTTTCTATTAAGAATATTTTTCATCTGTACTAAATCGGGAGACTTGTCATCACGTTGAAATAGTTCGGGTGGGACGAGAAGCATCTGTTTAAGCTGTGACATATTATTATTTAACTAAGGCCCCGACAAGAGCTGAAAGAATAGCCGGTAGTATTATGCTTAGGAATCCGCCCGATTGAACGACTATATTTCTTTTTCTCTTCAACGAAACACCGCTACTGGCCAATTTTCGCATACAGTTTTTATACTTTATTAATTTATGCTTATCTTTTTTACTAATTTTAATATTATTGTTTAATGTGTTTAACGCGCATTCGCCGAGTGTTGTTATAACCTCCGGGTCGACGACTTTAAGGATAGCTTTGCGCAATTTAGGATTAGCCGTTTTCAACACCGACAGCACGTGTCTATTTTTCTTGACTAGTTTCATCTAGTAGTCTAGTGGGAACAAACACTTTGCAAATAGTGTCGAATATGTCTGTTTTGAAGCGCAGGCGTTCGTCCGCGTTCTGACTCAGATCGAAAAATAAATAGCCGTGAGGTGGGAGGGTCGCTTTCCTATAGATTTTTTGTATTTCGGATGGATTATCCGGATAAACTTGCCTAGCTAGATAGTTTATCTGTGTTTGATCGCGCGGGTTTTTAAACACCACAATGTATTTAGCGTTTAGCGAGATGTCACGAGACTTACTCCCCTGATGGAAAAGATTTTGTGTGATTAGAATAACCGATATGTTTCTATGGTGACTACCCTTGGTAAAAAGTTCACTCACTTTGTTAGAATAGGCTTCGTTCATTAAATCGTCCAACACGACGAGTTGAGGTGCATCCTTGATTTTAAAATCAAAACTGTCCGGTACACCTTTGTGTAGTGTTACGTGATTAGATAATCGGGAAGGAATAGAATTGTTCTCGCTGAAACACCATAGAATTCTATCAAACTTATCCACACTGCACACCTGTTTTAAATTTAAAAGAAAATTCTCTACAAAAGTAGTTTTCCCGCAATTAGACGGTCCTGCCAATATAAGTGTGAAAGGGTGCACAAACACAGACATCGATGTGCACTCGTCTGGTGCCGCGGTAAAACTAAAAAAATTTAAATTATGAATGTAAATTTATATCGGTGCCGACGAACCATTCCCTGAGAAATTTCACATTTGCAAGAGTACAAATTGAATTATTTTTTTTGTATTTATGGCCGAAACATTTATCAAATTTATGATGGTTCAGTTCTTTTAGTGAGGGACACCCCATGTCTAACATATCTATTACAAGTATTTTTTTGTCTACTATCTCCATTATAAATTTTTTCTTCTCGTCCCCCTTTACATAAACTATTGCAGAGTTGAGAGTCGACGTTTTTAAAAGAGAATTTAATTGATCGACGTTCATATCCCCGTCGTCCCACTGTAGGCCGTGATGATTGTGTGTGAGCCAATCACACTGTTTTTTAATATGACGCGGTAATTTTGAAAATGAATAGGGGCTCTTAAATGTCCAGTGATGCGTCACACTTCCACACATGGCTAGAACTGAACATTCTTTAATAATGAATTTATTGTCCTCGTCTTTGAAACCCTGAAAATCTACAAAGGTATTAGACATGGTTGGATGGATGGAATTGAAAATCAAAACTGTAAAGAAAAAAAAAAAAAAACAGTTAGTATCAAAACTGTAAAGAAAAAATACATAGTTATAACACCCAGGTTTTTTATGATGATGCTAGACATTGTCGGCATTTTTTCTTAATAGACGGTGGTCCATCAATCTGTGTTATCCCCTTATTATAATGTTCCAAACAATATTTGTAATCTTTCAATTCGTGCTGCGCAGAGGGAGAGAGTAGATTCCAAGCGCGGTTGATATCTCTACAGGCGTATGCTTTAATAAATTCTATAGGTAAATTATTCAACTCTTCGGCAGACATCAGACACAGATCCTGTTTCAAAGAGTACGTGAGAATGGACGCGTTGATTTTATCCATTATACTAAATTACAATGACCGATGACTCGGTCTTTTATAGCGGTGTCACTCGATCCAAATCCTCCCTCCGCTCTCTCAGTGTTTGATAGTGAATCAGTGTGTTCAACTTTAGGGTAATCAATTTTCACGCACACTAGCTGAGCAATTTTATCACCCCTTTTAATTTTAAAAACATTATCACCGTGATTAATGAGTAATACACAAATATTACCACGATAGTCTTCGTCTATAACCCCGGCCAAAACATCTATCCCGTGATGAAGAGCCAGACTAGATCGCGGAGATATTCTACCGTACGTTCCTGGTGGTAATATAATAGAAATATTTATTTTAACTAAACGCCTGCACGAAGGTTGTATGCTACAATTGTACGGACTTTTCAAATCTAGACCTGCAGAGAGTGTTGTGGCTCTAATCGGGGAAAAGGCATTTCTATTAATCTTTTTGTACTTTAATACAGATGACACTAGAATCAGAGAGAGAAAAAAAAGTCTACGTAAGTTTGATATATTAGCTAAATTATTCAATGTCATCCATTAGTCGTTTCGTCATGTCATATTTGGTCAAACACCTGATAATTTCTATACCATGTGTTAACCTGTACACAAATAGGGGCACCGTCTGAGAAAAAACATATTCAACTATAGCCGTAGGGTACGGATGTGTTATTTAATCTCCTACGCTTAGTGAATACAATTTTATAATTTTTTCTCTCCATCTCAGAGACGACGATAGGACCTCTCTTTCTTTTAATTTTTCGAGGGTTGGTCACGTGTACGGGGTCCATGTCTTTCAAAATCATGTCTTTAATAGTAGTAAAGTTTACAGTCTTTGTGTTTTCGTAATTTAACGTTATACCCCTGACCTTGGTGGTGGAGCTGTATTCGTTCTTCTCGGGAACAAACACGTTGTAAGAATAATTTTTAGGTCCACCAGAAACAAACTCTGTAATATACGCGCTCTCAGAGTAAGCGGTCAGTTCGTTTGTCATGTCGCCCAACTTGTCGCCTGTCGGTATCGTGTACGTGTCTGTCGGTCTTATCACACTGATAATAGAGTCCGTGTCGCAGTAAAGACAAGAACCACCCAAGTGCCTAAGATATGAATATAATTTCATACGGGCACCGGTAGTCACGTAAGCGGCTATAGGCACGTTGACCGTGTCCAGGGGGAGGGCGGCTTCCTCGCGGTACGTCCACGAGACGCAAGCAACCTCGTCGTTGGGGAAGATAATGTTACGTACCTCTGTGCCGGGTGTGGTGAGTAGGGAGAAAAAGTCTTTTGGGTTGTTCACTATGCTGGTCTGCGTCTTGTTCTCGTTCAGTGCAAATCGTCCCCAGAAAGAGTTTAAACACAATTTGGCGAGTGCGCGCTTTCCTGGATTTTTAACAATTTCGTTTTTATCCAGCACTATTCCCTCGGTTTTGTAATAGTCGTTGACGTAATTGTCTCTGTCCTCGTCTGTTTTTACCCATACGGGGTATCCCGACGCCTCCTGTTTGATCTTGAGGAACTTGTTTATATACTCTACAAACAGTCCTCCTTCTTTGGTTTGAGCGTCAAACTGGGTAATTTTATATTCCCAAAATTCGTGCACTCTAACCACCTTGTAGCCCATCTCTAGGGCTAATCGAACCTCGTCCACTATCCATGTACCTGTTATAGTCCTGTCAGAGTCGCTGTGTGTACACTCACCTTGGTTCATCTCGTTTGCACAAGATGAGCATAAACAAAACATTAATTTTGATTGAGTCTTGTAGGGCAGTACGGGGTGATACAAATTTCTAGGAGGTAAAACAGTACATTTAATTATACCCTCTCGCTCTACAACGTCATCGGGACAGTCGTCGCCTACAAAAATATTTATAGGATGGCCTACAGGAAATTTAAAATATTTGCATACCCAAGGGTATAAACTGCAAATATCCAAATATCCTATTTTCTCGTCGGGGTTAGTCTTGTAGTGTAGAGTCATAGATTCACACCGTCCCCCGTACAGCGCATCACGCGGATTGAGCGGGGCGGTTTGAATCATAGGGTGATTGTTCAGCTCTAGGTCTAACTCTATGTCTTCAGTCAGTATTTTGTCAAAGTCGCACTCTTTCATAGTAGTCACAGTGTACCCTGCTGATCTAAATGCTCGATCTCTCAACAGAGTACACTCGTATCGTTCAGCGAGCGTCTCTTTCGTGCCTTTTATAGTGACGTCACGGTTTGAAAGACATGTACAGCCATGAAAGAAACATCCGTCAAACTCAAAAATCTCCCTCGTCGACTCACAATAACCGTCCACCTTCCTGCCCAAGATTTCTATCTCACGTCCGTTGAAGGCGTGCTGTATATGGATATCGGGACGGGTTTTCTGCAGATAGACTAACCATTTAATGGCTTTCGCAGACTGTCTGTCACCGCACCTGTATCCTCCTTTGGGCAGGATGGCTATCGTATCGGGGGATAAAAAGAGTTTTCTAAATAAACGGTTGCACGCCGACGAGATGGTGATCGATTCCCTAAACACGTCAGTTGAACCTAAATTTAGAAATAGATGACGAAATGTACGGCAACCCTTGCGCAATACATTTACGTCGTCTACACAATAGGCCTCCAACTCTGACTTGTTATCGAATATATACCCCTGTGCTAGCTTCTCAGCGTGCCATTCCATAAAGTCATTTCGCTCATCCGGTTTCATATAATCCGCGCCAAACATTTCGGGACCGGACATCTCACCAATATAATTTAAATTTTTTTCTGTATTAAACAGATAGGGGTAGTGTCCTTTTTTACAGTCTAGTCCGAACGCTTTCGGGATCTGTCTAAGTGGCATGGGTAGGAAACTTAGGCTGTCCTTAAATTGTATGTGGTCCAACGTCATGCAGAGTATTTTAGTTCCGTCCGCGATAATTTTAGGGGTGCAGTTTAGCGATAGAAACCTATTTAGGATAAATATCGCGTCGAACCCCCGCGAGTTGTGCGCAAGGCAAACAATCTTATTGGCAAACGGCCTCGGACGTCTCAGGTATTCGATAAAGCCGTCTACCGGATTCTCCCAAAAGGAATGAGATCGTTTCCCGCATTGTTCACAATCCTCGTCCATATTATCGTTAAATTCACATTTTACACAATAGTGCTGTACGTGAAGAAAATTCGGTTCGTGCATAAAACAGTCGTCGGTTATTGCGCGATCTTGTCTAGTCTCAAAATCATAGAAGACCATTAGATACTTGTCATCGAGCTCCTTTCGACTCAACGTCTGCATGTAACAACGATGAGGGTTGTCTTTATTCTGTTTGCACGTCGCGCAATAGGATTTAAAACATTCGTGATTACTCCCCTTCATTTTATCACAGGTAATACACACCTGCCTTAACTCACAAACAGTTTTCCTACCACGAATATTATTCGATTTATGGCTAGCGAAACAAGTGTCAGACCTAAAGAATCTGTTACAATCACTGCAATACAATTTTTCGCTCTCGTACAAACACGGAGGTGTGGACATACATTGGGGGCAAGTACTCTTACACGAATGTCTCGTACCTCGTTCAAAACCGGTATTACAGCCGTCGCAAAAGTATCGAACCGAAAAAGCGGCCGCCATATTAATTATTACGTTGAAGTGATGGGTGACGTCATCGTACAATAGGTTAATGTATCTAGTCGAAACCGAAACCCCCTCGTACCACAGCCCGTTGACCGTCGAGAGGGTATTGTACACCCGTATTTTATATTGGTCACCGAAATAACGCTGAAATTTATCCAGATGCTCGCGCCCCCCTCCCCCGGATAAATCTATGCGCGTTTTTGCGAGAAGATCATCTACCGCATTGTTAATTTTACGTCCCTTAGTAAATGCCTTATAATTAATATCATTAGTGATTTTGGCTATCGCTATTACTATAGCGTGCGCCAAACAATTCATCAATGATTTAACAACGACTATGCTCCTTTTATGGTGACTCAGATAATCGTTTGAAAGACACCTTCTTTTCAATGCTGTCTTACCGTTGCCCATCATCATTTTGATATGATTCACTTTAATCATCAATACATCGGCTATACCAAATCTGGCGTTACTCTGAATAACTTTTGTCAATGTATTCATAATTGTGTTTACATCAATTTGGTCACATCTGCGGTATGAAATCCCCACCGGTTTGTCCAGATTATTCTCCGTGTTCGTGATCGTGAATCCTATTAAATCGTAAGGTGCCGTACCTCTAAGCAAATATGCCAATAGACTAGAGAAACACGTCATTAGGTAATGCACCGGACTCACGTTCGCAATCAAAGGTTTGAACCTAACTAAAATATCCCTGCCTAACGTGTTGAACCGACTATACGTACGTCCTGTCTCTCTTATTATGGTAAATGAGTTGTCAGTGTTTGCTCGAGGGGCATAGTCAAAAATGTGGTTTCGTTCAGTATTGTGTGACGTAGAGGGTCTAGCATAGTCGATAGATTCGTCAGTTGTAAATGTTTGTTCGTTAGACACTAAAAGAAAAAAAAGAGAATACTAAATATTAATTTTAATAATAATAAATTGAAAACTACTTTAGAAATAATAATAATAAAATTGTACTTACTTTTGCCAAAAAGACGAGAGCTCAATGTTTTGTTACGTGAAAGGTTGTTTTCACTCGAAACGATAGCAAAGAAATGATACGCTGCTTCAAATTAATTATCCTTATATATATTTTTTTCTAACCATAAGACGGTGTCAGACGCCGTTTACCTTGAGCTAGAAATAATCGGGGGCTCGGTGTTTTCTCTCTCTCGCAACTTGTCTTGTTGTTTACGTGATTACATTGTTCACCTTGAGTTTATTTGTTTGAAACTATCTTATCCAGACTCGTTCGCAATTTGCTTAAATACGACTGTTTAAAACCTCAGATTAGAAAGGTAGACGTTGTTAACCTTGAGTTTATTTGTTAGAAACTATCTTGTTCAGACTCGTTCGTGGGAATATGGTTAAATACGGCTCTATAAAACCGCATAGACATCGCTAACATGGCATCAGTCGAGAACAAACCACTTCAAGCGTTCAAGCGTCGACATAGTGACCGTCAAGCTAGGACTAATGTAACGAGGCATTCTTATTTCGATAAAGTTCTCAAGAGACGAGGACGAGGTGTTTGTAAATGCGAAAAAGAACATTTTAGATCACTTATTGGTGATATAGCCATTTGTGAGGAGTACGCTGATGGTGATAGATCCGTAGAGTTAGGAACAACAGATTTCTTTAATAACTATACATGTGTAATAGAAATTCTAAAAGAGTCCACCGTCGAACGCACTATACATTATTGCAGTTCTGAATGCTTTGCTGATTTAAAAAAATCATACGCTTGTGGCTCGACCGGTGAATCACGATATTGTAAGGTTATCTGCGACTGGTTTTGGTTACATTTACAACATTTACGTGAGTGGAAAGAGACAGCCCTAGATTTTGATCAAGACGTCACAGACGCACTCAGAGATCCGAGGACTGATATTCTTCAACCCGATCCTAAGCCCGCAGAGTAACCATCAAGGTAATATATCGTGTTTTTTTTAAAAAGTTATTTTCACATCTTTGAAATTCTATAATATATATTTTTTAAATCTACTTTTGTCTCTTTTTATTTTTAGGACATGGATACGTTTATGCAAGAGTTTAACGCAGCCAAGTCGGAGACTCAATATATTTCATTAAGAAATTTAACAGAAAACACAAAATTAAAGATTATATCTCTAGAAGAGCGTGAAACTAAGTATGGAAGAGGTGTTCACGTAAAGGCGATTTTAAACAATAGTACAGTAGGTTTTTTCCTTCCGAAGAAATTTTCAAATATATGTAACAAACAACAAATTGATATGGTGAATAAATTTCCATTAAAATATTCACTAATTTATGAAGGTGTTGGGATGGATAATTCTATTAAGCTTAGGTTTATTGAAATTTAATCCAGTGAAGTTAAATACACCGTTGATAATTTGAAAAAATCTTGAATTGTACAATGTGACTAATAAAAGTTTTATTTATGTATACCATTCATAATTGTTTTATGTATCAGTAAAACATATCTATGAAATTAGAAATAAAAAATAAATATAATTCTGTATGTTTATGATTTTTTTATAAACAAAACAAATCCTTGAAATAATCCAGTGGAGTTAAATATAAAATTGTGTTGAAACTGTTTTTAAAATAAAAAATATTTTTAAATAATTGAAATAAAAATTTACTATCTTCCACCCTGATAGATAAATCATTGAAAGTTTAAATTATAAATTCATTAATAGTGTAAACTTTTAAAAAAAGCAAGCTGAATTCGACATGAGAGTTTTGAATATTAATTAAAGAAAACAATGAAGTTAAATATAAAATTATATTAAAACTGCTTTTTTAAATCTAAAATATTTTCAAATAGTTGAGATAAAAAAATTTGAAATAGTCATTTGCTATTTCCACTCTGATTGATTTCTTTGTAGTTATTATTTTTATTAAAAATGTATTCTCAAACATAGATAACATAATTAATTATCTATGAAATTAGAAATTAAAGAAAACAAATTCTTGTACTAATCAAGTAGAGTTAAATATAAAATTATGTTGGAACTGTTTTGTTTTTTTTAAAAAAAAATGCTGAATTTGACATGAGAGTTTTGAATATTAATTATAGAAACCAGTGAAGTTAAATAAAAAGTTATATTGACACTGCTTTTTAAAATCTAAATATTTTCAAATAGTTGAGATAAAAATTTGAAATATGACATTTTCTATTTCCACTGTGATTGATAAAACATCACAAGCTTAAATTAATTAATAGTGTAAATTACTATATGTTTTAATAAAAACAATTTCTTTGTATTTATTATTTTTATAAAAAATGTATTCTCAAACAAAGTTTTCATTCGTATGAGTGTAAATCCAGTTCATTTGAGTTTTTATTTTCAATATTAGACAACATAATTTTCTATGAATTAGAAATTAAAGAAAATAAATTCTTGTACTAATCCAGTGAAGTTAAATATAAAAAAATCGAATAAAAATGATGAATTAGACATGAGAGTTTTGTATTAATTAAAGAAAACAATGGAATAAAATATAAAACATCGCAAGTATTAATAGTGTAAATTAGTATATCATTTAATAAAATCAATTTTAATAATATACAACTTCTGTGTAGTTATTATTTTTTTTTTATAAAAAAATGTATTCTCAAACAAAGTTTTTATAGATGGTAATCGTATGAGTGTAAATCCTGTCTAGAGAATATTTTGAAACATGTCATTTACTATTTCCACTCTGACAAAACATCGGAAGTATTAATAGTGTAAATTAGTATATGTTTTAATAAAAACAATATTAATAATATACAACTTCTGTGTAGTTATTATTTTTTATAAAAAAAAAATGTATTCTCAAACAAAGTTTTTATAGATGGTAATCGTATGAGTGTAAATCCAGTCTAGAGTTTTTTATTTTCAATATTAGATAGCATTATTATATATTAAATTAGAAATTAAAGAAAACAAATTCTTGTACTATTTTCAATACTAGATAACATAATTATCTATTAAATTGGAATTATAGATGGTAATCGTATGAGTGTAAATCCCGTCTAGAGTTTTTTATTTTCAATATTAGATAGCATTATTATATATTAAATTAGAAATTAAAGAAAACAAATTCTTGTACTATTTTCAATACTAGATAACATAATTATATATTAAATTGGAAATTAAATATACAAAGATGAGTTTACTAAACATTTACACCGATTGTAGTCAGAGGTAGATTTTCTACAAAACATATTTAATACTTATTTTATTAATTTCTAAAAAAAACAAATCTCTTTTATCAAATTCCGTAAATAAATAAAAATGTATCCTACCTTTTATAAAGTGAAGATCTAATATTTGGATTCACATTGCAATGTTGATATATCAGCTACTCAGTAGATACTGTTTCTTTTTCACTGAGAACAGTGATCTCGGTGAGTTTTTAAACCTTTCATCTGACGCTATACCTATAATTATTATCTCGTTTGCCAGGCCGTAGTTTGGAACAATTTATCTTAACTTTCACAAATTGAAGATTGTAATGTTGATACTGTTTCTTATTCAGAGATAACCACCTCGATGGGTTTTTAAACGCTTCATGTGCCGCTGGACCTATAATTATTATCTCAATTGCCAGGGAGAGGCACGAAGTTTTTTCCAAACTAGGTTTACACTGAATACTAACTCAGTTGAGAGTAAGATTTTCCAACTGTTTAAATTATTTATTTGAGTCATATAACAGAAAGAGTAAAGTATTATTGATGGTTATCTTACACTGATTCAGTTGATAGTATTATTTTCAACTGTTTAAATGATATTTTTGAGTCATATATCATAATCAGTAGATTATTGATTCTTACGGAATATAGATGAAAAGGCCACATATTTTACACGTCTTGCACTATATAATAAAACTAAGCATGATCGTAGATGACGAAAGCATCCTGGTCGGAGAGTGAAAACAACTTTCTTACAACCTACTTTTGGAATGAAGGCTAGCATGTAGATACATACTCAGTTGAGACTTATTTCACACCATAATTGAACAGATATAATAATTCAATAATTCAATTCAGATATAATAATTGAAGACCGTGTCGTCAATTAACTACGTCACGCTACACCTCATTCAAAATGTAACACCTTGGCTACCTTCAAATTTATTCAAGTGACGTCACGATCACCGTCATAATTGCTGGCCCGGCAAATGCTGGCTCAAGGACAGAACGGATTATAATCTGGCTCTTAGCTCAAGGACAGGACGGATTAAGTCTCAGAATATAATTAATTCAATTTTAACACGTCATACTCTTCTGACGTCATCAGTGACGAGCGCCTTATTCGTCACAGTCAAAAATACTGCCTCAAGGACGAAATGGCCTATACCCGGGCTATCACTACTGGCGGGTGTCGGTGAGATAGCTGGCTGGGCCGAACACTTTGGAAACGCCGTGGCTCTCGAGGAGTGGCCCCTGATTACGTTGTGGCAGCTTATCGACACACTGCCCATGCCTAAGCTTCAGTTGCTGTTACAAAGGCTGGTCTTCCTGGCCCAGCAGGTCGTTGCCATGGGCTATCTGCACGCGCATCAGCCGTCAGTCCTGTTTTTCCTGTCACTGCCGCCATCCGTAAAGCTGTGGTTATTAATCGAAATTGGGAGAGTGAACGTTTAGATGTTACTTATTTATTCAGCAAGTATATTGTCTTTGTCACAATCAACACAGTTCAGACCTAATCAGACTAGTTTCCATAAATATCTAGATTTGTTTAAAGGAAGCTCTCATTTCACAGGTATATTTATGTTGTACCCAAGTGAACATTAAAACGTTACTTTTCATGCGATTGTTGTCATAAATTGTATCATTAGTACAATAATACAATTAATACAAAAAGTTTCAGGCAAAAGTTTTTTTGTATGGTAAAATGCCATTAGAAAATTACAGTTTTTCAATAAAAAAGTTAACCTCGAAATAACCTTGAAGAAGTCTACAGAATCAAAAACTTGTGCTGTTATTTTTTCCCTTGAAAAGCAAACACCTTTTGTTCGGAACAGTTTATTCTAAAATGCTTCGTTTTCGAGATATTTGGTGTCTCAACTTAAATTCCTCATCCTGTATAATCTAAACCTTATGAAACCTTATGAAAACCTCAGTTACCAAATTTTAGTTTGATCGGTAAAATGGTTTTGGCTATAAGCCCAGATACAGACACACACAGGAAGATGACATCACCAAAACACACTTTTTCTGGTTCAGTGGATCATCAAATTCAATTTTCTTGACACACAATACTTTCTTTACCCGAGAGGTCACGAGAAAGCAAAAAATACTCTAAAAATGTTCTACATATTTAAATGGAACGAATCCGCTCGAGGTATTCTAAGCTTTAAAGCTAAAACTTAATTTACTTTAAGAATATTAACACCACAAATTAAATGTAATAAATCCATAACAACCATTACCTGTTTCAATGGCTGAACGGTCTAAGGCGTCATTCTCGTGTTAAACTGGCCTACTTATGACGAGGAGATTGGGGTTATAATCCCGTTTGGATCTAATGAGGGTGATTTTCCTAAGTAGTTCCCCATTCTCCTTCCACACAAATGCGGGTATATTACCTTTAAAATGCTTGCTTTCTCATCCCTACCCCGTAAGACTAAGTTATAATGTATGCGTAAAACCTGAACAGGTAGTAAGACGTCGTGATAGAAAAAAAACCCAGCAATTCCAGTAATTCTCCCACTCATGTATCGACTTCAGCGCTGGGTGTTTGAATGTATCACTAATAATAATAATGTCTTTATTTGGGCAAAGTTAAGGCCAGTGGCTTATCTTACACTTAACCCACGTTAGCTAACATTGGGTCTGATGTAGACCAGATATGTCAATACGTTAATATTATCATAATAAAAGCCTTAAGATGGGGTGCTAGTGAGCGTGAGCTTAGGACAGTATTTTTTAAGCTTTTATAGCATAAACATTTTTTGGTTAAAATAAATCAAATATTTCTTCTATATAAACATAGTTTTTAGTTTTCTGCACATGCTAATCTCAACAGTTCTTGAATGTATTTCAAGGGTGTCCTGGAATTTAATGACAACTTTTTCTCTTCATTTAAAAAGTTTGTCACCAAATGCCGCTATGCTCATGACAGATATTCAATAACTGTTGAGATTATCATGTGCAGAAAACTAAACTCTATGTTTCTATAGAAGAAATGTTTGATTTATTTTGGCAAAAAAAATGTTTATGCTATAAAACCTGCAAAATTAATGCACTAAAATCCTGCTCACTAGCACCCCACCTTAACGATCACATCTTCTTCTGTGACTAAGTGCTTGAGAAATTTCATCTCTAGCTAAGGCGTCAATCTCGTTATATATTGGATTGGTGATGTCGGAGAGGTCGGTGTTCAAATCTCGGCTGGGTGTACTGAGAGTATTTATATTTCTAATTAGTTTCTAGCTCTATTTCAACGCAAAAGCGATTACCCCCCCCTTTTTTTTTTAATTTCACCTTTCATATTCCTACTATATTGGTCTAGTTAAATGTGCTTAGCCCGAACGGTTAGTGAGACGCAGTAGAGGAAAGTAACCAAAACATTTTAAATATATTGTAGCTTATACCATTATGCAGGAAGTTTCTCTGGGTCATGTTTTATCCTATTCGCTTCATTACAGTTAAAAGGATGTGGTTTGTTATTTTTGGTATATTCATTTCACAACCCCATATTCTTTTCTTTACAGTCAAATTTACAGAAATTAGAAGCTTACAATTTACAGGAAGTAAGTTAGGTCATGATGAGGCAACTAACTTGTTGAGTAAACTCAGCATTTCATTGTCAGCCTCTCTACTGATGTATTCTCAATGGCATGAATGCTGCATGCGTGTCTTGATGCGTTCTCACTAGAACTGATGTTGCTCATCATTATCATCGTGCCTTCTGTTGTCCAGAGTGAATGTCACATATCATTACAATATTTTACTGATAATATTATCAAAGGAGTGAACGTTATATAGCATCTTCAGCCTGTCTAATTTTGTATTCTATATGCAGTCAACCTCACATATCATTGACATTGTGTTTACTCATGTAATCTCGAAGTAATGAATGTGACATATTATGGTCAGCGTATCTAATCATGTAATTTAAATCTTTTGAATGTGGCATAACGTGGTCAACGTATCTACTGATGTATTCTCACTGTAGTGAACAGTGGTATATAAAGAAGTATACTTCCAGTACCTGGTGCAAAAGAAGGGCCTTAGTGTGAACTAAGTGCGAATTAATCGATTTTATTATACTGTTTCTTGCATGCTCATGTGTGTTTGTTGTCTGGACCTGTCCCCCCCCCCCTCCCCATCCTCTGGGGCGAGGCTTGCATGCGTGTTATTCGTATCTTGATTATGTATTTTCCTCGCACGCTCAATGTTGAATTATAGAACATTATATACTATATTTCCCTCCTCCTTCTGGATGGAGAGGTACAGTATTCCCCTCCCTTCATGCCTCATACCAAGTAGTCTGTGCTCTTCCTTACTTCATCCAGTCCATACCCTTCATCCCAACCCTTTTTTCAAGACTGTGCTCTTCTTACATACATACTATACTACAACTCTGGAGTGCTTTGGAAAGGTGAAATAAGTTATGTAAACACTTTTTTTATCGATTGTATTAAAAACCATAATATTATATATACAATATAATACATATACCATTTAAAAATCTCGTACGACTCTCCTCTAAGATAACTAATGTGTTTTTTTTTTGTGTCGTATAGGAGGTAAACAGCAGTTACTTTTAAAATAACTTATACCAGATGGCGGTAAATTTCTTCCCAGTCTTTGTTTTAACAGGCACCTTTATAATACAATCGATGACTGTAAGAAGGTACTTTTGTCTCTTATTAGATCTAGAGTAAAGTATCATATCTACCAGATCCACCTGTAGCAACTCGTTCACCCTCCCTTTCCCCCCGCATGCTAGCGAAACGCCGTATTGCGGGACGATGAATTTCGAGCGCGATATCCTTCTTGACTGCAGACATTATTATGATGTAAATCCGGACAGGGTAAATACTTTATACTATAATTCTGACCACGCGTAGTTTTCCAATGATCTAAACGATCTCTTTATCGTCCCAATAGGTACACTCAATCCTTCTCTCTCTCTCTCCGTTTTATATAGACCTTCTTCCACAAGCTTATCCTGGGACATAGGTGTTACGATACGTATATATTTTGATCTTTAAATATGAGTAAATGCAGACTGAACCATGATAATACATCTGGCTTACATAGGCTTTAGACGCTTCATCCGAAAGTAATATGGGTAAAGCAATGTTTTACAACATTAAACCTTCTCCATCGAAATACCGATCGTCCCCGTCACTTTTGCCGTCATAATACCTCTCGTTATCTTGTCGTACAGGTCAGCATAAATGGTCTGCTGTATGGTGGTAACTCCTCCAGCTTGAGAAGCTTAGAACTGGAGCAATCTATCGCTGTTTTCATCTGGTTTAGACGGTCTTCCTGCTGTTAAGATAGTGTAATATACCTCCTCCATCTCTTTCTTGCTGTTCTTTTCAAAGTTGAGATGCGCGGAGTTCGGTCCTTCTCCACATTTTCGATAAACCAACCTCTCTGTCCTTTAATACGATTTCTAATAGTATTGAGATCGTGTATCTGTATGCTATTATCTTTCTTATCCATCCTACCGGCGTAGTACTTGTTACAAGCATATTTTGATGCGATGAACGATTCGATATTGATCCTTCTCGAGCCTGCATCTTAATAACCTCTTGGGCTTATAGTTGTTAGATTATCTCCCGCAACCTCACTACCTGATTTATACTTGTAGAGACTATGCCCAAATTTCGATATGAATGACATAATGTCTCTTCACAAACAGACTACGCGCATATGTATCTTTCATGATAAAGGTATCAAAATCGCATCGGTATCGAACCTTTTCAATATCTTGATCTTTGCCTAAAGCTATAAAACCGAACTTTGATTTTCCAACACAACGCGCACATCTCTTTAAGCTTTTGTAAGGTCATGTCGGTGCTCACATGATCGTCATAGATATGTTTCAAGTCTGTATCGTCCATCTTAAAAAGATTATAAGGTTAGCATTATCTCTCAACATCTGTTTAGGAATCCTAGAGTATGTTTGACATATATAAAACAGTCTATAGCTCTATGTTTACCCATACTAAAATAAGCCTATATGTTATACTGTTTATCACAAGTGAAGAGGTTCGAGTCGGACGTTAAAATGATCTCTTCATTGTCCGAGTAAGAGAAATAGCCCATACCTTCTACGAGTGAAAAACATGGAATAATCGTTTATACTTGGGCTAGTACAACGATTTAGAGTTAACTTATACGTTCTTGAATCATAATCCATTGGGTTCCTTGAGCAGCCTAATTATGTCCTTGGTTTTACCTCAATTTGAAGGTCCACAGATAATACAACAGTTAGTTTTGGGTGGTAATATACCGTTCCTATTGCGTAGTATATACTACAAAACCGGTTTTCTCTTGCTGCCTATATTATTTAAATTTAAGAAACCTATCCTCCTCTTCGGAACTGACTGCGCTATATTTGGTACAGGTATGTTTTGCCATTATATCTTAGAAATGATTGTTTAATTCTATCTGAAAGTTGTTCTATTCGATTCAGCACCCAAAAAAATAAATAGAAAAAAACCCTCACTCGACTTTTTTCGTAAAGTTCGAATTTTTTTTGATTCCCCCCCCCTTACTCCCTCAAACACTGTGTTCCACCCCTTTGAATTTTGGGGACTCTTCAGATCTTGAATTCTACTGCCAAAATGAAGTTATAACAGCATTTTCATGAATGTGGACGAATTTTGTTTTTCATTTGCCCATTTTTGGTCTATTTTACCTGTACTAACCGTCTTGACTGGCTATATAATGTCTAATTAACCTGTATACTAACGGTACATTGTGAGCTAATTTCTCTAAAATAAAGACTCTGTTACCATTTTTCTGCTATGTCACGGTTAATTGAGGAGTGGGGGCTATTCCAAACCATTTTACCTGTTATTCCAAACCATTTAACCAGTTTGCGCTATGCTGCCATCCTAATTTTGCTACCAACTACCAGTCTCAGCTTGCTATGCTATCAGTCTCAGCTTTGCTGACTTCACTTGCTTGTGCTTTGGTCCCCTTCTTTAAAGTCAAGTGGCTCTAATATAGATTGACCTGATACTTCTTCATGCAAGATCGTTAAAATCAATGTGTTTTATTTTCTCACAAACAAAAATAATAATAAAAATAAATACCTTTGAGCGAAATCAAATCTGTGCATTTTGCAGCTTACACTCCTTTGAATACGAGCACCAGTTATTTCCTGTTGAAATCGGTTATCTTTTCATCGGAGGGCTTATTGAATATGATAGGCAAGAAGACGGACCATTGCCCGTCCAAAACAGTGACTACTCTTCTACCTTAGCCTGTATTTATACTCTTCATCGAAGAAATCGTACATGCACTACCTATTTCAAGATCGGATAATCTTTTATTCTTCAGTTCCCTCTCCCCGATGCTCGATAGCAGTTTAACTGCAAACATCTTCTATGAAGCTGATGGAAGCTATATGACTTTACTTCTAATGGTCCCTCGTATTTATACCCGACTTGAAGTAAATCGATACGTCCCTCAGTCTCCCAATAATGGTGCATCTGACGCATTAGACGGTGCTCATAGCTGGCCTAAATATATCAGTCGGGAGCGAGCAGAAGGCGAGACTGTCAGGAACCTTTGTTTCATGAGTGACCTTCGATTCCTAAATGATGGACCTCCAATTAATGCCTTGAATAAATAAGGGAACTCCGATTAATAATCAGGGATCTCTGATCAACTATTTTTTTTTGCCCCCAACATTTGATAACGTTATACGACTTGACATATGAGTATATTAAAATTGTTTTTTAGTAACGGTTCTTCCTTCCAAAATCAAGGTGTACTTACAATCACTCATAGATGGTTTACAAACCTCAGGCTCGATTACAAAGTGCTCACCACGAATTGGTTCTGTATTAATGTTTTCTCAAAAACATAAATTGAAATCAGCTTTTTTTTTGTACATTTAAATATTAATGTTTTTTGAGTGGCTGCAGATCATGAAAGTATCTTTTTAGAGTACTTTCAGTTAATGGGCTTCAAAACCTCGGATTTCACAAATATGTAATAATAAATCAAGTGGAAATAAAGTCCTGAGAGACAAGCTGACTTAAAAACCTCCCTCTACGCCTCGCCGTATAGCATTTCCCAAATATGCCGCCGCCACCATGACTATTTACGTTACTCGTCCACCAAATGGTCTTCAGAATTATTTTTTTATCTTCAAACCCCATTGTGATGGGAAGGTAATTCTACACTACCTCCGTCCTAGCCACATGGTGTACCAATGATATGTAGATAGACCGCCATGAAAAAACATACCGCTCTAGCATCGTAGCGTTCTGAAACATACTATGTCCTGGAAATATACTTCTCTATATACTGTGAGCGTTACTTATTTTGTCAGCATGTCTCCTGTTGTGCTCTTCCTGTAATGTGTTTTATAGTAACTTTAATTCAATGCTCTTTATAACCTACATTGTTGTATTTTATAGGTTATGATACTAAACAAAATGATTTTATGTGATAAATGTATAAATTTGATATATATAATCACTGCGTCAGCCCGCTTTTGAGCCATACTAACCGAGTGGCCGCCGTTATGTTAGCAAATATAGTGCCAACTTCTTCGAATAGAGAGCATCATATGGTCAACAAAACTAACCCTACGGCCTTTAATCTCAGTTTTTAAGGCTTAAGTTTAAGATCGTTATAATTTACGTTTCTTATACTAATTGTTAGCCTATCTACTCTTCTGTTCGCAATAAAATAAACGTTGCTTTTATTACTGTCAACATGCACACTGATGTATTTTCAACCAAGTGAACGTTATTAATAATGTAACCTGTCAACTGTTAAGTTCTCAATAGAATGGAATAAACGTTATTTAAAATTGTCAGCCTGGTTACTATTTTATTCTACATGAAGTGAACGTTACATACCATTATCGAGCATATATTGTAATACGACAATGTAAATACCTTGGAAAGTCCCTGAAAACCAATAATGTAACATAAATGAGTTGGTGGACTACAATGATAAACTTAGCTTCTCCTAACTTATTACCGGTAAAATATTGGAGGGAGGTGAATGCAGAGCATTAATAAAATGTTTCTATATCAATTCCATGTACTCTACGGTCGGCAACTTTATTTATTAAAAGGAATAGCTGCAGCCTTAAGTTCATTCTCATAAGATGACACTATTGCAGTGGTGTCAAGACTTCTGGACCATTGCGGATGACTGGCTCACAAACACACACACAACACGACGCCCTCTCTTTTTAAAATGGTCAGAATAATTGTTCACTTTAAACAACCCCCCCCTTCCCCCTTCATTCCCTCCTCCATTACATACCACCCACTCCCGACAGTGACACACACAGAAGTGTCGGTGGCATGGCCTTGTCCGAGTGCGTAGCTACGTCAAGGGCGTGTTCGCTGTGGTTCATACCCCCCTCCCCCCCCTGCTTCAATCCGGTAAGAGCGGGACGGGGGATTAAACGAAGGGGGAATGTATAGTCGACTCACAATTTAGTGACACTTACGTGAAGATAGAGATTGGGAAGTGAATAGTTGACCCATTATTAATTACACTTACATAAAGGTTGAGATTGGGAAGTATATAGTTAACCCAATATTTAGTGACACTTAGATAAAGACAGAGATTGGTAAGTATATAGTTGACCCACTATTAATGACACTTACATTAAGACAGAGATTGGGAAGTGTTAATAAGATTGTACACACTATTTAATGACACATTAAGACAGATATGAGAGTGTAAGTAGTAACCCACAATTTAGAGACACTTACATGAAGATTAAGAGACGAGGAAGTGTATAATCGACCCACAATTCAGTGACACTTACATGAAGACTAATTTATTAATACTAGCAACTGATCAGAGAAAACCGCGAGCTATGCTTGAATTTTGTACATCGGGAAAAAATATGAGAAAAGTGCTTGAATTTTACTGTCTTTGAGAATTTAAAGCGAGGATACATCTGAATAGCTTCTTGGAGCATATAAATTTCAAAAGTTTACTGGTGAGGACCACCCCCAAATAGTTTATAGGAGCATCTAATAAAAAGTGTATAAAAAAAATCCAGGAGCACTCTTAGTAGCTTCTAGGATTATCCTAATTTTGAAAACTTTTGGTAGGGACCACTCCAAATTCTTGGAGAGGTAGGCCTACTTATTAACAATACTTGCTCAGGTACTACTTACATTTGGTGAATGTTCAACACACCTTTTACAACAAAAAAAAAATCATTTCAGAACAGTTCGTCCAGAGTCTTACAACCGGAGGAAAAAGCTTTTAAAAAAATCGAAAAAATTAATTTTTGTTCCAGGAAAACTGGAAATTATGCTGGAATTAAGGTTTGAGTGGCCACCCTGCTTTAGTTGCATATTAGGCCAGAGTTCATCGTCAGCTTGTATGCCTCAAGTGGAGCGCTATACTAAATACCAGATGACACCTACCTAAACTCGAATGGAATGGGTCAGTTTTTCACATGAAACTGGCCCATTCCATTCTGGTCTAGTTAAGTGTCGTCCTGTATTTAGTATAGCACCGCACTCGAGGCGTATTAAGTCTGACTCTGATACCTGCCATAAGAAACGGGAAGTGTATTTAAAAAAAACGCAGCACTTGAACATTTGCTTAAACTTGAATAAAAATATTACATTGAGAACAGTCAATTTATCACCATCTTGACGGATGAGCAGTCATTACTTGAGTCCAGAGAAATTCTTCGACGACTGGTGGGTGTCGAATCCAATGGCGAGGGCACGCGGGCCCCCGGAATCAGCCCCAATCAGACTGATTAAAGGTTTGGTTGAATAAAGAAGCCTACGGAAAAAAACATATCAGTCCTTTGGTACAGGATAAGCTCAAGAGGACGCAATCCTGATCTGTGATAAATCTTTAAGTTTCAGGAAAAGGGGGGAGGGGGGGGGAGAGACCAAGAATGAGGTGAAAGAAAAATTCAAAAGGTCTGATATGACGGAGAGGGACGTGACTCCAGATTTTAGTCAGCAATCATAAAGTCCTGGGAGGAGGAGTAGGATGGTGTAGCGTTAAGGGGACAAGAGGATTAAAACACAGCTAAGAAGATGGTTTACCTTAGTGAGGTAAGGTGGACAGGGGGAGTGGGGTCAAAGCTTTCATAGGAGCATCATGCCCTATACAAACGGGCGATAGTTTCATACTTAATTCGTTCGGAAAACTTGTAAAGAAATAATAATGGCAACTATCACGAAAACCCGCTTCGGCGACCGCGTGGTCTAAGGCATGATGCTCTTGATACCTAGCTCGTAGTAAGACGGGGTGCTAAAAAAAAACTTGACATAACTAGCTAAGTGGCCACTACAAAATATTCGTCTCACATTCACCCGGTCATTGTTTTTATCCTTGTTTTGTGAATAGATAATGATATTATCAAAGATTAGATTCCTTTCTGAAAATGGTTTCTTTTTACTATCAAAATACATTTGATTAAAAACACTATTTTTAAATAATTTTTCAAAACATTAACTTACTTTTTTATACTCCATTCACGGTAGGAATTACTCTCTGAAAGGTCTTTTTTCCTACCAAAATCCTACTATATAATAACTTTCTGGTAGGGAAAAAGGCCTTTCAGAAGACAATTCCTACGCTGAACAGACTTTACTAACTTTTGTTTGAAATACAAGGAAATACTGCTAAATTTTCTAAAGTTAAGACAACTTGTAAACTACCTTTTCCACGTGAGCGTCTGTACCTAAACATCACTGAATAATAATAATAATAATACTTAGCCCCGCGTATTACTACCCGTTTGTATTGTGCGCTAACATCACTGAAAGCTATGGCCTTGCGTTACTAACAAATAACGCACAAGTTTTACTGATGGTTCCTTTTTTTTACTGTCGCAATGATAGTTGATCGTTTCAACAGTACTCGTTGACTTGCACTGCATTCGGTACCGATTTAAGTACGGAAGAATCGTCCGTGTGTACAGGCTCTGCATTTGCCTGCAGGGAGAGCGTATCAACCATTGAAGTAAAAAAAAAAAACCTCAGTTCACCCAGCTGGGATTTGAACGCTGACCTCCCCGCCTCCATCACACCAGACTAGATGAACGTGGAACAGTATTTTTAATACTGAATTTTACTATCCGTTCAGGTAATACGCTTATGTACTAATTACGTTAATATGCTATGGATAAAGACGGTTGAATGTATAGGAAGTGTACCCGCATTTGCGTGGAAGGAGAATGTAAAACCATATAGGAAATACCACCCTAAGTACAACCAACCTGTATTCGATACACCTCATAAATTTTTGTGATAAAGAAATTGGTAAAATATAACACCGGTTTATCAAAACAAGATGATCTCTTATTTTAAATTTTTGTCCTTTTATCTCTTCTCTCTATTTACAACCACTAGGTATACACTTTTTTTTTTAGACGCATAATGGCCTTCTCTTCTTCAATATTAATCTCTCTTTCCGGTTTCTTTTCAAAGAAAACATCCACCTATGTGTTTGCCATTTGGTTTTCTCAAAACAAAATGTTTTCTTCAGTTTCGTTGATTTAATTTTAATTTTATTTCCCGATCCTCACCCCTCCTGTATGTAACCTATATGGTATTTTCAAAACAAAATGGCCTACTCGGGTTCACTGGATTGATTGAAATTCCACTTTCTTTCTTATTCTCAGTTCTATATAATGGCTATTTTCTTCTCCTAAAACAAAATGGCCTCTGCTTTATTATTTAACTTACCATTTTAGGCCATCCAAGCACCTGAAAAATTGGAGACCTAATAGAAAACACAGAAAAAAATGTGTGTCTTGGTAAAAATAAGGAAAATTTTAAAAAAACTGGAATATTTGTGAATTCTGAACATTTAAATAGTAGGTCTTTGTATATAAGAAAGATCGAACTGAAGAACCACGTAAGCTGGATGATTATAAAACAGCTCTTATATTTCCCATTCCCCTTTTACCCCTGAAACATTGGGTTGCATATTGACTGCATATTTCTAAGCATCAAACTACGTGACTTTACATTGGCTAATTTTATATTTTTTAAATGTTGATTTATCTATACCTACTTCTCTTTAAAGTGTTTGTAAAAATTATAACTCCTTCTGGAAAACACAGGGAATTTTTTTTCTTGATAAAAAATCATGGCAACCCTGAATTTCCTCTCCTTGTATGTATCCTCCCAGACACAAGGCAAGCAAGAGAACCCCGGTTTTGGCACAGATTGGACGGGAAACACATTAATTTGTGCTCTCGAGTTGACCGGCATGCGTGACCCCAGCGACGACTTGACTCTGTGTAGCTTGGCATGAATGAATAGCTTGCTCTGACTTTGAATGTTCAGTTCACTTCATTCACGGATGAATGATTCATCTCCGCCCGGGTAGATCTAATCAGGCTACAACACTGACCCTGCTATCATCTGCCTCGGCGCTCTTGTCCTGTGTGTGCGTGTGTGTGTGTGTGTGTGTGTGTTTTGTGTATATAGGCGGACCGTCATTTTCTTACTCATCTGAAAGGGTGTGTTGTGCTTTATTTTTTTTATTAGCACCGCATCTTACTACCCGTTCGGTATATACGCATATGTACTAATAATTACGCTAATGTGTTAGGGATGAGGGAAGTTGAATTTAGACGACGATTACCCGTATTTGCGTGGAGAAAGAGTGGAAAACTATTTATGAAAAATCACCCTCACTGGGATTCGAACCCTGATCTCACCGTCATCGGCAGCGCCGCGAAGGTTCAGCAGGTGTGCCTTGGGAGTTTGGGGAAAGATAAAAAAAAAAACAAAAAAAAAACGAGAAAATATGTTAGGAATAAAAATAAATCTTTTTAGATCCATTAACTCCATGGCGTCAGCCCGCAATCGAGCCTAATCGACTGAGCGGCCGCTGTTGTTGTATTAAAGCAGTGGTTCCCAACCTGGGGGGGGGGGGGGGGGGGGCGTTTAGCACTTGCAGAGGGGCGTGGGATAGTTTTAAATTACATTTAAAATCATAAAAATATTGAAGGTATTTTTTAATTTAAATCACTTTTCCGAAGTAATTAAGATAATTCATTCTTTTGGTACTGCAGCACTGCATATCCGCTGTAATAAATTCAGTTACCAGCCAAAAGTGTGCAAGCACATGCTTATTTTCAAGCCCGCAAGCCTCGAATTCACCCTCAAATTCTTCTCTCTACACTCCACCTACAAGAGGTTTTCAAACTCTTTAGACTGAAGGAACCCTTGCACCAGAAAGAATAAATGATGGAATCCTCGTAGCGTGTTTTAATGTTATGAACATTCAAAAACGACAGTTAACTTTTACAAGTATAAAAGTACACAACAAACGGAAAATATCACACATTCTGGCTGCACCATTGGCAAATGTCCTTTATTCATATTTGAAAAAAATATCAGTTATAAAAACTTATGCTATTTTATGTTGTGAAAAACAAATAAAATTACCTCATGGAGCCCAAGTGCTCTGTTGAGCACAGTTTGAAAAACGCTGCCCTAAGCTACCATTGTGCTACGTGCAACTCTACCGAATCTTCAACTCTGACTCTCATAAAAAACTAAACAGCGTTTTCGTCTCAAAGTGGAAAACTATTTCCGGTGAGCTCTTGTCAAACATCAAACACAATATTCAAGAAATGATGAAAACAAAACAATGACAGCCATCACGAAAATCTTGTCAAATGTTATACCACTATCCTTCTGGTGTTATATTGATTTTTATATAAAATAAATTAGTGACTAGAAAGCATGAAAAACATATTTTTTTATAAATATTTCAAATTATAGGGGTGAATTTGATTATCTACCAAAGGGGGTGTCAGTGAAAAAAGTTGGTACCACTGTGTTATAGAGAGATGTGAGATGGTGGAACATTTTCAGTTTTATGAAACGTTTCAGAAATTATTTTTTTAAATTTTTTTTCCAGAAAATGTTTTGCCTTTTATATTGGAACAAACGTATTAGAGCTATCCCCCATTTCAAAAATTTCACCTTCAGTGAAATATTTTATTTTTTGTTTAGGAACTATTAATTATACGCTCTTGATTAATAAGCTAGTGTTCTAAAATTAACATTGCTGGTATCTTCATTAACATTCTCATTGCTATAGAAACAACTTTAACATATTTGATGAAGTTTAAAAATTAATAATAATCGATTTAAACTTTAATTACAAATATAGCGTACTTTATATAACAATGTAAATATCAAGGAACATTATCAACCTTGTTTATTTTATATCAGTCCGACACCCTAGCTCAGTCGATAATGTGTCGCTCTACTGAGTCAAAGGGTCCCGGGTTGGATTCCTGGCATGGCCGACAAATGTATCATTGGTGACACTTAGATTCCAGCTTTAACAGTGATGAATTAACCGCCAGAGGCTGGATATTGGGTCTATTATAGAGTTAAGGTACTTTATAAGTCGTATGCTGATATAATGAGTCGGTTCAGAAAATAAATGTTAAATACCTCAAATGAATGAAAATGGAAATTTTAGAACAAAAGTTTGTCATTCAACAAATGGTTTCTCGATAATAAAGACAACTCTAAAAATAATTTAGCACACACATTAAAACTCTTTATTATCTGCGAGACGTTGAAAATCAGAAACATAATCAAATGAGTTACAATAAAGCAATACCAGCTATTCCAGTTCTCTCGTCACACTCACGAATCGAACACAGGGTTTGGTGATTGAAGGTGTCTGTTCTGCTGTATACGTTTTAATACTACACAATTATAATCAATGCCTTTACGAATATTTGATTATTTGAAATTTGTACTAGAAAATTTTCATCTTCACATATAAGACGCGTCGAACCGGATTACCAATACGCCTCTATCGCAGTTTTTATTATATTGAGGGGGCAACGGAAATATGCACATGGCCCATCGATTTGATGACTGTCGATGGGATTACGGGTCATCGTGACTCTCGTTTTCACACCTGGACATCTGACAGGTGCTGTTATATTCGTTCGCACACCTGGCGTCCAGTGACAATGGCGTACCCGGGGAAAGTTCTCACAAGGGAAGAAGGAATACGTGATCAATCACCACATGGTCACCTTTTTAATAAATACTAGTACTCTACCAACCACGGTGGGCACGCGGTCTAAATGTCAAGCTCATTTTGACTGATTTGCCGGTGTTGGGTAGGTCGTTGTTCGAATCACGGCCAGGTGTATTTAAGGTTTTTTTTTCCCTAAATAGTGTTCTACTCTCCCTTCATACAAATGCGGGTACACTTCTTCTAAAATATAAACTTCCTAATCCCTAAGTCCATAAGCGTAATTAGTACATAAGCTTATAACACGAACGGCTAGTAAAACGTGATGCTAAAAAATGTGCCTTTTATATTATTATTTATTTATTTTATTATTTAGCACCGCGTCTTACTACCCGTTCGGGTTATACGCTTAAGTACTAATTACTCTAATGGATTAGGAATTGGGAAGGTTGAATAGAGGAAGTGAACCCGCATTTGCGTGGAGGGAGAGTGGAAAACCATTTAGGAAAAACCACCCCCAGTTCACCCGACCGAGATTCGAACCTCGATCTCCCCGTCCTCGGCAGTCGGGCTCAACACGACTAGCGCGTTAGCCAACTACGCCACAGAGGCGGGTTGCCTTTTATAATATGCATACTCCAAGCCAAGTGCTTTTCGGTTTACGTACTGATTACTGAGCTAAGGGTTTTGAGATCGATTCCAGGCAAGGCTGTAGAATGAATCAACGGTGAAATTGGGGATTCTGGGTACTGCGTATTTATCTTTTCTAAAATAAGCCTTTACTATCCTTTTGCTCAAAAAGTACAAGTTAAATACTCTAAATAGCAATAGTAATAAAAATTTATCTGCATTTAAATAAATGTCAATTTTTCAGCAATTGCATTAATACAGTGATATTTTATCAATGTTTTCTACACTGGATTTGGTTTCAAATGCTCTAAATAGGGGTCGGAAACCTTTTTGGGCCCCGATCGATTTATAAATCTATCAAAGGTCCCACGATCACCCATGGTTTATTTATCTAATTTCTCCCCCCCCCCCCAATATATATATTTTTAATAGGCCTACTTTAATTATTATGTCCCCTCCCATCTAGAAAGAAAATATAGAATTAGTAAAATGTGTTTTCTCAAATTAAACTACCAATTCTTTTATAAATGTTATAAAGTTGCATGAGAATTATATCTAAAACTATAATGAAACATATAATCCTATTAATGATTTTGCCTACCCCTGACGTCACGACAAATCAGGATAGAATCTCCCAAGTAAAAGAATTTACTTTTTATTCAGCAAGTTTTAAAAATATAACGTTGAAACAAAAACCATTCATTCTTAAATAATTTTAAAAATAGTCCTACAGTGTCAAAACATTTTTATTTTTATTTTGAAATAGTTTTTTTATATAGACGTATTTTTTATAAATCCTCTACAACTTAGGCTATTTGGTTTAGTCACGGAAATGGCCTGTAGGGAGCTTTCCTGCCATGATGTGAATCAAACAAGTCCGTGGTAGCATGTCTTTATAGAATAGGGAACATGTAAAAGTCAATTTTAAAAAGCAGGTAAATGTTTTCAAGGCACAAATAGTACAGTGACTGTGTAAACTCGTCAGAGGAAGAGGGGAAGTTTTATCACTTATCAGTAAATAAACAAGAGCCCTCACAGGGTGAACCGCTCATTTTCTTCCCTCTTTTTCTATTTCTTACATTGGTGTATAAGTGTGATTAGTGCCTAGACTGCTTAGGTGCGTCAATATAAGATGCAACCCGCTTGCAAAATAGCTTCAAAATATCCAAGTAGGCAACGCCATTATTATTATTATTATTATTATTATTATTATTATTATTATTATTATTATTATTATTATCACCGCGTCTTACTACCCGTTCGGGTTATACGCACTTACGCTAATGTGTAATGGTAGGGTTATTGTGAGATGAAATGGAGGACCTACAGTTTAACGTGGGATCCGAACCACGGTAGAGGCCTGGCATTCATCACATTCAAAAGTTGTGATTAATACACATCTTGTCAGAGGTGAAGGAAGGGTTTGGCAATCAGATAAATCTGTGCCGGGGGACCGAGGATTGAACCCCGGACCCCCAGCACAGAAGTCTGACACCTTACCCTTAGACTGCCAGGTCACCCAACGTCGTTAATAAGCGCGGATACTTTTGAACACTGGCTACTTGCCAAAGGCAGGGTGTTTCCAGTTCAACATAATTTTGGATTGTGATAAATTTAATTTCCAATGTAGCAGAATCGAAATGATTAGAGATGGAATAAATTTCCTGAGATCTCTCTTCAATAGCACAATGAGGAAATTGGTTTAAAATAAGTCTTGAAACTGGTACTAGCTTCCCAAACTTGGTGAATCTTATCGACTTTTTGTGTGCGCACATAAACTTTTGAACTAACCTTAAATAAATACTATTTTCAGCGCATCTCATTACTCGTTCGAGATGTATATTACGCTAATGTGATAGGAATTAGAATGGTATAATTGAGAGGAAATGCATTCGCACTTGCGTGGGAGAAGAGTATTCGAGGTCTGACCTAGGATTACGCTAGTTTGTGAGTCGTGTGTTTATATAGTCACTTTCCAGTGTAGGTATTCAGAAAGGTCACGATAAATAATTATTTAACTATAATTTTAAAAAGGTTTCTAAGTCATGTGCTAATATAGCCAATTCTCAGCATGTTTAGAAAGTGCACGAATAACTTTCCAATTGATTTTAAAAATCAAGAGAATCATTATATTATACAATTAGTGACAAATTTGTTTTTCAAACAACATAGCAATAAGCAACAGGCTACAGGCATATGGTAGTTATGTTTTCATTAAACGCAGATTTAAAACTGTTTCAATTTTCTAAGAAAATAAAACAGTTTTTTAAGTAGTTTATATTAGAAATAGAAATAGGAACAAAGCGTATTCAATGTACAGTAGCCCCATGGCTTCTTTGGTGCTGACTGACAGCTGACGGCTTTGAAAAGTTACCAGACCAAATTATGTATCCCTACGTCGAACCATATGATCTGCAAAAAACATGTGTTTAGCAGCTGTCACTTCTGACAGTCAAAATTTAGGTATATACCTAAATGTTGACTGTCAGAAGTCAGCTTTGAACTGTCAGTCAGCACCAAAGTAAGTGTCTGAAGCATGAATTTATTTATTTAACAATGCTCAGCATCATGGTCATCAACGATTTAATCTAAGTGGTAAGGGACATTGCAGTGTGGTTTATAGGTAACGCACCCGCAATAGTTCGGAGAGGGATTGGAAAAATCTCCCCACATTACATCCGGCAGGGCTTGAATCATTACAGACATACCTCACTCTTTCGACGGGTTAGGGACCAGGACCCCTAATTTTTAAATTTGCGAGAAAACTCGCAGCTCATGATCTCGCAAACGGGATGCTGTACCAAAACATAACTAGTTTTGAAATATTTCTATTGTTGCGTGTGTCGGTGTGTGACGTTTCGTTTACGACTCAGTTTTCATTCTGACAACACTGTTACGCCATGAGTGGCTCCCCAAAAGATTGAGTCAAGGGGACACCACACTGCACCATTGTGCAAGATACGTAATCGAAAGTAAATGCTATCATTATATTGAGTATATCATTTGCTACGATTGGTTTGGTTTTATTAGGAACCCATCTTCCATTTGTTTTCAACTAAGTTTACTGTCTCAAATTTTGCTCGGATAATATAAGTATCAGTTAATTAATCATATATCACAAGTTACCTTAGCTCATCTATACAACTATATTATAAAATTTTAATTTTGTCTGAATAAAAAATAACTTTTTAGTTTGAATTTAGTTTAAAGAAGAATATTGGGGTAGTCTATTTAGAGTCAAATACTTTGTACATTTTTTATTTAAAAACATAACAAATGAAATGCTTATTCATACAATCTAAAATGAAAGGTTATTTTTTTTTAGTCTGATAAAATACATTTAAAAATAAATTAATGTAGTTAGGATTTGAACGCGAGTTCCCTAGATTATGAGGGTATCACGTTGCCAACTCAGTCAAGTTAGCATTTTAAGCTAAGAAGAAGAACATTAAGATATATTATTGCAATCTCACACAAGCCAATATTTTTACTTAAGGGTTGCATGAATCGTCCATTGCAATAATATTTTTACTTCTGTAAACATAATTTTGCACAATGGTAGATTTATTTCAACAAAAAATACTCTCAGAAGTTCGTAACCGAAAAGGAGGATGGCGTCGATTTTGTTTTATGATGGTTTACTCGCCAGACAAGCCCTGTCTCTCACGGTGTGAGGTTGGCGAGTAGAATCCTCTCACAATTCGCTAGTGTGACGTAAGTTTTCACAGCTCAGACGTTTCGAGATTAGGGGTTTTCGTGATTGTGTGCGAGATGCGAGCTACAGTAGCCCCATGGCTTCTTTGGTGCTGACTGACAGTTCACATCGGACTTCTGACAGTCAACATTTAGGTATATACCTAAATGTTGACTGTCAGAAGTCACAGCTGCTAAATACATGTTTTTTGCAGATCATATGGTTCGGCGTAGGGATACATAATTTGGTCTGGTAGCTTTTTAAAGCCGTCAGCTGTCGGCCAGCACCAAAGAAGCCATGGGGCTACTGTAGCAACCCTCTATCTTCTCGCAACGTTTCAAAATTAGAGGTTCAGAGCACTCACGAAATTTGAAAATCGATTAAAAGTGAATTATAACCTTTATTTGACTTGCAAGTGTATTATGGCTGTGTTTATCATGTCAAGAACAATACTTTCTTGGGTTTTTTTTTTTGTGCGCTACGTTTTATGACCCATACACATGGGTGATGGTTTCATAATTAATTCAGTATAGAAACGTTTACTGAAATAATTATGGCAGCTATCATAAAAAAAATCAGTTAATTAGCTACTACGTACGTGAATTCACATGGTCAGCCTTGTTTTGGGAACATTACTTACAAAAAATAAAGTTCCTCTCATAAAATGGTAATATGTGTAAATTAAAAATGTATTGTATAGTTTGAAACCATCCGGCAATTTATTTTAAATGAAATTCTATAAAATAC
The DNA here is from genome assembly GCA_033556935.1 of Timema podura. Taxonomy (NCBI): domain Eukaryota; kingdom Metazoa; phylum Arthropoda; class Insecta; order Phasmatodea; family Timematidae; genus Timema; species Timema podura. The sequence goes on from JAVRXN010000008.1 coordinate 15,315,132, forward strand.
ATTTGATTAAAACCAATTACCTCAATTTTAGTTTCAAAATCAACATCACTGTTCCAATTTGCTTAAGTATGTCTTCTGCGCAGGCACCTTTATAGTCAAACATCGTTGGTTGACCTATGACATTACCAAACTACGCTAAAGCTATGATGATAGCTACTTATTTTGCCAATAGTTGCCATGATACTCTGTCGTTAGCACGGTAAAAGTTGATCTGTACTTAATTAGGTTCTGAATCAAGATCAAAGCATATAGAGAACGTCAATTCGCATTTAAAGAAAATGTTCCCGCGTTTAAGTGCAGTTTAGAGTGGTAAATTATTACGGGGTAAACCTTTCAACAGCCATTCGATCGATAATTTAACTCCGATTTCCACGTCTGCCTGCAAAACAGTTAATACGACTTTAGACATCGTGCCTTAATCAGTGAATTTAATAAATTTGCATAGAGGCCAAGGTAGAAGGAAGGCCTAGGTTACTTTTATCTTATCGGTGTCACGCAAATGAAAGTGCTTCACTCTAGTAGCGACATTTGGAACCTTACATTTAATTCCGCTTTGATATCGTTCAGTTCATATCGACAACTATGAGAATCTCCCATTATAGATAAGATTACTGATTAATTTTTGTAAGTTTTATTTATTATGTTACCATCTGCATCGGTGGACACGTAGGATAAACGTCGAGCTCGTCTAGTATGTTTTGTCTGTAACCGAAAGGTCGGGTCTCTGGTCCTGGCAGGTGCGTCTACAAAGGTTTTTTTCCGTGCTTCATTCATGCAAATGTGGGCATATTTCCTGTGCAGCTAAGTGCAGATTTCCTATATGGATAGTAATACGTAGTTAGAGGGGTTGGGGGGAGGGTGAACTAGTGTATATTTGCGTATACTTTTTTTTTATTTAAACTTCACTGAAAGCTAGGAAAACTACGACCTCCACTATCACCAAATTACGCCAAAGTTTCCATGATAGTTTCTTGTTTTGCTAATAGTCACCATAATATACGGTTGTTCACACTTGTACTGAACTACGTACGGGAACATCGGCCTTGTGTATGAAGAATAATCACTTAAGATTGGTTCATACTAAAACAATTATGACCAAGACTTTTTCGTGTACTAATTACACGTTTTTCTTCAAGTTTGTTTTCGAATTCTCTGAGTAATAGGTAAAAATCAATATTATAGCTCTATGCAATCATTACTAACAGTAACAGAGTCCTTCAAGGGAGAAAACTAGACGTGTGTGAAGCACCGAAAACTTCGTCTTCACTTCGAATATACTTCATCTTTGACTTCGATTCGAAAGTACAATTTTGGATTCGAAAGTTACAAAGCTTTGCCAATAAAAATATTTAAAGTTAAAATACACATTTATATCTAATTTTTTTTCATTTTGTGATTTTTCGTAGCCTTCATTAACCCTAAAAGGTAGCAAGCTTATATTTTTGGTTCTACTATGGCGCGGCTTATAAGAAAGAGCCACAATGTCGAGGTAAGATGATACCTTTTAGGGTAAACGAAGCATAATATATCAGTGTTAAAATTACAAAATATAATAGAATTAAACTACATAATAGTTTAATTTATCGGCTTAGGACGAAATATAACATTTTGTAAATTATATTTAATAGCTAATTTTATTTTTAAATTAAGTATTTGAACTTGGTTTCGGTGGTAAAATGTTTCCCCTAGTGCACAAACAAGTATACACCAGATCCTCAGCCTTATGGGAGTTACGCTGTGCTCCTTGCAACCAGGTTGAGTCCATCAACACTGGAGTTCGCTAGTGTCAATGCTCAGTGATAAAAACCCTCCGAAATGTAAAGTTGCTAAAAGACATGTTCCTCATAAAGGGACCATTGTAATCGTAATGAGCAGTCTGCTTTTTGTGAGGTAGGATTATGTGAAGAGGGGGTTGGGTCTCTAGCTGAACCTAGCTTTGTGGAAGCTAGCCGATCGACTCGAGAACGAAACCATGTTTATAGTGAGTTTTTTTTTCTTGTCTGTGCCCTAGTGTCAATTCTACACTTATCTAATACAGACACAAGGATACAAGGATACTACTACAGTGTGATACTACGTTTGGTTCGAGCGGTATTATTACAGACCTAAGCTATACATTATCCGTGGGATGAGTCAGGCTCTTAAGGGGGTCGCCTTCTCCGATCACTGAGACGCGTTGCAGATGTCCAAAAAATCCCGCATCATTTAAGAAATCATTTGATATTTCAAAATATGATTCATGCTCAAAATAAAGCTAGCTGTAAGTTATCAATAAGCCCTTATAAAATTAAAAACCTGTCATTTTAAGTTTAACAAATTAAAATATATATTTCAGTAATATTCATTATAGCTGTAGCAAGGAGAACTATGAAATTATAATATAAGGAACGTAATTAGATGTTACATTTACTTACTGTACTTGTTTTAATTGACTTCATAATTCTTGATAAAATTATGTCTTTCCTTATATAAATCATCTTGCACGTTGTGTTTCTTATTTTTATGTTGACTTAGTTGGCCAAAGAAGTTATACCAATCAATTTAAGTAAATGTAACATCTAAGTACGTTCCTTATATTATAATTAATATATATTTAAAAAAATAGTTAAATTAGCTTGTTTTCAACGACATTTTACTCGTAAATATCGCAGTTTTGAGACCAAAGAAAAATGTTGTAAGCATAAGATATAATCTAGTTGTTTGGAAGTGCCAGAACTGCTATTCCCGTAAGAAATAATGGCGGTGTGAGCATAATTTCCTGCAAGACTTTATGCTTTTTTTGGTGGAACTAAATTATAGTAGAATTCTGATAGTAAAAACTTTTAGAAAATATTTTTATGGTCAACTATGATAACATTTTTCAATATTATTAGTAGGTCTATTATTACATAGTCATTTTGACCGCTCCGGATCACATGATGACGTATGCATGCATTAAAGTAGAGCTAGCAGCCTTTCTGCTGTCAGTTAAGGTTCTTCTTATTGAAATTCGACAGTATATTATTATACCCTGGGACGGTTTCATAAAAATAGTTTTTCTCTCATTTTGATACTTTATGGTGACATGTGTCGCTGTTGCGCCGAGGCAAGGAAGGGTATTATTCTCCAGCACCGAATAGAACGGGTGGGCGTGGCACTCAGGGGCTGCTAGGCTAGCGCCGATATCGATTCTCTCGAGTTGGCCAGGTATCGACCCTCTCTCTCGCGCGCGTCGTGTCAAGGCCATTTCTCCCTACTCTCTCTCGAAAACCATATCGTGTGCAAGGAAAACAACTGTTTGATTCTCTGAAAGATATTATAGACGGTAAATAACTATAAAAAAAGCTTTTGGGAGCATTAAACTAAATAATTTAGTGTAGCCAACTTTGATAAATAGTTACCAGAATAATTTTATCTTTCAGCTGTCAAGATTTACTTAATAGTATATATCAAAAGCGGCAGATCGTTTAGTCTGCTGGTTTACTGGCGATCAGTAGATATTATAGAGAAAGATAAGAGAGAGAAAGAAAACCAAATATAAATAGCTAATATTCGGGAATCGTGGCTGGAAAATAATACGCGAGGCTCACAAATACCTATATTATTATTATTATTATTATTATTATTATTATTATTATTATTATTATTATTATTATTATTATTATTATTATTATTATTATTATTATTACTACTACTATCCTACTGGCATTTACACTTCGTCAAAAGTGACCGTTGCAGAGCATATAATCTGGCCTGAAAAACCTGTTCCAATAACTTCAGTAACTGTGCTCCTACCTCCTTGTAGCGATCTCATTGGATATACACTGCTATGCTTGGGATGTGTTCCACAAATAACTTTGATAGATGGTCTCAATGTTGGTTGGATGCAAGAATTTAAACTTAGCGAATATTGAACGTTGTTAGCTATCCGGAGTAATTATTTACTAACAATTAATTTAAAGATAATAATAGATTAAGTGAAAACTTTGGTCCATAATGTGCGGGCTTTTTACGCGTATAATAAAAATAATAAGGTCTCCTGTGCGGTTTTCATGGAATGAATCTAGCCCAAAAATATATTAGCACTAAATAGATATAATTTTGTCCCCCCCTCCTATGCTATAGACTTCGACAGGAGTGTGTGGTGATAAAAAAATAAAAATAAAGAATTCATACTAAAGTGTGCATTTAAATTATTACGAGCGTTAATATCAATTATTTTTGTTTGATCGACAAAATTACAATTATTGCGTAAAGTGCAAATTTATGTAAAATATGCATTTATCATGAGTTTACAATATGATTGAGAAAAGTAAAAAAAAATACCTACCCCTGGAGGGACTCGAACCCTCAATCCCCGGCTTAGGAGGCCGATGCCTTATCCATTAGGCCACAGGGGCTGTTGAGACATTGAAAGCGCGACACATATCTTAAGCTAAGCGCACGAAACCTTAGTCTTATGGATGAAATTTTTTTGATGTGTATTATTAACATTAACATTAGCATTAAATAAAATGCATATATTATAAAAACTAAAGCTTTGATAATAATAATAATCATCATTATTATTATAAAGTTACTGAAACGACGTCTCTAACCCGAGAATTTAGGAGTTTTAATCTCAACACGGTGCAATGGAGGCGGCCATTTACAACGTGTGATTACCCATCCTCGCTCCAGGCAAATGCTAGATATTTTCTTTAAACTAAGCCAAACTTGTACTGTTTCCGTTTATTCGATTACAAATTGTACTTAGAATATTAGTGCTGTGTATATGATATATACACACAGCCAGTGGCGGATCCAGACCATTTTAATAGGGTGGTCGTAATTATAAATAATATAGTTACTTACAATGCTAGATTTCTGTTTAGAGCCATTTTATAGTTTCTCATTCATATTTGATCTTATGTATATTTTAAACCGTGGTCATCCTCTCCAATTTATTTAAAATCAGATAGTTTTTATAAACTATTTGGAGTGACCCTCCTTAAACAATTTTTTGAAAAACGATTCACCCTAGAAGCTATGAGTATTATTCGCCTTGATTTGTTTTTAAACTAGATTTTTTATAAGCCATTTGAAGTGTTACCTAAAAATTTTTGAAATTTGGATGTCCACTGGAACCTATTTAGAGTGATTCTCACCTTAATTTCTTATGATAGTTAAATACCTATATAAGATAATCTTTGAAGTGGTATTCCCTGACAACATTTTGAAAATTAAATTATTTCAAAAACTATGCTAATTTGGGATGGTCCTTGCCTGAATATTCTTCAAAATTACATGCATCTAGAAGCTATTTGGAGTTGTCCTCCCCTCAAATTTTTTAAATATGGATTACCTTGGAAGCTATTTAGAGCTTTTCTCCTCTGACTTTTTCTGCTAGTTAGATGCCTCTAGTCTATTAGTTATTTTATGTGGTCTTTTCTGGGAAATTTTTGACAATCTAGAAGTCATTTGGAGTTTGATTTAAGGTCATTTTTCAGCTTCATATTCAATAATATAAAATTATTTGAAATATATCAGGGGGGAGGATTTATTCCAGGGTGGCAGAGTCCCCCACAGTTCCGCCGCTCCTGCTGTCCACACATACTCAATATTTGGTATTTGTGCATGAAATGCTCTCAGGCAATGATTAGTATTCTTTGATGTGTGGTAGTCTACCGTCTCTATGTGGAACAATTTTCGTTACTCGCTTTGCACGACAAATATTTGTACATGAAAACCAATATTTTTCCACACTTGCGAGTCATATCGAACAATGAATGAACGTGGACGAAAAATGAACGGGTGGACCAGGATTAAGATGTGTCTATGAATAAAAAGATAAAAAATTGTAAAAATTTATCTGTGTTTATTTTCTTTCTAAAATTTGAACTTTCATTTTATTTCTTTGTATTAGTTTTCTAACTTTCACAGGGGGGTCAACTGACCCTTTGACCCCCCCCCTGAATCCGCGCCTGCACACAGCAATAATATTGAATAGGCTATATATTAATATATTATATATATATGTGTACATAGGGCTATTATATAATAGGTCATTGACGTTATTTGTTTCGTTAATTATCAAATTTAAATTATTATTTATTTTTGCAATTGAGCGTGCGTGATAGGCCAAAACTATAGCTGCAGTTAATATTATTATTTTTTTAATTAAAGGTGTTCATTGTGCACTTTCTGAACCAAAAGATTATATTATCAGCACAAGACTTGCAATCTAACTTTTGAACAGACTCACCATATAACAGCTAGTACGTCATTCATTTGAGTACTATTTCTGGTTAGTGAAATGTGTGGTGCTGATATGTTATATCAGTGGTATTCAACCTGGGTACGCGTACCCTCACAGGTACGCGAAGACATTTTAAGAGATACGTAAAATTTAAAAATATATATATATATTTACACACACATATATCACTTAAAATGTATTATTTTGTATGCATTTTTAAAAATTTATTATAAATGTTGATTACAGAATATATGTAACTTGCATTATGGACTAACAACTTTGAGGGTTCAAAGTTGAAGATAAACTATATCTTGGGGTACCTTACGCGAAAAAAAGGTTTAATACCACTGTGTTATTTATAATGACCCACACCCGCCTCGGTGGCGTAGTTGGCTAACGCGCTAGTCGTGTTGAGCTCGACCGCCGAGGACGGGGAGATCGAGGTTCGAATCTTGGTCGGGTGAACTGAGGGTGGTTTTTCCTAAATGGTTTTCCACTCTCCCTCCACGCAAATGCGGGTTCACTTCCTCCAAATTCAGCCCTCCTAATTTCCTAATCCATTAGAGTAATTAGTACTTAAGCGTATAACCGAACGGTAGTAAGACGCGGTGCTAAATATTATTATTATTATTATTATAATGACCCACCTCGTGGCGTGTTGGCTAATGCGCTAGTTTCGTGTTGAGCTAGACTGTTGAGGATGGGAGATCGAGGTTTGAATCTCGGTCGGGTGAATTGGGGGTGGTTTTCCCTAAATTGTTTGCCACTTTTCCTCCACGCAAATGCGTGTTCACTTCCTCTAAATTCAACTTCCCAATTCCAAATCCATTAGCGTAATTTGTGCTTAAGCGTATAACCCGAATGGGTAGTAAGGCGCTGTGCTAAATAAATATATTTAGTTGAAGCGTGGATAATTCCTTATAGAATGCCTTGTAGTACTGAGTTTTGGTGTTTAATAAATTATATTATATTATTATTATAATTATAATACTATAAAGCCACATGGCTGATTCACTCACTGACATTAATGTTTACCCACTTCCAGATGAGCTAGAAACTTGAAATTTGGCAAATTCATAGCTTCTAGCTTGTAACCGACGGGAAAATTTCAAAAAGTAAAAAATTAAAATTTTTAATTTTTAACCCCCCAAATAAATCAAAATGGCGGAGCAACTTTAAAGTCGGTGCGGATATTTCTTTGGAGGTCTCTTGTGGCTAAAAACGGATTGCACCAGCAGCTACGGATTTGGCAAACCCACTCGGGGTTTGGGGCAAAGCGAGTATATATAGATATACACATACACTTTCACACGCCCCTTGTTTTCTTACGAATGGATATATATCTGGCAGCTGTAAGAAGCTACTGGATCTACTTTTACGTATCCATACGTCAAGTTATATGAACTGTATCGGAGACGTTTCATAGGCTATTATGAATTCCTATAAAAATAACACTAATAAAATAATTTAAATGTTATCAAAGGTGATCGCACAAAGTATGTTTGTATTTTCTTAGAAGTGTTTTAAATGTTCATTCGATATAGAATCAAGGTATAGCTACATAATTGGTGAAGTGTAGATATATTCTTGAACTCCTAGGTTGTGTTCATACACTCTTTACAAAATAAATATTTTTATTTCTAGACTAATATTTTGTATGTTAAGTTATAAAAACAACTATTAATTTTGGTGGTCAGCTATAACAAGATACAAATGTGAATATAATACTTTTTAATTTACTATTTTATGTCCTATAATATATCTTGTTGCCACAACCGCAAAACGAAAAACATTATAGCTTTATTAATATTATTTGTTATTTAATTAAGTTTAGAAAACGTTAAACCATACATTAATACTTAGGAAATTATTATTAGGATCGTTTGATGACACTTTTTTTTTTATTGATAATATAGTGTTACCAAGCAAGTAAAAATTATTTCCTAATAGTTTGACATTACCTAGTAACTTTCAGTCAATGATTTGCTGTCACATTACACCCTTCCAACCACGAGTGCCCTATAGTTCCTTGTTGCATGCAATGCTGGTGTTTTATATTTATAAAATTGGGCAAGTGTAGATAGCTTCTTGTTGCACTCCGTGCCGATGTGCGTTACGTCACCCCCGACTCCTGGTAATGAGCAGGTAATGAAGGTAATGCACTTAGCAGTGATTCCATCTGTCTATAAGTGCTTCTTTACCTAGACAGAGACGGAGCCTTAACTTTAGTCCGAACTAAATTTAATACGGTTTACTTTCAGTTAGTGCGTTGGTAACCCTGACTTCGTTACCGGCCGAGTTGGGTTGTGTAATTGGGGGTGGGGGGGGGAGTATGGCCAGGGGGAGGAATCACATCTTATAGATTTTGGACCCCCGGAACCCCTCACCGAGAAGTTGTGTAGGTCACCACTTTATTGTTTTTTTTCTCAATCTTTTCTTAAGAGCCAATCCGATTAACCGTGAAATTAGATTTAAGATAACGCTCAAACCAATAATCTCATCCAACGGTAGTTTTTATTTTCTTCACTTGATAACACCGAAATTGGAACCAGCTTAATGTGTTTTTTTTTAATAATCATTTTTAAATTTTGTTGCAGTTTTTTTCTAAATATGCTAAAGCTGTTATTCCTGGTCTTAGTTCCACTGTTTTCTAACGAAGCCATCAGAATAACCGCGCCCCAATGCGGCCGCTGGTTCGGGTTCATCAAATGAGACGCTAATGCACTCCCTACAACATTCCTTCCTTTATTTTTTTCCAGCGCGTCTTACCACCCGATCCTACCCTCTCTGATCTCTCTAATAAGGTGCCACTCTCGCAAAACAACTTAACTGCCGATGACAGGGGAAATCGGGGTTCAAATATTTGTTGGGTGTACTGAGGGTGGTTTTTTCCCCCCTAAGTTGTTTTCCACTTTCCCTCCACGAAAATGTGGATACAATTCCTCAAAATTCAACCTTATTCATCCCTACCACATTAGAGTAATTAGTAGACCACACATGCGGTATAACCCGAACGGGTAGTGAGATGTAGTGATAAAAAAAACCGGGCCATCTGCGTAGGGGTGAAAATGGTAGAGTTTTAAAGGAAATGTACCCGTATTTGCGTAATGGGAAACGTCGGGGGGGGGGGGGACATTTTAGAGAAAAAAAACTAATCTCGGTTTACCCTGCCACTATTTGAACCTTAACTTGACCTTTTCACCGGCAAACCAGATTCGATGAGATCGATGCCTTAGCCACGCGTGTCAACCGATGCCGGTTAAATTATTATTTTAAAAAAAATCTATTATTTAATGTCTCATTAGCTACTATACAATTTTTAAGGAATTTGTTCCAATTCTAATAATTTATCCGGCTTATGAATCATAAGCCAAACAATGTGTTCTGCAACTATAAGATAAATACTACCCATGCGGACTAAATAGTAAGTTCATATGGTCTGAGTGGCTGCTGACAGGGAGGTCGAAGTTCTAATCCAGGCTTCTTTGCTTTTTTTTTTTTCCTATCTGTATTTTTAAATATTATTTCTATCCGTACAATTGTTAAGGCATCAGGCTCGCTATAAATTGGGTAGTCGGTCTCGGGGGGATGGGGGGGGGAGATCGAGATTTGAATATCGGCAGGGTGCGTTGGGGGATCGTTTTCCGTTCCTGATTTTTCACTGTTGGTTTTATATGCATCTCTTCCCACCGATGCGGATGCATTTTCTCTCCGAATGGATCTCTCTCTGTCGTTTTAACTATATTGTACTAACCGACACACATTTTATCAACATGCTAATTACTTTTTTTTTAACTCCGTGCTTGACAAAACTAGCACTTCAAAACGTAATTGATTCTTGATCACGCTAAGTACACTATTATTATAACCAATAAGCACTTCTATGTGTTTTAATTACTTGCGTAATTGATGGTACTGGAATATCTATAAATGAATTAGAATACTTATTTGTGCTTTGCCATGTATTTGTGTTGCTCTCAAATTATTGATAACCTACATTTAGATTTGGCTTGAATGTTTGCAGTCACTCTTTATATTAATTAGGCTTCCTATGTTCTGTAATTAAATTATATGGTTGACTACCCCGTAATTTCTAGCTACTATTATTGAAAAATAGTAGCAATATAACTTTTCCGCCTTAACTACTAATGATTTTTTTTACTCTCTATTATGCCCCCCAAACTCAAAAAAATATGTTTATAATTCTATATCTTTGTGCCTAACTTGAAATTACCGAGTAAGACAACTTGGTGGATTCCGTTCACATTTGATATATAGATGCTATAAGGTCATCACTTTGAGGAGAAATCTTGGTTTTAATTCCAGCTCTCAAACTCTGAAAACTTATTTTTGAAAATTCGAATATTTTTCGAAAATATTTCTAGCAATTTTGTTCAAGATAAATATCTTTGGAGTGATTTATACTATAGATAACGCAGTTTACTTGTTTCTTGGTGAACATCTACTTTAAGAATAGTTTACTTATAGCCAATTTTTAAAATAAATTGGTACCAACACTATATACAATTATATCATAACTTTTTTTAAATTAGTTATCTTGATATTAAAATCAGGGAGTTTTGAAAATACAATTTCATGGATTAATAGACATAATTGGCTGTATGGTTAGTATGGAAGACGTAAGCTCGCAAGTCTGGGCTTAACTACTGACCGCCTGACTGTAATAACTTTTTATATCCACTTTAAAGGGCAATACTGTTTGTGTAAGTATTTAAATACGCTTAAAAACAAGTGTTTTTTTCCCACCACCCCTTCCTTCCCGTCCGAGCTATCTGCATCCATAAACCACGTAATTTTTTTTTCTTATCCTTTTTACCTTCCCCATGCACCATGTAACACCAAGTAGTAACGTTTGTTTATCTTGACCTCCCCCCCCCTCCAACCTGTACTACGTAGCTTTTCTTTATCAAGAGTGAATGTCATTATTTAATATGGAAGCTTTTGTGACACTAAAAGAGGGACTCAGATTTAATATCACTCAAAATCGGAATTAATCTATAAATATGTTTATCAACGGTGAAAACATGAAATATAATAATTTTATTTCAACATTGAATGTAAGTATAAGATCTGTGTTACGTAACACTGTGAGGTACCCACTGTTCCTCCATGTAACTTCATGTAGACTAGCGCTACGTGGCTTATGGATGACCCCATTAAGTGGGCTCGGGTGAGAAAGGTAGGTTTTAGAGGAAATGTAGTCGTAATTATGTGTGGGAAGAAGGAAACAATCCTCATTACTCCTAGCCTGGATTTGAACCCCCTACCTCGCCATCATAATCAAACTGCTCTATATGAGTGTGACATTTAATCCGCGTGTCCACCAATGCGGATGATATCAATCAGGGTTATAAGCACTTGTAAAACAGAGGAAATCTAGAAAAGTCAGAGAATTCAGTACGACATGAAGGTTTGGAAAATTTGTTTAAAAAGTCACTGAAATTTTCAGATATTTTTGTATTTATTTTTGAAATATGAATTAAAAGACCATAACCCAATGTAAACTATTAGATGGATTTGCAATCAATGCTATCTCACTAAAGGCACTGACACATTAGTCTAATAATAATTCTTGTGTCAAGAATTTTATCGAAAACATTGCAAATAATGCATTTATGTATTTATAGCTATTTATAATATGGTAAAAAATACCTTATTTTTGGTCTGGAAAACTTAGAAAAGTCAGGGAACTAAAAGTTAGAAAAGGGAACAATCCTGATAATCTGAAAAATTAAAATCGTTTCTATTTGCAGATTTTTTAAAATTTCATTTCAAAAGTTCGAAATATATAGTTGACTATCGGCACACAGATTGCAAATCATTGTAAATACAGTACTGTCCATATGCAGGGGACCACAGTTCAATTAATTTAAATTAATTTAAAAAATGACACCTCAACACGGGGATCGAATAGCTCAGTGGTAGAATATAGGTGCGCTAAGTTAAAGATCTCGGGCTCGATTCCCGTGTCCAGATGTTATTTTTCAACTAATTAAAAAAAAATACATTGAGATGTGGTCCCCATTATACGGACAGTGCTGTAATTACAATGATTTGTAACCTGTGTATTGACAAAGTGAAATTTCGTTTTAACAATTACAATCTTGTATTGTATACTTAGTAGCATAACAGTCCTCTCGAGTCGCAGATGGCTGTGGTAGCCGATAGTTCACTATACTATTGGTCGCTCACATGTAGTTTCCACACTTAACCTACGAGTGCGTGTTGAGTTCAACTGCCGAGGACGGGAAGATCGAGGTTCGAATCTCGCTAGGGTGAACTGGGGTGGTTTTCCCTAAATATTTTTCCACTCTCCCTCCACGCAAATGCGAGTTCACTTCCTCTAAATTCAACCTTCCCAATCAATTCCTAACCCATTAGCTTAATTGGTACTTAAGCGTATAACCCGAATGGGTAGTAAGACGCGGTGCTAACATAAAAAACTATGAGTGAAGAAATTACCCTGCGCACGGGACGAACCCTGGATAGTTCAGTGGTAGAACATTGGCACGCTAAGTCAAAGGTCCCGGGTTCGATTTACATGTTCATATGACATTTTTCAACTAATTTAAATTAATCAAAATATATTATTTGTGTTTTCCTTATCTTTGGTCTGATGTTGTTTCAGGTAAGCACCACTTCCACGTAACAAAGCTCTACTTCCCTCAACTATTCTCTACGCAGTTAAAGTAAGTACCGTCATCTGTGTCGGGGTGCGGGATTCTATTATATACGAAGGGTGTCCGCATCTCCCGTATAGACCGCACTTCAGCAAAGTAGGCTATATAAAGACATAGTATCAACTCTCAGCGCCATAGAAAGAAACTTGAAAGAAAAATAAAGAGTTGAATTACCAACATTTACAAAGGATATTTATATTAATATTTGGCGTAACAGTTGAAGTACACTTGGCTTGGCCTTGAAGTTACTACGCATGTTAACATTTTATGTGCCCTCGAACTCAATAAAAAAGGGTTTGCAGCTATATCTGTCTATAGGCTACCTGAGCTACATCCGAAACTAGTTGATAGATTTCGTACAAACTTGATATTTAGATGCTCTCCTATTATACCTCGTGATTTTAATACTATAGTTTACTGAAAACTGATTTTTCAAGATCAATCTCTGGGAAATGTTTTGAAAATTTGAATTTTTTGAAGAAGAAAAAAAGCACCGCGTCTTACTAACCGTTCGGGTTATAAGTGCGTATAACCCGAATGGTTAGTAAGACGCAGTGCTAATAATAATAGTAATAATAATAATAATTTTTAAAATTATTTATATCTGAAGTGTTTATTACGAGTAACAAAATAGCATGTTTGTTTTTCTTAGGAACATTTATCTAGGAGTGCTGAACTGCTAACAGTTTTTTGAAAATTTTGTCTCAAACTGTATTAGATTCTAAAGGTTGGCCTACAACAACCGTTCGTATCGCATAGAATGGGCTGCTTTCTACATTATTATTTTGTATGAGAATGGGATAAGGGTGGGGGGCGGAATGGATAAAAACTAAACTCTGAAATTATTATCCAATTTGGTACAACATGTCATAGTATGTAGTAGTATTAGGGTGAAAATGTAGGGCACACGAGAAAAAGGTGGGTTTTTTTCAAAACTTTTTTTTTTTGTTCAAAGTAAAAAAAAATATTGTTTCAATACAAACATAGAGTTTAATTTTCTTCACTTGGTTAAATCAACATTTCTTGACCCGCCTCTGTGGCGTAGTTGGCTAACGCGCTAGTCGTGTTGAGCCATACCACCGAGGACGGGGAGATCGAGGTTCGAATCTCGGTCGGGTGAACTGGGGGTGGTTTTTCCTAAATGGTTTTCCACTCTCCCTCACGCAAATGCGGGTTCACTTCCTCTATTCAACCTTCCCAATTCCTAATCCATTAGCGTAATTAGTACTTAAGCGTATAACCCGAACGGGTAGTAAGACGCGGTGCTAAAAAAAAAAAAAAAAACATTTCTTGAATATTTATCATGAGCATAGCAGCATTAGATTAGAAAACTTTTTAAATGAAGAGAAAAAGTTGTCACTAAATTCCAGCACATCCTTGACAGATATTCAAGAAATGTTGGTGTCACCATATGAAGAAAAATAATCTTAAGGGGGTGGCCAGACTGGGCGAGCGACTAAAATATAAAATAGAACACATTGGTTGTAATGAGAGGTGGCCAGACTGGAGCGCGCGCTCGACCCGGTACAGTCTAGTTTACAGGCGCTAGGCAATATTATTGTATATTGATTCATCGAGTGCTAGGAAAACTTCTAATTTTGACATTTTTATTAATATCGATAGGTTTAGCACACTTGCTACTAACGGTCTAATTTAATTGGTAAGATTATAAACCATACTTATATGTATGTATATGTATTATATATATATATATATGTGTGTGTGTTAAAACTTATATGTTAAAATACTTCAATATTATCAAAGTAGGCCTTTACAAATAAGAATCACCATTAGCGTGGAGAGAGGAGGAGAAAACCACAACAATAAATCACTTGTTAAAACCACCCTCATTTCACTGAGCCAAGATTCGTAGCCTCCTCGTTAACAACTATAGAGAGCTTATCTATTAATTACGTGCTCGCCAGTTTGGCCACACCCGCCTCGGTGGCGTAGTTGGCTAACGCGTTAGTCGTGTTGAGCTCGACCGCCGAGGACGGGGAGATCGAGGTTCGAATCTCGGTCGGGTGAACTGGGGGTGGTTTTTCCTAAATGGTTTTCCACTCTCCCTCCACGCAAATGCGGGTTCACTTCCTCTAAATTCAACCCTCCCAATTCCTAATCCATTAGGGTAATTAGTACTTAAGCGTATAACCCGAACGGGTAGTAAGACGCGGTGCTAAATAATAATAAAAAAAAAAAAGTTTGGCCACCCAGTCGCTTGCGCGCTCGCTCGCTCGCACGCTTGTCAGTCTGGCCGAACCCTTAGGGTTGTACTCAAGTGATATTTGATTTATTTTGACAAAAAAAAAAAAGTTTTGGTATGAAAACTGCAAATATACTGACTCTTTCTCGAGTTCCCTACATCCGCACATTAATATAAAGTACTGTATTTTCGATTGTGCCGGGCCGATTATTTCTAATATCTGCCAGATGATGGGACTCCTATGACGATCTAGCCAACATATATGTTTCAAGCACGGCCTCTTTATTACTAAATTATAATGTACATGGTGTCCCAAATAGAACCATCCCCAAACGCACAGTATTTCAAGGTCCATGTTCGAAATGTGCGCCACCAGCCCTTATGTATTGTTTTAATAATAAAAAGAAAGCGTATAAACTGAACAGGTAGTAAGACGCGGTGCTTAGAAAACCGTTTAATATTCGGGAAACGGAACTTTACATAGCGACTGGTGGTGCACAAACTTTGAAATATTGTTCGTTTGAGGATGATTTTACTTGGGACAACCTGTATAAAACCCAGCGCACTTGGACAGAGGCGTTAGTTTTATCATGACAGGGGAGAGTCTTAGGTGCGAATTCTGTTTGGATGTACTCAGGTGTTTCTTGCTAAATGGTTTCACATTCTCTCTTCACACAAATACAGGTACATTTTCTATTAATTCTACCATATTCGTCTCACCCAATTGGAGTGAGCGGAAAATGTGGAGAGAAAAAAAAAGTAGATTTTAACCACCACGTGTTTTTACTCGTCCGGGATATTTGGATATTTACACTAATAAGGAAGAGTTTATAGGAAATGTTCCCCCATTGGCGTGGGGAGAGAGTGGGGGAACTATTTAGGAAAAACACGCTGACACATTCACATTCACTTAGGAAGAAAGTTGATTGACAATAATTACCCAAGTAGTGTGATTTGCAGCTATCATTTTTGATATACATTATCAATAATTATAGAATTTAACTAACAAAATGGTAAAATAATATACTCCACCATTGCCGACCTCTAAAATTTGTGTTTATATTTTAAATCTTTCTTTCTACTAGAACCATACAGACCCCAACCTCCCCGTTATCGGCAAATAAAACTAGACGAGCCTGACATTCTAGTCCGCGTGCCTACCGAGGCTGATAATGCATTTATCTTCTCTTCCTCTATTTCCTCTCCTATTTATCTCACTTTTTTCTCTCTCTAAGTCCCCTCTTCGTTTTTATTCTCTTTACGCTATTTCTCTTCATTATTTTCTTTTATTTCTCCCTCATTTTCCCTTCTTTCTCTTCATCCTCTTTCTTCTTTTCTTTTCTTTCCTTTCTTCTTATTTCTCTCTCTCCACTTTATTTCACGTTAATTTTTTCTCCTTTATTTTCTATCCACGCTTTCTCTTGTTTCTTTTCCTCTCTTTTCTTTCTCCCTCTCTCACCCTCATTTTCCCTTCTTTCTCTTCATATTGTTTCCTTTCTTCCTATTTCTCTCCCTCCACTCTATTTCACGTTAATTTTTTCCCCTTTATTTTCTCTCCACGCTTTCTCTTGTTTCTTTTCCTCTCTTCTCTCTCTCTCTGTAAACAAGGTGCAAGTAACGCAACAAGTTACAGCAAGGACGTATTTTGAGGCACCCGGTTATATTTGGTCTGAAGCGGTTTCACCCCGTCTCTGGTTTTCAAGAGGGTAAGGGGTAAAGGGCACTCACTAAACGTTTCCCCATTCATAAGAGAGATCAGTTTTAAGCCGGCGGCAACTCTAGTTTGTCGGGTGATGAGACATTCTCGTTACGTGCGGTCTTTTATCGAAAACTATGTTTGTATCGGGGTCTTTAATGCCTCTCCACACGGCCGATGTTTGTTTCACTCGACTCACTAGAGAAACTATCTTGAAATAACCTGCGCATAGATACTACTAAATATAGGACGATCATTATTTTAATCCTTTTAATTTTGGTGAGAATATTGTTTGTGTACGTAAAAATTAAAAGTTTAATCTTTATTTCGAAACACTATGGTAATTTTTTTACAAAAATTATCATTATCACATTTGTAAAATAAATTTCCCTAAAACTGGCCAGAGATATTTCGTTTTTATTTTGTTTGAAAGTAAAGGATTTTTTTTTTTTTTAGCACCGCGTCTTGCTAACCGTTCGGGTTTTACGCAATTAACTTAAATATAAACCAAGAATAGAAACATTACCCGTGTGTATGGGACATTAGTGAATTCCTGTTGGAAGTGTATTTAGGAGTTTCGAACAGTGGACCACCAGCCATAGCGTTTAGAAGGCCTGGTAGTTAGTTGGTTCCATCTTATGCTCCGTTGTGTTGGCAGCTCATTTTGGAACCTTTGCTTTCTGCAAATTAAAGGTATTTATTATTAACTTTGTAATAGGCATTAGAAGGTAGTATAAAGAGGAAATGTCCCTTCGTTTGTGTGGAGGGAAAGTGTAAAACCTAGGTGGGAAAATACCCTTATTATACGTGGCCGGGTTTCTAATCCCGACCACCCCCGTCACCTGTAAACCACACTGGACGAGTTGATGTTCTGAGCCACTCGTAGGACACGGAGTGGACCATCGCCTGGCCAAGTTCAGTCTCTGTCCACGTGGCAGCGCCACTGTCGCGGATATCCTACACGCGGTTTCTAATCTCTCCGCCAAATGGCTCTCTTAAAGTATTGAATTAATATAAGTATAATAATGTGTTAACTCAACATTGGGGGGGGGGCTATTAGCAGTGCGTGTTTAGCACGCAATTAGTGGGCTATACTGCGTCTCGCACTAATCAAAATAGCCTCGTTTCCTGTTCGGAAGATACGGGCACAAACCAAATAAGTGACGTTAGTTTTAAAGTGAACTTTACCGAAATTTTAACACTATATCTTTTCAATTTTTGAAACGTGCGACGGAGAACACGCGTACAAAGGCGTCAACCTATTTTGGTCGGATGATCCGGTAATAAGGTGGTCGTGATTTAAATACCGCCCTAATGAGCAGAGTTTGTTCCCCTTTAATTATTTACCCCTCTTTATTCACGAAAATGCGGGCACATTGCCTCTAAAACTCTTCCTCATCTTCTTCATCCACGAGTGTAATTAATTGCAGATAACCCGCCTCGGTGGCGTAGTTGGCTAACGCGCTAGTCGTGTTGAGCTCGTCCGCCGAGGACGGGGAGATCGAGGTTCGAATCTCGGTCGGGTGAACTGGGGTGGTTTTTCCTAAATGGTTTTCCACTCTCCCTCCACGCAAATGCTGGTTCACTTCATCTAAATTCAACCCTCCAATTCCTAATCCATTAGAGTAATTAGTACTTAAGCGTATAACCCGAACGGGTAGTAAGACGTGGTGCTAAATATAAATATAATTGCGGATAGCCCGGACGAGCCGTGCCATTTCGGTGACTCGTCGTGTGAAACATAAATAGATTGATAATGTTTTAAGATCTCAAAGGGCTATTTCTAAGATCTGTTCACGCCTATAGCCCGAAAACAACATTTGTGGAGCGATAAGTCACTACTATCTTAGTTTTAAATAAATATTACACTTAGTCTGTTCTTTCAGCGAAACCTTCCAATGTCTGCATCCTAGAGTGTTGTACTAATTGCTTTCATAATTAAACCTACACTACGGTCGTTTGAAGGAATTAGAATAAAATAATTAGTTTATATTTTGGCATATATATATTATTTTTCTGTGCTAATGGGACCAACTCTTCACGTGGCTTTTTTAAAAAAAACTATATAGGAGTATTTAATAAGTACGTTTAATATCAAGGTTGTGATTCCCCCGCTCCCCTTCCCAGCACGTATTACTACCCCTCCGCACTATACGCGTTTTGATTACAGTAATGAAATAGGAAGGATGAAGGTATAATTTAGAGAAAATGTATCATTGTTTGTGGGAAGGGTGAGTAGGAAACAATTTAAGTAAAAAAAAAACCTTATTTCAACAAGCTGGGATTTGATCCCCGACCTCCCCTTCACTGGAAACTAGACAATATAATGAAAATTGAAAAATGACACCTGGACACGGGAATCAAACCCGGGATCTTTGGCTTAGTACGCCAATGCTCTAACCACTGCGCTATCCAGGATTCGTCCCGTGCCCTGGGTCATTCTTCACTCATATTTTAAGGCAGAGTCTATGATGGACTAGCGTAAATCGTCGGCTACAAATACTTGATTATATTAATATCACGAGCCATCGGATAACGCAGCCATCTTCGACTCGGTAGAATGACCCTGGGCACGGGACGAATCCTGGATAGCTCAGTGGTTAGAACATTGGCGTACTAAACCAAAGGTCCCGGGCTCGATTCCCGTGTCTAGGTGTCATTTTTCATTTTTCAATTTTCAGAATATGATATCTAGATGGAGTAACTCCCACTAAAAGCATAAATAATAGCTTTCGCTATTTGATTCTAGACGATATAAGCTTGACGTTTTGTCCACGTGCCTACCACGAGGAGAAAAAGGTGGGCTGGCAAGGTAGCTTAGAGGGTATGTACCCCAGTGGTGGAATAATCAATTGGAGGCCCCCAAGCGCAATCTGAATCTGAGCCCCCCCCCCCCCACCTCTAATAATTTAACAGAACATGATTTTAAGGATTCTAAACTAAAATCCACAAAATAAACATAAATGCATACATATATAAAAATTCACATTCTCGTGTAGTCTTAAAATAAAATCACTTTGTGCATCTCTTTTAGTATTATTAGTATTGCATTTTCTTCTTGTGCATATTTAATAAAATGAATAACTTCATATGTTTAATGTCATTATCTTTTTAATTCTTTGTTGGCACGGGACTGATGTTACACACAAAGGATGTAACTTTTGTTTTAGGTAATGTGCAACGTAATTTCCGCCATTACTTAATAAAGCGCGATTTCTTAGAGAGCAATAGGTGTTTAGAGTTTGTTTCACTTCACGGCGATTGTGGCTTCCAAGGCCGTAACCAGCCAATAATTTCAAGGGGGGGTTTGGTGGGCACATACCCCAAATGCTGGAGGGTAGAAAAAAAGTTCTAGATGATAAAACAGTTCTAGAAGATATCTGAAGTGTTATTTTTATGGCAACATAACACCATAAACTGCCGAAGACTAGAAAAAAATTGGCTACAATGGAGTTGTAGGGTCCGGTATTTATTAATATTTTGTTGTTTGAATACGAAATTTAGTTCTGAAACTTCACGGAGTGTTGAAACTCTTTGCTCGGCCCACCTAAGCACAACAATATCCTTATTATTTCATATTTTGTATCAAATGACAAAACGTTAAAAACTGGAAAAAAAAAAATCTTATTTTGAATTTTTTGAGGCACGTTTCTTGCGCCTGTGTGTTGATCCGCTACTTATTCACCCTCATTAGCTTAAAGAGAGGATTGATAAACAAACAAAAAAACACAGGGATAAAAATATCACATGTGGAGTAAACTGCTCCCCAGGACACACGACTGTTATTAAAACAATAAACCGTCTTAACAAAATAATATTTTACAAACTGGCATTGTGGTGCGGTTTTCTTTAGTTTACTTTAATACACAATAGAATAGAGACCAATAAAATAATTATACCATACTAAAAAAATATATCAAATTCTAAAATATGTAGTTTAAATTAAAATAAACTATCAAACTATTACCAATGTAAATTTGTCAAATGAAGAATACATAAAACCATACTGCAATGCGATTTCTGGTTCGAACGTAGGCTAAATCTTGTATCTTTAGACCTATTTTTTTTAGCACCACGTTTTATTACATGTTCGGTGACCTGGTGGTCTAGGGGTAAGGTGTCAGACTTCTGTGCTGAGGTCCGGGTTCAATCCTCGTACCGGCATAGATTTATCTGATTGCCAAACCTTCCTTCACCTCTGACAAGGTGTGTATTAATCACAACAACAACAACATGTGAGGAATGCCAGGCCTCCACCGTGGTTCGGATTCCACGTTAAACTGTAGGTCCTCCATTTCATCTCACAATCACCCTACCATTACACATTAGCGTAAGTGCGTATAGCCCGAACGGGTAGTAAGACGCGGTGCTAATAATAATAATAATAATATTACATGTTCGGGTTATACATAGCCTATGTACTACTTACTCTAATGATCTCGGTACTAGAAAGGTTGAATCTATAAGAAATGTACCCACATTTGCATGGAGGAAGAGTGGAAAATAATTTAGGAAAAAATCCCCTCGGTACGCCTGACCGGGATCGAACCACGATATCCTCGTCATCAGCAATGTACTCTACTGCGAGTTACGCCTTAGAACATGTGGCCACCGAAGGGGGTAGCAAGTAGGTATTGTCCTCATAAATTAAAAAAGGGCCTTATTTTTAATAAGGTCATGTAGTGCATGTGTGAGATATTAGAAATCTTGCAAGTAAATAGAATATTTTAAAAAATTAAGTCAGTTTAATTTTATTTTGAAGGGGACTTTCCCTTTAAAAGTGATATTGGGGGTAGGGGGCGTCCTCCCCCTGTCAAGCTAGTCCATGGATACTAGCCAACACGCGTGTTCCCCACTACTCGACAGGGCTATCAGTATATTCTGATCATCCACCCTTGATACATCTGAGTGGGATACGAAACCCGACCTTCTCGTCATCGGCAACTAGATGAAACTGAGGGTGGTTTTCTCTAAATGCTCTCTCTCTCTCTCTCCCCACGCAAGTGCGGGTACACTTCCTCTCAATTCACTCTTCATCATCACTAACACACTATCGTAATCAGTACAAATGCGTAAACCCAAACGGGTACTAAGACGGTACTAAAAAAAATAAAGTTACCGCTTGCTGCAAGCGTAAGCTTATCCTTCAGGGTGGAAATAGGCTATATTTTAGTTATCTTTGTCACCTTAAAACATACTTAAGAATCAGTGTCTCGAATATCATAAATCCCTTGGCTGTGTCACACACATAAATATGTTTTAGACAAGATCATAATTTATTATATTATTTAAGCACGTTTATATGTGCAATTAATGAAAGAAGAAAGAATGTTTTTGGTGAAGTCAATGTTCACTTAAGAAAATGGTTAGTTATTTAATACAAAATTACTTACCCTCTTGTGAATAGGCCTGCAGGTGTACTGGGCAGCGCTACTGACTCCAGGTTACCACCAACATTCACCCCCCCCCCTCCCAAGGTGGATTGAGTACTGCTGCTTTGCATGAAGATTTCCTCCCAAGGTGATTGTGCACTGCTGCTTTGCACGATGATTTTACTCCAAGGTAGATTGAGCTCAACCTAACCTAACCTAGCTCCCCCTCTCACCAAGAACTTATTATTTTACCTCGGACATACTTTAAGAAGTAGCTAACGTCCAGAGTTGGATAGCTTACACTGAACTCTAGTCTGCTACGTTATACTATGGAGTGCCCAATCCACCCGTTTACAATTCTTTCTAGTCGAATCGACGGAGCCCATTCCAACAATATCTCACATAAAATGTGCTCAATTCGCAACCAAGTGACATACCCATATACTTCTTTTAAATATTGAACATATTATTGAAAAAAATGATTGGACCTATTTGAATCTGGGACGCAATTACAATCTTAAATTAATATTAATGTTCAGCTGAAACAAGAGTATTTTGAATAGGAAGCTTAGTATTTAATGGGTAATTTTAGATTAGGCTCGTTTTATTTACATAATTAGTGAGGGCCAAATTAATAATAATACATGTTTCCTGGCCTCCCCCAACCAGATAACCCCCCTCCCCCACCCGCAAAAAAAAAAAAAGTTGTCAAGTCGGCACGTCCAATACATTCTTTCTCCCGCCATCTTCCAACGATTCTCGTTTGTTATTGACGTTTCTCTAGCCTTTAAGATAGGTAATATGTTGTCTTTGTGACAGTCACTATACGCACGTAGTCGTCATAATACTTGCAACCTGTTTTGTAGCTGTTCCTTGATTTATCTTCTCACTTTATTATCTCGCGCAAGGCTCTTTGCCGGGAGGGGAAATGTATATTATTATTAGCAACGCGTCTTACTACCCGTTCGGATTATACGCACTGGTAAATGTATTACATAACTCTCTACGGACATTGTGTGACGCAGCCTGTGGGTGCGGTAACGGGAAGCGATTCATTGCGACGAAAATTCCAATAGCTTTAACCCAGGCATATCAAACTCGCGGGTCACACGCGGCCCGCGGTCCTTATGATGACCCGTCATGCAATCTGACCCTAAAATTATTTGTATACACGTTAAGGAAATATAACGTTTTTGAATGTGATATTTTGGGGGAATAGTTTGCAAAATTATGGCATAAGAGTTTGGTTTACTAAATTCGTACTCTTTCATCGACAAGGACCTATTCCCAAAAATTGTTGAATTTGGGCACCAAATAATTATGTGCACTGTTTGGCAGCAAACACGCATGTCGATTGTTTTTAACATTTATTGGAGGTATTTAACGTGCATTTTTTTGAACCGAATGATTATGTTTTAATTATTTTTTTTGTCAAATAAATAGGGCTATTCTTATTGGTTTATATAGGAGGACTACGTTTTTACCTTTATTGTAAGAATAAGATACTAAGCTAGACAAATTTTTACTCAAGATAATGACACTACAGATTCAATTTTCTGAAATGCAGCCCCCTCACTATTTTTGTTGCTCAATGTGGCCCTCATGATCAAACGAGTTTGACGCCTAAGCCCACATACTTACCGATAGAGGCGGCAATATTTTGAAATAGGAGAGAATTATACATATTCATATATACCCGCTGAACAATTTGTTTCCAATGCTGCCTTTTCCCATTTATTTGTGGTTTAGGTATTTGTGCTTGCGCCTAGAACGCAAAGCACCCAATTTCTACCCCCCAGAGCACGCCAGAACTACACCCGTTCAATATTATCAGATTTCCAATCACAGTTCATGTCCATCCTCTCTAGGATCGTCAAACGAAAACCCGCTACCAGTTCACAAATATCCATCGTATTTCGGGTCGAAATCAACACAGTAATTTACGACAAGTGGATGGGGAAAGCTTATCGATGTTCGAGTGGGTTTTAAACCCCCGCGATAAGCTTTAAAAACTCAGGCATGGGTTTTGATGACACCTTGCTTTTTTTTTTTTCATGGAAGAAATGCTTATATTTGCTTTACATAAAGTCTTTTCATGAACCCCTGGTTGTAGATACTTTTTTTATGTAATTTTTTTGCTCACTCCTCGTATTTTGGGTTTTTACTTCATATTTTCTTGGTTTCTGTCATTTTTAGGCATTTTTGAATTTAGTTTAGGCATTAATGCTGAACAAGCATATTTTTATATACTATAGATATTTTGTAAAATAATATATATAAAGTTTTTAATCACATAGTTGCCGGAATGAGAAGATAATGAAAGAAATTAACTGTGTACCACCCGCTTCGATGGCTACAGGGTCTAAGGCGTTACTCTTGCGGTATACTGAAGTTTTCCCTAAATTGTTTTACACTCTCTCCACGCAAATACGGGTACAATTCCTCTAAATTCAATCTTGCTCATCCTTAACCCATTAGCATAGAGTAAAAAGCATATAACCTGAACGGGTAGTAAGATGTGGTGCTAAAAAAACCTGTGTACCATCTGTAAAGGTTTTTTTATTGCATATATATATATTTCTGGTTTTCATTTTTAAATGCGTATTTAATTTATACGTGTGCATTCATTACGAGTTTTTGTCAAAAACTTTGTCATTTTTTTGTAAATTTTAAGTTTTTTTTAGAATTCTTAAGTGATCAAAGTCCGAACCTAGGTTATAACATTAGTCTTCTGACGTAATTCACTGGTTGCATATATATATATTTCTGGTTTTCATTTTTAAATGCGTATTTAATTTATACGTGTGCATTCATTACGAGTTTTTGTTAAAAACTTTGTCATTTTTTTGTAAATTTTAAGTTTTTTTTAGAATTCTTAAGTGATCAAAGTCCGAACCTAGGTTATAACATTAGTCTTCTGACGTAATTCACTGGTTGTTGACACACTGTAACCTTCACTACCGTTGGGAAATAGGGGACTACGGGAAAGGGAGTGGAAGCGATTAGGATCAAAAAATAGTCGCCGACATTCTGTTGTTTGGTCGGATGTATTGCGATATACTGCTTTATCGATCCGCGTCATGTTTTGAATATTTAAACGGCGTAAATAGAAGGTTTTTTTTACCCCATTCTTACGATTCAATACCAGAAGTAGTTATCAGAAACCTAAATAAAATATTAACACATTCAAGACAAAAATCCTTAAGGTGGGGTGGGAGTAAACGGAATTTAATGTCGGTAATTTTACAATTTTTATAGTAAAAATACATTTTGACCAAAATAAATAAAAATACTCTGTAGACACGTTTATTTTAATTTTCGACACACACTAATCTGAACAGTTATTGAATATTTGTCATGGGCATGATAACATTTGAAAACAAACTTTTCGAGTGAAGATAAAAAGTGTTGTTCAAATCTGAGTTGCCTGGGACCAATAATAAAGAGCTGTCTGGACTACTTTCTATAGGAAGTTTGACTAACCTTAACTACAGAAGCAATATTTTATTTATTCTAGCCAAAAATCTTAGTTGCTTTTTAAAAAATGCAAACATATTTTCCTTTAACTCACGTTCCCTTCCACCCGACCTTAACGGTCTAATCTAAAAGGGAAATTAATTGGTGGGCACACGGATTAAACGTCAAGCTCGTATGATCTTGCTACCCGGTGACGAGAAGTTAAGAGGTTGACGTCCTGGCTGGTCACACTGAAAAGTGTTTTTTCCTAAATATATTAACACACTCTTTTCGTTTGTTTGTTTTTATTTATTTATTTATTTATCACCGCGTCTTACTACCCGTTCGGGTTATACGCTTAAGTACTAATTACACTAATGGATTAGAAATTGGGAAGGTTGAATTTAGAGGAAGTGAACCCGCATTTGCGTGGAAGGAGAGTGGAAAAATCGTTTAGGAAAAACCATCCCAGTTCACCCGACCGAGATTCGAACCTCGATCTCCCCGTCCTCGGTGGTCTAGCTCAACACGACTGGCGCGTTAGCCAACTACGCCACCGAGGTGGCTCACTCTCGTTTTGTATCCCCGCAAATGTGGGTACATTTAATCTAATTTACAGCCACCTAGATACTGTTATTAATTGGAGATAGCCCAGATGGCTGGTAAGAGGTAGAGTACAAAATATGGGTTTACTAATTGTGCTGTTGACTATTGGTTTGTAAGTCTTACTTTCCAATTAGTAAATATCTAGGACATACGGCTGGGTATGTAGTACCGTATTAGACGTACTATCCTAAGTTAGTTTGGAATAGAAGACAACACTAGTAAAGATCCGCATTTTTACTTTCTCTCGACTCCTCGGAGAAAAATTTATTGTGATTGTCAAAAAAATTCTAACTTGAGATTTTGATAAATGTTGATGTTTCATGACACCCTGAAACCAAAAAAGTGGTTTTCGCAATGCCGTCTGTCTGTCTGTACCTCGGGATAGACCCGAAACTATTTTACCGACTGGGTTGAAACTTGGTATCTGGGGTATTAATAAGGTCCCGTCGAGGGTTTTTTTGAAATTAGATATCTAACCCTAAATTTAAGGGTAGTTTACTGGAGAGCAAAGAGAGAGAAAATCGATTTTCTCAAAATTCACTCTAACGATTTTGATTAAATTTTAAATCTAAACATTATTTATCATTCTAAACAAGATGGAACTTCTCATTTTCTCATGAAAATTACTTTGAGGGTACTTTACTTGGGGGAAATTTTCCAATTTTTATTATTTCTCTGCAAATATTTGAGATACAAAATAACTTATCGTTGTAAAGTTGTAGTATTGTACTATTAAAGATACAAATCTTTTATTTGAAATATAATAGTTTCTGAGCTATAATCAAATATTATTTACTTTTTGATTCAAGTTTTTGAAAATGAATTTGAGTCTTATGTTCTTTGGTTGACAAAGATGTTTCTATTTTCTCAATTTTTCTTTAACAGTGCTCCTAGGTCCTAATGCCATAAAGTAACAGTGTATATTATTCCATTAATGATCCTGTGGGGTTTCTACAACAATGATAAGACCTATTATCTCGTTTCACAAATCTTACGAGTTTTTAGTAAATATCTACTTTAAAATAAAAAGCGAGAGAAAGTCTGTGCGGTGCACCTTACCATTAATTTTCAATTCCTGTACCAAAAAACCGCTTTTTGGTTAAAATAAATTGAATATTTCTTCTGTAGATACATGTAGTTTACTTTAAACAATTTTGTAATCTCAACAGTAATTATTGAATATCTGTCCTAGACATTTCTTAATTTGACTATGACTTATTCTCTTCATTTAAAAAGGGTTTCTAATAAAATGCTACTCTACTCATGACAAATACTGAAGAACGGGTCGTATTATTTTTTGTGGAAAGTAAAAATAAATAATTATATTTGATTTGATTTTGTTTTGGCCAAAATAATTTTTCGAAATAAAAACTGCAAAAATATGGATTTGGGCTTACATTCCCTTCAATTCCACCCAAAGTTATTTTGTAAGCTCCTTTATCTAATTAATGAATATATAGGTGCTAGGGTTGAATGTATAGTAATATATATACTGGCCTAGGTTAAGCTAAATCGTAAGTCCTGCTGTACAACTAGTAGATTTCTAGGTTTTGGGGTTGGGTGTGTATTATTAGACATGTCCCAGATTAAACTACTGTAGCGTGCAAGACCTGCCTTCCAGTTTGTAAATAACTAAGTGATAGGGTAATAGGTGCATTGTCCAAGGTCAAGGTAGTTTGTCAATCTTGATACCTAATTAGTATATATTTATGTTCTAGTGTTAGGTAAGCTTATGTAGTATTAGGTGCAATGTCCAAGATTAGGCTAGTTTGTAAGACCTGATATCCAATTAGTAAATATCTAGGAGATGGGTTTAGCTAGGTACGTAGTTCCACTTATACTCTACTTGAAGTCAGTCTGTAAGCCGTGTGATGATACATTTAGTGCGTTTAGAAAGTGCACGTTAAATACCCCGTAAGAAATTATTCAAGTCCTCAGTTGTTTCTTGGTTGGAGCGCTCATATTCCTTACTCCCCTCTCCTGGTGAAACCAAGTGGATCCGGCCCGCAACATGGCGGCCACTAATCGATACTGGGACCCAATGTGTGTGTGTGTGTGTGTGTGTGCACGCCACCTAGTCTGGGGCGTCCCGGCGCCTGGCGTCGCTGCACAACCCGACAACTCACCGGAGCGACGACCACAGGCGCGCGCGCGCGCAAAGCTACACTTAAGACGTTGACTGAATCTGGGGTTTTTCTCCTTCTTTTCCAATTTGGTGGTAGGTTTCAGAAGACGAGCCCTGCTGCCAATGGCCAGAGGCTCCGGGATGTGTTTTGACCGGGAAGGAGAGGGTGGGGGGACAAATTACATTAAATCCGTACTAAGTCAGGTTGAGTAATGAAAATACATATAGTGCATATAGTGGGCGTAACTTAGCACAGCGCCATAATATATTTTCTATCTTTTATTTCACCCTCTCTCGTGAGGATAAACGAGCAGCTACTTGAATGAAAAAGTAGCGGCTCCAGTCTAGAAAACTGAGATTACTAGTTGCTAGTCTTAGAAGTAAATCATCGCATAATGTTTCCTAAAACCTCCCAATCTCACTCTCCTCGTCCAAAAAAAGATCGGGAGTTGGGGCAATTTACCTTTGCCCCCTTCTAGTCCCGATGCTTTTACCAATGCCCCCCTTCCCCCTCTTCACCCGGGCTGGGGTTTGCCCGGTGACAAGGAGGAAGAGGATACCGGCGTAGTGTAGGCCTACAAAGTAAGTTTCTAATCAATAGTTTCCCACACTCCCTTGATTTAAATACAATTACATTTCCTATCAATTTTCTCTTGGTGAGCTGGTGGTCTAGGGGTAAGGTGTCAGACTTCCATGCTGAGGGTCCGGGGTTCAATCCTCGGTCCCGGCACAGATTTATCTGATTACCAAACCCTTCCTTCACCTCTGACAAGACGTGTATTAATCACAACTTGTGAATGTGAGGAATGCCAGGCCTCCACCGTGGTTCGGATTCCACGTTAAACTGTAGGTCCTCCATTTCATCTCACAATCACCCTACCATTACACATTACCGTAAGTGCGTATAACCCGAACGGGTAGTATGACGCGGTGCTAATAATAATAATGTTCTCTTCGTCATCCCTGCACCATGAGTATAATTAAATGTGGATATCACGACCGGCTAGTAAGACGTGAAGCACGGGTGGTAGAGCTTATAAACTTGGCTCTACTGGAGTTGTCTAGTTATTCTAGAGAGGTTTCATACCAGCGGCATTGAACTTGTGATTTCTGAACAAACTAATTAAATTAGTACACGGCATACAAATCAACAGACAAAACGCCTAATTCCGCGGTTGTAGCTCTGAAAGTGGAGCCCCATTTTCACCAATGATACAATTTTAGACTACTACAAGAATTTAGCTCTGTTCTTCTTAACTAAGTAGAAATACGTACTAGTTCAGAAATTCTGTACTACCCACTCAACTAATGAGTCGGAAAACTAGAAGCTCTGACACGTTGTGGCAGTGGTGGTGGAACTGGGAGGACAGGAGGTCTCTACCCCCCTGGATAGAACACCCCCTCTCTCCATCCACCCTGGAATAAGTTTGACCTCCCGGATACATTTTAAATCCTCGGGTATTATTGAATATTAAGCTGAAATATGGCCTTGAATCAAACTTTTAACTACTTCTAGATGTACTTTATTTTAAAAAAAATAAATAAAAAATCCGGAGGCCACTTTAAATATCTTCTAGAGGTATCTGTCAGAAAAAATCAGGCGAGGAACATTCTAAATAGCTTCTAGAAGCATCAAAATTAAAATAATAATAATAATAATAAATTGGAGGGAGGACTACTCTAAATAGCCTTTAAAAGAGTCTCCCTCACCCCTTTCTATATTTATTTAGCACTTTCTGATATTCTAGAATATGAGAATGAAAGACTGTTATCAAACTACAAATAGATTTTAAAGTTATTCAATTTTTAAAAGGTGCCAGGGCAGTTAGGGACCATTTCAAATAGCTTCTCGACTCTAGAGGCATCCAATTTTTAAAAAAATTGTGGGAGAGGACTTCTCCGAATAGATTCCAGATGCACCATAGTTATAAAAAAAGATGCATGTGCCGACAACTCCAAATATCTTCTAAAGGCATCCAATTTTCAACAATATTTAGTGAAATATTATTCCAAATAGCATCTAAAGACATTTGATTTTTTTTTTAATTGCTTGTGAATACAACTTCATATAGCTTATAGTAGCATCCTAATTTTATTAAGTTTCTTGGAAAGACTACTCCGAATAGCTTATCAAAATAATTTAATATTTAAAAATTGGGAAGAAAGACCATAGCTCCAAATAGCTTTTAGTGACATTCAATTTTCAATCCCTTATGGTGGAGGGTAGAGTAGGTAGGATGTGGGGTGTGGGTGTGGAAGGCAAGTCCTTAAACTTTTTTTCATGCCCTTCCAAACCCCCTCCCCCCCACACAAATAAGGTCCCCCCCCACACACAAATAAGGTCCCCCCCCATCACTGTGCTGAGGCATAAGTTTCAATCCATTCAATTCCGCTTTTATTAGTTTTTTTTTAAAAAAGTATGAACATGTCAAGAAACGTACACATTATATTAAGTTTTTTTTATCACCGTGTCTTAATACTTGTTCAAGCTATACGCATAATTATGTACTAATTACATTAATGAATTAGGGATTAGAAAAGTTGAAATTAGATTAAGTATACCCACATTTACGTGGAGGGCAAGTGGAAAACTAGTTTGGAAAAATTACCCTCAGTACACCCGACCAGGAACGAACCACGATCACCCCTTCATCGGTAGTCTAGTCTATTGTGAGAGTGACTATATTCAATTAATAATAGCCATAACCTTTTTACTAATAGCTAAAAAGGGTCTAATCCACTCTTTCTCTAATCTGAATTTTATAAAACATCATATACATAAAATATTAACTTTCTTACACTAGCATTTTTTTCACCCTTACAATTCCGATTATGTTCACAAACATTCTTAAGTTTCTGTAGAATATATAAATCTTAACTAAATATTTACATCTTTTACTAAAATGTGAACTCACATTTAGTTAAGTGGTGAAATCTGAGGACTGCTTGTCACCCCCCACCCTCCCACCTGTGTTGAATTAAACAACTAATAAGTATCATAATATATCTAAACAAATTTAAGATAAAGAATTTTTTCTAAACAAGTATTATTTGAGGGACCCGTCCTTATATATAAGAGATGGGGGGGGGTCCAAAGTATCACCTTGTGGAATTCGAACTTGACGCCATATTTTAAAAGGGAAAGCTGCAGAATCCATGTCTTGACATATGCATACATCAAAGTAGAGCTAGTCATTTTTTTAAATGTCAGTTGGTCTATGGGGGTCCTACTATAGTTGATCCTCTGGTTGAAGTAGTTTTTTTCTTAATAGCCAGAAAAACTACTACAGTAGAGACTCGATTGACCGACCGGGTCAATAAAAGGGAGACATGGGACTTTCAAATCCTTGAATATTTCGAATCCTTATGGTAGGAGAGCAGGGAACGTGAAAAAAGGCCGGTGTTTTTGGAGTTTTAATAGTGAAAAAAAAAATTTTTTTGGCCAAAATAAATAAAATATTGCTTCATTACAAACATAGAGTTTAATTTTCTTCACATGATGATATCAATAGCTGTTGAATATCTGTTATGAGTATAGTGGCATTAAATGATAAACTTTTTAAATAAGAAAAAGTTGTCATTAAATTCCAGGACACCCTTGACAACTATTCAACAACTGTTTATATCACAATGTGAAGAAAATTAAACTCACTGTTTCTACTGGAGAAATATTTGTTTTATATTGACAAAAAAAAAAGTGTTGATATAAAAACTAGGTGACCTGGTGGTCTAGGGGTAAGGTGTCAGACTTCTGTGCTGAGGGTCCGGGGTTCAATCCGCCGTCCAGGCACAGATTTATCTGATTGCCAAACTCTTCCTTCACCTCTGACAAGATGTGTATTAATCACAACTTGTGAATGTGAGGAATGCCAGGCCTCCACCGTGGTTCGGATCCCACGTTAAACTGTAGGTCCTCCATTTCATCTCACTATCACCCTACCATTGCACATTAGCGTAAATGCGTATAACCCGAACGGGTAGTAAGACGCGGTGCTAATAATAATAATAATAATAATAATAATAATAATAATAATAATGATATAAAAACTGCAAAAACACTTATATTTTCTCGCGTGCCCTAAAACCCTACCTTAAAGATATTATAGATTCAAAGATTTGCGAAAATTTTAAATTAGATAGTTACAGAAATTTATAGCCTATAATTTTTAATTTGGAATCAGAATTAGTTTTATAGAATTTGTATACTGCTTATCGGTAGTCTTGACCGACATAATTATAGAGAAAACCTAATAACCCGATCCAATACCATATATTTACTATTTAATTTAATTTATGAACTGGACCCGATTCGGTGATCGAACGTTCTAGGGGAAGGGTTCCCAAACTTTTTAGACCTAAGGAGCCTTTGCACCAGAAAAAATACATGCTGGAGCGCTCATGAAAATGTTTATACTAATATTATAAACATTCATTAACGCGACACTTACATTTTACAAGTATAGAATTACAAAAAAAAAAAAAGGAAAACATCACATATTCTGGATGTGTCTTTGAAAAATATCCTTTATTCAGATTTGAAAAAATTGGCAATCATAATTTTTTTTAAGTGTGAAAAGCCTAAACTGGCCTTATGGAGCCTGGGCTAACTAGGCATAGTCGAAGTTCTCCGCGGAGCACAGTTTGAAAAAAGCAGGTTTAAGGCAGTTGTATTCAAAATGGGGTACGTGAATATTTCTCAGGGGATACGTGAAAAAAAGAAGTATATAAATCTCATTTTAAACTTATTGTCCAATATATTATTTTGGATGTAATTTGTTTTATAATATGTAACCATAGGGGCTCTAAAGAAAAATAAACAAGCCAAGAAATGCAGCGACCAAAGGACCATCAGCCTCATCTCTCATGTGGGGAAGATTGTGGCAAGAATACTCAACAGGTGACTGAACATAAAACATAAAGTGTAATGAAAGAAGACAAATTTTGATTCAGAAAAGGAAAATGAACCGGAGATACCGTAGGGATGCTGAGAATAATTTCAGAGAGAACACTGGAAGTCAAAGAAGAGGTCTACATTGCAGGGTTCCTATGGTCTGGAAAGTCAGGGAAAAAATAACAGTCAGGGAAAGTCAGGGAAGATTTTAAAAAAAGTCAGGGAAATGACAATTCATATCACACTTCAATTTAATCGGAAATTGTAAAGCCGCAGAAGGAAGGTGTTGCCAAAAGTTAAAGTAGTGTAGTGGCTCGAAGAAACCCTAACACTTTTGTTATGAAAGATAATATGAATAAGGCGGAAGTCATTTGGACTTTGCAAGTTGTTGACAATAAAATGTATTTCCATTCGTGCAATAATTTAAGTAAAAATTTTCAGTTGATGTTTCCCGAGTGTTCCATTGCCAGTTCCTTTACTCTTGGTGGAGACAGGCTGCATATTTCATTGTGCATGGCTTGGCTCCATTCTTTCATAACAATTTACTGGACCACCTAAAATCATGTAACAACTTAGTAATTTGTTTTGATGAGGCATTGAATAAAGTTATTCAAAGAGGGCAAATGGACATTGTATTCAGATTCTGGGACAAGGAAAATCATAAAGTCGTCAATTATTTCTTGAATAGTGTTTTTTTCGATAGAAGCACCGCTGAAGAATTACTGAAGCATTTCTTGGATGGTATTTCTCCTCTTCCAGTCTCTAAGTTGATACAAGTGTCATTGGATGGCCCAAATGTCAATGGCACTTCTTCAGGAACACATCAAATCTGTCACAGACATTGAAGTGTGTATTTTTATAAATATGGGGACATGTTAGCTTCATGTTGTGTATGGTTCCTTGAGAACAGGTGTAGAACCTGTCAATTGGGATATGCATTGCTTATTGTGTCACATGTACTACCTGTTCACTGACTATACAGATCGTTGAGCATTGTTTACCCAGTTAACAGGGTGGACAACTTTTCCTTTGAAGTTCTGTGGTGTGCAGTGATTAGAGAATGCAACGTGCTTTCAAAAGGCATTACAAATTTGGGACCACGTTGTTAAGTTTCCCAAAGAAGAAAAGCTTCCTAAAACAAAACCTGTAGGAATACTGAAAAGAGCAGCCTGTGATCCATTCCTGAGGTATATACTAGCTTTCTGCAAAACAATTGCAGATGGATTTCAGCCTTTCCTTTTTGAAAGGGTTTGATATATTTTGTTATTTTTCCATCATTTTCCTTGAACTGATTGGCATAATGTCTGCTTTTTATTCTTCCATGAGAGGTGAGGCAAGGTCAGCTGTGGGGGAGGAGGAGGCCGAAATAAATGTAATTAAATTAATATTTCCACATGAATAGTACCATAAAATTATAGTGGAAATTTTGTGAGGAGTTGATCAGAGAGCTTGGGAAAATAGCCAGGGAAAAGTCAGGGATATTTTTTTTACAAATACTGTAGGAACCCTGCATTGGCTTCATCGACTGGTGAAGTGAAGTGGAAGAAACCGATGTAAATACTCAAGAAGATCGGCATCAACTGGAGGGACAGTCTTATTTGCAAACTTGTACCTGGAACAGCGAGTAAAGGTGAGGCTGAACGATGGAGAGACCAACAACGTAGAGATAGGAAGAGGAATAAGTCAAGGATGCTGTTTGTCACCCAATATGTTCAATTTGTATGGAGAATGGCTAGTCAGAGAAACCCCGGAGGAATGTGGTAATTTCAGGATAAACTCCATTCACAGTAGGAATTACTCTATGAAAGGTCTTTTTTCCTACCAATATCCTATTATATAATAGATTTCTGGTAGGGAAAAAGGCCTTTCAGAAAACAATTCCT
This sequence comes from Timema podura, assembly GCA_033556935.1. Lineage (NCBI taxonomy): Eukaryota > Metazoa > Arthropoda > Insecta > Phasmatodea > Timematidae > Timema > Timema podura. Next base: position 15,350,282 of record JAVRXN010000008.1, read on the forward strand.
ACGATGAACAGACTTTAGGTGGGCGCATCATCAACACAATTAAATACGCAGATGCTCTAGCATTGCTGACCAAAAAATAGAGATGAGTTTCAGGAAATGATGGACTGGCTGGTGGAGATAGTTAGACGATATGGCATGGAATTCAATATTGAGAAGTCAAAAGTGAAGGTGATTTCCAAAAATGAAGAGCCGCTAAAAATCAAAATTAAAAACCAGGAGTTGGAAAACATAGAACAGTTCAATTAACTAGGAGGTCTGCTGACAAAGGATTCCTACTGCACCAAGGAAATTAGGTCGAGGATCACCATGGCCAAGGAAGCTTGTAATGATACTGTTTTGGACCCCTCTCATATAAAAAAAAGTCATGGACGAAGTGTATTTTTCTTTAAATAACTGTATGCAAAGTTTCCTTTTAATACTTCATCCATGGAGAATCACGCACTTTTAGAAGTAATTTCAATACACTACGTTTTAAAACTTTTTTTTTTCCTTTAAAAGACCAACTCCGTTGTATTAGAAGATCATGTGAAATGCTGGCGCCCTTTACCCAATAGGAAGCCAGCCTTCACAACATCAGGTTGCCAGGAATTTTCCCATTCGTTAGTTTTAACACTGGAGACAAGGGGTCCAAGAGGCAAGGGGTAGGTCATATATAAGCCGCTTGTGCGTATGAATCCAAAGAGTGCCAGCAATATATTAGAGAGTTATTTAACTCTCCAAAGTATACAGTGCTGGTAACATAAATCTAGAGAACTTGGTAATATCACAGTAGTAACATAAATCTACACAACACACAGTACTCAGAATTCGGAACATGTAATAACACAGAAAAAAAATCCGTAAATTAACAAGAACTGTATAATTTAATATAATATCTTCAGTACCGATGGTGTAATCATTTAAATAAATCGTATGCAACATAAAAAGTCTTATCAGATTAGATAGCAGTGTACAAGTTCGCATTAAGGCATTTACACGCCATGATCATCAATAAAATCCGATATCTTTATAATTGGCCATAATTGGTGCCCGATCGCAGGTTCAATATCACAATAAGCTTTTAACAAGAAGAGGTTACTGCTGACCAACAAGTTGAGTTTAGAACTGAGGAAGAAACTGATAAAATGCTACATTTTTGAGCATCACGCTGTATGAAGCAGAAACTTGGACTCTTAGGAAGATGGAAGAGAAATACTTGGGGAGCTTTGAAATATGGTGCTGTAGAAGACTTGAGAAGATCAGGTTGAGAGACATTTTGACACATGAAGAAGTCCTAAGAAGAGTGGGTGGGAAGAGAACCATTTTGAATGTGATTTGTTGCTACAAAGTAAACGGGATCGTACATATCCATAGGAGGAAATGTCTTCTGCATGACGTCATGGAAGGAAAGTTTGAGGGAAAGAGGAGCTTATAAAGAATGAGGAATCAAATATCATATGACTTGAAGGAAATAAAAAAAATTCTGGGATCTCACGGAGGAGGCAGAGGACAAGGTGCATTGGTGGTCTAAGTCCTCTGACACAAGGAATGGATCTGTTGTAAGACAACACTTAGTATTAATAATATAGAATATATATAGATTGCATTATGAACCAACACCCTTATGGGTACAAAATTTAAGAGAAAATTATATCTGTGGGTACGTGAACCAAAAAAGTTGAATACCACTGGTCTATAACTAGGTACACACGACACAACTTCTTATACAAAAATGTGTGCAAGAAATTCTACAATAGGTTGGTCACATTGATTGCATACATGTTTTATTTACCACACGACTGTTTACACGGCAAATACGATTGCACACAAGATATTGAGCAAAATTTGTGAATAGTTACACATAGTAAAAATTCGTAAATATATATAATATATATTCATAATTTTATATATAATATAACTTACATAATATAATATATGCATAGAATAATACATATTTATAATATTAAAAACAGGTAACTTTTTAAATTGTATATATAATATGTATTAAATATATATAATTTTAAACGTTACCTGTTTCTAATAACAACGATTTCATGCTTAATAAATACTCTGTAATTTATTCAAACAAATTTTCTGTCTAGCAGACAAGGTTATCTATGTTTGCAACTCAAAAGTTGTACAATAAAAATGGCCAAAATAGGATGCATTCTCTTCCCCAAAAGGTACAAGATATTGCATACAAAAAGTTGTATAAAGCAGATCTTGTACAATCTCTAAAATATTTTTGTTTCATGTACACATTTATTACTTTTATCATGACAGTGACTTTATTTTGTTTTTAAATAAAATTACAAATTTGTTAGTTAAAATAGCATTTTTTCTTGTAAGTACTCTTTTGATTACTATAATTATTAATTTTTTTATATCTAGCATTACTATTATTATAATTATTACAAGTAAAAATCTTGATTAATTCAAAGTATAAAATTTATAATGAAGGAACCTTATGTAAATCAATTGCCCCCCTCAACAACAGGCCCTTCCTTGGTCCGCCCTTGTTATGAACCAATTTACAATGCGGCCCCATTCTTCCTTCTTATCAAAGTTGTAGAAATACACCATTCGGAAGTGTTATACCTTTGGTAAAGGACCTTTTTTTTAAAATGATTGATGAGTGCTACAAACATTCTTGAAAAAAATAGAGAGAGAGGGTGCACCCCTTTTTTAAAATAGTAATTAAAATAATCTAAGTCAACTGTTAAAAAAAAAATAATAACGAAAATATTGCATTTTTGTATGTGGTCACCTTAGTGTTTTAAGATTTCAATATGACCCTTAAGATCAACCGAGTTTGACATGTCTGGTCTAAGGCTTCACACTTGCATTTGACTGTACTTAGGTCACCAATTAATAGTTTGACTTTACTTTTACGTATATCTTGGAATTTTTGTTTTATTCTACGTATGAATACCATGTATTTTGCACTTTTGCTAAAGAAACTAAATAATTTATTGGTAGCTGCAGACTTTCCAGAACATTGTTTGGCAACTGAGCGGATTTTGACTGATCAACATTTTGTTATTGTAATAGGTTTGACACCGCATCCACGGACTGCAAAATATTTGGGACACTTACGAGAAGGAATACATTTTCAATAGAGTTAAAGTAATAATAATACTAATAATATTTAGCACCGCGTCTTACTACCCGTTAGGGTTATACGCTTAAGTACTAATTACGATAATGGGTTAGGAATTGGGAAGGTTAAATATATAGAAAGTGAACCCGCATTTACGTGGAGGGAGAGTGGAAAACCATTTATGGAAAACCACCCAAATTCACCCAATCGAGATTCTAACCTCGGTTTCCCCGTCCTCGGTAGTCTAGCTCAACACGAAACCAGCGCATTAGCTAACTACACTACCGAGGTGGGTATTAGAGTTAAAGTATTCACATTAAAAAAAAATGATATCTCAAGCCCTGCAACATATCCTACGCTAATAGGTTAAGGATGAGGAAGTTAGTGTTGAGGGAAAGCTCCCGCACTTACGTGGAGTTATAATGGGAAACCGTTTAGTATAAACAGCCTCATCTCACCCCGACGGGATTTAAACCCCGACCTGCCCATCACTGGTGACTCAGACCAAACAAGCTTGGCGTTTAGTCCGCGTGACACCGATGCGAGTGTTAAGCGTTTTAATTATTTTTTAAAAATATCTAATCTCTCATATTTAAGGTCGGAGTCTAGCACACGCCTTAAAATTGATACATAATTTGACATAATTTAAAAGATGGAAAATAAAATATCAGTGGGGTGGTGGGGTGGGGAAATAAGACTTCCATGGAAATTTATTGAACGTTGATCGATAAAGACTTGCCCGCTTTTACCTCGGAATCCAGCGCCAGTCTGTGTGCTCCCCCCCCTCCCCCACCCCCTTCCCAAAACTCTAAATGTCAAAGGGTCACGGACTTTGAGGGCAATGGAGTTGGGGGAAGGAACGATTGTCTCTATACCCCCAACCTTCTTACAAAAATAAAATAAATAAAACCAAGCGATATTCTGAAGTTTTTCAGACAGGAGTTCATCTTGTTGGGTTTTTTTTGTAAGTTCTTTTTCAACTCCTAAGTGCTTTCTTGGATGGGAAATTGAGAGACGAGAAAAGTGATGCGATGTATGAGATGGCTGAAGAAATTTGTGTGCAGGAATGGGAGGGCAAACATAATTTGACAAGCTTTTTTTATATAAATAATCTCCTAAGTAAATTCGAAGTTATCGACTTGTACTTAATTAAATTGAAACTGAATAATTAAAATATAACACACAAGATTGTACTCTGAAAATTGCAAATCTTGTTTTAAACTTAACAAAGGTATGGTTTTCTAGCCTCCTCTTATTTTAAACTTATCAAAACTATAGTTTTCTAGCCTCCGAGTTAACGTTAGATTTCTTTTTACCTCTCTAGTAAACTACTATATTATTAAATATTATAACTTAAAAATTAAAATTTGTGAGTCACTGAGCTTCTTTTTTCTTTTGTGCATCGCGTCTTACTACCCGTTTGAGAAATCCATTTATCCACATCAATGCGATAAGGATGAGAACCGCAGAGTTTTATAGAAAATAAGCCCGCATTCGCGTGTATGAAGAGTGGGTATTCATTTAGAAAAAAAACCCACCCGGCCTGTATCCGAACCCCGATCTCCCAATCACCGGCAATTCAGTACACCACATACACTACATAGACCGTGCAACCACTGAAGTTGGTAATAAGCTAAATTCAAATCTTGGGTCAAACAAATGCACACGAAATTTATAAGACAAGACATTGAAAATGAAAACTTCATATTTATTCGATTAGGGTGTTGATTTATGTTTATTAAACTCCATTCCCTAATGGGATGGAAGGGGGGAACCCCTCCCCTTCATGACCTAGCCCCCGGGCGCCAATATTCGACGCAGTCTTTCTCTGAGAGAATAGGGTAACACAAGAGAAAAGTATTTCCATGTGGTACTACACTTACCCGTAATGGCTTCGCCCTCTCCTATTGTTAAGCTGGGTAATAAACGTCTTCTTTTTGGTCTGTACCTGTCGTTTCAAATCGGCTGCACCAATGCTTGAATCCTGGGAGAGTCACCTCAAAACTCTGTCGCATGCTTCAAGCATAATCTTGAAATGTTCTCTGCTTATCTTTTCTTCTTAGCGGTTCAGTTCAGCTCCAATTTGCATATTTGGATATGTTTAGAAATAATTGCATATTTAAAATAAATTAAGGATGATTGAATACGTAGAAATGTTTGCAATAGTGTTGCCGAAAAGTAAAATACTTTCCTCTGGCCGTGCTTGTAACAGAACTCGGGACCCTTATCTCAGTAGGTCGATGATGCATATTAAACTAAGGTATCGGGCTATATATACGTACAATTTTAACTCGATATTTTTGGTCCTTTCGGGCCTAGTAAAATACCTCTTGGTCAAATAGTCTCTCTCCAATATCTGGCCTAGCAGTTTAAACGGCCTGATGATTAACGACTAAAAGTTTCAAATCCGCATTGGTGGGGACGCGAACCAAACATCAAGCTCGTCTAGTCTGATTTGATGGTGATGGGAATTTTGGGGTTCAAATCTCGTCTAGGTGTAATGAGGGTGGCTTTCTATCAATTGTTTCTCACACGCCCTTCACACAAATTCGGATACATTTCTTAAAAATTTCATACCTTTTTTAGCACCACTTCTTATTACCCATTCAGGTTGTGCGCTCTTATGCATTAATTACGCTAGTGCGTTAGGTATGAGGAAGGTTGAATTTAGAGTAAGTGTACTCGCATTTGCATGTAAATAGAGTAGGAAACCAATTTAGGAAAAACTACTCTCAGTACACCCGATAGGGATAGAACCAATTTTTCCCCGTCATTGGCAATCTAGTCTAATGCGAGAGTAGCGCCTTAAACCATGCGGCCACTAAAGTGGGTATACCTTACTCAATCCTACCTCTACCTACCCCGTTAGCGCAATTAAAAATGCATATAACCTGGACGGTTAGTAAGAAGTAAGAAGTGGAAAAATAATAAAAGTTTTTTTCGTCTTTTATAACAATTCAATAATTTTTCTCATGACCCCTGACCTCCTCTGGAAGCATCCTACGCTCCCCCAAACCCAAAATGGGTGCCGCTGCTCCGAGCCAAGTTTCACTTCCTAGCAATTTATTCCTCCAATGGGGGATTGGACAGGCCACGGAGATAATCCCTCTCTCGAGTTTAGTTTATCGGCCAATTTCTCACACTTCCCCACTCACTCTAATATAAGGTGAAGTTACACGAGTTATTGGAGGTTAACCCCGTGGTTTTCGATGTCTCCTGAAGCGTACTCGCTCCCCGGATATTCTCCAGCTGATTTCCCCGGAGAATCTCAACTCCAGGAGGACCTTACCCCTGGTTCCCCTTCCCCAGCTGAGGTATAAGATTCGCTCGTCTCGCTAGAGGCCTCAAACGGGGTTGATACCTGCTACTCGTGGGGAAAGGCGTCATTCTCATCTTTTCCGGGTCTTGACATTGATAAGCGAGCTCTGGGTTCGATTCATGGCCAGGTGTACTGGGTAGGAATTACACCCATCCAGTATTTTGAGGGATCGTTTACCACCTTTCCCTGTCAACAAACAGAAGGATTAGAGATGCTGAACAAATTCCGCATTTTCACAACAATCCTAATTTAATATTTACAGTGAAATCTCTCCTAATGGACACACCTGAATTTATCCATAGCGGGTAGTCTAAATTTCCCAGGCAAAATAACATGGGCTCTTACGGTTAAACACCTTCTCAATAACGAACACCGACATTGTCAGGTCACAAGTATGGCCGTAACCTAACAATCTTTAAACGGTGGACAAGAATTTAAAGCACCAGTCCGTATATTATACTGTAGGAATGTCAGGGATGCCGTTGTTTCGCGTGAGGTGTGAGCAGTCCCATTTTCCCGCTCTAGTTTCTAAAATAGCCTACAAGGCCGTATCTCCACTCCTTCCAAGCCATCAGAGGGGGTTGTTCCCACAGCTTGGTCTATGCTCGTAGGCACATACTGTACCGAGTACCTATTGTTCACATTTCATTTGATATATGTGCTTATTGTTTTGTATATCATGCAATCTGGATAGTAAGCTACGTACAAAATCCATTAATATATAGATTAAACGATGTTCAAGCACCATGGTATGTTTAATTCTTTCAAATATTTTTCCAAAAAACAAACACTTCTTAATAACTAACTTTCCCCCCCCCCCTCCGGAAGGTTTCCACTATTAAGAGATTTCACCCTAGGTATATTCTTCCGTTTTACGTTTTAGAGCATAAATGATCAGCTATTCATTTTTCACGCAGGTTAGATTTTGGTGACCCCGACGTTGAGGGATGGACATAACTTTTTTATGAGTCTATAAAATAGAATTGTCAATAGTACTTTCTTAAGTAGTTTCTCACACAACCTCAGCCGGAATATTAGGGTGCATATCCTCTAAATACAAATCTCTAGCTCATTAATTTTAATATATGCTGTTAGCACGGTTGGATAGTGAGACGCAGCGAAATAAAAAAAAAACACTTCAAATTTGAATTTTTTGAATATTCATTCTTCTACCTCAGTTATTTCACCATGCGCGTATTTACATTTATCATCCTCTCTCTTTTAACCTCCTCTCCAAGTCTTAGCCCACCGCTGACACCAAATTGCCGAGCATTTTAGATCTTCTTTGGAAGCAAGGAAACTGGAGCGAAACTAGTTTACAAGTTTTATGGCGTGTTTTACGGTTCATTTGCGGTATTTATCGGGCTATTCCAAATCCTTTGGTGTGGGGGGGGGGGAGGGGGGGGGGGGTTAATCTTGAAAGTCTTTTTACACTTCATTTATATCGAACTGTAGCACTCAGTCCTGGCATAATTGATTACACTAGAGGAGAGTGGTTGGTGAAACCACAGTGATAGATTACAATTTGGGAACCAACCTCTATTTAACCCGACCTACATTCGAATTTCGCTCTCTCCTTCACCCGGTAATCAGTCTCTTGCGATTCTGACGCCTTGGAGGTAGTTGGAGGTATGTTGGTTTCTCTACGTACTGTATGTGTGTGTAATGAATCACGATGGCGTACCGCAAGAGTTCGATCTTGCCGGGACTCGAACCCGGGATGTTCCTCTCTATCCCGCCACGGAACGTGCGGTTGCCAAGTGGGAAGATGAGCAAGGAAGGGGGCTCCCTTGTGACGGACTGAACTGGGATGACACACATCCTCATTACTGCGGCTCTCCAAGGGTCAGTCCAGACCCCCGACAGATTAGGAAGAGTAATACAGCTGAGACCCAGACGGTCCAGCCGTGGTTTGCGTTATGTGCTGATTAAACGATATTTAAATAAACGCGTTGGGATTCAAATGGTATTTGGCAGACCACTTGTTGATTAAAATGGTATTTAAATTCACACGTGGTAATTAAATGTTATTTGAATGACCGTGGTGTGATAAAATGTCATTTTAATTACTAAGGGGGATAAAATTATATTTGAATGTCTAAGTGGATGAATATTTAGGGATTACATTGTATTAGAATAAACGCTAATAGATTACACTATATTTTAATGACCACTTGTTTTCATGGTATTATGATGAACACGTGGTCATTAAATGGCATTTTAACGAAAATTTGGTGACTAAATTTTATTAGGATGAACATGTGGATAGTAATTATGAAGATGAGTTGATTAAATCATATTTGAATATTCACATGAGATTAAATGGTATTTGAATAATAACGTGTGGATTGAATGTTATTAGAATGCCCACGTATTCATTAAAAAAAGATTAATGAGCATGGGTGATTAAATAATATTTAAATGATCACGTGGTGATTAAATGGTTTTAGAATTAATACATAGGATTAAATATTATTTTAATGAACACGTAGGGGTTAAATGTTGTTTGAAGATAAATTGTATTTGAATGAACACGTTTTGTTTGAATGACCGCATGAATATAAAATGGTATTATAATGATAATTAAATGGTATTTTTTATCAAAAATTATATTTAAATACAGTAGTATATATAAATATGGTATTTAAATAAGCAGGCACATGTTTAAAAAAATTAAAATGGTATTTAAGTAAAAACATGATTAAATAGTTTTTAAATGCCACGTGCTGATTAAATTACAATTAAACTATCACTTAGCAATTCACACATTAATTAATCATCACGTGGTCATGTAAATTTCAGTACATCTCATATTAAACATTTAGCCCTAGATATTTACTAATTGTATAGCAAGACCTACAAACTAGCTTAACCTAAACCAATGCATCTAATACTACATACACACAGCCCCACCTCTTGGATATTTAATAATTGTAAATCAAGATTTACAAACTAACTTAACAGTGAGTAGTATCTCTAATGTTACTCGCCAAGTTCTAGTGCCCAGATATTTGCTAAATGTATAATGGAACTTATATATAGAGTCGGTCAAAAGTATTGTAGGGATATAAAATATGTGTAAAAATTACAAAAATATTATACTATGTTTCCAGGCTATTGTAGATTATTATTTGGAATTTATAATTTATTTATTTGATTTCTATTACTATTCGCTGGTGGAACCTATTTTTTAAGCTATACTTTATAAGCAATTGCTATATTATTATTACGGCTCAAAGAACATACCGTCGTGAAAACAATGCTAACGTCGCCCCTTTCAGAGCACGTCATCTAAACATATTATTGAACTTAATAGAATTAAATTATTTTAATTAAAAATCACACACTAATGCTTTTAATTAAATGAACTAATTTTAAAGTATTTTGATCAGTAAAATTAACTTAAATTGGTCACTGATAGTTTTAAATAAAGTGAACTAAACTTACTAAGAGGTTAAGATTAATTTACTTTATAAAATATTTAATTTTAATTTTAAAGTATTTTGATCAGTAAAATTATAGCACAATTTCTGGAAAATGTTAAGAGTCGAGAATAGAACAAACAGCAAGAACGCAGCAAACAAAACTTAAAACAGTAATTCAATACATCTTGCGTCGTCCACAAAAATCTTCAAGGCAACACTATTTAGAGCGGCAATTTTCAAACTAAGCTTCGCGGAGCCCTTTGGTTCTGCCATAGTTCTCTAAGGCTTCGTGAGGCAATTTTAGATTTCTATTTGTTTTACACACATATAAAATATCATCAGTAATTAGGATTGCTAATTTTTCCAAATTTGAATCAAGGACACTTGCCAAAGGTGCAGCCAGTACACTAAGGCAAGGAGCGGTAAGGCATGACACGGAGAAAATCTCGTTTCGAGAAAAATATGTATATGAACAAAAGGAAGCATGCCCCTATTGGGTGGGAGAGCGAAGGAATCAGGCGTGTTAAATATTTGTTTCGGAACATTCCGTACGTCTTCGAGAGGTCTCGGGTAGCCCTCTACGTGATGAGTTCGGTTCCAGAAGCCCACAAGTGGGGCGAGAGCTGTTTATTCCTTTAGGAATGTAAATAAAGGCCAAAACATCTTTGTATCGTTGTCTTGTACAGAGGAGCTCTGTACGCCGTTGCTGCTGAAAATCAAGCCTGGGCTCAAAGCCAAGTTTTTGAGTGTCACGCTCCGATAGTATTTTGGATAATTCACAAACTCAAATTATTACCTAAAAATATTTACTAACTGGCGCGAGCACTTCATTCGATGCCATGCCTTGCTTCCAGTGGGCTTTCAGCTTATCGTTTGTTTTATAGTTGTAAAATTTCACTGTCGCTGTTGAATGTTCACAATATTTCGGATTTATGGAATTTCCTTGAGGTTCATTTTGAGAAATGGCATCAGGTGTCATACAGATTCAGCTTGTGCAAGAACTTCTTTCAAACGACTAATGAAGCACAGTTTCAGTTTTCAAGAAATGTTGTAAATATGTTTGTCGAGCAAACAAGATTTTTGAGATTTTGATGTTTGATGAAGCTCATTTAATTTAGGAGAGTTTATTAATAAACAAAATGGTAGAATTTGGGCTACGGGAGATAAAAAAAACAATGCGAGCCAGTCCAATGAATCACCAGCACCTGACTGTATGGTGAGGAATTCTGCATGCCAGAGTTGATGGACCTTTTTTTTTAGTGCTGGGGGTTTATAGCGACTTTAAACCACGAAAAAAATACCGTCACATAATCCATACCTTTCTGAGAAAAAAATCTAAATATTTTGGTTGATAATTAAAAGCTAAATACCCAGGGAACGAAAGGTTACTGATATAATAGCATGGACTGAATCTTTGTGAATCGAATAATGTAATTTAAAAGGGGTTTCACAACACAAATTGTATTGGCATTTTTATTTTCCTCCTCCCCTATTTGTTATAAAACTGCCGGACAGCTTCACCCAGTAACGCTATAAACCCACTTGGTTTCTGGCGTTTAGGAATTTTTTTTTACCGACTATTCAAGCGTCCTGAATACAGTACAAGCAAACTTATAATTTTTTGTTGGCAAATCCTGGAAAAGTCAGGGAATTTATAAACATTAAAAGTGAGCCCTGACCTTCCTCATTTATAGCCCATTAACTTAATAAAAATGCGCATAGATCGGGTGGGTAATGAGTGCGCATAGACCGGGTGGGTAATAGATGCGCATAGACCGGTGGTTGGGCGTAATGGTAAGACTGCGCATAGACGGGTGGGTAAGAGCCGCATAGACCGGTGGGTAATGAGCTGCGCATAGACCGGTGGTAATGAGCTGCGCATAGACCGGTGGTAATGAGCTGCATGACCGTAACCATAGACCGGGTGGGTAATGAGCTGCGCATAGACCGGTGGTATGGGCATAATGAGACTGCGCATAGACCGGGTGGGTAATGAGTGCGCATAGACCGGGTGGTAATGAGCTGCGCATAGACCGGGTGGGTAATGAGCTGCGCATAGACCGGCTGGGTAATGAGCTGCGCCTGTAAAAAATCCTTTATTTTGCAGCAATGTAATTATTCACTATTCAATTGTACTCTCTTTTGTCGGTGTTTGATTACAGTAGCCTCTGTTTTTTTTTAGGTCAATAGGACCCGAGCTTTATCGTTAATAGAGGACACTATTGGCACTTTCATTGGGAAGGATCCTTCCGACAGAGCATCCTCTGTAGCCGATGACCTACTTCCCCCTCCTTCCACACATCACACGAGTCTCTCTCGTGACCTTGACACATATCTCCTCCCCCTTCCATACCCTGTCGCTAAGGTCCCGGTAATTTTTCACTTCAGAGAGACTAGAAGTGAGAACATCAGCAGAGAATAATCATGTCCTTCCATGTAGCTCAGTGGTTCGGGAGCCGACTTAGAACTTTGAAAAGGTCCTTTGTTCTATTTGTGGGTGTGATTAAAACCACACCTCAATCGGTGGGGGGGGGGGGGGGGGGGGCACCTATTTCTTAGTCGTCAATCTCGTAATTGGCTGAATTGCTGGTGACGTGGGAGTTCAAGGTTCATATCTCGTACGAGTGCATTGAAGGTGGTTTATGTGATTTATTGGTATGGTTTAACCATTCTTTCTGGATGCTAATGCGGCTACATTTCCTCTAAATATGAGTAAGAGCACTATAAAAAATTTAAACGTGTTTGATGGTCATTATTGACAAAGTTTTTCAATGTTATTACTGTTATAAAGGAGTAATATTATCTATCAAAATGGGGCAGCTGCAGATTGTATGACTTGAAATAAGAGAAAATATACATGCAGATAGTTTTGGTAAATTTTGGAACTGTCATATAATGTTCTTCATACCCGTTTGGACTATCCAAATATTTTACACTATTGGGGTAGGAATGAGGAAAGTAAAATAAGAGGAAAAGTACCCACATTTACGTGAAGGAAGAGTGGGAAAGCACTTAAGAAAAAAACCATAAGTATAACAGATCGGATTCGAACCCTGACTTCCCCGTCATCGGTAAAACGTACTACATGACACTGACATTCTTCCTCGTGCCAACTGATGTGGGATAGAGGTATTCTGAGCTCGGAAGACGACCCATACCAAAAACTACTCAGAATTATTTAGAGCTGATAAAAAAACAAGTTTTTTTTAATTATTACGATTACTACTTAAAGTTTTTCCCATGCTCCACGTCTAAGGGCCAGTTTCATAGTCAGATTTAGCACGCCTAAAGTGCGAGTCATAATAAATACAGAATGACACCTACCTAGACCAAAATGGAATGGGCCAGTTTCATATGCGAAACTGGCCCATTCCATTCAATTTTAGGTAGGTGACGTCTTGTATTTAGTATAGCGCCGCACTTGAGGCGTACTAAGTCTGACTATGAAACTGGCCCTTAGTGTCTGACAGCGCTATCAACATTTAATCCACTATTGGGTTATATATGGTGAAGGTAGTATTTAGAGAAAATGTACCCGAAATTCTGTGGCGGAAACGTGGAGAATCACGTAGGGAAAAGAACAGCTTTAGCACCCACTTCGGTGGCCGCATGGCTTAAGGCAGTGATTCCCAAACCCTTGGTCGTGACCCTAATGAGGGTCAGGGAAGGTTTCGATATTTTTTTCAAACATTATGAAATATTACTATTACAGCCACTTCACTCTATTGGTACATTATGAATAAGTTCTGCAATACTAACAATAGCGAAGGTGTTGAAATAATGTCCTGTAGGGCCTACTTTGAATTCAGGGCCACCTCTAAGACATGCCCATTCTGACTCAGAAATGTCAAGACTATTTTCCCTATTCTGGCAATAAAGACTAACTATGTGAACAAGAATTTTCAGGCATTTTGACGATCAAGATCCTCAGAATGATTTGCATATCACTCAAACTCAAAGAGTTCGCCTTCAAAGTGAAGCAGAATCATGGTTGTTGTGTCTGTAAAAAAATAGTTTTTTTTCACTTAAGGCCCTTGGCCCTGTCGAGTGCAAGTCTAAAACCTATTTTGTGGGATGGTGGGCGGGAGGGTGAAAGGCATGGCGTGGCTTCACAACCGACCAAAGTATCCTTCCTCGCCAACAAAAACAGATGAATCACGGAAACCGTAGTTTTCTCGAGAACGAGTGAAATTTTTAGGTTAATATTTTCAACACCCCTTCTAAATAATGTTTCGATGTTTATTAATTGTTACATTTTCTTATTTTTTTGTAATGAAGCCGGCAGTTTTCTATTGAAAAATGTCAATTTTATCGATATTTGATCACTGTTAAAATCATAGAGAAGGTGTGTTTATAAAAAGTATAACTTAATCAACATGCTTCTATTCCTGAAAAAACCGTTTCCGAAAATAAAATTGCAAAACAATAAGAATTCATGAAGATAACCGTTTGTTCCCATAGCTCTGCATTTCCACGCCAAATGAAAAGGGCTAATCGCCTTTAAAAAAAAACTGAAACTTTTGTGTAATTTTATAACTGTACGATTAAAATGTTACTGAAATTGATTCAATTTATTGATAAAATTTACTTACTAACATACATTACTGTTTCCAGCTTGTGGCCTGGGCCAGTTTTTTATTCAAGCCATCATATATTTTCCACTACCGGCTAGCTAGGCTATATTATATAAATATCTGTTATATATATATAAATATCTGTTTATATATATATAAATATCTGTTTATATATATATAAATATCTGTTTATGCTCTGGGACTACAGCCGAAATGGTTTGTTAGGTTTTATTCAAAATTTATATTTAGATGTTAGATGGGATTTTTTGAAATTATTTTATTCCAGCCCCCTAATCAAGAATTGCTTACTAATTATTTATTTGGAAAAATTTTACTTTTTCAAAAATGTCTCTAATGATTTTATTCGAAAGGGGTATCCGTGGAGTGTTTTACATGATAAATAAGAAAATGTGTCGTTTTTCTTTTTAAAAAAATCATTTGAGGTTAGTTTACTAATGACTGATTTTTGAAAATTTCAACTTTTTTAAAAATGGCTTTAACTATTTTATTCTAAATGGGTATATGGGAGTGTTTTACATAGTAAATGTATGTGTGTTTGTTTTTCTTAAAAGTAATTTGAGATTAGTTCTCTGATTACTGATTTTTGAAAATTCTGTCACAAACAATATACTGACTATATAAGAACGAATGTACGAATATGTCGTATCATTTATTATCCATACAACGATCTGTCATGGAATTCTCAACGTAACCCTCTACCTCTTCCGTTGTGACGTCATTCATAGGTCTTTCCTCCCATATTTATTTCCATCCCTTGTTCTCAAATGATTCTTTTTCCCCGTACATTTCGTACCATAGTGAGAGGATGTGTTTCTTAAAGGGAAGTTCTTTCGCATTCAATGGGGTTTCTCACCCTTACCTCAATTTTCAGAGTTTCCACCCCATCCTCCTGCTCCGACGCGCCCGCCTAGATATAAAAGGATCGATCCTCGTTCATTTTGAGTGGGACAATCCTTTTGTGGGTGAGGGGGTCGTGGGGTTGAAAAGGGTGGAGGGTTCGACGCCTGCTCAGTGCAGCATTCTGCTAGCCTAACATCAGCGAGGTTTTTACCAGGTCGATTCCAACATGCGAGCCCCACCCCCGGCCCTTATTTCAGTATCTCTAACTTAGCTTCTTTTTCACTCTCTTGGTCCAACTTAAATTTCTTAGGTAAATATGATCTTTGAATATATTTGCACCAAAAAATTACCAACGTAACAAATAAAACATGCTATTAAATTAATGGCTTAATATCTCTCTCCAGCAAGATCGAAAGTATTCCCTCTGACTCTAGTAAAATGTTTTCTTTGGCCTCACTAAGCTTCTTCTTTTCTTTTTTTCTATCCCCTCTCAACCAACAGGCGACCTTTAAGAATAGAATTAATAATTTTAAAAATACGTCCCTCAACCTTCCTCATATCACAGAATCGTGTTGAGCTTTCTAGTGGTGAGAAATGGAACTATTTTTTATTTCAATCAACCGCATAGACTTTCACCCATTTACTAGCTTATTCTTTGAATAGATACGTTAAACGATAGAGTGGATGAAATAATAAAATAAATGTTGTGACACAATCGTACAAACTTTTCCATATAGTGTTTTATAGCTTGGATTAGGTTTTTAGTAAACTGACCTTGATTAAGTTTTCCTCGGAAATAAATATAGACTATAGACTAATCTTGTTAACTCTATAAACATTCTTCATGTCTATAAATTTTAAACAAAATTGTTCAAGCCACTCTTGAAAAATATACTATATAAGAAAAAGCTATTTTGAATTCCCTCAAATTAGCTATATTTGTAAAAATAAAAACATATCCTGATTTATCCTGGAAATCAATTCCCAATACATATTTTAAACTAAATCTTAAAGGCCATTTTCAAAACATTTAAACTTTTCTAAATTTTGTTTTAGTAGGATAAGCTATCCATAATTTAATTTTTTTTTAAAGAATAAACACATGATTAGTTATAATGTAAAATATTATCAGCTTATTAATTTCAAACAAAATTATTAGAGCTATTTTCGATTTGTTTTAATTTCAAAAATCAGTATTAAAATAGTTTTTTTAATTAAAATTATTTATATTTTAAAAAATTTACCACATACCATTCCAAACAAAATCGTAAGAGTTATTTTTGAAAAAAAATTTGTATTTTCAAAAATATCAGTTAACGTTACCCTTAAATTTTCCACCAAAAAAAGTTATAGTGTAATTTGTCAGGTCAAACACTCCCTAAATATTCATTTAAACCAAATTGTTAAAGCTAGTATAAAAAATGAATTTTCAAATATCTCTCATTAGTAAATCTCTCTTAATTTAAGGGTTGGAAGTAAAAAAAATATTAAAATACCTAAGGTACAGCTATAAATATCAAGTTTGAACAAAATCCATCGAACTATTTTGGCTCCCGGCCCAGGTAAAAACATACAGGCATGGGCGACAAACAGAATGGTAAGATCCACTTTTTAGGTTTGTGAGCACATTAAACAGATTGATCACAATCTCGTTTATATGAGAAAATAAAAAACGTAGCAGGATTTTTAGGTTTTTTTAAAGCAGGAAATAAATATATTATTATTATTATATTATATTATATTTAGCACCGCGTCTTACTACCCGTTCGGGTTATACGCTTTTAAGTACTAATTACACTAATAGATTAGGAATTGAGAAGGTTGGATTTAGAGGAAGTGAACCCGCATTTGCGTGGAGGGAGAGTGGAAAACCATTTAGGAACACCCCCCCCCCCCCCAATTCACCCGACCGAGGTTCAAACCTCAGTATCCCCGTCCTCGGTGGTCTGGCTCAACACGACAGCGCGTTAACTAACTACGCCACCGAGGCGGATAAATATATTATTAAGATATTTTTCAGAGTAGCTTTCTTGATTTTGTAGTTATCTAGATGCAAGGTGGATAAATGACTTTAAGTTTACATGAATGGCTCTAATACTCTTGTTAAGGTGGTAGTATAGAGGATGCGAGAAAATACCGGTACTGTTGCAGTTTTTATAACCAAAACTTTTTTTTGCCGAAATAAATCAAATATTGCTTCATTACAAACACAGAGTTTAATTTTGATATAAACAATTTGTTGAATATATGTCATGAGCATTAGCAGCATTAGATGCGAAACTTTTTAAATTGAGAGAAGTTGTTATTATATTCCAAGACACCCTTGACATATATTCAAGAACGGTTGAGGTAACCATATAAATAAAATTAAATTCTTTGTTTCTACTGGAGAAAAATTTGATTTATTTTGACCAACAAAAAAAAAACTGTTAAAAACACTGGCCTGTTCTCGCGTTCTCTACACCCCACCTTAAGTGGGATCTATAAATTTTTATGAATTAATAATAATAATTTGAATTGCAATGTAATGAGCATGATTTCACGGACATCAAATTGTCTTCTGGATGTATGTTTATAATATGTATGATTTTTTGTATAGTATATATAAATATTTTATTAATTATTAATTTAAATAATATATTTTCAATAATTCATTCTTTTATATATATATATTCATAAACATACATATACATATTTTTTTTAGCACCGGGCCTTATTACCCGTTCGAGTTATACGCCTATGTACTAATTACATTAATGGGTTAAGGATTATTCACTTACTTACTTACTCTATGGAATTAGGAACTCGAAAGTTCATTACCGCACTCACAAAAGTACGCCACATACCCCTATCGTAAGCTAATTCTATCCAGTCTATCTCATTACACCCTATCTTTCTCAGGTCTATCCAAAATTTATCTCCTTCCATCTGCGTCAGGATCTTCCCAGTGGTCTTTTCCCATTGGGTTTGCCATTCAATACCTTGAACGCGGTTCTAGATAATCCCAGGGTATGAAACTCATCATTATGTAGCCTCCATTACCCACTAACTTCATCCATTTTTGGATCAAAAATCTTCTTAAGCACAGTTCAACACTCTACATTTATTTTCTTCATTTAAGGTAAGAGGCCACTTTTACACCCATAGTATTAGGAAGGTTAAATTTAGAGGACGTGTACCCGCATTTGCGTGGAGGGAGTGTGGGAAACCATTTAGGAAAACCATCCTCAGTACACCCGACCAGGATTGAAGAACTAAATCCCCGTCGTCAGCAGTCTAGTCTATTGTTATAGTGACACCTTGGACCTTAGACCATGTAGCCACTGAAGTGGGTTTATATTTCTGCTAACTGAAGTTTACTGACTGATGAAATATTAAAACTTTTTTGTGAATCACGTCTTACTACCCATCCAGACGTTTATATCAAAGGGTAGAGATGGGAAGGTAGACTTGAGAGGAAGTGTATGCTCTACTTTCATGTGCGTGAAGGAGACATGGAAAACCATTTAAGAAAAAACATACCCATTCGGGATTTGAACTTCAACCTCCCCTTCAAAAGACAACCAGATCACAGAGGTTAACGCCTCACTGATGCGTTGAAAAAGCAGTAATAATTTAGAAAATCTTGTGGGAGTTTTGTATTGTTTTGATTACTTCTGGCGGTACTTTGGTGGATACGAGTTGGCGATTCTGTTTGCCACCGGCGTCCGCACTGCAGGGCTTCTCTAACTATACGTACCCCTCCCCACTTTTTACACAATTTTACACCCCTCAACCCCCTCTCAATCCTCCATCCCGTGCGCTGAGCCCTTCGACACCAACACTTCCCTAACGATCAACTCACTATCTAGATGACCTTTTCATATCTGTGGGAGAAAGAGATTTTTTTTTATAGAACCCCAAAGTCTAAAGAACCTTGTTCGATTCCAAGTTGCACTGATGTATATATTCGAGTTACCCATTGTATCCAGTTAGTAAACTAAATGCCTTTCGGACTGTTTTTTTCCCTGTTTACAGATATGTATTCATACTATTTCTATCACCTTCGGTTGGAAAGAAATACACAATTCAAAACTTAAATATTTTATTTGAATCTTAAGCCATTAATACTTTATAATAATTTTGAACGTTTTATTTTTTTTATCCAGCCTATGATTTCTATTTCTAATTAGTGTAAGGTGCAACCCTGATAAGACTCCAGCCATAATCTGCCAACATGTTGAAGCTCCACTTTCATTGTTACAGTTTTTTCATAACAACAAAAGCTTGATGAAAACGCTCTCCATGTTCGTCATCAACTTCACTAAGATTTTGTGAGGAAAACCCAATTATGAGTGTAATCTTTAATAACTTGTTGCACTCCATTGTTCATTGTTTAACATGACTGACGGAGTTTTTCCGCGATTTCCTGCTTTATTGTTACCCAAGAAATTGATGGATATATCTTCGAATTACTTCCAAGATGCTAGTTCAACTTCTTTCAGAGTAGAATCAAAATTTATATCCGTGGTAAAATTCCTTATCTGTGGACCAACAAAAATCCCTTTTATCTTTGCCTCACTCGATTGGTTTGGGGTAATTTCTGGTGTAGATCGGAAAAAACATAGCGTGGCGTAGCAGGGCATAGCTTAGCGTTTTGTGTGTACTGGCCTTAACTCTTTAGAAAAATAGTGGACCACGTATTTAAATATGTTGGTTCACACAGAAAGCTAAGCTAAGTTATGCCTTGCTACGCCGCGCTATGTTTTTTTCCGATCGTTGACCGGGCAATTTTTCCATCCCCCATCTTGAACCATCTTACGTTGCGCATGCGCATAGCGCAACTTGGGCTCCGTGTTGAACAGACGCAGAGCTGGTTCGGTGAAAATAGCTAAATAAGTGTTTAAGTTTTGTTTTCGGTTTGTTTCACGTGTATTTAAGTAATATTCTATTTAGGTTTTATATTTAATAAATGTTTTTACATTAAAATGGAGGTGTTAATTGAATAAGTCAAACCTCCACCTCCAAAATGTTCTTCAATTTCCTAAACAACTGCTAACAGCAGTATCTTTTCTTCCTCAGAACTATCACCTAAACTCAAACAAGACATTTGGAGAAATCCATAACTAAACTTCACTGGAGCAGACCAAAGAGAAAGAACAATGAATTCGGGAGGGAAACCCAAGAGGGATCATGGCTTAGTTTAGCTTAGCGTTCTGTGTGAATCGGCCTTAGCACGAGAGTGATGCTTTAGACCGTTCGTCCACTGATACGGATCAATTTAACTATTATTATTATTAGCACCGCGTCTTACTACCCGTTCGAGTTGTACGCATTTAAGCTAATGTGTAATGGTAGGGTGATTGTGGATGAAATGGAGGACCTACAGTTTAACGTGGGATCCGAACCACGGTGGAGGCCTGGCATTCAACACATTCACAAGTTGTGATCAATACACGTCTTGTCAGAGGTGAAGGAAGGGTTTGGCAATCAGATAAATCTGTGCCGGGACCGAGGAATGAACCCCGGACCCCCAGCATGGAGGTCCAACACCTTACCCTTAGACCACCAGGACACCCCAATTTAACTAATAGCTCTAATAAACATCCATCAAAAGTGCCGGCTGGAGCAGACATGGTTCATCGTATGAATAAATACGATTAATATATAATAGTTTCTTATGTCGATCCATCTATATAAGTTTCAAACCCCTGAACTCATTCAGTAACGGATTTTATAATAAGGTTAATTTTCCTGGTTCGATTCCAGCCACTGCTGGAAAAATATCACTGGCTAAATTAGGGATTAATCTTTCATAGCGTTAATGTAACGGCTGGTGAACTGGGTTTTGTATCTGCTCTAGAATTAAGTTAATTTACAGGTCATGTGCTGATTTAATTGGTCAATTCAGAAGGCGCACGTTCTATACCCAGGGTTGATACGCACTTGGAAGACGAAGACTTTGGTGGGGCAGGGAATTTTTTTTAAAGTAATAGAAATTTTCCAATATTTCTGCAATAGATTTATACATATGAGGTTAAAGAACATAACCCAATGTGAACTGTTGCTTTTATTTACAATCCATGTGATTTTGTGAAGTGCACTGATACACTGTTCATAAATAATTTCCGTGTAAAGAATGTAAAAGAAAACAGTGAAAGATGTTTTTTTGTTTGACGATTTTCTTACAAAATATTGGGAAAATGCATATTTTGTGTGTGGAAAACTTGAAAAAGTCAGGGAATTTCGAAATTTGCTTACTGTATTAGTCATGAATATCCCTAGTATTAATACATTTACTCCATACATTCTCGGCCCAAGGTGACGAACGGGATACCACTACGACGAATTATATAAAACTCTGGGCGCGCCTTGAATTCATGCGTACTGGCAACCCAACATACATCGCTGTGTCAAGGGTGGACGCCACTTGAAAGGGTTCGGATTAAAGGGCGAGCGCAGTCAAATAAGCTGCTAACGCGAGTGGTTTCCAAAATGGGGAGTGTGCCCCTTCATTCTATCCAATTAGCAATTATGTGATAGTTCTTCGACACCTTAGTAGCGTGTCTTGCTACTGGGCTGTAATTAGTGAAATTGAGGTTTCCCCTTTCACATTGATGAATCAACGACCGGGGGACTGGATGTTGTCCCTACACCTAAAATAGAAAATCCATGTAATATCTAGGGCTGGTTTTATAATATTAAACTTACAGTAAAACCTTGGATTGCGAGTAACTTGGTCTGCGAGTGTTTTGTAAGACGAGCAAAAATTTTCAATAAATTTTAACTTGATAAACGAGCGATATCTTGCAATACGAGTAGTACTACGGTTACGCTTTGTCTGCCGAGCAGTGTCATTGGATAGGTTCTTTGTTAAAGTCGCACAAAAAGAAAAATATTTGAGTGAGCCAACATATAGCAGTGATTCCGTTAGTGACAGTGAAAGTCGACCTAAACAATAACCCACCTCCTCCTCTTATCTCTCTCGTCCACCTCACACCAGCCACCATTAAATTTAATAAATAAATTTGATTACAGTACAGTTACATTTAAATAACGAAAATAAAGGTATTAATCATTCTTAGATTAAATATTTTTGGGTTGTGGAACGAATCATCTGAGTTTCCATTATTTCTTATGGGGGAAATTCGCTTTGATATACGAGTGCTTTGTATTACGAACACGTTTACGAAACGAATTATGCTCGCAATCAAAGGTTTTACTGTACTATCCCAGGTTAAGTTAGTTTTAAAGTATTTATTGGTAAATATCTAGGTGCCAGAACTGGGTGTCCAATATTATACATCTCAGGTTAAGCTAGTTCGAAAGTCCTGCAATCCGTTTAGTAAATATTTAGTCGCTAGGGCTCTGTGTTTAGTACTAGACTTACAGTCCTGTGCTAGATAAACTTTAAGTCGTTTATTAATATAATCACTATGGTTAGAAAGTATACGCTTACATGTATTTTTAATACGCCCTGAATAATGGAGGAGTGGATGTATTTACTTTGCTGGGTCCTAAAGGACACATATTATTGACTCGCTTTGCTCGTTGGAGGCTCCGCCCTCAAACCCCCAGTGAGTTCGCCAAATCCGTAGCTGCTGATGCAATCAGTTTTTTTGATAGGTCTTACCGTTTAGCCTCAAGAGACCTCCAAAGAAAGGTCCGCACCGACTTTAAAGTTGCTCCGCCATTTTGAATTTTTTCCGGGGGTTAAAAATTAAAATTTTTAACTTTTTGGAATTTTCCCTTCGATTACATGCTAGAAGCTATAAGTTTGCCAAATTTCAAGTTTCTAGCTCATCTGGAAGGGGGTAAACATTAATGTCAGTGAGTGAGTGAGTGAGTGAGTCATTCAGTCAGTCATGTGGCTTTATAGTAATAAAATTAGTGATTACTATTTATTATAACTGTTACTACAGTACAATTAACGGTCAGTAAGTTGTTGACATCGCGCCTGTTGTCTAGGAATATAAAACTCGGAATATACAAAACAATTTTACCGGTTGTTCTCTATGGATGTGAAACGTGGTCTCTTACCTTATATGGCAAACAATATTTAGGATATTCGAAAACAAGATGCTTAGGAAGATATTTGGTTCAAAAAGGAATTAGGCTACTGAGGAGTGGAGGAGGCCACATAATGATGAGTTATATACTCTTTACTCATAATAAGACATTGTTAGTATATTAAAGCCTCGTAGATTACAGTGGGCAAAACAAGAAATGCAAATGGTAGATTCTAGAACCTTGTTCAGGGTACTAACCGCCAAACCCAATGGGAAGAGACCGTTGGGCAGACCTAGACACATATGGGAGGATAACATTAGAATGGACCTGAAATAGATAGGGTGTAATGAGTTGGACAGGATAGAACTAGCTCAAATAAAGATAGATGGCGTACTTTTCTAATTTCAGCAATTAACTCTCAAGTTCGGGTGACCTGGTGGTCTAGGGGTAAGGTGTTAGACTTCTGTGCTAGGGGTCCGGGGTTCAATCCTCGGTCCCGACACAGATTTATCTGATTGCCAAACCCTTCCTTCACCTCTGACAAGACGTGTTTTAGTCACAACTTGTGAATGTGTGGAATCCCAGGCCTCCACCGTGGTTCGGATTCCACGTTAAACTGTAGGTCCTCCATTTCATCTCGCAATCACCCTACCATTACACATTAGCGTAAGTGTGTATAACCCGAACGGGTAGTAAGAGGCGGTGATAATAATAATAATAATAATAATAATAACTCTCAAGTTCCTAATACCATAGAGTAAGTAGGTAGGTAAGTTACTACAATTAAAACACTCGTCTCGTGGCGTTATAGGCTACTGTTTTAAGTAGTATATTATTTGGTCGTGTAGGAGGTGCGTAGCTCTACTAGCGCTCCTGAATTTCCCGAAAAAGGTTAGGAAATATTATTTTTACGATTTATACAAAGTTTTATAGTTAAGCCTTATTCATTATTGAAACATAAATGTATTAAAATCACCATTTAGATGTTTATTTTTGGTGGGAGCGGCATCTGAGATTCACTTAAAAATGCTTTACAAAGGAGAGATTTTAAAAGGCTGCGTTCTCTTCACAAATTAAGATGGTGAACCAGATGAAATGAAGGCGATCGATTACGCCATACAAACCGTCTTTGGCTGTGTTCATTTGCATGCATTTACAAAATAAAAAGTTTTATTTTGAAATTAATATTTTGAAATTAATATTTTGTATGGCTACTTTCTCTTAAGTTATAAGAAAACATATATTTATTTTGTTGGTCAGTTGTAACAAGATACACGTGTTGCCTACTTGGGGATTTTGAAGCTATTTTGCGCAGCGGGTTGCAACACGTTAAATCCAACCTAACAAAGGTCCCCTCCCACCCCCCAAACATTTTTGATCGTGTCTATTAAAATAGTCTTTAAAGCCGCTATTAATGTTATTGGAGCTTATTTCAGTTTAAAAAAGCTATATTTTAAAATCTACTTATCTGTCACCGGTGAATGTTGTTCACTAGCGTACTCGACTCTGACGGTCGGAGTTTGTTTCCCGCACGAGTGTACTCTATTTAACTTATCTCTCCCCCTTCCCCTTCCTTCAATGTGATTTTCCATCTTCTTTCAAGATTTCAAGGTTGCATTGTCTTAATGGGCCGTTTCACTGCCAACGTGTCACTTTCAATATTTCTTTAAAATATATTTTTTATTTATAGTGAAATAATAATTAAAGTTAACCACACAATCATCACTTATTGTAATAATATTTCCTAAGAGTAAAAGGTTATTAAATTAAAAATAACACTAATAATATATTTAGCACCGCGTCTTACTACCCGTTCTGTTTATACGCTTAAGTACTAATTACGCTAATGGATTAGGAAATGGGAGGGTTGAATTTAGAGGAAGTGAACCCGCATTTGCGTGGAGGGAGAGTGGAAAACCATTTAGGGGAAAAAACCTCAGTTCACCCGACCGAGATTCGAACCTCGATCTCCCCGTCCTCGGCGGTCGAGCTCAACAATAACACTAATAGGATAGTCAGATGCTATCAACGTTGATCACAGCAAAATATTTTCATATGTTAATAAAATGGTTCAATTTAAAAAAAAAACTAGAATCGTGTTTACTAAGAAAATATTTGGTTTAAAATTAAATAACATCCTCTTATCTTATGGACGGAGATATTTTATTTCAACGTTAGACTATATTATAAACAGTATTAGTCTGTTATAATGTGCATTATACGTTTTACAGATTCGTTTCAAATCAATCATTGTTGAACGCATTTAATGTGAAATTGGAGCTCATTTGTAGAAGATCATCCTTAATAGACTTGTGTCCTCACTATCTACGAGTGAATTAACCCATTGGGTTACATCAGTAAGTACTAAGTAGCCCCTGTGTATCGGCCTCAGGGGGCTACGAAGCGATACTTAGGGTGCGGTGATCGGGTAGTTTTCCCCACCGTTCTAACCTTATCGTCGTTTAGGAGAAAAGGGGGGCGGGAGAATTGATCAATTTATTCTCGTGAGCGAATGTCATCACGTCTTTTTATTGACGTGGAATTGAAACTCGGGATCATTAGGCGCAGACTCGCATGTCCATCCTTCAGAAAATATGAGTGATCTCGATTCTATGCGATCGATCGTAGACCACCCCACGAACAATTTCAAAACTGACCAAGTTTTGTTGTTTGTTTTGTCTCATAAGGATGAGAAAAATAACTAACGTGTTATAATCTTGAATTTATTCATTTATTGTTTTTTAAACTTATTAATGCAAAAGCAGTATTTTGATTGAAAGTTCTAAAATCGAACACAACAATTTTTCCCTAACTTGTGCGCGTGCGCATAAGAATGTGTGGTAAAGGAAACTCACACACCGAACGTCGACCCGAATATTCCCGAGCAAAGCCGAAGTTGTTCTTCCTCTCTACCCGCTCACTTATTTTTCCAGCGGTGTTCCAGTCCGCCATGTTGGTGACGCATTGTGACGTCATGGGCGCTCGGGTAGATGTCGGGGCCCGGTTCAATAAAGCGAACTAGCGGGGTAGTCAGTCACAGTTCGAGCCTCATCCAGGGAGGTCGACAGTGCTGCCAACTGACCGTGTGTGGAATTTATTTTTTGTGAACTTTTTAAACGAAGAGGGGGTGGTAGTGAAGAAGGAAAGTAAAAGAAATCACCTCCCTGGACTTTTTTTTTTAGAGTGAGGGAGTGGTTACTTCTAGAGACAACCGTCGTCATCTTCTTGTAATGGCTTTCTTGTCCGATAGATAACGTAGGTTCAGGAGGTCTCATTTTTTTTCTCTCTATCTCTCTAGACAAACCGCTCACCGGGTTCGTCTCTAACCCGCCCCGTTTTTTTTCGGTTCGACCGTTCAACAGAGACCTTACTGTACCTGTTTATTCCCTTCAAGCTCGTTGAACCGTCCGAATGCTAGTAATCGGGAAAAAATATTTATTTTCTCCGTGTCGTGTGTAAATAATTTAATAAAAAGCCACTTTAATCGAGTGATTTTTCTTAAAAAAATAAGGGAAAGAAGCAATTTTTTCCTCCTCAACCAAGCAGTGCTACAAATTTGTTATCCTTGCAGCTGTAAAATCTCTACACACATATAAAACAAGTTTTATTTTATCTGGACAGTTTTTAAAACCCAGGACTTCACCATGGGGGATAAGGTTAGTTGTAAAATGATGTTTGTGTTAACCCTCGCAAGTAAAAAAAAAATAGCAATGCTTTATTATAAAAAAAATGTTTTAATATTTATTGAGGCTGGAAACATTTTATTATTATCTATTTTGTGTGTTTATTTTTTTCGCTATCATAGTCATATGTCTCCAACTGTAGTTAATTTAGACAACCCCCTTCTATTTTTAATTTTGCTTTTGTATTATCATTATTATTACTAGCCTCCTACTATAAGTTGCTGCTGCTGTGTTGTGTATAGTAGCTTTGGCAAACGACATCAACTACACGCAGTTGTATTACAAATTTGCCAGCGGGAAAACGGGTAAGTTACACAACAAATTAGAGCTTACTTCTGTGTTTTTTTAATATATATTTTCTATCAAACTAGTTTTTTTTATTAATGCATCTGCCCTGCTTAGACGATGTTTAGTGATCCTTTAAAAAAAAATTTGAACATTTGAGTTTTTTTTTGATACAATCATAATGATTATTTTCGCAGAATTAAGTTGTTTATAAAGGTTAAAAAAAACTACTAAAAAACTGGTTTTAAAATAACCACATCGGTGGCGCGTGGGCTAAATTTCAGGCTCATCTAATCCGATGACAGTTGAGGTCGGGGTTCAAATCTTGGCTGGGTGTATTGAATGTTTTCTACGCAAATGTCGATACATTTAATCTCAATTCTGGCTTTCTCAACCCTAGCTCAACAATTTGGGATAGAACGGGTGGTTAGTGAGACATGGAGTAGAAAAATAAAAATGTTTGAAGCATGATATTAAAAATATTTAACTTGACAATTTTAATATAGTTTTTCTTCTCATACAGTTCATATTCTGGAATATATTATCTGGTCCTATTTTCCTTACAGTAGCAATGTTTGATAGCCAAACAAAAATGTTTTTTTTAGCACTGCGTCTTACTACCCGTACGGGTTATTCGCTTATGTAGGCCTACTAATTACACTAATGACTTTAGAAATTATTGAGGTTATTTTTCCGAGGAAATGTACCCGCATTTGCGTGGAGGTAGAGTGTTAAACAACTTTGGAGAAACCACCCTCGGTACACCCGACCGAGATTCGAACCTCGATATCCCCTGCGAGAGTAGCGCGTTAGACCACGCGGCCACCGAAGCGGGTAACAAAAAGGTTAATCTTTTACTAACTTATTCGATAGTAAACAGGAATCAGGCCGATTCCTACACAACCCAATAATAATCTTCAAAAGGCCACAATAGTTGTTTGGAGTTAATTTCTGCCGATGGTCATCCAGACATTTTCTTGTGTTTTATTAAGATTTCAAAGCTATTAATTTTGTAACTTTTTCCTGCGTAGGAATTATTTTAGATACACTTAGTGGTCTATAGTTGGAATATCAAGTATTAAGACTGAATTTAAAACTCACCGAACATTTGACGCAAAGTCAATGTAGCAGGATTTAATATAGTTTGAGCTTATTAAAAATGACTTGTAATTAAGGAGTGCAATTTGCAAATGCTATCTTTACTCTTTGCCTTCTATCCGAGTACGCCACTTAACACCAGCCAAATATATAATTAAATTGTATAAAATAAAAATCTATTATGGAACGTAATTGAATCAAAAGAACAAATCAGAAGAAAGTGATTCCGAGCGCACTGTTATTTTGGTCGCAGGTGCTAGCTAATTCCCCGTAGGCCTTCTATCGTTAAAGTGCCCGATCCGGTGGCCTTGTAGTCTAACGCGCTAATTCCCAGTTATTATTATTATTATTAGCAACCGGTATTAATCTACCCTTCGGTATAGTACTTAGACGCTAATGTGTAATGGTGGGTGATGTGAACGAAATAGGACCTACACGTTTAACGTGGATCCGACTCACGGTGGTGGCCTGGCAATCTCACAGTAGACTAGACTGCCGATGACGGGGAGATCGTGGTTCGAAGCTCGGTCGGGTGTACTGAGCTAAGTTCTTACAAAATGGTTTTCCACTCTCCACGGAAGTGGGATACTATCCATATTAATATAACCTCCCAAATCCCTATAACCGTTAGCGCAATCTAGTACGTAAGCGTATACAACCCGAACGGTTAGTAAGACGTGGCGCTAAAAGAAAGAAGTGCCCTTTGAAAACAGAATTCACAACACAAATTGGGGAGATGACTTGTTATCTTGGTGAACGACCGCCCGTTTTTATGTCTCGAAGCGAGCGGTTAAATCTGAAGCCGTATTTAGCTTCCTCTTTTGTTCGTCTATATAGCTTAAGGGTTATAAAGGGAGAGATAGGGTAAAATAGCATTAATTTTCAGTTTTTTTAGCATTAATTATTGGAAATTTATCGTTTTGTCATATAATTTAGCATTTTATAGTAAAATAGGTAAAAATGTATTTCGTCAATGTTTTTAGGGCCTATACAAAGGATTTATGATAAAAGCAACGACTAACGGAATGTGGCGATTAGCCGGATGGGCTGTGGAAGGCACAGGATGCAAGTAAAACCCGAGCTGAACCACACAGACGAGTGAAACTCATGATTTTTTAATCACTTATTTCAGCTGAAAAACATCGTTTTATAGAAATTCTCAGCATTTTATTTAAATGCACAGCATTTTCAGGGAATTCGCGTCTATTTCGCTAAATAGAATGATTTAGCTAAAATACTCTCAAAATCACGTTTTTCGCGTTAATTCGCGAAATAAAAAAATAGCTTTAAACACTTTCAAATGCCATGAAACGCAAAGAAAACTTATAAATACCCTATTTTCGACCCTTTTTTTTCTTTTCGCGTTTTTCGCAAAAGCGAATTTACCCTATCTCTAGTTATAGGGGACCACAACAAGTTGAGGATACCTTGGTTCGATTCCTGAAAGTGCTGATCAGTATATATATATATATATATATATATATATATATATATATATAATATATCCCACTATTTGTATATCCTGCTATCCGGACTGTCCTATCTCCGGTTAGTTTGTAAGTCATGTGCACGATAAATACCCCAAGTAATAAAACAACTCTTTCTCTTTCCGTGTACGACCATTGAAGTAAATATGTATCAAAAGATAATGGGAGATATGATCTCACGATAGACAATTATCCGCACAGGTGGCAACTGGTCTAAAGGCGTCAAGCTTGCAATAGACTACATACACCTGGGGTTTTTTCCACATGCGAATTGTCAGTGGTTTTTATTATTCTCTTCCGTGAATTTGGGTGCATTTACTCTTAAGTTAACCTCTCAGTTTACTATCTTTTAGAGTTAGATTTGAATATCCTGGATTTTGAACGTTCTTATATAAAAAAAAAGATTGATAAATCCTTCAATAATTTCGTATCTTTGAAGCATGATATTTAAAGGAGGTAAAAGTATTTTTTAGATAACGTTTTGGAATTAAAACTTGTGTTTATTTAGGCTATCCCATGATTCAAATATCTGAAACGGACTATCAATTGTTCTCGAAATGCATTTATAGTCCTTCAATAGATCAGTGTAATAAGACTCTGAACCTGTTTCGGTGGGTGAATGGTCCAAGGCGTCATTTTCGCAATCAACTAAAGCTTGATTTTGGTTGTAAGAACCTTTTAGGAAAGTCAAACATATTGTTTGCGGCCAACATTGCTATATTACTATATTGTTTGTGTTATTTTATAATAATTGATATTATATTATTGATATTGATAATATATATCGAAAGTGGCGGCTGCAGATCATGTGTCTTGATGTATTAAAATTGTTTTAGCAACTTTAGTAACTACTAGATACGGTTCTTCCTACCAAAATCAGGGTATAGACTGCCGATTACAGGGATATCAGGTTCATATCCAGGTTAGGTGCACCGAGGGTGGTTTTACACTCTCCTTCCACTCAAATGCGGGTACACTTTATTTTATTAAACCTTCCTCATCCTTAACTCATGAACGTGATTAGAGTTCCAACAAAGCAATAACAATGATATATCTTCTCACACTCACGTGTCGACTACAGCGCCTTGTGGTTGGATGTATAACTAACGTCGGGTCTGCTGTATATCAGCTATGTTAATACTTCACTATTATAATCGTTGACATATGAAGCCATCCCCTTACTCCTTTGATTCAATGAACAGAAATATTTACTTATAAATACTTATACATGGAGTTGGTATTTCAAATATTCTAAGGCCAATTAGTTATTTATTATTTAGCACCGCGTCTTACTACCCGTTCGGGTTATACGCTCAAGTACTAATTACACTAATGGATTAGGAATTGGAAAGGTTAAAATTTAGAGGAATTGAACCCGCATTTGCGTGGAGGGAGAGTGTGAAAACCATTTAGGGAAAACCACCCCAGTTCACCCGACCGAGATTGAACCTCGATCTCCCCGTCCTCGGCAGTCGAGCTCAACACGACTAGCGCGTTAGCCAACTACGCCACGAGGCGTGGTGCCAATTAGTTGTTTTTAATATTGGAATAAAAAAAAGTTTTGAAATGAACGGAAATATCATATGCCTATAAAATGTCACTTATTCTTAAAATATGTTAGACTTGTTAATTGCATGCACAGTGAAATTAGAGGTTATCTCATTAATATAACAGCAATGTGTCCGTAACGCACCATAAAATCTTAATAATACAGTAGAATACCAAATATTCTATAAGACAAAATAACAAAGACTGATCACTGACGAGAAAATCAAAGGAATTGTCAACGTAAATCGAGTCACAAAATCGCTTCCGTGTACAGTCACTGGCTGGATGTAACGTACCCGTCGTAATTTTACCTGCAACTTTACGAACTGCATACTACTATTTAGTCTAATTTTTGTGACCTATGTTTTAAACACCTTCTTGTGGTTTTTTTTACATACACTCTTTGAAACAAAAGTAGTATCAATGACATTTAAATTCGATAAATTAAATAAAATTTGATAAAATTCTGATCTGATTCGGAGGCCCAACTGGGCTATTTTAGTACCGGCCCTTGGGAATTTGCCCGAGTTACCAAATGGCCAGTCCGTTCCTGCGTATACTCGAGTAATCTGCAAATAATGTAATTTATAAATCGTATCAATGCCGATAAGAAAAATATCTAAATCTACATTTTGTATACAGTGAGAATATTTTTATATACTCTAAGCTTACATTCCACCGTAAACTCTCATGATCCTTTCAGGTAAACGTGTTTATATTCAACCGTGTTTGTAGTGGGTGAAAGGCTATAAAATACCTGTTTCAGTTGGTTTCCTACAAAAATAATTCCCGTGCTCCGTCTTACTGCCCGTCTGGTCTGCTCGGCATATTTATACTAATCGGGTAGAGATAAGGAAGGCAGGATTTAGAAAGAGCGTGCCCGCATTTTCATGTAGTAAGTGTGAAAAACCAAGGAGGAAAACACCCTTAGTTAATACGACTAGATAGGTCGACTTCCGCCGTCATCGACAATGTAGTCTATAGCTATTCTGACACCTTAGACCGTGTGAACAACGATATTAGTCCCGAGAAATAAAGTTAGCTTTGGTTACTACAGTGAGATCTATGAAAGTAGTAGCCAATATTTTAAACCCTCTTACTAACCTACTTAAATAAATTATAACAATGGATAAGGTTCCTTCAATCACATTACATATCCAGCTTCGGTGGTCCCATGTCTGGTGCAGTTGTTTCGACCTTTTTCAGTTGACTCCCCCTTGGTAGATCATCCAATTACCACGCCACCTCCTCATTTTTGGGATATTATAAAAAAAATTAATAAGACGTGTTATTGCGTATCCACTTCTTTATGTTATTCAAAAATCAATGCGACACCGGTAGCATAGTGGTACCAAAATAAAAACGACAAAGGTTAGTGTGATGGCTGGTACTGGTTTTTTTCATCAGCTCTTGAATATTGGGTTTTGACGTTTAGTAGTGACTGAGAGATTGCGGTTCGAATTCCGGTAAGGAATACTGAAAATATTTATTTCTCAAGTTTTGGTTTACGGCTTTATAAAATTATAGAATCGAAATGCCCGTCTTATCTCTATTCAGAAGTGACCAAAATATATTTCAGCCAATATAAAACACGGAATAGAGCTTCTCTCTAAAAGTAGCAAAACATCGAAATAAAAACTTTGAAAATCAATTAGGTGGAAGAATCACTTGCTGAGCAACCAGAACTTTTAAAATTGAGCATCCAATGTCTAAGGCAATTGGCCGTTTTTATTTGGCGTGGAAATGCAGAGCCATGGGAACAAACCGTTATCTTCAAGAATTTTTATTATTTTGCACTTTTCTTTTCGGAAACGGTTTGTTTAAGAATAGAAGCTTGTTGATTAAGCTATATTTTTTATATACACACTTCCTCTATATAATTTTAACAGTGATCAAATATCGATTAAATTGACATTTTTTCAATGGAAAACTGCCGGCTTAGTAAAAAAAAAAAAAAAAAAAAAACTCTAACAATTAATAAACATCGATACATTATCTTAGAAGGGGTGTTGAAAATATTAACATAAAAATTTCCCTCGTTCTCGAGAAAACTTATATTTCCAAACGTATGATTTTCCCGCAAGACCTGTCCGGTAGCTAGCGCCATCTACGGTTTCCGTGATCCATCTGTTCTTGTTGGCGCGGAAGGATACTTTGGTCGATTGTGAAGCCACCCTCCCGCCCACCATCCCACAAAATAGGTTTTAGACTTGCACTCGACAGGGCCAAGATTACATATATAAAGTAGCTCCTTATTTGTCCTCACGAGGCTGATTGAGTTTAACCTCGTCCCAGACCCACTGCTTAAAAAAAAAATCTGAAATTGTCTGGATCGAACCGGTACCTCTGAACCTGTAGTCAGGAACACTAATTACTAGAGCACAGAAGTGGCACATTCAGTTTTATTTTTTCACTTTTAATCTAATCTGTCCGGACTATCTGCATAGTTACCTGCATGGTGTATGGATGAGGAATGCAGAACTCTGAGGAGGTGTAAGAAACCAGTACACTTGGATGGGTTTGAAACATCACCTCTTGGCTCGTCGTCATCGGCGAACCAGGCTCTAGACGATCTATACGTTTAATTCATTCACATGCGCGCCGATGGGGGAAACAATCATTGGTCTAGTGTCAAAAGTGCCCCCACGCGTGGGGTAATGTCTTATTTGATGGCCGACAGAAGGTTTTTCTAGTCTTTTTACAACTTGGCGGGAAAGAGAGTTCTCCCCTCTCTCTAACAGTCTTGAATCAAGGTCATCGGCGATGATGTAAGGTAAGAAAGAGACTCTGGAATGTTGTTACCACTATCGCCTCGTCTCCGGTTTCCGTCACCGGGTGGTTACTCTATCAGGAGTGTCAAACTCGTATTATAGGGGACACATTGAAAAATGGAAAATACTAAAGGGGGATGCGTTAAGAAAAAGTTTGAATTGTTATTTTCTTCAAGTAAAACAAATTCAAACTTATTATTTTGAAAGTAAATGACTAGGCCCCTAAATGAAACAATAAGAGACATCCTATAATTATTTTTTTACCACAGAAATGTGGAACTTTTTATTTGCAGCATTGGCGGGATTGTTGAGTTTAATCTTGTGCCACAGTAACTTTCAAATATATTAACACCTATTTTGGTGGCTGAATCACTAAGGCGTCACTCTCGCAATAGACTACACTGCCGATGATGGGAGATCGAAGTTCGAATCTTGTTCGGGTGTCCTGAGGGTGGTTTTTCCAAAATAGTTTTCCACTCTCCATACAAATGTGGATCCACTTCTTATAAATATAACCTTCCTCACCCCTAAAACCTCTAGCATAATAAGTACACAAGCGTATAACCCGAATGGGTAGTAAGATGAGGCGATAAAAAAAATCGTTGACAAATGTGTGTCTGTAAGCCTTAAACTTTTCAGTTCCTTTTCATCTGAGAAAACAACTGCCAAACATTTACCATGCTTTTGAGAATTGATCCATGTCCAAAAAAGAATATACATTTGGGACACGAACCATACATGTCAGAGTTCTCTAAATAATGAAAAATCTCAAAGTATCATAATTCCAAATCTTATATTTATATGACGTTTATAAAAAGAAGTAAAGGTCCACATGGTGTATTGGCTCATCATAAGATCCGCGGTCTGAACAATACCAGCGACATGCCTTCTATGGATTAGCGATCTTCTTTCTCATAGAAGAAATTATGAAATTTTAGATCTTGTGATTTTAATGGTTCTTGACAATCAATTATTTATGTGCCCTCGAACTCGAATAATTGGTAGTTTGCACGCACATCACAGACTTTCTCTCTACTTTATCTCAAATTATATTTTAAACTTGTAGCTCCCAAGTCGTAAGCTCCTTGACACGAAAAAATATACATTGTTATAGAAACATAACATCGCATTTCACCAAAGAGCATAGGAGTGCCTAAATGAAATAATCATACACTGTTACAGAAACATGCTGCAGAAACATGGACATTGATTGTAAGAGAGACTAGGAAAGTGAAGGCCAATGGGAATGCAGTTTATGAGGGTCATGCTAGCTGTCACGAGGAGAAACAGGATAAGGAATGAAGTTATCCGAGAAAGAGTGGGAGTAGAGTAAGTGATACTGAGATGGTATGAGCATGTAATGAGGATGGAGAAGGCGAGGATGCCAAAGAAAATTATGGAAATAAGTATGTAGGAAAAAGACCACAAGAGAGGCCAAGAAAGAGATGGGTGGGGTAGGTAACAGAAAGCTTGCAAGTGTGAGGAGAAGAATGGAAGCAATTAAAGGAGGAAGCATGGTGAAAGGATAGAGAAAGGAGGCATTTTTTTTAACTGACGATGTTGATGATGTTAACATTCCAAAGCTCTATATTTAAAAATATATATTTGCTTATTATAGCTCAGAAAATATTGGCTAGCTGAAGATGATTGATCTCGACAGACCGTGGTTTGTGCGTATGTGGACAGTCTGATATCAAACCAACGTGCCATTAGACTAGCGAGCGACCGTTATCAAAAGTAATTTGAGCGTGTATGATGAGCTTAAAGCACAAAGCTCGAAACCAGACTCACAAGCGCGCGATCGAGCGATCGAGCGACTGAACAACTGCGTGGCCAAACTAGCGGGCTAGCGAGCGCGTGATTAGCAGATAGCTCTCGATAGTTGTTGGCGAGGAGGCAAAGGTTCGAATCTTGGCTCACTGAACTGAGGGTGGATTTTGACAAGTGATTTATTGTTATGGTTTTCCATCCTCTCTCCACGCTAATGGTGATTTTATTTGTAAAGGCCTACTTTGATTATAATATTAAAGTATTTTAACATATAATTATATATATAGTTTATGGTTTTACCAATTAAACTAGGCCTTTAGTAGCAAGTGTGCTAAACCTATTGATAATTATAAAAATTAGCCAAATATCATGTCAAAATGAGTAGTTTTCCTAGCAATCAATGGACCAACATACATTAATATTGCCCAGCGCCTGTAAACTAGACTGTATCGAATTGAGCGCACGCACTTGAAAAATAGAACCATTTCTATCTTTCAAGCGCGTCGCTCGTTTCCAGTCTGGCCTAATACAACCAATGTGTTCTATTTGATTTTTTAGTCGCTCGCGCGCCCAGTCTGGCCTTACACTTATACCCCTTGAATGTAATTAAATGCTAAAACCCTGACCTGTGGTCAAACGCGGGGCAAAAAAAAAACTTCATTTGAGCTATAGTAGGATTTGTGTAGGAAGGACCTTTTATAAAATACATTCATTTTTTGTTATTATCAACATTTATAACATTTTACTTTTTTATTATTGTCATCTTATGTGTATCGACAGTATCTCTCGAAAGGGACAGCTGCAGACTTGACCTATCATTACATGAAACAGGCCTACCACGCACCTGGAAAACCGGGAGAACCGGTAAAACGCAGGGATTTTTTTTGTATCTTAAAAAACAGGGAAAATACAAAAAGGTTACAAAATCTTTAAAAAAACTGGAATATTTGTTAATTTGTGACATTTAACTGAAAGCGTAAAATAAATTAGGTCTCTGAGTAGACGGTAAAGCGAACTGAAGGACTAAGCTGCCTGGAAAAATGGAAATTCTTTCTGGAAAACTTGAACAAAAAAAGGAATTTGGTACTAATAAAAATAGTGTGTCAATCTTGATGAACGTAAATCTACTAACTTTTCTAGCTGTTAGATAAGGTTCTTCCTATGAACATTGTGTTTTAGCTATAATAATCACAACTACATGTCCTCGTTACAATCTGAACAGTTCACATGCCCTCCAGCCAGGCGCGGATTCAGGGGTGGGGTTTCAAAGGGTCAGTTGACCCCCCCCCCTGTGAACGTTAGAAAACTAATACAAAAAACAAAAATTAAAGTTCAATTTTAGAAAGAAAATACAACACAGATAAATTACACAATTTGTTTATCTTTTTAAGCGCAGACACCTCTTAAGCCGGGTGCACACGTTCGTTATTCGTCCACGTTTATTCACGTTTCGATATGACTCGCGCAAGTGTACGAGCATTTGTCGTGCATAGCGAGTAACGAACATGGTTCCCGCATAGAGACTAATGATCGCCTGAGAATAGTTCATCCACGAATATCGAATATAGATTATGTGTGTACAGAAGAGCGGCGGAACTTTGGGGGACTTTGCCCCCCTGGAATAAATTCCCCTCAGATATATTTCAAATCCTCATACTACGAATATGAAGCTGAAAGATTACCTTAAATAAAACTCAAAGTATGACTTCTAGATACAGTCTCTTGTCAAAAATTTGCCGGAAAAGACCACTTCAAATAACTAACAGACTAGAAGCATCTAACTGGCAAAAAAATTCAGAGGAAAGCTCTAAATAGCTTCCAAGGTCATCAAAATTTACAAAATATCTAAGGGAGAAAAACTCCAAATAGCTTCTGGATGCATGTTATTTTGAAGAATTTTCAGGCGAGGAACACCCAAATAGTATCTGAAATAATTCAATTTTCAAAATGTTGCCAGTGGAAGATCACTATAAAGATAAAAAAATTAAGGTGAGGATGATTCTAAATAGCTTCGAGGGGCATCCAAATTTCAATTTCTAGGTGAGGAACACTTTAAATGTTTTTTAAAAGAATCTAATTTAAATAAAATCAAGGTGAAGTCTACCATAGGCTTCAGAGTGAACCATTTTTCAAAAAATGTTTGAAGGAGGGTCACTTCAAATAGTTTATTAAAACTATCTGATTTTAAAAAAAATGGGATAAAATGACCACGGTGTAAAACATACATAAGATCAAGTATGAATGAGAAACTATTAAATTACTTTAAACAGAATCTAACATTGTAAGTAACTATGTTATTTATAATTATGACCCCCCTATGAAAATCATCTGGATCCGCCCCTGCCTCCAGCGTCCTGCATTCCACGCACTGGCTCCACGGCGCTAATCTCCTCTCGCCAATGGCCACGTGGTCTAAAGCGTCTGGCTCTAAATTTATTGGATTGTTGGTGATGGTGTAATAGCAATGTTTGAATCTCAACCGGGTGCACTGAGTTTGACATTTCACGTATGATTTATCGCTGTAGTTTTTCCATCTCCTCCCCACGCTAATATTGGCGTGCTTCCTCTAAATATCCTTTCTCGTCCTTACCCCTTAAATAGAATTTTGTGTGTGTGTTATTAGGTTGAATATCATAGTTATTAATATAAGGGTTAGGATGAGTAAGGTTATTTAAAGGAAGTGCGCTTGGTCAAGATTCGAACCTCAACCTTTAAATCACCGGTAATTACCTATTTAGCAAACTTAACCTTAAACCGCGCTACCACCATTGCAAGCTAGCCGCTAATAAACCTTGTGTTAATTATTTTAAATATTAAAAAATAAACACAGTTACTTTGTTTTATCTTCATGGAAAATTTGCCTTTACAATACTCACTTGCTGTAGCATTAAAAACCTCACATTTTAAGTTATACAATTTAAATATGTGTTTGTTGAGATCTAACCTTTTTTTTAACAAAATCATTTTTAATAGGATCACAGATCCGCTACTGGAGGCGATGTTTTCTAAATGGTTTTCCACTCTCACTTCACGCAAATCTGCGTGCACTTCTCTAAATTCAATCTCCTCATCTCTAACACAAAGTAATTAGTATATAGGCATATGTCCAAACAGGTAGTAAGACGTGGTGTTAAAAAAGAGGGTGCATGAGTAAATTTTAAGATGGTTGAGGATTGTTTCATTATTTTTGAATCTTCAGAACTGCAGAACTAGGGAGGATATTAATTTCCCTTCAAAGTGGAGACTTCATGAACATATGTTTAATTTTCACATCTAAATTGAAACCTATTTTAAAAAGTGACACACATATTCAGTACAATATTTTATTGTTTATAAAGTGACATTGAAATATATCATCTTAGTCTTTGATTTAATAAAATATTAAGAATACTAGGCAATTATTTTACTATGAAACTTTATTCTAATATTTTCTTTAAATTCTACAGTTTGCTTTTAATAGTATTTTACATATTGGGGATTCTATTCCAATCAATTTATGTATATTAGGTTTTCCCTATTTGATTATAAATACATAACTCTCTTAATATGTTTTGAAAACTCCACGCTGGCGGTTAGACTGCCGTTAAAGACCCAGATCCAACTTGATTAGTGTCGTTTTCTTCAGCTTTGCCTGTTTTCAAGGACTTGACCCCAATGCCGGGGTCAGTGAACGTTGAGTGTTCTAGAGGCAGTTGATTTTGTGGTTGGTTACTTTTTGTTCGTCCCTTTGAGAGACACTTCTCTTGTGGTGCTGTTATGATGTTTATTCTAACTTGTTCTCATGACCAGGCGTGCTATTATCGAGTGTTTCTACTGAAACAGTTGGAAAATGTCAATTTATTTTCAATCTAAAAATGGAACTCATCACCACAAACTAGACAGGATGAAAGTGATGTCAGGAATTCTGTACTGTATTTGGCAACTACCGCCGGGACTTGCGAGAGTCGGTATGCCATCAATCTAGTTTTCAGCTCAGTATGCCACCAATCTAGTTTTCGGCTACATTTCTTATCTTCATGTTAAATATATGGCATACTGAGCAACCAATCACAATAAAACCATTCATTTTCCTCTACTGCGGGATGTCACTTGACTCTGTAAGTTTCAGATAAGTCAGTTTCCTTACTATTGCTTGTTCTTGTTTTGTTAAATATGTTACAAAGTGCAAGCTAAACCTACCAACAAACAAATAACCTTAAAAGGAAAATGCACCAGTGCGCGTACGGAAAAAAGCGTCAGTCTCGTCTTGTTTGGCTTGCCAGTGACAGAGACTGAGTGGTTTGGTTTCGACTCCCTTCCGAATGTGATTATATATACATCCTCCTCCTACCCCACAGAAAATAATATATTCCTCACACTCTATTTTGGCAACTACAGATACACTTTCTATAAATTATACCTTCCTCATGGTAAATCACAGAAATACAAAGCAAAAACATAAAAGCTCAGGTAGACCTAAATTGTTTGACAATTTTCAAAGCCTCATTTTTTTTTCAGGCGTTGATCTGACAGTTTTGAGCTGGTTCCACTGGTTTTTAACGTTCTTGATGGGCTTCCAACGCTTCGTGACGTAAGGAGAGTAGACGTATAGGGGTGGAGGAATAGACGAGAACGTATAAAAGTATTACGCACCCTATAACATTACTCTTCATCGTAGCTGGGTGACTTCTATTTCACTCATGCGTCATTAAAATTAGCTCAACTGCTTAAATTGATATCGCAGTCCCTTTCATGTTGACGTTTTCTGAAAGAGCAGACTGAGATACACATGTGTTTAAAATTTTGATTTGATTGAACTTCATCTTTATGTCAAAAAACGTAAAAAAAAGTTTGTCGTGTGCACTTATCCGTTGGTCTGTACGTACGTAAACACAATCGCAACGTGTTGACCCCACTCTCTTTTGGTACGTAAACACAATCGCAACGTGTTGACCCCACTCTCTTTTGGTACGTAAACACAATCGCAACGAGTTGACCCCACTCTCTTTTGGTACGTAAACACAATCGCAACGAGTTGACCCCACTCTTTTTTGGTACGTAAACACAATCGCACGAGTTGACCCCACTCTCTTTTGGTACGTAAACACAATCGCAACGTGTTGACCCCACTCTCTTTTGGTACGTAAACACAATCGCAACGTGTTGACCCCACTCTCTTTTGGTACGTAAACACAATCGCAACGAGTTGACCCCACTCTCTTTTGGTACGTAAACACAATCGCAACGAGTTGACCCCACTCTTTTTTGGTACGTAAACACAATCGCCACGAGTTGACCCCACTCTCTTTTGGTACGTAAACACAATCGCAACGTGTTGACCCCACTCTCTTTTGGTACGTAAACACAATCGCAACGTGTTGACCCCACTCTCTTTTGGTACGTAAACACAATCGCGACGAGTTGACCCCACTCTCTTTTGGTACGTAAACACAATCGCAACGTGTTGACCCCACTCTCTTTTGGTACGTAAACACAATCGCAACGTGTTGACCCCACTCTCTTTTGGTACGTAAACACAATCGCAACGTGTTGACCCCACTCTCTTTTGGTACGTAAACACAATCGCAACGTGTTGACCCCACTCTCTTTTGGTACGTAAACACAATCGCGACGAGTTGACCCCACTCTCTTTTGGTACGTAAACACAATCGCAACGTGTTGACCCCACTCTCTTTTGGTACGTAAACACAATCGCGACGAGTTGACCCCACTCTCTTTTGGTACGTAAACACAATCGCAACGTGTTGACCCCACTCTCTTTTGGTACGTAAACACAATCGCAACGTGTTGACCCCACTCTCTTTTGGTACGTAAACACAATCGCAACGTGTTGACCCCACTCTCTTTTGGTACGTAAACACAATCGCGACGAGTTGACCCCACTCTCTTTTGGTACGTAAACACAATCGCAACGTGTTGACCCCACTCTCTTTTGGTACGTAAACACAATCGCAACGTGTTGACCCCACTCTCTTTTGGTACGTAAACACAATCGCGACGAGTTGACCCCACTCTCTTTTGGTACGTAAACACAATCGCGACGAGTTGACCCCACTATCTTTAGGGTTTGCAGACCAGTACCCTATTGAAATTCATTACTGACACCCCATGCTTGCTCTATAAAACTGTTTTGAAAAAAAAAAATGTGTTGTATCATTTCTAGATAATTCCATATAAAAAATATTATTTTGACTTTATGTACGACCAAACAATCGTTTCAAAAGTATGACCATTTATTTTGACAATTTTGTCTGTTTAAAAAAAAAAAGTAATTTATCTTAAAGTACGTCATCTGAATAAAATGATTTAATTAAAATAGTAGTTTTATACAAATAAAGCAATAAAATGGGTGTGCACGTTTGGTATTGGAAGTATTTATTTATCCCTTTATATTCAGAAACCACTCCGGCACTATAAAAAATTATTATATTTACCCTAAACATCTTCCAAGCTGTCACTAGAGATGTTAAATTAAAAAAAAAAAATCCCTTTCGAGTTTTTTAAACTATGGACTCGAGTTTTCGAGTTATAAAGCTTACACTTCAGCTTAATTTATCCTAAGTTAGTTAACCTCATGAACATATTCAAATGAGTTACAAAAAGCAATAACAGCATTTTCAAATTTTTTTCACTCATGTATCGATTACAACAAAAAATAAAAAATGTTCCGGTTGAGAAGTTCCGGAAAAATGGTCATTTCAAGCCTGTCACCATGAGGAACAAATGAATGCAAGGAAATGTATAATGGGCCGACAATATAAAACATTAGTAATTCATTTCTTGACTTCCCAACGTAACTGTCAACTATCTTAAGATCTGTCCACGCATGAGCACATGCTATTTTGCCACTGCGCAACCCTTAAAAAAGTGTCATGTCTGACTTGATCAGAAATACTGTCCTCATAATGTGTTTGAGAGAATATTTATCATTTCAAACAATGTTTATCGTTTTGGTTTTTTAAGTAAACGTTTTAAAATAAATGTATGGCAAATTATTCAACAAGGTAGGTGAAACAAGGGTAGATTTATGGAAAGTGCACTAACATTAGCACGGAGAAAAGTTAGAAATAATATAATGATAAATCACATGTTAGAAAACACCTTTTAGATGCATCCAGCCGAGATTCAAATCTTGACCTCCTTCGTCACTGGCAATCCAATCCATCGGGATCTTCCGCTCGGAAGAGTAGTTCCCACCATAGACAAATGACAAAGAAAAGGGGAGACTGATATTTGGCTTCGCCACATTAGACCGACTTTGGCTTCGGCTGCCAAACTTCGTCCATTACGTTCGGGACTTTCATCATGGAAGTATTTCACTTGCCGTATCACCAACTGGTAAGGATGTGGTTATCTCGGTGTCGTACAACAACATCTCGTTGAAACGCTAAACAAGAGAAGGATGTGGTTATCTCGTTGAAACGCTAAACAAGTTATTTTCTGTATTACGAGCTGCGCGCAGTGACGTAAACAGTGGTTTTGTTTTTTTAACGAATAGCATGGATAATTGGGAGGGACTTGACATCCAGCTCGGTGGCCTTTGTGTGCAGACTTCATCGCTCTGGTGGCACAGTTCGTTGTCCAAGGTATACCTTGGAGGTTGTCAGATGATGTGATGATAAGAGATTATTAAGTTGTTTAGCCGGTGTGAGACTTAAACCTAACTTGGGCCTAATTTACCAACCCCTTGTGACCGTTGGGATAATTCCCCTTAAGAGAAAAATACCCACGGTACCAACTGGGAATTGAACCTAGGTTCGTAGCTAGGTGCGCTGACCACTACACCAAGGGGCCGGATATCCAGTGATTAAATAATACTTTGCACCGCGTCTTACTACCCGTTCGGGTTATATACTTAAGTACTTATTATGCTAATAGGTTAGGAATTGGGAAGGTTGATTATAGAGGATGTGAACCCTCATTTGCGTGGAGGGAGAGTGGAAAAACATCTCCCAGTTCACCCGAGCGAGATTCTAACCTTCGATCTCCCCGTCCTCGGCAGTCTAGCTCAACACGAAACTAGCGCGTTAGCTACATACCACAAGGCGGGTCAGTGATAAGATGGGAGTGAGTGGGTCTTGAATGTTTCATTAAAATATTATTCAGACTCTTATTGGTGGACAAGTGCGCTAAGGTGTTTGGTCTGATTTGCTGGTGACCGGGAGGATGGGGTTAGAATCCCGGTCGAGTGTACTAAAGTCCCCACCCTCACTCCTCCAATGATGTCT
Organism: Timema podura; assembly: GCA_033556935.1. Lineage (NCBI taxonomy): Eukaryota > Metazoa > Arthropoda > Insecta > Phasmatodea > Timematidae > Timema > Timema podura. The sequence goes on from JAVRXN010000008.1 coordinate 15,394,399, forward strand.
CAGTCTTCTTCCACGCACATGGAGTACAGTTACTATAAACTACACAGTTACTTATCACCACCCTATGATTATATATTTGCGGATAGCCCGGACGTACCCGCTTCAGTGGCCGAACGGTCTAAGGCGTCACTCTCGTGCTTAGACTGGCCTGCTAATGACGGGGAAAGCGGGGTTTTAACTTAGGTCACACCTACTTAGGGTGTTTTTTTTTTTCAAATGACTTCTCACTCTCCTTCCACGCAAATGCGGGTAGACTACCTCTAAAATGCTTCCTTCATCCCTGCCTTATTCGAGCTATTTTCCTATATGCGTATAACCTGAACAAGTAGTAGGAATCAGTGATAAGAAAAAAAAGCCCGGTCGGATGATAAGACTCAGTACACAAAATAAGAGGGAATAGAAAATACCATTTTTGGGGTACTTCATCCCCCCCAACACAAGGAGTGCTAGTGTCACCGATCCTGTTCTTCATTTTGTACATTTGATGCCCTTAGGAGCTATTAAAAGGAGGTTTGTAAAATTTAAAGGCATTTTCCTATTTTTATCAGTATTTTGGCAAACTCATAGCAATGTGATTTGTTTTTGCCCCAGATCTTACTACCTGTCAGAACTGTACACTTTTAACTACACTAACTAGATAGATATGAGAAAGATATGGTTTAGAATAAATTGTACCGGCATTTACGGGGTGAAAGAGTGGAAAGATACTTAGTAAAAAAAACACTCTCAATACACTCGGCCGGGATTCAAACCCCGCCCCACCCCGCCAGTGACAAACCAAACCATAGGACCATTATACTTAGACCCCGTGCCCACCGATTCGGGCAATTAACTAGATATATTTTAATTTATTCGTGAAGTTGATATTGACACATGGGCTAGTGACGACAGCTGTAAGATCAATGCATTGAACTTTTGTCAAGGTTGGCTATTTTGGCAACAATTTAATTTGCTCCGAAACTGTTTTCAATGTCATTAGTGTTATTTACATCAAGGTCATTAACGTATTATAAGGTGTAGGGATTAGGAGGGTACCTTGGTAGAAATTAAAAAGTGTTCGTGTGATGTTGGGAAAACCCACGTGATAATGTATGTTGAAATACAGCCTCAATGTATCCGGCTGAGATTTGAACCCACGACCTCACTTTGATCAGCAATATGTGCTGGGAAACTGATGGCTTAGACCGCGTGACCACGGGGGGGGGGTTTGAAATGTTCTTCGTAGCTTGAATTAAAGTCTTGACACGCAACTTGCCGATTGTAACACAGTTTTGTGACCGATTGATACATTAACAAATTGAGAAGTGATTTGTTTGTATTTCAATCAAAAGTAAAAATTTAGCACCGCGTCTTACTACCCGTTGGGCTATACGCTCAAGTACTAGTTACACTAATAGATTAGGAATTGGGAAGGTTGAATTTAAAGGAAGTGAACCCGCATTTATGTGGAGGGAGAGTGGAAAACCATTTAGGGAAAACCACCCCAGTTCACCCGACCGAGATTCGAACCTCGATCTCCCCGTCCTCGGTGGTCTGGCTCAACACGACTGGCGCGTTGGTCAACTACGCCACCGAGGCGGGTAGTCAAAAGTAAAACGATATATCTTTGTTTATCTTTTTTTTTTATGAAAGTGGTTTAGTTCTATTTATTTTAAAGATATATTTTATAATTCATAAAATATACGAAATTATTTTAAAATACGAATACATTTTCACTTTAAATTTATAGATACACACATGAAACTAATTTAATTTTTATTGGTAACCTTAACTATTTTCATAACAAAGATGAAAACTACTCGCTTCGGTGGTCAAATGGTTTAAGGCGTCACTTTTATTTTAGAATAACCTTCTGATGACAGGGAGATCTGAGTTCGAATTCCGGTCGTGTCTACTGAAGGTGGTTTTTTCCTAAATGGTTTCCCACTCTACTTGCACACAAATGTAGTATATTACTGTACCTCTAAAATGCTTCCTTCCTCATCCCTGCATCATTAGAGTAGGTATCATATATTCGTACGACCTAAACAGGTGGTGATATTAGAAAACAAATACAGTGTGACTGCGTATCGTATGTTTCATAGACTCTGCTTCGCTGGTTATTTCGTGATATCTGCCGTCCTTATTCCAGCAGTTTTCTCTATTGAATTAAGTACTGAAACGTCGCCCGTATGTTCGAGTCATTGAGAGCTCCCGTCCCCCCCTCCACACTGACACAATCCCCCCCTCCCCCTACCATTCCCGCCCTGTAGGTACAGACGACCCTGTTATAATTGGTTTAGCAGCTGTCAGAACGTTAAGGTTACCAAGTTGAGTACACTGTCTGCAATGACAAGCACACACAAAGCAGGTAGTTGTTTAAAAGATATATTATTGCTCTTTCTAAACACACATCTGATTCTGTTAACACTTTTTTTCAAACTAACACTTTGAAGAGTCTTCTCATTCTCACACAAAATAATTTAGGCGGGAGAATCGCACGAAGACTCAAAATTACGAAATTTTAAGTAGAATGCGTTTATTAAAGTTTAAATAATACAGGTCCAATAAAAATTATCTTTTAAGGTGAGGTTCCCTCGACGAGACAGTGACTCGCGAACTTGGCCGCAGTCGTTCAAATGGCGGGCCGTGGTAGTGGGGTACAGCGTTTTCGCCAATCGCGTGTCATTTCCTTTGGGGTACATATCCTTCCTCAATTTTAAGAATTTTTTTTCCATAAAATTTTCTTTAATTTATATTATTAAAACAAATAAAAGTTTTGTTCTCATATTTCATACTAATAACACACAATACCCAATCCCTCAAATGTCAACTCACCGCACTGAAAATAGAAGTCTTAATTTCACAATGACTTGGTAACCATCGGGGGGGTATTAGGGCATTTTAGCCCCCCTGTTTTTATTTCTAGAGACCGAGACTAGTTTAAGGTCACCGCTCCCCCGCACCCCTCCCCCATATTTAACATTTTTTTTTTCAAAACGAAATTTATTATTAAATACAAATAATATTGTGGTTAATTTTCATTAAAAAAAAGAGTTTCAGTTTTACGTCTTTTCTAATACAGTAGAGCGTCAATAATTCGGGCGTCAAAAACCCAAATAGCCAAGAAAATAATAGTATTTATAAAAATACCCCTTCCCCCCCCCCCAGTGGTATCAATATTCTAGATTCCGATAGAGCGGGAAGCGGTCGGTTCCTGTTTAGTTGGTGACTTGTTTCCTTAGTAGATTTTTGCCTTATATGCCGTCAGGATTTGTGCTTCTACCTTAACACAAGTTTTCGTTAACCATCCCGTCCATGCCTATTATTTTATTTTCGGTGTTGCTACTCTATTTCAAAATCACACATTGACAGGTCATCCCAATTAGTCCGAATTATCGACGCTCTGTGTGTCTATAATGACAGAACACACTGCTCTGGTTTTATCGTAGACCCTCTAATCAGCCAGTTGCGGTCACCTTGAAGGAACTGATCATATAACAAAATATTGAAACTACTCTGGTTGCCGGGTTGCGGTCATGTTTAGAATTTATTTACTTATTTTTTTTAGCGTGTGGTATTACTGACTGGGAGTGACATAACATTTAGTTCGGTTGCCTGTATGTAGATTATTCACCGCTCTGGTGGCAGAGAGTGTTGTCCACCTATGGAGCCGTGGATTAATGAGCCCTTTTCCTAATTTAATCCTAATTTACAACCCCTGGTGACCGTTGGGATAATTCCCCTTAAGAGAAAAATACCCAAAGTACTAGTCAGGAATCGAACCCGGGACACCTAGGCTCGTAGCCAGGTTCACTGACCACTACACCAAGGGGCCGGAATCGTGTACAGGCAATTCCACTTTAGGGGTTTGAGCGATTATATCCAAAAGGCTAGCGCACATTTTTCAGGATTGATTCGCTACGGGCTAATATATTAATAAAATCTCTAAAATATGACTCATTAAAAAACTCAACTTGTTTAGATTTTAATCAATTAATTTTTCTTTCAAAAATATTTTCCGTGGCGATGCAATAGGTCATCATCTATAAGGGGGCCACCCGTTTAAAAAAAACACGCTATTGAGAGGGATAAAAGGAGGAGCTATAATGTCTGCATGGCGTTACATGGGAGGGTCAAAAAAAGAAAAGCAAAAAGCGCTAGCTACGTGGTTTATGGATAACCCCTGGTGTTACATCACACACCCAACCTTAGCACAGAGTTTACTTTTCACACTACTCGACCGGGCTAATAGGGGTAGGTGCTGAGGCAGGTAGAATGTAGAAAAACGTATCCTCACATGCGTGCTGAGAGAGTGAAAAATTATTTAGGGGAAAATACCCCCCAGTTCACTTTAGCGGGATTAAGATCCCGACCCTTCCCCGACTGGATGAGCCTGACGCCTTTGTCCTCGTGTCCAGCGGGGCTGGTGTTCAAGATTGGTAATTTGTTTAAAATCGTCAAGTTCGTTGCTAATTCTTTTCCAGACATGTTTTCATCTAGTTATGATCTTTCTTTTCCACTTAAACAAGAATGCTATGTTCAAACATATTTCACACCCAGTGGGTTCATTCACTCCTACTAGTTTTTTGGGGGGAAGGGATTAACATGGATAGCACCGCCTCGGTGGCGTAGTTGGCTAACGCGCCAGTCGTGTTGAGCCAGACCACCGAGGACGGGTAGATCGAGGTTCGAATCTCGGTCGGGTGAATTGGGGTGGGTTTTTCCTAAATGGTTTTCCACTCTCCCTCCACGCAAATGCGGGTTCACTTCCTCTAACTTCAACCTTCCCAATCCTAATCCATTAGTGTAATTAGTACTTAAGCGTATAACCCGAACGGGTAGTAAGACGCGGTGCTAAATAATAATAATAATAATAATAATAATAATAATAATAATAATAATATAATAATAATAATAATATGGATAGCTGTAAAATCTATTTAAAGAGTGTTTCCGTCGTTTTTATGGCCCAGAAAGGAGGGTGATTAGGCCATTTTTAGCAATGTGAAATATTGTTTGTACCAAAAATAGTATGGTATATGTTAAACGTGGCTTAAATTACTTTTTTTTACAAAAAATTGTATTCATATTTGTATACATTACATATTTATGTTATGTAAGTTTTATTGATGTAGTAATGTTTCATGTTTTAAAAAAAGAAGAAATATTTAAACAATACACAAATTATTATATTCTATGATTAAACTAGAAGAATCAAATATTAACTATACACGTTATTATTATTATTATTATTATTATTATTATTATTATTATTATTATTATTATTATTATTGTGTATAGAACATTCAATAAATTTATTTTAGGGTTAAAAATAAATCCATACGACGGTCAAATAGTTGCAAATGTTGCCACTAAAATCTTTTTTGTTTAGTTAGCTCTTGATTATTGAGGAGAGGATGGGGGTTGGCAAAACGAACTTATTTTCACTTTAAATTAGAAAATAAAAATTATTTCGTACCAACATAATAACACGAAAAGTATGATAGAGGAATTAATTCTAAAAGTCACACAAATGTTACCTTAGTAATTTATACAGGGGTGGCCCAAGGTATATTTTACGCCCGGGTGGGATTGCTTTTTGGCGCCCACCTACATAACCGGGGATAGTAGGAAACTAATAAAATAATCCAACAAACTAACAACTCCAAACCTAACTTAGCCTGGGCGCGATAGGAAAATAATCTGAAGGAAAACTCCACAAATGGCAATCATATTTTAAACGTTTAACTGAGAGATTTACGAAAATGGTTAGAATTAAAAGGAAAACTATAAGAGCATGCTTTGTAGACAATATCCTCCTATTTATGTTCTATTACAACAAACACTTTGATATAATGAACAGCTTTCAAGATAATTAAAAAAAAAAGTTTTAGGGTGCAATTTTTTCAAGATTTGAATGTAAAAGAACTTGTTAAGAACGGAGCTATATCTTATTTTATTCCCAACAGAAAACTATACTAATATATCCTATTTCATGGTATCAAAATGTGCTTATCAACTCCACTATCACGCCAAGGTTCCGTTGGTTTAGTTTGGTACTCCGTTTAACGCACCCCTCAAGTTGGCACCCGGGAACCCACCCACCCCCTGCATTAAATATTACCCCTAACGTAGATTTCCAATTTTCTGAATAACACGCGGATTATTATGGAGGGAGCATGTTCCCTCTGTCCCCTCCACAAAAAACAAACGTGTCCTTTTCAATAACAGCGAGGAGAAGAGAATGATTGCGTCATCACTGGGCGCAGCCTTGGTTTTATAGGAGGTAACTTGAGAAATCTTCGTTCTTAGGGTTTCCTCGAAATAAGGTAAGGGGGGGGGTACTAGCTCCCCACACCTCTCCCTCCCTACGTTACTGTTCCCGCCATAAGATTAGACTGGGATGTTCAACACCCGACTACTTGAGGGCGGTGACCTGGTGGTCTAGGGGTAAGGTGTCTGACTTCTGTGCTGGGGGTCCGGGGCTCAATCCTAGGTCCCGGCACAGATTTATCTGATTTCCAAACCCTCCCTTCACCTCTGACAAGACGTGTATTAATCACAGCTTGTGAATGTGGGGAATGCCAGGCCTCCACCGTGGTTCGGATCCCACGTTAAACTGTATGTCCTCCATTTCATCTCACAATCACCCTACCATTACGCATTAGCGTAAGTGCGTATAACCCGAACGGGTAGTAAGACGTGGTGCTAGTAATAATATCACACTAATTTTTTTTTGTATCATTTGGATACAACCTTTTGCCGTGGAAAGTTTGGTTTGTTGGCAGTACATTTTGCACTATTCCGTTCTTTGTTATATTAGTACACCTAAGCTAGTGTATCATGATTAAAGAGGATATACTCATGGCCCAGTCATTCGATCAGCTACAAGATTCACAATGCTGTGTCTCTTTAGCATGGTATAAAACCATGTGTTGTAGTGCTAAACCAAAGTTACTAGATCTACTTTCACGTATTCATACGTCAAGTCTTGTGACCTACAGCTGTAACGATTGATAAATTATATTAATACCCGTAAAATGTTATCGATGTTGACCGCAAAAAAAAAAAAAGTATCATCTCAAATTTTCTCCAAATTTGTATAGTTTTTCATGCAATTAATTTTAATCAAAACGCATGAAATCTTGAGTATGGGTTACTTACTAATACAATTATGAATGGCATTTTATGAAGACAAAAAAATGGGCATAGCTATTAATTCCACAAAACCAAAGAATCTTTAAACAAAATCACATATCATGCATAATGTTTTGAATTTTTGCTCTTAACTGCTTACACGGGGTATCTACGTTATTTATTATCTGTGCCATTCTGTATGTAAGTTTATCACAACCATACTACAGCTCCGTATTTGTTGTCCCGAAATTATTTCAGAAATAGTTTTTTCCAAGCACCACGTCTTACTACCCGTTCGGGTTATACGCTTAAGTACAAATTACGCAAATAGGTTAGGAATTGGGAGGATTGAATTTAGAGGAAGTGAGCCCATATTTGCGTGGAGGGAAGGTGGAAAACCATTTAGGAAAAACTATCCCCATTTCACCCGACCGAGATTCGAACCTCGATCTCCCCGTTCTCGGCAGTTTAGCTCAACACGAAACTAGCGCGTTAGCTAACTACGCCACCGAGGCGGGTCAGAAATAGTTGGTAACCTTAGTTACATCCTATGACCTATATGGTCCGTATTAAGTGTGTATCTATTTGCTTGAAACTTATGATAAATATTCAATAAGACATTTCGAAACACTCACTCTTTTGAAGTATGAGTGCGTGCCGAATGAAAAACAACTGTCACGACTTTCGCTGCACCCAAGCTGCTCATTCGACCGCCATATTGCTCGCTACCGGTCAAGGTCACGCTGGAATAGTTTCGAGGCGTCCACCTGGCCTAAACTGTACTGTGTAAACAAACTGTCATGGCCGCGCAAGATACACAACTATGTTGACCAGAGGTGATGTTTATATCTCCGAACACATCGTCTCACTATCCGTACAACCTATCCGCATAGTTACACTAGTGAGGTAGGGATGAAGAAGGTAGAATTTAGAGGGGCGTGTATCCGCATATTCAGGAATTGTGTTAGAAGTGCCTTTGAAAAAAAAAGAGATTGGAGATAGAATGGGAAAACCGCTGTAGTAAATTGCAGAAAGCCAACACCAGTACACCCGGCCGAGATTAGAACCTCAATCTTTACCATCACCTGTAATCCTTTTTATTGCGAGTCGATGCCTTAGATCGCGTGACCACGGATATTTATTTGTTTCATCATTTTCAGCACAGGTTTATTAACTTAATCAAGTACGAAAATAAACCGTGTCAGCGGGTACGGGAACAGGGGACTACATGTCCGTCTCCAAAAGGTCTGGTTGTCGGGGACGGTCAGGTAACAGAGTTCGAATCCCGGTCGGATGTACTGTGGGTGTTTTTCTCTAAATGCTTCCCACTACCCCCCCTCCCCCTTTCCGTGAACGCGGATGGATAATTATAGCTTCCTCCTACTCACCCCATTGGTGGAATTAAAAACGTATATCCGGAACTTGTATTAAGATGCAGCGCAGAAATTGTGTCAAGTCTCTCGTGGACAGGTTTCTCCCGACTGAAGAGCTCTTGTGTTTCACTTCAACCTGTCGCTTGAGTTTCTTGAAGACTCGACACGTTATCTCAGTCGGGAGCGCGTCAAACCACTCAGGGGAGATGTCCCGGGCTCCAGTTCCAAGCACCGCAACCAAATGTATCATGAATTAAAAGGGGAGGGGGAAGATAGAGGGGGGTCCTTCTTTCCCTGCGGTGCACTGACAGGGGTGGGGTCCGCTACAAAGTTGTTGTCTTTTCTTTGTTTAGCACCGCGTCTTACTACCCGTTCGGGCTATACTTTTATATACTAATTACGTTAATGTGCTAGGGATAAGTAAGGTTTAAAATAGAGGAAGTGTACCCGAATTTAAGAGAAGGAAGAGTGGTAAACAATTTATGGAAAACCACCCTCAGTACACCCGACTGAGACTCGAACCCCGATCTCTCCGTCATCGGTAGTCTAATCTATCGCGAGAATGATTCCTTAGAGTCTTAGAGCATGCGAACACTGACGCGGATGTTATCTCGAGTCGTTAGTGGTGTCCAACCACTCAGGTATGAGATGTCCCGGGCATCCAGTTCTAAGCACGGCAACCAAATGTGCGATGCATTAACGACCGCGGGGTCTACTCTCAAGTTAGAGTTTGTTTGTAAGTCGTGAGTTTAAAGATCTGTTGGTTAATAAAGTATGTTTTGGTAATATCACGCAATCCTCAGCTTACATTAACACAAGGACACAGGAAGGAGTATTTTAAAGGAGGCGCACTTAGCGGGAGGATTGGAGACCTCATTCCCTATCCTCAGGGTCTGAGCTGAGCACACCATTAGTCAACCCAGATGATTTAGAGCGGTGTACATTTTTTCTGAGCCTATTTGTTTATTACTCATGCCGCTGGACATGCGGACTAAAACTCCTCATTCCGCATCCATTCCTGTAAAGTTTTTTCGTATGTTTATAGCCCGGACAGGTAGTAAGACGCAGAGCAAAGACCAATAATTATTGTTCATTAAATTTCTGTACTCTTCAGCCATTGACCATTGGGATTGACTCGTCTGGTTTGGTTTACTAATGACGGACGAGGTTAGGGTTCATTTCCTGGTCGGGTGGGTTTAACTAAGTTTGTTTTCACTTTAGATTTATCCCTGAGCTAACCCTGTCCTCTTCACGCTAATGAGGGTGAATTTCCTCTATAAGAAGCCTCCTCATCTCCCCCTTGTAGATTAAGTCGTTAATAAAGTAGGCCCATATGTTAACTGTCCAAGGATTTCTAAAGAATATAAGACTGACCCATTCCTTATCACTATTTTAAGGTCAAAGAGATCGATTAGTTAAGGGGCGACCAAACTTGAAATTTTTAATAACGAATTTGGTCATGTTTGGCGCTCAAAAACTAATATTGACATTGTGTTGGGAAATTGAGTAGTATCGTAAGATGATTCGAAACTTTCTGAAGAATCCTAAGACGATAGTTCTTGTATCATTATAAGCATAAAATCGTGAGATTTAAGTTATTTATTTTTCAACCTTAGACTTGTTAACTTTAAAAACAACATTTGCAAGCCCTGCTTCGGTGGCCTCATGGTCTAAGGCTTTACCCTCGTGTTAAGACTAGACTGCAGCGACAGGGAGATCGGAGTTCGAATCCCGGTTGTTGGTAATGCGGATTGAATGTCACTTTAGTGTATTTTGATTTGCTGGTGATGTAGAGGTCTGGGATCGAATCCTGGTCAGTTATACTTAACGCATTTTATCTTAAATAGTTTTTCACTTTTAATTTACGGGAATACAATATTTTTTTAGCACCACATCTTACTACTACCTATTCAGGTTTAGGGATGTGGTATAGAAAGAAAATTATCGATACTGTACTCATTAAAAGTATCGGGAAAAAAATATCGATACCGTGCAAGTATCGAAAAAAGTATTGATAACAGTGAGTATCGGTATATAAATTTTTATCTGAAAAAAAGTTTTTTTTAAATCTAGTATTAATCATTTCAACTTTTACATCATAATTGTATTTCCATCTTTAGTTAACACTGAAAATTATAATGATTTTTAATACTTTTAAACAAATTTCACAATATGCTTTTTCGCTATCCAGCTTCTTAAAAAAAAACTTCCATAATTCACTTCCGGGAGGTGCCATTTATTAACTACACTCTTCGTTTATATACTCTACTAAGATAGATTATTAACTATTGACAAACAATAGAATAATGGGTGCCTGTTTATGCTTCGGCTGCTTAGGACAACCTTGAGTTGACTGAGTTATTGAGCTCTGCTCTACAAAAGATGATTTTGTTTAATTTTTGATGAGCGTGCTCATTGATAGAGGAAGGGTAGTAAGACTGGTCGCCAATCGCACCGTCATTTGTTTTTCCTGTTCCTCCACAGTCCACCCTAGACAACATTTAGTCCCAGCATGAGTGAAATTAACAAAAAAGTTGATTCTTTAGATAGCGATCCGATACCGGAGTGTGAGTACTAATATCAGTAAAAGTATCGAAAAAAGTGATTAAGTAAAGACTACAGTAGCCCCATGGCTTCTTTGGTGCTGACTGACAGTTCACAGCTGACTTCTGACAGTCAACATTTAGGCAAATACCAAAATTTTGACTGTCAGAAGTGACAGCTGCTAAACACATGTTTTTGCAGATCATATGGTTCGGCGTAGGAATACATAATTTGGTCTGGTAACTTTTCAAAGCCGTCAGCTGTCAGCTGTGAGCTGTCACTCAGCACCAAAGAAGCCATGGGGCTACTGTAGTATCTAAAGGAAAAATATCAATATTAGTAAAGTATCAATACTTTTTTCACATCCCTATTCAGGTTATACGCCTATGTACTAATTACACTATTGGGTTAGGGATCAGGAAGGGTTAACTTAGAGGAAATGCATTCACATTTGCGTGGAGAAAGAGTGGAAAACAATTTAGGAAAAAACCTCAGTGCATCTGACCTGGATCAAACTCCGATCTCCCCGTCTTGAGAAATCTAGTCCAACACGAGTTTAGCGCGTTAGGCCACGCGGCCACCGAAGCGGGTTACAGGTGTATTTATTCATTTATTAAAATTCTTACCTACCTCATATCTGCCTCATTAGTGTAAATATATGAGTAGTCAGGACGAGTTGTAAGACGTGGAGAAAATTTTAGAAACAGTAAAGAACGCTTCTAAAGTTTGTTTACGCATTCGGTAAAATCCTAGTTTTGTGATCTCTAGTAAATATAAGAATATTTAGTGCAACTTTAGATTATGTTATCTCTTCCCGTTGAGGTTTAATCCTTCTATGTTCTGTTGTTGACGCAACAAAAAGTGTTTGTGCTGAAAGCAATCTGTGAATACAATATTTAAATACAACTACGCGAACGGTTATGCCTGTTTATTTACAGTACAACGCAGGGTTGACAAACAATGTTGTAAAAATGAAAGCTTGATTTCTTAAACTTCTTTCTGAATATCTTGGGTTTTTTTTTTTTTTTCTAAGTTTAACGCAAGGAGTGCGCCCCATACTTGGAAGGAAAATAGCTTCACACTGCGGTATATTACTTATGGGAATGGCACTTTTGAAGCTTTAAACCACTAAAACAATGGTCAATTATCTTATGTTTTGTTGTGACTCTTTTAGAGGCGTATAGCATCGTTTTAGAGGGAGAAAAAAAATTGTTTGTTGAAGGCTAGATCTAGGTTTCCAACCATTTACTTTAATCGCAGAGCCTTTTGCGTTAAACTTCTAAAATGAGTAAACTTCATATTAGGATTTTTTTTTTAATAGCCAAACCTAAAATGTAAGATCTTAAACTTTAGAGCGACATTCATATAAATTTTACCTTCGTTTTCGGATGAACCTTATTTTTGTAATAACAAATAACCGAACGGGTAGTAAGACGCGGTGCTAATAATAATGTAATAACATACTACTTATTAAATAACGCATGTTTTTGGACGTCTGTTGCGCGTCTCAGCGATTTAATGTCTATATCCAAGGGGTAGGGAAATAAAATATAAAGTTTTGAAATAAATATACAAGCCCTAAATGATTTTTTTTAAATGTATGTCTCAGTAATAATATTTCCCACTTCATAAACAGCAAAGCTCAGTGACATGTGAAGTTTATGTATACTCAGTTTACCCTGAAAGGTAGAAGTCTCTCCTTAACGGGCTACACCAGGGGTTGCCAACCTTTTTAATATCTCAGACCGTATGGTTTTTAAAATAATATTGGGTGGGCCGGTTTGAAAAAAATATCGGGCAAATATTTCAACTTTAAATGTATCATATAATAACTGGTTATTAATTAATTTTTTATGAACAAAATTGTTTCTTTGCAAGATCTTTTGCGGGTCAGGTAAAATTAGTCGGTGGGCTGTAGGTTGCCGACCGTTGGCTTACACTATGACTCCATTTTCTAACGTGTAAGGTAAGCTACAGTAGCCCCATGGATTCTTTGGTGCTGACTAACAGTTCACAGCTGACTTCTGACAATCAACATTTAGGTATATACCTAAATTTTGACTGTCAGAAGTGACAGCTGCTAAACACATGTTTTTTGCAGATCATATGGTTCGGCGTAGGGATACATAATTTGGTCTGGTAGCTTTTCAAAGCTGTCAGCTGTCGGTCAGCACCAAAGAAGCCATGGGGCTACTGTAGCAACCTTTACGGGTAAAATTAGTGTACTTACCGGAAGGTAGTTAGTTGATGTGGAGGAAGAGGTTTGCGGTTTGCACCCGGCTGATTTGAACTTCGACCGCCTTCTCAGTGGCAGATTAAGCCTCTTGCTCGCCTAAAAAATGGAGGTGAAAGATATAAATTAACATGTCCCATAGTATTACGAAACATACTTTTATAAGTTTAATAATTTAGAAAAGAATCACGAAAAAGTGCAATTAGCTAATTTTCACGAACGTTACACGCGATATATCGCAGTTCTAGGATCGATAAATGGTTATAAACATGTATCTTGTCTTCGACAAACAAATGAAGTAATGGTTTAACGCTTTCAGATCAGAACATTATATGATAGTCGAGAATTGTTTTAGTGGTTTTGAATCCCTATAAATGTCATTCCCATAAGAAATACCGTAGTATTGAGCATATTTACCTTCAAATGGGCGGTGACCTTTTTGGACTATACTGCATTGAAATGTGACCAACCATTTATGGCAGTAACTGTTTCAACTTCTAGCAATAAGACTATAGTCGGCACGCCATAGGAATAACTTGATCTGATAGCTAAGAACGTTACTCAATATACATATTCTTTCTATTTCTAAATATTTATGTGCCAAGCCATTCCATTTTTAAAGCTGTTTAACGAATATATAAGTTCATTTTGTTGGATTTTGGCTGCTGCGTATCTATACTTTTACTTCCTTTGAGAGGCTGTTCTAATGGCGATCTGACTATACAGTCGTGACGAGTTAATGTATCTCAAGTCCTAGCATTATGTCTTAGTTTTAATTTTGTGTACCACTTACTTTTGAACATGTTTCTACCTTTAGTATTTTCTACAGAAGTTAGAGACCCGCCTCAGTGGCGTAGTTGGCTAACGCGCTAGTCGTGTTGAGCTCGACCACCGAGGACGGGGAGATCGAGGTTCGAATCTCGGTCGGGTGAACTGGGGGTGGTTTTTCCTAAATGGTTTTCCACTCTCCCTCCACGCAAATGCGGGTTCACTTCCTCTAAATTCAACCTTCCCAATTCCTAATCCATTAGAGTAATTAGTACTTAAGCGTATAACCCGAACGGGTAGTAAGACGCGGTGCTAAATATATTACAGAAGTTAGAAAGCAAAATGATAAACATAATTTTATTTTTTTAAAAACACCCTTTTTCAATTAAACCTTTAATTTCGGAAACTATTAAATTATTTTTAATCAATGGGAGGATATCTTGTTTCTATGCGAAATGGTGTAAAGTGGAGGTGCCAATTATTGTAGGGGGAATATTACTAATAAAACTAACTAGATTTTTAGGGTTGGCCACAGTCATACTGTAAATTAAATTGAATTTAATTATATCAGGGAATTTTATAATTGCTCGGCAAAGTGGGTATATTGGAATCTCCTAATGTAGTTAAATTGAAAATTCTGTGGGAAAAAAAAAATAGAATTCGAATTTAAAAACTTTTTAAGAATAACATCAAAATAATATTCATTTTAGCTCGTTAAACCTTACCATTACATGAGCTACATTAATGGATTATGTTTGCATACTCGTTAACGTCCCGAATAACCTAGAAGTTGTAGACAAATACATATTGCAATATACTTTAAATATTGTAGCTAAAATACCAGAAAATTTGACAAAATCGGCGACAGTAAAACCACCAACCGCAACGCAAACAATAGCTTGTGTTTGTAGCGCGTGCAGACGAAATTCGAGCCGTCATTGTAATTGGATGATAAAGACAACTCTTACCCATAGATAATACAGATACTGGAGCGCATGCTCATTACAAGGTTCAAAAACTAAACTAGCATAGAGTTGTCTTTGTCGGTATATTGATACAGTACATGTAAACTGTGATTACGAAAACTATTTTGTGGTTAAAGTTATTATTATTATTATTATTATTAGCACCGCGTCTTACTACCCGTTCAGGTTATACGCACTTACACTAATGTGTAATGCTAAGGTGATTGCGAGATGAAATAGAGGACCTACAGTTTAACGTGGAATCCGAACCACGGTGGAGGCCTAGTATTCTACACATTTACAAGTTGTGATTAATACACTTCTTGTCAGAGGTGAAGGAAGGGTTTGGCAGTCAGATAAATCTGTGCCGGGACCGAGGATTGAACCCCGGACCCTCAGCACAGACGTCCGACACCTTACCCCTAGACCACCAGGTCACCGTGGTTATAGTTAAATTCAACAACGTTTAGTTTCACCATGTGAAGAAAGTTAAGCTCTTATGTTTGAACTGAAGCCACATTTAATGTATTTTGGGCCAACAATAATTGTTTATCTATAAGATTGCATAAGCACTGGTCTTTTCTCGCACTCCCTAAATGGATAAAATAATGATTTTAGAGTAAATGTACCCTCATTCGCGTGTAGGGAGTGTGTGAAAATATTAAGGGATTGAAACTTCAGTACATTCAGGAAGCTTTCACTGATGCGGGTTGCTCCTGATTAAAAAATATAAAAAAAATCTTTGTTAAAAAATAGTATGTTGGTTTTTTCAAAACGTATTTACCAGTTACAATCTGACCCACATTCCCATAACGTAATATTAGACACATATAGTCTGATTCGCCAGTCTCAGGGATATCAGGTCTCGTATCCCGGCTGAGTTTATTGACATTATTTTTTCCGTTGTTGTTTCCCACTATCCCTCTAAATAAACGCGGGTGGATTTCCTCACTCATTTCCTCCTTCCTCCCCCATTGGTGAAATTAAATTATCGTAGCCTGGACGGGTAGTAATACGTGGTGCACACACAAAATAAAACAAACTTGAGCCTCGGTTGGTAAAAAATGCAAAAAAATGTCATGAACATTCCGTTTCCCTCCCTTATATTTTTTGACAACTCGATTTCTTAACATTTTCTGGTTTCACATTATATGACCCAGCGGCTGATTTTCACAGGAAGCCCATTACTCAAAAACTTGAAACTCATGTTGCCACGATGGCGAAAATAATAGTATTACAATTGTATTCACGTTCTTAGTCGTTAGTTGGTAATGTAAAGAGAAACCATTCGCTGACCTAAAGAAACTATTTATTATTGAAAGATTTCGATACATTTCTAGATGAAACTTTTGATTAATAAATCAAATAAAGACATATTTCTAGAATGCCATATTTTAGTGACTTTCAATCAATGTTGTTGGTCGGAAGTGGGGTTCATATAAAAATCAGGGCTTAGCATATTATTAATATTATTATTTAGCACCGCGTCTTACTAACCGTTCGGGTTATACGCTTAAGTACTAATTACGCTAGTGGATTAGGAATTGGGAAGGTGAATAGAGGAAGTTAACCCGCATTGCGTGGAGGTAGAGTGGAAAACCATTTAGGAAAACCACCCCAGTTCACCGACCGAGATTCGAACTCGATCTTCCGTCCTCGGCAGTCGGGCTCACACGACTAGCGCGTTAGCAAGGCTTAGCATAAACTTTCCTCGAATGGCTATCAAGTGTATGCTCTTGTTCTATAAAACTAGAACCTGTGGAAATAGTAGTAGCGCATGCGATACAAACAAGCGAACAATGACCACAAGACGCATCTATAAAGTAAGAACGGGTCTAGAGCTTATAGAAACAAAGTATACTTTTACAGCCTATCATTCATCTTTAAACCAAGATTAAAAATTACCACTTTACATATTTATTATAAATTATGTTTTATAGTGCCTTCTAACTTCTGTGGTCGCCCATGTACAAGCTTGTGCTGTTTGTTACCCCCTCTCTTTTCCAATATGTTGTGACGCTGCCTTGGAGGATATAAACTGGGAGAGTGAGTCTGAACACTAAAGCTGCAGATTCACATGATCTGGCTATGTTGGTTTAAGTTTTCAACGTCCTTAAGCCAATAGATGCAGTTTCAAGGCCTAAAATAATCACTAAAATAAATAAAGAATGGACTTTAATAGTCTGTGCACGCGCTACATATATTTCCACTCCACAACAACCAATATATAACCTCCCTAATTCAATGTCCGAACTAAATGGCGGGTAAACTTGATGCCAAAATAAAAAATAAAAATAAATAAAGGAGAAATCCAAAGTAAATGAAAGCAGTCATAAACAAACGAACACCAATGTATAGTCAGTTCAGACTTCAGGGGACTGAACCCCAGTGTACATTCTCCAAGGACGCAAACCCCCATACACTAGAGATTTCCCGTACGTTGTGTGAATACCACTCTCACCAAGCGCTTGCTGTTGTGTAATGTCCTCGCATGGCGGCGCTAGTGTAGACTTTATGTTTGTAGCCGCACTCTGCTATATGTTGTTACAGCATGGCCGGTCGGACTCGTATAGGGTCGCCACCATCCGCTCGGCACCAGACGACAACAAGACGGCTGACGGCAAATTCAAGGTACGTATGATACACACACACACGCGGCAAAGATATGTGTTCAGACACGCCTTGTGTGTGACTGGAGGAAATGGAGGTTGAATAAAAGCAGAATTTGGTCCACCTTTAAATTTATGATGCCCATTTAACTTTCAAAGATAAGTTCTCGCATTATTATAAAAGTAGTAGCATATTATTACGAAAAAAACCTTCAAAATCAATAGGATTGTTAATATTTTCATGCTGTAAACTTTAAAGATAATAAAAAATTTTTATCATATTAAGTGTTGGGCCAATCTTTCAATCAATTTTTTTTGGTAGGTCATACCTAATATTTAACGACAACATTTTTTTAGCTAACTTATTTTATGCCTCTTTATCTCTCGCATTAAATCAAACTTGTCGCTTTTTAAGTTTAATCTGGCATTATTTTGACACAAAATTGAAATCAATTACCACTACAACATTTTTTCTTAGTTTATTTATTGCTTCCATTTTGTGGCTTTAAAATATTGTATTGAACTCTAGCGAAACGTCGTTTGAAATAACTTTAATGTGAAAGCGACTTGGCCTAAAAATAAAGATATATTTTTTGTGAATTTAATATCAAACCCAATAATAATAATAATAATTAAATGCTCCCAAAATAGCCTAAGACTGTTTTCCGGTAGTCTATCGCCTATTACTCAGACTTGTTTTTTTGAAAAAGGAAAAAAAAACACGTTTGTTTCAAAACTGACCCTTACTGGCGTAATCTAACCTACAATCAACTCACCCGACTATAATTAGTCTAGTCTAGGACATCTGTATTTTATTTACTCCTTTCATTCTCCTTTTCACTGAACTTGTCTGAACGTGTTTCTGATATGAGTAGTTTTAGTACTAAACACATTTTCCTCTATCTTGGTGATGTGGTTAGTCCATCTTCAAGTCCACAGGCCTCGTTGAAATGTGGTGTTTTCTTTAGGTTCTATACCTCGAGCCAGAAGACTCTTGACGCATCTTATTTGGAAAGGGCTTCAATCGGAGCTCACTTTCCGTGTAATGGCTCAAAGAATTAAGATCAATAATTCTTAAACATATGGACAAATGAGCAATATCTCAACAACAGGTCTAGACAACAACGCTATTCAAACTAGATGCAATTTTTACTTACCTATGTCGAAAATATGGCTTGCATTGCATGTTTATATAGTTATGTAGTTTAGTAGTTTTATTTTATGTCATAGCTTTAGTTTTGTTTTAATATTTATGTATTTGTTTGGACGTAAAATAAGTTTTGCATGTCTACTCAAAATGAGTCCATCCACGACGCAATTTTTTTTTTAAAAATTAATAAAAAAAATTACTGTAGGCCATAGTTTATTTTTAATAGAATTTGTTCGCTCATATTCTCGGCGGAAGTGATGTTTCGATACTCCCGGAAGTGCGTGGCACGTTAACACGCATTGGACACAGTATCAACGTATTTGTCAGGAAGCCTTTCATTCGGTTGGCAGTTTGTAGCTCCTCCTCCCCCGCCCCCATCCTCGTTTCAGGTCATGGGTTTAAGGCCCACCTGCTATGTAGGATGTAATGTTTTATATACTATATATGCCAAAGCTGTAGCATATTTTGCAGTATATAAATATGTGTTTTTAGGGATGGATATAGTTTTAAATAAAGTAGCTTTCTGAGATACAGGCTGGTTTATTTATTGGGGTGGGGTCTAACACATCTCATCTGTCGGTAGTTTGTCTGCAGACTATACCAAAGGTCTCGGGCTCAATTCCCGGTATGGCCGAAAAATGAATTATTGGTGAAACTTAGGTTCTCCTTTCACAATCGTGAATCAACGGCCGGGAGCCTGGGGGTTATGTTTGTAGAATAAAATAAGTTTGTAGATCGTTTGCCGATATAACCAGTTGGTTTCAGAAAGTGCGCGTTAAATAAACAAGTATGATTAGGAGTGTACTTTTTCGATATATTTTAAATTATAGTTGCTATTAGGTTAGGTAATGGGCATTTGAAGACATTAAAACTAGTCTCCATTTGTATTATGTTAGGTTAAAACTAAGATTTTGATTTACTAAAATAAAAAATCGCGACTTATGAAGCGGGTGCAATAGCTCGCATAATTTTGTGTCTACAACCTGCTCCCGTATCCAAGTGTTTTCATTTCATCAAAATACCAACCAAAGAGATTAAAAAAACAAAACTGGGGACATGACTTTGTAAATTAGTCGTCATAGCTAGGTCACACAAGATGGCGTGAAACGCATGTGGAGAAAGGCACCCTATCACTTACATGATTGTGTCCAAAACTCGAGAAACAAATGAACTGTTGTCGAGATAGAGGAGGGTCCTTCCTGTATCTCCTTGACCAAGGCTCCCCTCATGTATCTCCTTGACCAAGGCTCCCCCTCATGTATCTCCTTGACCAAGGCTCCCCTTCATGTATCTCCTTGACCAAGGCTCCCCCTCATGTATCTCCTTGACCAAAGCTCCCCTCATGTATCTCCTTGACCAAGGCTCCCCTTCCTGTATCTCCTTGACCAAGGCTCCCCTCATGTATCACCTTGACCAAGGCTCCCCCTCATGTATCTCCTTGACCAAGGTTCCCCTCATGTATCTCCTTGACCAAGGCTCCCCCTCATGTATCTCCTTGACCAAGGTTCCCCTCATGTATCACCTTGACCAAGGCTCCCCTTCATGTATCTCCTTGACCAAGGCTCCCCCTCATGTATCTCCTTGACCAAGGTTCCCCTCATGTATCTCCTTGACCAAGGCTCCCCCTCATGTATCTCCTTGACCAAGGTTCCCTTCATGTATCTCCTTGGTTGAGCTGAACAATCTGAACGTTTAAAGTCACCTCCTCGATGTAAGATATATATTTTGCCTCGCACTAATTCTTGTCTTTCGTTTTTGTTCCTTCCTCCATTCAGTCTCGCCGGAAAGAAAAGCAACAGAAAAAAGCCGACAACCTCGACGACCTCAAACAGGAGTTGGACATCGACTTCCACAAGATCTCCCCTGAGGAGCTGTACCAGCGGTTCAGCACACATCCAGACCATGTAAGTAGTAAACTTTGAAAATAGTTATACGATTAAAAAAAACTTTAACTTAGAAACATAAAATTTAAGCTTTGACAAAATTTGTATTCAAGACAATACTTTTATATTACTACAAAATGTAAACGTTAAGCTATTGAAAATTAAGGATCTTGAAGATAGATGCCATCTAGTACTATTTTGTACTAATTTAAATACTTGACTTTTATAATTTGATTCTATATTAGCTATTTATTAATTTGATCGAACGTCTCTTGTTCTACAGCAATCATATCATTTGCATCACATTGTTACATGTTTACATATTATAATTACTGTACATGAAAAGACCGCTGACGACAGTTTATCTTAGCTTTACCAGACTACAAACACTCGCAGGAAAATACTTATTCCTCCCGATAGGCTCTTCAAAAGAATTTTGACTTTATTTTTCCCAATTTGTTTTGTTAAAACTTTACTTTTTTAAGTTTAGATTCACCATTGTCTTATCTCCTTTCCTTCCATACTTAGAATTCTTAACGTCACATATTCAAGTTAAAACTTTGTCTCTTAATTATTTATTATTATTATTTAACCGGCTTTGCACCCATATAATCTCCCCGCCCCCTTTTTTTTTACCTGACAGATATATCCATATCTATCCGACAACTTAAGTTACTAGTCTACTCCTTCATCTTATCTCAGTCACTAGAGCTTCTACAGAATTAAGGGTGCCGGGTTAGATTCCCGAAAAACTTAAAAATTTGAGGCTTTCCCAATCTACAGTGATGAATTGACGGACGGCAGAAATGGGTGCTTCTACAGAATGGCCGAGAAGTTCCCGTACCCCCCATTGCAGTGCGTTCCTTTGTAACTCACGCGTGGCATGAGAATTATTTTATCTAGCCCAGATTCTGAAGTAAACATTTCTGGCGCTTGAACTGCCTTTAGATTGCACGTTCATCGGAAAACATCATCTTTGGGTGATAGATTGAATTTGGAAATAGTGCTAACAAATCACACAAGGCTGCAGCACATAATTCCATGCCTCCATCCGATAATTCATTGACGAACATCTAACGAAATTGCCTAACTTTCAAGTCTTTTTTATCAGATGATCTTGCATTGTTGACCGCGGTACGCGAAGTTCAGCTGCTAGTTTACGAGTTGATTTCACTGGAGATTGCGCAATCAAATAGGCGCCGGCTGCACATGTTTCCAATCGCGTCTTCTTTGTTCCTCTCCGCGGCCTGTCTTTGACACAGAGTGAAGCAAATGCACTTTTCTACAATCATGCTTAGTCGCTTTACGAGGTGGCACTTTATCAATACGTTCCTGGAACGCATCCATTATTTAAATAAATAATATATATATTTACTACCCATTTGGGTTTTAATCTTGTGTACTAATTACGCAAATGGTTTAGGTATGAGGAAGGTTGGATTTAAAGGAAGTGTACCAGCATTGGCATGGTGATATAATGGGAACCCATTTAGGAAAATCCACCCTCAGTGCACCAGTCCGGGATCGAACCACGAGCTTCCCTTCATTGGGAGCCTAGTCTACTAAAAGAGTAGTGAATAAATAAGATTGCCAACCAATCAAATAACATGTCGATTAATATTAGTGGTAGGAGGACTTCTCGAACACCCTGTAGAGCAGTGTGAAACTAAATGACTATCTGAATTTTGAAATAATTTAGGTGTGCCACTTCTTCTTTACATTTTTTATGAGTATTTAAAAATCACCACTTATTGACTAGACCTAATATGAAGTGTGTTGAATAATTCAAAATCAAACGGTAAATATTTTAATAAAGCCTAAATATTAAAGAAGGAAAATGTATCCAATTGTCAAAGTGAGTGTCTTAGATAATATTAATTTCATCACCTTAAATAAAAAACATTGAACGTAGCACCTACAGGATTGTCAAAATATTATTGACTTCATAAACTTTACGATGTTGGCAAAAGTTTAGTCCTATGTTTGCTTTTCCCACGTCAGCTTGCCACACACATCAAGTTCGTGTGCCACATATTTTCCATCCTGCTGTAGAGTTAGTTTGTAAGTCGTGTGCTGATATAATTAATTGTTCCGAAAGTATACGTTAAATACCCTAATTAAGATAGAGATGGAAAGAGTAGTTAGAGGAAGTGCATCGGATATTATTCCTGAAAAGGAGTGGTAAAATCACAATGATAAATTATATCCATCGCACTCATACGAGATTCGAACTTTAACCTCCCCGACACGGCAATTCCCTTCTCTTGCGAGTCTGACGCCTTTGGCCACGTGACTAAATATTTAAAAATACTATTGGTAAAGTGAGATACCCTGGATCAAAATTATGTGATGTGACAGTAGCAACGAGAAAATAAAAAATGGGGGTTAAATCCTTCCCTGTCCATTATTGGAGATCGTAGCTCGGTTTGCGGAGAGATCAACCAGTACTAATGTAGCTCGGTTTGCGGAAAGATCAGCCAGTACTGATGTAGCTCGGTTTGCGGAGAGATCAGCCAGTGCTAATGTAGATCGGTTTGTGGAGAGATCAGCCAGTACTAATGTAACTCGGTTTGCGGAGAGATCAGCCAGTACTGATGTAGCTCGGTTTGCGGAGAGATCAGCCAGTGCTGATGTAGCTCTGTTTGCGGAAAGATCAGCCAGTACTGATGTAGCTCGGTTTGCGGAGAGATCAGCCAGTGCTGATGTAGCTCTGTTTGCGGAAAGATCAGCCAGTACTGATGTAGCTCGGTTTGCGGAGAGATCAGCCAGTACTAATGTAGCTCGGTTTGCGGAGAGATCAGCCAGTACTAATGTAACTCGGTTTGCGGAGAGATCAGCCAGTACTGATGTAGCTCGGTTTGCGGAGAGATCAGCCAGTACTAATGTAGCTCGGTTTGCGGAGAGATCAGCCAGTGATAATGTAGCTCGTTTTGCGGAGAGATCAGCCAGTGATAATGTAGCTTTGTTTGCGGGGAGATCAGCCAGTACTAATGTAGCTCGGTTTGTGGAGAGATCAGCCAGTGCTGATTTAGCTCGGTTTGCGGAGAGATCAGCCAGTACTAATGTAGCTCGGTTTGCGGAGAGATCAGCCAGTGCTGATGTAGCTCGGTTTGCGGAGAGATCAGCCAGTGCTAATGTAGCTCGGTTTGCGGAGAGATCAGCCAGTGCTGATGTAGCTCGGTTTGCGGAGAGATCAGCCAGTGCTAATGTAGATCGGTTTGCGGAGAGATCAGCCAGTGCTAATGTAGCTCGGTTTGCGGAGAGATCAGCCAGTGCTGATGTAGCTCGGTTTACGGAGAGATCAGCCAGTGCTAATGTAGATCGGTTTGTGGAGAGATCAGCCAGTGCTAATGTAGATCGGTTTGTGGAGAGATCAGTCAGTACTGATGTACCTTAACCCAGGGATGCCCGAATGTACAATTGTACATCCGTCCTGATGAGGTGAGACGGGGATGAGATAGTGAATATGACGTAGTTGAGCCTATGAAGATTTTAACTAGTCTAACCACTATGTCACAAGGTTGGCTATCATAATGATGTATAACACTAAGGGCCGGTCATATGACTTCGAGATAAATATTAATCTGGTAGATAAATATTTATATCGGGTGGATAAGTTAAAAGTGCGTCTTGTGACTGCAAGATAGCATTTATCTGCCAGGTAAAATGTATTTATCCATCACATTTTTATCAGGAGGTTTAAGTACCTGATAACTTTTATCTGAAAGTTAAAATGGTTATTGCCATAGTGACGCGTTGTTTTTAATGAGGTTTCGCCTATCAGAATCTGTTTTTAGGTTAAAATCTTGGTTCACGTGTTTAGTAAGCACAGGCCCGGGCTCTAACTATATAAAATTAGAACATTTAATTCACACTTTTATATAAACTGACAAGCTATTTGTAGAGTTATATTTGTATAAGAACAAATTATCAAAATCTGAGTATATTAAATGACATTTTGTAAATGTTGTACCTAACTATTGACCACATTTTGGCAGACACCGAAATTAGTACTTGCACGACATCTTAGCTTCTGCGCCCACGTGACACCTCGCACTCGTTTAGCCGCCATTATTTAACAAATGTTGAGCGTTCTAGCCACTAACTAGGTTGTAGCGGTAGCGTCTGGGCTAATACGCATGCGCGCACCAGTAAAAACAGTACCAACCTTGCAGTTTCTACATAAAAATATATTTATCCTACATATAGCTATCCAGCAGATAAATTCAGTTCATAAAACGCGTAAAATATTAAAGTTGCTGATAACCTTTAACTGGTTGCTAACTTTAACCTCCCGATAGCAATACTTAGCCCGTAGCCATAGCACCACCCCTAAATGGTCTGAGTAAGGGAGGAAAACAAGTTAATGTTTCTAACTATTTTCTTTGCTCCCAGAACTATGAAATTTCACGTGGAACGTCTTTGAAAATGAGATGATTTCATCTTTTCATCAAGTTTTTAAAAATGATCAAATGTAAAGTTTTAAATTCTATCGGGACATTTCAAAAACCTTTCACCTCCATTTTTAAATGCGTAATAATTTAAAATAACAAACAATTTTTTTAAAATAGCATTATTTCTGCACATCTCCAAAGCGTCTTAAGTTCTGCGGTAGACGGCACCCTTAATTGAAGTCACCATTTGCTTCGCTGGCCGCTATTACAATTGGAGCAGATACTTTATACTCCATTCATGGTAGGAATTGCTCTCTGAAAGGTCTTTTTTCCTACCAAAATCCTACTATATAATAGCTTTCTGGTAGGGAAAAGGGCCTTTCAGAAAACAATTCCTACTCTGAACAGACTTTATGAAAGAGCCTTGTACATCCGGATCGGTGGGCACGTGGATTAAATGTTTGGCTCATTTAGTCTATTTTGCCGGTGATGGGTAGGTCGTGCTTTGAATCCCGGCCAAGTGTACAACTGAAGTTTTTTTTAAATTAAAAATAGTTTCTCAATCTCCCTCCACGCAAATACGGGAACACTTTCTTTTATAATCTACTCTTACGTTCCTACTTACCCCGTTATTGCAATTAAAATGCTCACACCCCGTACGAGTAGCAAAACGCGTCACAAAAATAAAATAGATCAACCTGAGGTGAGTGAGGGGGTAGTGGCTGGATTTCAAACAATGGACGAGCCTTCTGCATTGTTGTTGGCTCCCAACCCATCCCTTCATTCTTTAGATTAGCCAGAGGGAAAACGATTGAACGAGTTTACCCGCCATTGTTTAGTCAGCTACTGGCATGACCTGTCCTAAACCTAGCCCGTCTTATATTCAGACCTTGGGGAGTCCAGGGACAACAATGAACGACTAAACCCGCTCACTCTCACGAAAGGTGAAACAATCGATTGATTAACTATCGATATCGTTGTATGGCTGGGTGATCCATTAAAAGGGTGCCGACAACTCGAAGGGCTGTCGATGACGGTGAGATCAGGGTTCGATCCCGGTTGGATGTACTGGGGGTGTTTTTTTCCCCCTAAATGGTTTTCCACTCTCCCTCCACTCAAATGCAGGTACATTCCCTCTAAATTCAACCTTCCTGATCCTTAGCTCATTAAAGTAATTAGCACTTAAGCATATAACACGAACGGGTAGTAAAAACGCGGCGCTAAAAAAAACTTTTAAGAGAAAAATTAATATCCCCACACTGTAGTATTTCTTATGAGCAGGAAAGTTATGAAACTTCAAAACCAATCCTCAATTAGCATGTGTTTCTGTTTTAATAAAATGAGTTTGTTTGTTTGAGGAAGGTTAGATCTGTGTTTCTAACCATTTACTTTGATCTCAGAACTCAGGCCATCCGCATATTTACTTTAATAAGTTAGGGATGATGAAGGTAGAATTCAAAAGAAATTTACCCGCGTTTGCGTGTAGAGAGAGTGAGAAACCATTTAGAAGAAAGGAAAAAACTTTGTACGCCTAGCCTGGATTCAAACCTAGTCTCTAGTTATCGACAATCTAATCTTTTGCGAGGGTGACCCCTTAGGGTTAGCGTACACCGTCCGTAACGCATCTAATAGGCATATTTAAATATTATTTTGTATGAAAATGTGGTTGGGGTGGGGGGTGGGGGAGAAATGGAACTCACATCAGGGATATTTTCCGAGCTAATACGATACGCCACAGTGATTACTAATTCGAGCTGAACTAGGACATTCAGGAGTTTTAATTGGAGATGATCCAATTTATAATGTAATTGTTACAGCTCACGCATTTATTATAATTTAATAATGTTTTTAATCCTTATACCAATTTTAATCGAATGATTTGGAAATTGATTAGTGACCTCATTATTAGGAGCCCCTGAAGTAGCATTCCCCCAAATAAATAATATAAGATTTTGACTTCTACCAGCTGCACCAGCATTTACCCACCTTAAAAATCTTTCTACTACCAAAGCAAGAGATATTCATCTTGCGTTTATGGATTTTTGAAAAATACATTTTTCCATACATTTGTTAAATTTAAGAACAAAACTTAAAAATGATAGTTTAATTTAACCCCAGTTACTGTGCTAGACTAGACTATCAATCGTAAGAGCATTTGCCTCGATTTTGTCATCTATACTTAATAGTTCGGTACTAATTAGACAGAGGCATACCTGGAAGGGTTTAAGAGGGGCTAAGTTGACCATTGCCCCCCTCACCCCAAGCACCATTCCCCAACCTCTCACACTGTTGAGACAACAAATAAATTTAATAAAATCTTAAAATATTTAGTAAGACTACAAAATAGAGAGGACTGAAGATGAGTGTAGTGTTGTCTCACTCTTAAAAACCAAGCTTTCTGATCTGCTTTTTTTTTTAATGCATCGTACCGCAATACATATTAAAAGTGCCACTAAACTTTTCCATAAGAATCGTTTCTCTGTTGTTATTTTTTTAGTTATTTAACGTTCATTTTCAGAACCAACTTCTTATATCAGCACACGGGAATGTCTTAATGAATTAGGTGAAAGGGCGTACCAGTTTTGCCAGGAAATGATATTTTCACATGCCATCCAGGATTCTTTTACGTGTCACACAATTGACATGTGACCGACGGTTTTATTTCCCCTCCAAAGGAAGTTGTGCTACGGAATGTTATCGCTCAAGAAAAATCCGTCGACTTTGGCTGGGTTTTGAACCCATGAACATTAGGTCCTTAGGCGAGCACTTTAACCCCCCAAGACCACAGAGGTCGACGTTTCCATGTGATTATTATGTCCCTGCCCCGCCAATGAAAGTTTATGTATACCACTTGAGTTCGGTGGTTATTCATCGCCTGTGAGCTTTGAGACAGAAGTAAAGGGCGTGGTAGTTTGTCTTCCTACACGCGGTCTCTGTTGTCGGGAGTACTCGCCAGGGCTGGGCCTAGCAGCACCTGCGCTCAGACGTGATGATTGTTCGCGACCTTCATGACACTGGCTGGCGCGGCCGTCACCCATGGCGAGGAAGGAATAATAGACTACCCCCTTCCCATTGTTGTTTTATAAATAACCATGGCACTGAAGTTTTCCAGGGGTTTTCAGATTCAGACCCTTTAGTTCCCCTTTATTATTAATAATATATTTTTTTTGTATTTCTCCTCTATGCCTATGCTTGTAGCTTTTTAAAGTCATTCATAACATCTACAACCAAAAGCGTAAAAAGTGGGAGGGGATATTTTTGGAACCTCCCTGGATTTGTTGGAGGCCCAATCCCCCTATAAAGAGGGGTGCACACACACACACAACAACACAAACAAAAACATATATATATAATATAATTAATTTATAATTGATATTATCGGTATAATAACTAATGTAGGTAACAATTTTGTTCTTAATTTTTCCCTCCAGTGTTTCATACAATGATCAACAATCTTAATATTTCCTTAGGAAAACTTATTAAAGAGTGCCTTACCAATAAACGATATTTGAAAATTTTGTTCCAAAATATAATAAATCATATTATAAAGTGATTGCGTCCTACCCATGGGCCTATAAAGGTGGGGGTTTGGCTCCGGATCCCTCACCCCCTCCCCGGAATTTGATGGACCTATACAAACTTTTATTGTTAAAGGTATAGTTACATTTTCTAGCGAATCTCCTAAAAAAATAGCTTTCTACACCCTTGTAAAGTCTTCAGCGTTTGGAATATTTTTCTGAAAGGCCTTTTTCCCTACTAGAAATCTATTATATAGTAGGATATTGGTAGGAAAAAATGACCTTTCAGGAGTAACCCTACCGTTTAATGGAGTATATATAACCTTAATTATGTTTTCAAAACTTTAAATGTTTGAAAATGGAGGGGATTTCACCTCAAGCCACCACAGGTAGACACCCTAATCCCTCTTTCTACCCCAACCACCCCTCCAAGCAATACTTTTTTTGTGGGATCATTCTTATTAACAACAAATAATAGCTTTATTTCACATCATTTCTCCAAATACTGACAGGTACATAACCTGAGGGGATTCAAAGGGGAAAGGAGGGGGGGGGGGAGAGCTAAGCCCTTCCTTCCCCTTGATGTAATAAGCCCGCGAGTCACCTATGATATATATATATATATATATATATATATATACATACGCAAATTTACGTTTCATTGAAGATGTAATTTGACATTGAATTATTTTATCAATGTATGATAGATTAACTCAGAGAATGGTTTGGTTATACATGTCATAAATTCCCACAAAAGGGCTGCCATTAAACATATAAAATAATAAATAATTTTTTTTCAATGATGTCCGACCCGGATTATTTTTTAACCAATATATGCTTCAAGAAGATATTGGATCCTATGAATAAATATGTTTTAAACTTCAGGAATAAAACCAATCGCTACTTTAAATGAACAATTTTGATTGTGTCAAATATTTTACTTTCTCATACAACTTTTACACTTCTCTTAAATAACTTGTCCCCTCAAAGTTAGGTGAGTTGAACTTGGGGAACAGGATTTGATCCTCTGTCCTATGTGCTGTTCTTTTATTCCAGTGTAATTTTTATACACTTGAGCTAACTGATAATATCACATGACCTACAAACTAACTTGATTTAAAATAGACACAGCATCCATTGATGTCACCATTGTGAAAGAATAAACTCCATTTTCACTATTAAATTTTTTTCAACATGTCAGGATTCAAACCTGAGATACTTAGTTCAGAGGACAGACAGAATACCGATTGAGCTTAAGTGTCATACAAGTGAAAATTAAAAAATTAAACTATTACCAATGTGCCGGGCTAAGCCTCATATTCTCTTTGTTTATTTTAATTCTCTACTTTACTTGTTTGCCTAACATGTCCTTGCTTGGCCACTCAAGGCCCCAATACACGTCTGTATTTAATACCACGCAGACTGGTTCCTTAAGATACATCAAAAGAACGCGTCCACGTTCTAATATATACCTATCTTTCTAGTTTTGATGAAAGGGGGCATTTCAGAGAATTTATGTTTATGACAGCGCCGTCCTAATTAGGACATATCTATCCCTAGTGCATGGGATATTGCTTGCAGCCCCTAACAGTGGTCTTGTTGTTCACGCTGTGTATAACAGGGTTATAAGAGCTAGTAACGTTATGATGATAGTCGTCTAGTTCCCAGGATATATAGTTATATGGGACATTATGAGCTATATGATTTTTTCATTCGTATTAATAGGATGATGAATATACATTTTGTGGCTTTCTACTTGGTACCTTTTTTTAAAAGCACTAAGCTAAACACGTTGAATTATAGCTGCCATTTAAAACTTTTGAAACTATGCTAGTAACCTTGTTCCTCTTGCTGTGGGTTTTCATTATCTTTGTTGACCGCCTAACTTCGTTTATTGTATTGATATTAATTTTACCTCATAAAGCTCTAATAAGATGTGTACACTTTTTAAGGCTTTTGTGACCAACCTGATATATAGTTCATCAAAACTTACCTTCTCAACTACATGATTTATTTATTCTCTTATGTTGTATAATCAGAGAATACACCTCGACACCCATATCTTTTTTTATGTAACAAATTATCTATTAAATAAATTATTGTATGCCATGTACTCGTTCTTTCAATCATAACTCGACCCCCTCCCCCCTTAAGGAGGGTTCATCACTACTATAATGTTTGTTTTGTGTTTTTTTTTCAGGGTCTGACACATGCGAAAGCAAAAGAAAACCTCGAACGAGATGGCCCCAACGCACTAACGCCCCCTAAACAGACCCCGGAATGGGTCAAGTTCTGCAAGAACCTATTTGGGGGGTTCGCCCTGCTACTGTGGATAGGAGCGGTGCTGTGTTTTATCGCATATTCCATCCAGGCTAGCACAGAAGATGAACCAGCCGACGATAACGTGAGTAGGGAGGGGTCTGTGCCGAGCCGAGACGAGACTAGTGTGGCTGTTGGTTTTTGTTCCTGAAACACT
Source organism: Timema podura (assembly GCA_033556935.1). Lineage (NCBI taxonomy): Eukaryota > Metazoa > Arthropoda > Insecta > Phasmatodea > Timematidae > Timema > Timema podura. Next base: position 15,425,431 of record JAVRXN010000008.1, read on the forward strand.
TTAGCACAGAGAACAGCTGTGTGGCAAAAAAAAAAAAAGGAGTATAGGTATTTCCTAGGTCAAAGACAACTGAAGGAGCAATCTGGTTGAGTGTGAAGGTCAAGGTCAAATCACAGATAATTGGAAAAAATGTTCTAGCTCAGGAGAAAATTGAAGAGCATTTTAGGAAATTATTATAGTGCCAGGAATAAAATAAACAGGCTGAGAGTTTGCCGAGTAATTTCAAAATTAAGGCATGAGTTGGAGTACTCAATAGGCGAGGGGAAAAATTGAGAATAAACCAAGACATTGTCTACTTTAGGTGAAAAAGTTACATACTGTGATTATAATGGTAGGTCACGAACAACATTTATAGTTCAGGGAATTAGCTTGGTCAGTAAAAAATTATAAGTACCAAGGAGAAAAAAAATAGATGATTCAAAGAATTTTCCAGCTTGTAGAAGGGTCAAGGGAATGTTTCACCTCAGGTAATAGTTATGGAGGATTCAGGGAATTTTATAGGTAAGGAAAAGATCATACATTATAAGTCAGTTAATTTGCTAGGTCAGGGAAAAGTATTTGAATATGGGTGCTTTTTTTTTCCACCTATATGGGAGTGTGTATCAACACTTTTTGTTATTTTTGTCCCAGAAAATGAATTACATTTTAGCATTAACCATAATACTATTGATATTGAATTTTTTTTATAAAAACTGTTTTAGCTAACTTTCCTTATGCATATTCAAACTTCCACTTAGGGTCCTGGTCTAAATTCTCAACTTGTGCAAAAATGAATCAAGGCTTGATGTTATGTCTGGTCTCGAAGTTTGTTGTTAAATTGCTCAATGAAGAAGTTGTTAAAATACCACAAATAAATCAAAACAAAAGCAATAAAAAAAAATACTTTTCTGTGAAATTAGGCTTGTTCTCTTTCTCGAAGTAGTAACTTAACGGTTTGGAGTCGAGTTGTTTATAACTTTTAATGAATAAACTTAGCTCAAGCACTTATAATACCAGATTCGATTCCTAGCTGAGAGCCGAATATTGATTTCTGCAAAATTAGGTTTATTCTTTCTTTTTAAATTAATAGATTAATTAATTATTATTGTTTAATCTGCCTTGTAAATAAGTTAGGTTAAGTAAGATATGCCGGGCTATTAAAATTTAATTTTGTTTGTTACTTTTCATTAAGTGGTACAGTAATAGTAATGATCTGGTTGCATTCCAAATTTATTAAGATGATAAAGAAGGTAAAATTCATAGAAAATGTAGGCCCTAGACTCTTTTATTTGACTGAAGAGAGTGAAACCATTTAGGAAAAAAAAAACAATTACACATAGCTAAGAGTCAAACCTTGATGTAACCGGGAAAAGACCAGACAAGACCGGCAGCTTTGTTTGTGTGCCCCGTCTGATGTGGGTCATTCCACTGGAATATACATGTTGTGTCGGTGTACTCCCCCCCCCTCCCTTCCTGCGATGGTTTGGCTCGATGAGACGTCAGAGTATCTATCAATCCTATCACGTGCATGGCCACTTTGCTTCCATTGCACTCTAGTTTAGTGCAAGGCCATTCATATCCGATGTAGGGCCATCCTGACTGTGATGATAACTTGACAGACTCTCAAGTGCACACACACTTGTATTCCTTTGAAAGAAAAGGGTGAGGGGGTCGGTCTGGTTTGCTGTGCTGGCCACTATCCATATCTTCACTTATTTGTATTTTATTTGGGTATACACCAAACACTTTCTGAACCAACAGCACAAACAACTTTAAAATATTATAAATAACTCTATAACAGACATAGCATCGAGTCCTCTGGTAAAAGTGATTCATAGTCCCAGTCACTAATAGCCTTATTTATACTAAGTGTACCTGTAAAAATATATTAAAAAAAAAAACACCATCAACACCTAACAGCTGCACTGGTGTTCACGAAGTTTATAGCATTAGGCTCTCAATAAACTAGACTGCTAATAATGGAGAGGCTGAGGTTTAAATATCGATTAGGTATTAGGAGGTGGTTTTCCACATGTGTATTACACTACTGTGTTCCTTCCCTATGCAAATGCAGGTGCATTTCTTATACACCTTAAGACCATGAGACAGAACCATTATGTTCCTGACACCTAATCTTAACTATCAAACAACTTCTCTTATGCAATAGACTAGACCGCCGATGATGGGGAGAGCGTGGTTCGATCCCGTTTGGGGGGAGGGTGGTTTTACCTTAATGTTTTCCACTCTTTCTCCACATAAATGCAGGAATACCTCCTTTAAATTCAACCTTCCAAATTCCTAAGCATATATTTAGTACATAGGCATGTAATCCAAACGAGTAGTAAGACACGATGGTAAAAAAAAAGTCCTATAGATGAACATCTCAAAGAGTTCTTTCTGCTAAGCTTTGTTTTGAATTTGTTTCTATTTAAAATCCTATCCACCATTTAACCCAGGCTGCACAGGTATAATTACTTTTTTTGATAAAGGGGTGTCGAGGTTTTTTTAAAATTTTTTTGTTAGGAAGAAGGTGTAGTGGTAGTGAGGGATGCTTTGTTTGTTTGTCTGTCGAGATGTTAAAATTTGGCTCAAAACCTTAGAGGACAACTGAATTGGTGGTCGCATAGTCTAATGCATCCCTCTCACGTTAGACTGGATTGCTGGCGACAAAGATATAAGGGTTCAATTCCAGTCAGGTGCAGGTGGTTTTCACCAACTCTCTTCCTTCAACAAATTCTGGTACATTTATTATAAATTCTACCTTCCTTATTCCAACCCCATTAGTGTTACTATGTGAATAGCACAAATAAGTATTAAGATGTAATAAACAAAAAAAAATAGTACAGACATATCAGTTTTGGCACTATAATTTTGGTCCCAACATTAATAGTTCCACTCTTGATGGGTACTTGAAAAAAAAATGTAAGTAACATATTTTTAAAGATATGATAAAGAGTACAAAAAAAAAAATTCTTCAAACCATGAAGAAAGCAAGTGTTTTGAATTTTCTTTTTTTTTTAACATTAAAGTTTGTTTTTCATATTTAATATTGTGTTGTTAAAATAAAAATTATTGAAAGTTTATAATTTATAAAATAATGTGTTAATTTTAAAATCCCTCTTTCCCTCGACTCTTCTCCTTGATTCCTTTCACCCACTTCTACACTAACTTCTTCCTTTTTTCTTAACTCCCACTTTAATCTATCTACATCCTCTTCTCCTTCTACCTCACCTTCAATCTCATTTTGGTATTACATGAGATGTTGATCCCAAAGTGTGAATAAAACCACAGCTATACTAAAAGAAATAACTGTTGTGTGTCTTGTTTTGGCCCAGTTATTTTTGGGTATAGTGTTGTCAGCCGTGGTTATTGTGACCGGCATCTTCTCATACTGCCAAGAGGCCAAATCTTCGGCAATCATGGAGTCCTTTAAAAACATGGTCCCACAGGTAAGCTTGGTGCTGGACCGAAGAGCTCTCGCCACCTTTGCCTCCTCCCCTTTAGGTGTCTTTGTCTACCCGGTCAGTGTCTTACCAACCCCCCCCCACCCCCCCTTTTCTCTTGACTGTGCAGCTTTTCGCAGCTTGCAATTTGAACGTCTTGTTATTATTATTATTTTTAGAATGTTTTGTCCACGTTTTTGAAATCAATGTGACGGCTGGCAGTCGGTTCTGTTACATTGGATTTTGGAACGTTTGATTGTTTAATTATGTAATTAAATACCCACCTCCTTATGGTCTGCACAAAACTCTTTACATATCTATCCATTTGAAGTGGACATTTAAGAAGATTTTTTAATATCCTGATGCAAGATTGTTGTTTTAATACTATTCAAAATATATGAATATATATATTTTTCATAATTTAACTGAATTGATAAATTATATGAAACTGAAAGTTTATTTTATGTTTTACTTAACTAGGTGTCAGGTGAGCTCAATTTTTTTTCCATTCATAGTCGAGCTTAAGCGAGCTTCTCAGAAAGCGCCAAAGTATAAAGTTGAGCCGAGATGAATTCAATAAATACCGGTACATACATCAAAACAACTTTTAAAATTACTATCAAATGGTTATTAAAATTAGTAAGAAAATGTTTTAAAATAAGAATAATATTCACATTATTTAAAATCAAGTAAAACAATAGCTTTGATGTATCTTTAGATAAAAATACCATATGCCGATTGAATACTGTACAAACAACATCCAGAAAAATAGAAAGAAGAGTAGAAAATGTATCATCCATCACCAGACACACAATATAGCACATAAAATTAATAGCTCGATTTAAAATATGAGTACTCCTAAACCCCTATTGTCAACTAATTGATCTATGATTTTAATAACTCATAATAATTTATTAGAATCTCTCTGTCATAGTACATCTTTAAAAAAAATTATGTATACATTATTTTGGATGAACATTTTTAATGGCAACTCTTGTGTCAATTTATGTTTGTAAGCTCTTTTCTTGTTGAGAGTTTTGTGTGACCATTTTGTATTTGTTTGATATTTCAGGTGTCGGGTATGATATGGTGGCTGTTATCTGTGTTTTAAATCCCTTCACAATCCCCTATTGGCAGTTTCAAGCTCTTATATATAATTTTTATTCCAAACCACACCATCACAACATTCGCTTGGTAAATATAAATTTTTGAAAAAAAAAAAATGAACGTTAGAATAATTTTATAGGCTTTAAATTAAAAACTTTGAATAAATAATTTTATGATCAATATTGTCATATTTTAAACTTCTTTAACATGTATGTACTATGAATAATTAATATATTTTCAGGTTTTTTTTAAGATTCATTATTTAAAGAGTATCAATATTTTTAATGCTATTTTAAAATTTTGAATCAGATTTTGTTTATCAATATTATTATGTGTATTGGTGATTTATCTCGACACCTTTAGGATAAATCCAACAAAATACACTTGCCCATTAATTTACTTCTTTTGAGTATGGATTTATTTTTGATCCAATTCAGATTTAAGGAAAAATAATAATCGGTTAAACTTTGAAAGTTAAACTGTTCTTGGGATTTGTGGGTAAACTGAAGATTCGGAATTCGGAAGAAAAAAAAAGTCTAATATTTATTTTGAAAAAATGGAAAATCTGAAAATTTTCCATGCGCTGAGCGAGTGTTGGTAATGGTGCAGTTTTGATGTTTAATTTTCCCGCTTCCCCTTGCTGCCCACGCAAGTTCCCGCTGTGTGTTAGAATGTTCTTCGTCACCTTGGCTACACGGTGGATGTTCTCTCCCACATTCCAGTTGTTCCTGGGTATAGTTCTGGCCGCTGTCGTCATCGTCACTGGCATCTTTTCCTATTACCAGGAGAGCAAGAGTTCTAAGATCATGGAGTCTTTCAAAAACATGGTCCCACAAGTAAGTTAGACCCATCTCCCCACCACGACCACACATATACCTACTGTCTCACCAACACTTTTTTTTTAACAATCTTTAACATTCCTAAACATTCCGCACCAACATATTGACCACCCTTTTTAAACAAACGAGATGTTTTCTCTCCTAGAATGTGATACATTCTTAGAATTCTTGTATGCTCAGCACTCTTCGTTAAATAAATCTCTTCTCTCTATTTCATTTCTTTAATAACTAGGGCCAATGGCTAAAATTATGTATTAAAACCTGGAAATTGAGAAAAATAATAAAATATTGGATTAATGGGCTAGAAATAAGTTAATAAATCCCACTTGGAGCAAGGGGAAAAAATTTAGCAAAATCCAACTCATGAAGGTGATATCATCTTCCTTAGGGTTTATCTGCTATTGGAGAAAAAGTCGCACAAATTAATAGCACATGATTTATTAATATTTCAGTCTTTCTTCTTGTAGTTCTGTGGCAGCTCTTGGTGTTTTGTGTGTTTTTTTTGTGTTTGATAAAGGTAGAAATATTGATGAATTTGTGTTTTGATTTGTGTATCATTTTTCTACTAAATAAGACAGAAGAGAGCAAGAATGTTTCACAATTATTGTTCAATGGATTCTTGCTATGTTATTTCCTCTTTCCCTAAGTGGACTTAATCAATTTATTTATTCTTTCCATTAGATCTTCTTCGTTATTATTTTTTATTTCTATGTTTTAAAATATCATTCTTTATTCTATTTGTGTAAAAGTAACCCCATAATGTTTTTAGTAGAAATGTAATAAATGTTATGAATAAATGAGTCAGACTAATAATTATGCTGTTTAGATCTAATTGATTAATGATTTCACCTAAATGGTTTTTATGAATTAGTAAAAAGAAATATTTTTAACAGATATTTTATATTGATTCACACACAAAACACAATTATATAGATTTTTAACTCTGGTAACTAATTTTTAACTAAAATATATTTAAGGGCCATTATGTTGTTACTCTCATTCATAATATTATATTGTTAATTTCTTCATGAAATATATAATCACGGTATATCTAGAGAATTGTTGATTGAGAAGTTTTTTCTATATAAATAGTTAGTAGAAATATTATCCTGAATCATTAGTTCATAACAAATATTCCTAGAAAAACCCATTTAAAGTTTTTTAAACTAGTAATTGAGCTAGTTACCTATTTTTGAAATCTAATTGTAACCATTTTAACCCAAGAGTTTTGTCACATTTTAATTTAAAAAATCCTTGACTCTAAAGTTTATGAAAAAATAAAGGATAAAAGAAAGACCTAGTCTTGAAAACTTTATAATAAAAAACTAAATTATTAATAAGACAATTCAATACATAGCTCATTAATACACACATTATAAAATTTACTCTCTTTTTTTTTTTTGTCTGCTCTTAAAAAATATAAATAAATTATGATGGATTAAATAGCCAAGCTATTATAGTTGCTAGGCACAGTTATAGCTGCATCTAAATATCATATTTTATAAATTGAAAAATGACAATTTGACGTGGTTCCAGAATCCAGTTGTCAATTTTCAAATTAGGGAATAAGAAATAGATTAGTAATTAAAAAAAACCTTACCACTCTAATAATGTCATAGTAAAATACACAGAAATTGTTAATTGAATATCTTTGCCTTTGCACAATTCACATTCAAAAAACTGTTCAGGTTTAGCCACATGAATAGTGTTCGAACTTCTGATATTTTAGGGTTTGATCACCTTACTGGCTTTTCCTCCATGACATTAGTTTTACTAAACTTGTACTTATACAAGGCAAATAATGGCGCTGTTTCTTTGAATCTATTCTCCTTTGTCTTAGGCTAGATGTTTAAATCACCAATAGCCTATTGTTTAAAATAAGGGCTGTTTAAATTATTTAATAAAGCAGGGGATGTTAAGCTGTTATGTGGGAGTGGAGAAGATAACATTGAAGATTCTTTTTCTCTTTTTGGTATGAACAGAGAAAACATATTTATTAGGTACCCACCAACACCTATTCATGCTGTAATAATGCAGGTTCACTTGACTCCCCAACACATTGGTCATCTATTATCCACCAACAACGTATTGGCTCATGTAGTTTTTCTGCTGCACATCATTAAAATGATCACATATATTCACACCAGTAGTACTCTAACCATTCATAATAATACCATCACTGTGTTTTTTTTAACTCACCTCAAACATAAAGTCACTAATTACCACCATTCTTTGTTTTATGGAAAAAAGAACGCTCAGAAAACCTCCTACACTGCTTTCGCTTATATTACTAAAAGCTACAAACTTACATCGAAGAAATTAACAAAATTAACAGTGTTGACTCGTGTGGAAAATTTTACAATTCTCAGAGAGATCTCTCATATTTTCTCAGAGCTAGTATAGTTAGTCATTTTTTTGTATAGAAATGGTATCTTTAATTATGAGCTTGACTTTATGGTTTTAGAACGAATTGTGTCTTAAAGTTACTTTATGGAAGTGAGTTGTCATAGAGTTTTAATTTGGTGAGTAAACGCATACGACCTTAGCTCACAAAGGACCAGAGATGTCTTGTATTGAATATCAGTTTGTTACTCTTTTTAACATTCCTGGCTCATTGAAAGTGAAGTCTTACATTTTTACTTGCAGCGTTAGCCAAGCAAAGAATTGTAAAGTATTAATTTGGTGACTAAAGACTTAAGACTTCACTTCTGATGGGTCATAAAAGGAGAACTGACAGTACTTGATGTCCTTGTCCATTTGTAAGTCAAGCCCTATATCCTTACTGACAGGGTTAAGATTCTACAACGCTTTGCTTGGGTAGTCTTTTATCTTAAGGATAAAGTTCCTTCTGGAATCATGACTCAAGGTGCCAAATACAAGGTGAACTTTACAAATCAATAATGACCTAACTAGCATATAACTCGAATGGCTAGTAAGATTTGGTGTTAAAATAATAATAACAACCTAACTACATAAACTTTGAGAATGTTCCTGAGGTTTCTTTTAAGACCTGAGTGATCCCACATCAAAATTAATTTTAAAATGTTGTAAATAATTATAGAAGAGTAATTCTGACCTGAAAACAAACTTGGATAAATCAGTGGTAGAGCACTAGTGTGTTAGGTCAAAGGTTCTAGGTAGGTTTCCATGTACAAATGTTATTTTTCAACCGATCAAAAAATTGAAATACCATAAAACAGAATTTCTCATAGACCATTCATTCATTCATCTAAATTTGTGTTTTTTTTTTAAAAAAGGACTCTGTTTATAGATAAATTTACCACTTCAACATGAATCAGAAATTTCTTTACATAACAATATTGTTAATTTTGATAATACACGATGTCCACAAGTCTGAAATTAATAGTAAAATCAGACAAAAGGTGGGGGGTTTTAACGAAATGTCTTACTATAGCAAAACTTAAAATATATATATATTAGTTGATTTCAATAAATGTTTATCTTAATTTTCTTAATAAAAAATGAAAGAAACTAAGGTGATTTTTTACTGGCAACAATATTTTTCTTGGTCTCGTCTTATATGCAAACACAACACTATATTTCCAAACAAGAAAATTTTTCAAAAATATATTTATACAAACCAAAGAAAGGAAAAATGATGGGTGAACAGATGAGGGTAAAATGTATGGTCGTTAGTTTACTCAATACAAATTTATATAAAATCCTGGAACAGTTAAATAACCTTTCAATGTTACTGTCGTTGACACCTTATATTATTGTAAGTTGTACTTAAAATAAATATAAGCGAAAGAAAAAAACACTAAGTTCCCATGCAGCAAACTTTCACCCTGAATCTGAAATCAAGTTTGGCTCTGATATTTTGTGATAACCTCACCACTCTTTGAAGAGATCTTATTTGGTGAGACACTCTTCTAGATAACTTCCGGTAAGGTAGATGTGATGGTTGGTGTCTTCCACCCGGGAGCTTTATTTCTCTTCACTGCATGGTTGTTTAAAATGTCTTGAAATAGACTTAAAGAAAATAATTTTTGAATGTTATTTTACCAAATAATGTTAAAGTGTTCCCACTTTTATGTGTGTTGTTCGGAAATTGTGTGTAAAACCTGTGTTGGATACACATTCATGTTGGTAATTTATTTGTCTATTTTTTCTTAATTTAAACCACTGACACAAAATGCTACTCTATAAAATAAATTAAATATCACATTTATAAAGAGTCATAAATCATAAATTCAATAATGGGTAATTCAACCTGGGTCATTCATAGTCATAAATTCCCATGTGAACAAAAGTCAGATTCTCAATGGGCACTTAAAAAATTCTGAATGGAATACGTTTGTACATGTCACCTCACAACGATAATAAATTGTTAAAAGTGGTCTTTCATCTTTGATAAATATTGTGACATGCTGTAGCTTGATCCCAGAACAGATATCGAAGAATATCCACAATAATATTAGCAAAACAGATAAAAATTTGTTTTCAAGTTCAGATTGCAGATAAAACTGCTGATTAGTTTTTACTTAATTTTCTTATGCAATAAATTATTTTAATACTTTATTTGAATAGTTCAATTAAACTAAACTATTATTAATTTTATGGATTACATTCATATTTTTTTGCTTTAACTGGTGTTATGGTTATGATTGCTTTGAATTATAATATAACATGCATATAATGATGCTGATTATATTTTGGCCATTTATCCAGGTCTTCAATTGGGGCATTGGAAGTTAAACCCTAGGAAGTAGTCAAGTTATTGATTTGACATGTAACATTCATGCTTCAGCCAATTAATTCATATGATGTGTTTGATTTAAGTATTCTATATTCAAACCCATTACCATTTCTATTAAAGCTGATCAAGGTCACTTTAAACAATTGTTATGATCCAATATATGCAAACATTTTCCCCAAGTAGTTGGATCATCAAAACCTCCCCACCCCCCCTTTTCTCTCCTCACACCCCAAAATAGTTGGAAATGGACATGCTATGACCCATTGAAAACACTTTAAAAGCAACTCAACTTTATATTAGTATTGTTTTTATATTAATACAGCGTTGCAGTAGATTGCAAATGGTTGAAAAGCCATTCATATCTTAACCCTTACATACCAAGACATAAAATTAAGATTTTTTTCACTAAAGGATAAACAATATAGTCACACACAGCCACAAATGCTAAGCTGATTTCTCTAAATTGCTGGTATTCAAAATAATTTTTTTATCCTTTTTGCCCCCCCCCCCCACCTCCCTTAAAAAATTGTTCTGAAATCAACACTTTGTTAGCGAAAAATTTACTTTAAACACTAGAGGGATTTAAAAAAAATTACCTCGCTATTTTGCGTGTGTTCTTTGAAAATCATGACTTGTCATACACACATTCACACTAATTTTTGTGTTTTATTGTTTGATAATCCTTAATTATTTCCATTTGCTACCAACACAGGTATAAACACTGTTGTCATAGATATTAGATTGTTAGTTGTTACCGATAATAGCAAGACTGCATTTTAATAGAAATAATACTAGAGGAGATACGTAGATGTATCTACATTAGACAAAACTAGCAGCATAACAGCTTACATAGGCATATCAAACTTTTAGTAAAACCTTTGTTCTAGTTCTAGTTGACTGCTTTATACTTATACAGTTATACAATTTGTGCATATGTACTGCATTTTCATAATAATTTACATCCGGCAACAACCTCTAAAGGAACTGTAGGTTTTTTGAAGAAGATTATTTTCTTTCACAATGTGAGGGAGGTAAGTATTCAAATTCTCGAAGGGTGATTTGAGGTGTTTCTTTTATTTTCATGATGTGGTTTTTAATCTTATTTTCAGATACATTTCATCCTAATTGCTGTTATAATACTCATCCATAAGTCATTACCAGCCGTTGTGACAAAAATTATGGATAGATAATGCTTAAAAATACTTTGTTTGCTCTTTTTTTTTTAATAAGGGGCCGATAGAGTGTTGCTTCAGCTGGAAATGTATTTATCAGTAAACAAGTGGACCTGGAGGTAAAAACACAGGGGTAAGAAATGTTGTCAGCCCTGACAACCTAGTATTGAAAGATTGGTTGTATTTGAAATAATATTAGACCACATGGAATTGATAACACTGCTACCCAACACTAGCCCTGTGGTTCCTTTGGAGGTTGCAACCGAGTATAGTTATTGAACATGAAACTGGTGGATTTGGCAGTAAGTAAGAAAATGTGTAGTAAATCTAGGGGATTAACCTGATATTCTAGTTTGTATGATTAGATGCACAACATTTTTTTAATTGGGTGCCAAGTATTTTTAAAACCCTACTTTAAAATCATTCTTTGTGTGTATATCTTTTTTTTTAATTATGAGTTTAATTTTAAAGTCAATTAATGGTATAGCAGGGTTATTACACACCTTGAAAACGGGAGAAATTGGAAAATCAGGACAAATAAAAGACAGGGGAATTCATGTACATTTTAAGGAATCACTGAAATTTTCAGGGATTTTTACAATTATTATTGAAATATGAAGTCAAAGAGTATAACCTAACATAAACTTTATCTTTATATTATACATAAGCACTGATATATTTTTCTTTTATATTTCTCTGTCGCAAATTTTGTAGAAAATATAAAAAAATAAAAGTATTTTTGTTTATAGTTTTGTATATAAAATACATGGTAAATACATATTTTTTGGTCTGAAAAACCTTAAAAGTTGCAAATTATCAAAACTTAGAAAGTGTATCAACTCTTTATAAAATAAAAACATAAGAAAATATACATTTATATTTTATACCCAAGGTATAGTTGTTTCGGTTGTGAGTAGTGACTTATATCTGAGGGTGTGGTTAGTTTGCGACAGTGATCCGAGAAGGGGACAAGCTCACCTTGCGGGCAGAGGACATTGTCCTCGGTGATGTGGTGGAAGTGAAGTTTGGAGACAGGATCCCTGCAGACATCCGAGTGATTGAGTGTCGCGGTTTCAAAGTGGACAACTCATCACTGACCGGGGAGTCCGAGCCTCAGAGCCGTGGTGCAGACTTCACCCATGAAAATCCGCTCGAAACAAAAAATTTGGCTTTCTTCTCTACTAATGCGGTTGAAGGTACACAATCCTCTTTTGAAGTTTGTCAACGCTTAGCTTTTTTTGGGGGGGGGGGTTCACATATTTACACAAACGAGGTATTGGAAGTAATTAAGGTAAAACAACCCCCGGTCCATCCGACTGGGATTCTAACCTTGATCTCCCCATAACCAAAGTCCATTCTATCTTTCATAAGTGATTCCTTAGATCATGCAACTTTGGTGTGGGTGGGATGATGATAAACTACATGGTGGAAAGGTCATCCTTTAGTTTGCCAGTCGGAATTGAGTCAACAGTTTAAATAATATAGCTGACCTCGAAGGTATTGTAGCTCTTGAAAGTAGCCAAACTACATTAAATCCAAGCAGTCTGACCCTCTAACACTAGACCGATTTTCTTATGTCCTGCAGATTTCAACACTTTTTAAATAAATAAAAGAAAAATGTGCAACACCAATATTCAGTGGTGAAAAATTTGTGCTACATAGGTCTCACTAAATAATAATAATAATATTATATTGTACTTGTATACCAGGGATGGCAAATCTATGGCCTGCATGGTTTGCGTGGTGTGTCTATATAGAAAAAAGTAAACATAAAAAAAACTTTTGCCAATGTCATGTAATATTTTGAAGTCAATAATGTTTCTACAACCTTGAAGTGTATTAATCACAACTTGTGAATGTGTGGAATGCCAGACCTCCACCGTGGTTCGGATTCCACGTTAAACTGTAGGTCCTCCATTTCATCTCACAATCACCCTACCATTACACATTAACATAAGTGTGTAACCGAACGGGTATAGAGGCGGTGATATAATATAATATAATGATATAAAATAATAATAGATAATGATAATGATAATGAATATAGTTAAATAATAATAATTAAATAATTGATAATAATATAATAAATAATATAACATAATAATACAATCTTGAAGTTGTTACTTTCATTGAATCTATCTAAGTAATTGAAATTAATTTTATCTAAGACACTCACTTTGACAATTTGCTCAATTTGCCTACTATTTAGACGCTATTAAAATATTTTTAATTTGATCGGAATTATTCATTATTTCATGATAGGCCTAGTCAACAATTGATTTTTAAATACTCAGAAATAAATATAAATGAGAGGTGGCACACTGGCCGGGAAAATTTTGACCATCCCTGTATTATACAGTACTAGTTTTGAGTAAAATTTTTTTTATTAATATTACTACTTCTCTGCAACATTATCATTACTAACATTGTTTGTGGACCGGTATGTTGGCTGCTTTCTAAAAGTTGGCTCACAAGCCATGAAGGTTATTAAAGTTGGACCAAACTGCTTTAAACAATGATTCTGAACTACCTTTACCAGTGCTTCCTTCGCTGGCTGCTTGTTTTAGGAACTGCCAAGGGTGTAGTGATCAGCTGCGGTGACCACACTGTGATGGGACGGATAGCAGGCTTGGCCTCCGGTCTGGACACAGGGGAGACGCCCATTGCCAAGGAGATCCACCATTTCATCCACCTGATCACAGGTGTAGCAGTGTTTCTTGGAGTCACCTTTTTCGTCATCGCATTCATCTTGGGCTACCATTGGTTGGACGCTGTCATCTTCCTTATTGGTAATTGATTGGTCTTATTTTTCATCTTTTGAATTCCTGTTTAAAAAATAGTAACTATAAATTCCTTTAAAATTTGAGAAGTACATGTGTCAAATTGTGAAAAGCTACAAGGAGGAATTATGTTGTTTCTAGAGATGGGTCTTTTAATCCTTGAATCTTGAAGGATATTTGCGATGTGAACTAAAAAATGTTCTAATTTAAAACATTTGATTTGCTTACTAGTGGCTTAGCTCAACATAATTAAGGATAGGCTTAGCAACCAGATCCTATAATATTAATTTATCACTTAAATAAATTTGAATTCGCAATATAAATAAAAAAAAAATAATATATATATATATATATATATATATATATATATATATAGTAGATTTTGGTTATTGGGGCAGCCTTTATTTGGAACAAAATTTGAAGAACAGAAACAAAACATGTATTTAGCCTGAACTTTTTACTCTTATTTGGGCCAACTCGCCACTTAATTGGGTCAGTGAAGATTGTGATTGAGCAACAAACAACATGTAGATGACTCAGACACTCATAACATAGACTATGTGAGCAGCAGTTGAAACATTTATTTTTTCTCTGTCTTGGTAGTTGTATTCTGATAGAAATTATGCTTTGGTATACAAATTGTTTACGTTCACTAAGAACTGTGCATAATTATGTATACCTATGTATTATGGGCTAACATAGATTAAAAACTGTGTCAAACAGGGCACTGATATATTTTTTAGTGCATTTAACTGATTCAAGACTCTTCAGTGCTCGTTAATATTTGTCACTTTCCGAGGCAATGAAGGCAGTCCTTTATCAGCATTATATACTACACCAACTTTGTTTGGTTGCAGTCCATAAAGATAACACGTAGGGTACACTTGATCATTTTTTAAGAGAAATAATCCTTAAGAAATATTTAATCTTTGCTTGATACAGACATTATTATGTACTGTATTTTCATTTTACATATGTAATTTTGTTTTTAGCTTTAGATATTTTTAAATAAATGTTTGTCATTGTTAAATACAATATAATTAAATGACACATCCTTTTTATTTAATTCATGGAATTTTCCCTCTGTCAGAATGTTTAAATCAGCTCACTGTTAAAATTTTTGTTTAATTGGGCCAAATGCCTAGTCGAATGCGCCCTAATTAACCGGAATCAACTGCATCAAATAAATAATCAATGTGAACAAAATCAGAATTGAGGGTAAAATATTAATACTAATGTGGAAACTGTTTATGCTTATCATTGCTTCAAAGATTCGAGATTCTTAGGTAAAATGAAGACTAGATTTGAGAAAAAGTTTGATTTGATTCATCTTTAGTTGTTTGACATTAATAGTTTCATTCTTCTGTAAAGAATTGCCAATATAAAGATTTTATTAGAACAGAATCGAGCATCTATATACTTAGTGTCCGTAATGCCATTAGTCTGCAGTTGGTTAGAGATTCCATATAAAAATGTTAGCTGTCCCTGCGTGATCAGGTGATCTCCCTCTACTTAAAGATTAATATTCCCTTGATAGGTTAGATAGGCCGAATTTCAGTTGTGTATGGTGATTGATGGCCTCGATTCCTCCCTAGGTATCATTGTGGCCAATGTGCCAGAAGGTCTGCTGGCCACGGTCACAGTGTGCCTCACACTAACGGCAAAGCGAATGGCCTCCAAAAACTGCCTTGTCAAGAACCTGGAGGCGGTGGAGACTCTTGGGTCAACGTCTACTATTTGTTCTGACAAGACAGGGACGCTGACACAAAACAGGATGACAGTGGCACATATGTGGTTTGATAACCAGATCATCGAGGCTGACACCACAGAAGATCAGTCAGGTATGCCACATGACCAACAAGGCCCCGATTACTGTTTATCCATGGCTTAGAGAGTGATAAGCTGTAATCTAAGAAATTTGATGGTGAAATTTTAACTTATTATTGTTATTTTTAAATTATTATTATTATAATAATAATAATATCATTATTATTACTAAAATGTTTCCCCTCAAGTCTCTACCCAAGGTCAAGTTGATACTATCTATTTTGATCAAAATAAGGCAGTTGATTCATGTCAGCATAGTATTATATTCTCTAAACATATAATTTTGGTCTATCCCACTCATATGTAAATTGTTTTAGTAGTTATTTACATGAAAGATCTTTCACCATTAAAATAAATCCTCCCTCCTCCGATACATGTTTAGCTCCTTTAGCTCCCAATCGACTAAAGTTAGTAAGCAAAGATTTTTACTATACTCAAATGTGAAAATCTTGGAGTCACACAGACTTAAAGAATTAAAAAAATATATATATATTCAAATTTAACAGTTAGTATAGTGTTAAACAATAATAGGAGTTTGAAAAAAAGAAGAGAAAAGTGAATGTCTGGTGTAATTTAATCTTTGTATGTGTCAGGTGTGCAGTATGATAGAACTAGCCCTGGGTTCAAGGCTCTGGCGAGGATCGCTAGTTTGTGTAACCGAGCAGAATTCAAGCCAGGACAAGATGGTGTGTCCATTCTTAAGAAGTGAGTTGTCTATGGTAGTGCTGCCAACTTATGTATTTTAAAAGTCTTATTTGTTGTGCAAAAAACATTTGTAAAATCTTATGAAATTTTAATTCTTGGATATCAGTACTATAATAAATCGAAACTCTCCACAGATCTTTTTAGTCATGCGGGGAAATAATTAAATAATGAACAAAACTCATCAAGAATTTAAATCAAATTCACTTAAAGTTTATTCTATTAAAATTGGATCAAATCAAAATATTAAGTTTTAAATTTTAAACTAAGCTTTATTTTATTGAAAATTGGACAAAACCAATATAATTCACCGTAGAATTTTTTAAACCTATGCTTTAATTTTGTAAATTAAAAAAAGACCTTTCGTTACCACCAAAGTTTAACTATAAAAACCTTCACGAGAGTTCTAAAGTTATATTATATAGTGATCAAAAAGCCTTTGATTTTGTGGGCTCACTAAAATAATATTGTACCTTGGACTATCCTTTGTCTTACTTGAAGGGAGGTGAATGGCGATGCATCAGAAGCCGCCCTGTTGAAATGTATGGAGCTGGCCCTTGGAGATATCCTGTCGATCCGCAAACGCAACAAGAAGGTTTGCGAGATCCCGTTCAACTCTACCAACAAGTACCAGGTGGGTACGTTTGTCGGCAGCGCGGGTAGAAGTAGATCCTTGAATGTACCCTATAACAACACTTCATTTATCATTAAATGGCACGTATCTGATAAAGTAGCATTCTATGTTTGTCCAAATAAACTTTTTTTGTTGTTGTGAATATGCCATTCTCAAACAATATCTGACAGTTAATAGTAAATTTTTATTTCCATCACTTCTTAATTGTGTTAGTTTTCTTATTTTTAAACAAAACAATACCAAAAGCACCATTATTTATTAATGTCATGCTTATAATATGTCCTTCACTGAGCATCTTAAGATACTAATGTTTAGTGTTTTATGGTATACATATATTTTTATTTGTAACGGTATGAGTGTCTTAATGTGCATTTACAATCAATATTATGTGTTTATCTTTCATTGTTTGACACATACCTATAGCTTTATCTTTGTGTTTTATGTCAGTCTGTCATAAACTAATAACATAGTTATGTTAAAAATTAACATTCTAGAGTAGTAAATAAATGAATTAGTCACTCACTTCATAAAGTGGTGTATGAAACTTTATAGCAATACACATTTTTTAAATAATTGAACGTGATTTTAAGTATTAATACTGAAATATTACTTTTTAAAGGTTTTCTTAGTACCACCGTCAAAAGATTGCTTCTCGTGTTATGTTTGGTATTAATACCATTTAGCTTAGTTAAAAAAAAAATCCGATGTAACCATTAGAATGTACAGTAGTTAATTACAAGTTGACACAACAATTTAGAATGTGCTTACTTCCTATTAATACTATTGTAGATATTTATGGTGGATTTATGTACTGTATATTTACAGTTTTCTTCCTAATCTTTTTGAAGTAGATTTATATGTACTTGTTACAGTATTTAAATGTAGACATTCACTGTAGAGAGATATGACAAAAATTAATGTTGCCGTTCTGCCGATCAACAAACCCAGGTGTCTATCCACGAGACAGAGGATCCTAATGACCCGAGACACTTGATGGTGATGAAGGGAGCTCCTGAGAGGATCCTTGATCGCTGCTCGACTATCTTTATTGGCGGGAAGGAGAAGGTCCTGGATGAGGAGATGAAAGAGGCTTTTAACAACGCCTACCTAGAGCTCGGAGGATTGGGGGAGAGAGTGCTTGGTGAGTTGGTGGCAGGAAGGATGCCATTTGATGATTTGAGATTATTATTTTTATTTTCAAATTATGAATTGTAATTTGGTTAAGAGCTCTTAACTGCTTATTGATATCTTAAAAAAGAAACTCTCATGGTATCGGTCTGCGACCAAGCCATACCGACTAAGCGGACGTCGTCTTTTGGCGAAGATAGTGACAACTTATGTGTCCAGAGGTTTTCGTGGTCAGCACAACAAACCTTCCAGCCTTTAATCTGTTTTCTAGACGGGATCCGCTACTTTTTCAATCAAGTAACTCCACATTTGTCCTCACGAGGCTAATTTGACCCCACTGCTTCACTAAAACTCTGGAAGTGCCAGAGAACAAATTTGTTAGGGTTTGATAGTAAGTCTTAACATCATGTCATAAACTTATGATTTTGAACAATCCCTTCCCCCATACTTAAATTAAATTCTCCTTACACCCATGAGTCTAATTCAAAATTTTAAAATAAAAAAATGAAAAAATTTGAATGCTGAATCCAATATTTTCTTTAATCTTACAAATTTCTTTAGGGCTTATAGAATTCAAAGGTGCCATCTATAATATATTTTATTTACTACTTTTCCTCTTTTTATTATATTCTTCTGTTTGAGAAATATTGTAAAATAAGCTTCAAAAATTTTTCTGCTAAAATATTTAAGAATTAATAGCCAGAGCTATTATTTATGCTTATTAGTGGGAATTACTCCATATAGATATCATATTCTGAAAATTGAAAAATGACACCTGGACACGGGAATCGAACCCGAGACCTCTGGCTTAGTACGCCAATGCTCTAACCACTGAGCTATCCAGGATTCGTCCCGTGCCCAGGATAATTCTACCGAGTCGAAGATGGTTGCGTTATCCGATGGCTCGTGATATTAATATAATCACATATTTGTAGCCAACGATTTCCGCTAAGTCCATCATAGACTCTGCCATAAAATATGAGTGAAGAATGACCCTGGGCACGGGACGAATCCTGGATAGCTTAGTGGTTAGAGCATTGGCGTACTAAGCCAGAGGTCTTTGGTTCGATTCCCGTGTCCAGGTGTCATTTTTCAATTTTCGGAATAAAATATTTAATGTTCAATTATTTCCATTCCAAGGTGTTTCATACATTACATATTAATGTTCAAATATAATATTTTTTAAGTAATATAATTGCATTGTACTATAGTAACTTAGTTTATCAAATTATTATGAAATATGACAAACAATTGTACAGTCAAAAAATATATATTATTTTAGTGCATAAAGTGATATTAATAACACACTATATTATTATTTTCAAAACATAAAACAACTATCCAAAAATATTCTAACTTTGTTTTGGTTTCGAGAATATTTCATGTAGTCAATTAACGTTTGATTTTAATTGAAAGAGTAGACTTTTCACACCCCTAATAATACTTTTTGAATTTCTAATATGAACATTTTAATCTTTCTATATTCCACGGGATTAGAAGTAACTCAAGTATAATTAAAAATAGTTGGGCTCTGTCTAGTTGAGCTACAAGATTTACTTTCTTTGTCTTCACACCTCTTGATTACTATATCTAGGTTTCTGCGACTTCTTGCTACCGAGTGACAAATTCCCGCTGGGCTTCAAATTCGACGGTGACGACCCCAACTTCCCATTGACAGGTCTGAGATTTGTAGGGCTCATGTCCATGATTGACCCACCCCGAGCCGCCGTGCCTGATGCCGTCGCCAAGTGTCGATCTGCCGGTATTAAAGGTTATCATGGTGACTGGTGATCACCCCATCACCGCCAAGGCTATCGCCAAGTCTGTTGGAATCATTTCCGAAGGTAAGGTTGTTTTTGTTCGCGTTTTATTTCTCTATACTAATGGATGGATGCCGATAGAACTAGGCTAGGAATAGCGATCTTGACTTTGATACAGGAGGCTGCAGCAGTTTTAATTTCCATTATGTTGACAAAGGGCCCGTTTTTAGAAGATGAGTGTCATTTTTACATTTAATAAAATCACAGTTTGATTTCTGACAAAATTTAAAAACCAACACTGCTCAGTATTAATAAATATAACATTGTTTATTTAATAATTTCATCTCTTATTTTGAACTAACAAAATATCATGCACGAGCTAACAAAACAATAACAAAAAAAAAGTTTTAATTTTTGAATCTTTTTACTAAAAACAGGTAGTGTGGTGTAAAAAACCATTTTTACAAAAGAGTAAGACTATTTTATGAAATTATAAATGATTTATTTTATTTTACTAATAAGCATCTTTGTATAACACTTGGCTCATTGAAGCAGACACTTTTTTTGGTGATCTACTTGTGATTTGTTCTACCCACTACCCTTTTACCTCACTCCCCATTTAGGTTGAAAATATTGTAGTCCTTTTGATTCTTTGGTCATTGTTATAAAACTACAATCAGTTTTTTTCTGTTGTTCTCCAGGAAATGAGACAATTGAAGATATCGCCCAGCGTTTGAATATACCAGTAGCAGAGGTGAACCCGCGAGAGGCAAAGGCCGCAGTTGTCCATGGCGGTGAACTTAGGGACTTATCAGGGGACCAGTTGGATGAAATTCTCAGGTCAGTAGCAACAAGTCCCGGCTCTTGTGGAACACTTGATAACACATGTCAAGTTTTAGTGTACTCTACCAGGGTGTCCTGCAACCAGGAAATCAGGGAAAAGTCAGAGAGAATTTGTATTATATTACTGGAATTTGCATGTATTCACTTTTAAAAAAACTTTTATTTACAATAATAGGAACAACATCTTTCTTCCCGTTAATACTCACCTAGAATCTATTTTAACACAGCTTTCCCTGTTGAGCATGCTAATCTCAATTCTCAAAGTAAACATGTGATTTTCAAGTTGTCTTATATATATATATTTTCTTTTATTGGCTTATATTGTATATAAAGAAATGTACTATGGTTAAATAAATACTAGTTTGTCTTAATTTAAACTGTAAGCTCAACCCATGTTAATCAACAGTTTAGTAGAATTGAATTGAATCATGTTTCAGGTACCATACAGAGATTGTGTTTGCCAGAACATCACCACAGCAGAAACTAATTATTGTAGAAGGCTGTCAACGAATGGGAGCAATTGTTGCTGTGACTGGAGATGGTGTGAATGATTCTCCTGCCCTGAAAAAGGCCGATATTGGTGAGTTTTTTTTCTTTAGGAAGAATCAAGAATTGTAGGGGGAAAAAAAACCCCTGCACTGGTGGGCACATGGTCAAAGTCTCATTCTTATCTAGTCTGGTTTGGATACTCATAAGGATGTAAATTTCCATTATGTTAAATAAGTGTAATTACAATTACAATTACAAATTACAATTTAATTTCTGACCAAATAAAAAATTAACACAACTGAATGTTATTACGATAGGGCTTTTTTTTTTTTCAAATGGTTTCATACTCTTCCACCAAAGAAATGTGTGTAAACTTCCTTTAAATGTTACCATAAACATTCCTTTCTATTAATCTAGATATGTGGATAACCTAAACGGGTAGTGAGACTTGATGCGTGTGTGATACATTTCATCCGAGTTAAATGTTCTATCCTGACCCGCAGGTGTGGCCATGGGTATTGCGGGCTCTGACGTCTCCAAACAGGCCGCAGACATGATCCTTCTGGACGACAACTTTGCCTCGATTGTGACAGGTGTGGAGGAGGGGCGACTCATCTTCGACAACCTGAAGAAGTCTATTGCTTACACATTGACTTCTAACATTCCCGAGATCTCACCCTTTCTCGCTTTCATCCTGTGCGACATCCCGCTACCTCTCGGCACTGTCACTATCCTGTGTATTGACTTGGGGACTGATATGGTAAGTGGGGAGGATTTACACTATATGGTTATTAATGGTGGCTGAGAGGTGCCCAAAATTGTAGATGCATAACCTCATAGATTAAAACATTGTTAACATAAGTCTATCAATATTGGGCATTCATTCTTTTATTACCACTATTATTAATTATTTCTAATCTAATTCGAATTCCTTTATAATGCCTGAAAAGAATAAAGGCAATTAACTCTTGAGAAAAGATGATTTATTGATATTTTTGCAACATATTTTAGAGTCACACATTTCTGGTTGAAATCTTAAAATTAAACAACTTGAGATATATATAAATATGCATACCAAGATACCAAAGCAATTATTTCTGTAATCTTTTTTCCATTTAGAAATTTCAGAGTCACTCTTAAGGTGTATAGAAATATTTCCTTTAAAATAACTGGTCGTTTGTTTATAAATTTAGCCTCTACATTTGACTTATCATCTATTGCTCTATATTAGGACAGTTGGACTCAATATATTTTATGCTTTTATGAAATGATTTGTTATCTTGTGTGTGAGGGGGAGAACTCTGCTTGTCCCCCCCACCCCCCTCTATATACACCACTGATTCTAAATACCAACATCTAGTGCAACAGCTAATTAGCCCAAATTAAATTTAGTTACAGTATTCAATAGATAAAAATTGAATTCAAGATTATTACCAACAGCTATTTTTATCAAATGTTTAATATTCAAGCTCTGATGTATAATATTTTTGAAAGTTTGTGTATGTGGTTTTTTTTACTTACGTTTTAATTGAATGTGCATGTGAAGCAATCTACTTCAATATTTGTGTAAATCTTATGTTTGAAATTTGTTACCATAAACATAGACATAAATGAAGGGGGTTAGTTTGCAGCAATATGGATAGGAATCGTAATCACTAAGAGAATACTTCCAAGTAAAAAACCCTATTGTTTTAACAGTTTATTAAATTGCTAGATTTTACAATTTAGAAATTTACACTAATTCTTAAAATCAATAACTTGTTACTGTAAATGAAAATACTTGAAATGATTCTACTATAAAATATATTTTATTTTAGTCAATAACTTAAATAGCAACAAAGTAGTAAGTATGTTTGGTTACTTTTTTTCCAAATAAACAAAAAAGATGGCTCCATGATTGTGTATAGTCATTTTGCTCTAAAAAAAATATCATATAAAACACAAAAAATCATCACAATAGATGGATGGATGTTATTTTTAACTTTTGCTTCTATACTTGAATAATGCTCTACATGAAAGAACAAGTAAAAGGGAATGAACACAAGATCATTCTTAAAATTAAAAGAAGAACACATTTTACACTTTCACATGTTACGTTGATGCTCCTGGTGTTTGTATTTTTTGGTCTCCTCTTTTAGGAGTTGAGCGACATGTTTCGCTCTTCTTCCTGACGAGCTCTGATGAAATTAAACTTAGGTCAAGGGATTGAGTGTTAGCTTTTGATTTTCTTCAATAGGTAGCCATTACCTTTTTGTCCAGTGGCAGCAATTCAAAGTGTGAACTTTGTTCCTCTTTATATTGTAAAGCCAAATTATTTAGTTCATTCCTTTTATTTTTCCTCTCTCTCTTTCCCGTATCATCCTCCATATACTAGTAATGTACCTCATGAAGTGAAAATAGGATTTCCTTGAGGAGCTAAATAGCTAAATATGAAATAGTAATTTTACCCAATCTATTATTTTTTTAAAAATAATTTCTACCTAAAGTTATTTAATTATTGTCCTTGCTTACAATAAATTAACACTCAAATGGGGCTATTACCGTGAGGAACCTACATTTATAGTTGACTTCAAATCTATTTTTTAACCACACCTTCAGTCTCAACTATGTGAAGACTTAGTTTTAAATTCTGTTTAAATTTGAACCAAATTTCTAAGAAGTTGCGTGGTCATTGTGGAAATTACATTGCTTTTATGATCTTGAAAATCAGCAAGACAATATAAAACCTACCGTTAGATAGTTATCGATAAAATAATAGGCTTTAGATATCCCGCTGCCTGGGCAAAAAAAAAAAAAAAAAAAAAAAATTGAAAATATTTTTCTATTTGCTTGCACACTTACTTTCTCCTTTTATGTCTTTGTATATTAATTGTTATATTTTACAGATGCTGATGTCGATTTTCATTTGTTTAGTTCATTAATATAATTTTATGTATAATAATAAAGTCTGACACATTATCTCAATCAGTAGCATGTGTGTCTACTGAGCTAAGGGTCCCGGGTTCAATTCCTGGCATGGCCGAAGAATTTATCATTGGTTTACTCTTTCACAGTGATGAATTAACAGACGGGGACTGGATGTTGTGCCTGTACTAGTCTTAAATTAGATTATAAGTCATATAAAGCTACGACAGGCCTAGAAAGCCAATAGTGGAAAATAGATGGCTTGAATAAAAAACTGACTCGGGCCACAGGCTGGAAACAGTAATGGATGTAAAAAAATATAATGAGATAATAAATAATAATAATTATTATTATTTCCATTTCAATTTAAATTTCCTCTATTATAGTGCTGGCCAACAGTTGTAAGACCTATAACAGGCCAGTACTGAAAAGTACACAACTACCTTACAAATACATATATTTACACAAAAAAATAAAATAAATAAAAATGGCTAAATAATATTATATACTGATGAATAGTTATGGAAAAAAATAGTAATTAATAATGATAAGAATAAAACAATAGCATTATTAACAAATAACTAAAGAGTGGTTAAAAGCAGTAACAATATGCAAAAAATAAATAATAATCATAATCATAATCATAATAATCATAATATATAATTTAATTATTTTTAAACATTATTACTTTTAATCTCAATAAAAGTAATCACAATTAACTCCTCCTAAAGTTATATCAGTAAAGGAATAACATTTAAGAGTATGTACATACAAAACTAATGTGTAGCCATCATTGAAAAAAAGTCACTTTTATAAATCTTATAGCTAACATAATGAACACCATTTGCCTGAAATGGCAACACATGAAACTGGACCATTTAACATTTAAATGTATAGATAAGTTTCTACATATGTCTATTCCTTATTGCAAGTAGTATTTGTTTATATCATACAAGTTGCATTTAATAAAATCACCTCTATGTAACACACCGTTTTTACAAGTCATACTAAGATTTTTACATTATTAAAAAGATTAATATATAATGAATGATATTTGAATATATGTGCCTACTTTTAAATAAATCCACAAGACTTAGCAAATATTGTGTTTTACTAATAATTATTTTATTAAATTAAGGCAATCAAGATAGACTTCATTAAAAATAAATAGGAAAGTTAATAATTTAAATATTGGAAGTAAGTAAAATTTACAAACTTGATTCTTTCCTTAACTATTTTAAGTATGATAAAGCAACTGTAGGGATGCCATACTTCTGGCATTGTTGTAGTTCTTGGTTATATTATTAACATAATTAAGTATTTAAAACTAAAAAATGCTTTTTATTAATGTGTTCTTTGTGCATTATTTATGTATGGTGTACCTTTTAGGGGTTTGCAAAGATAACTTTTTCACATGCTAGGTGAAGTCTGAGTGAACCATAAAAAAATGTGAAAAAAGAAGGTGAAGATTAGTTTTGTTAAACTTTCACTTCCTTAGCTTATAAATGCAGCCAGATTTAAGTAAATTAAGTTTTAATGAAAATTATAACTTACTAATTATATATGTCCCATCAGATCTTACGAATTTTCTAACTAGCAGAAAATCAAGAAGATTAATATTTATATTTATTTAGCCCTAGAAAAAAATGACCGATGGCTGAAATTCATATGGTATCACTCTAGCCAACCAAATGAAACTCTGCATTCTGGACACATTGAGACAACTCTAGTGCTAGAAATATTATAAACAAACTCAACCAATAGCTTCAAATGGCTTAAAAGTAAAGATATTCCCCATTTGGTTAAGTTTTTTTGGATCCTTTGATATCATGTTCCTGGTTAGCTTAAGGATGTTCTAAAAGATGTGAATAAAAGTTTGGGTGTCTCAAATCGAAGTGAATGGATAACTAGCTATAGTTTTCACTTTTAGAAGCTTTTCACACCCTTAGTATCATCTTATTATTAGGCATAGCTTTGGTTATAAATTTAACATTAACTCTATCTCCTATAGCTTGTGTTTTTTTCAGGTGGAGAGATCTTTGCAGATTTAAAAAATTGTATATACCATGTCTTTAACAATAATTGTTTGTGGCACATAAAAACATGTACAGATTTAAACATAATATTTTCCACAAAATCCTTCTTTTTTTTTTCACCCCATCCTGTTTATCTACTTCTGAGTTTATTCAATTTATTTAATACTCTTATTGTTGGCTAATTGATCTTTTAAGACTTGTGTATGTTTATTTATCTATTTCTAGAGTCCCATGTTTTCGAAGAAAAAAGTTCCTTAAATTTTTTTAAATATTATTTTTCAGCATTTAATTTATCATTCTTGGTAGTTGTTCTTTGATAGTGTACAGCAAAATTGTTTTTTTGCTAAAAACTTTTAGGTGGTGAGTTTCTTCTTAAGTAAATTGGTGCAGTCCTCAGAATGTTTCCTTTGAGGTCACTGAATTCCATTCATTGTGGCATTTCTAAATAATTACAAAACTTTTATGAGCTAGCTATACAACCTCATACTTAAATTATAATTTAAATTACAAAATTATTTTTGGAAACTTATATGGGGCAAGTATTTATAAACCCACCAAACAATATTTGAAGAGGCCTTATTAAAATTACTCTTTATAGCAACACTGCACACTTTTTCAATTTGAAATAAAACATGAACAAACAACAAAGTGGCACCAGCTTTCATTGAAAAACAATATTTTAGTAAACACTAAATAATAAAAGCAATGAGTTAAGATATTATTAAAATTCCATCACCACTGTTTTGTGTTGCTAAAAATTAGGTATGTGCAGGAATAACATTTTGACTTTGGGGAATTTTCGGTTGGGAAATAACGATTTCCTGGTAAAAACAGGACAGAAAATGGGAAAAACTTTTAAAATAATTTTCCACTTTAAGCTTATACTGTATATATATTTTTCAAATTTATAATTTTAATATAAAATTAGCCTCCATATTCATTCCAATAAAAAAATATATAATTTGATAATAAAATTAGAAGCTTATGGCAATTTGACCAGAAAGGAATCAAATTTCATGGTTTAAATTAAGTAAAATGTGGACATACCTAACTTGTGTTCTAAAAATGTTTCATGGTGTAAATAACAATGGCAAAATATGCTGACTTAAAGACAAAATGTAAACAATTTTTGGTTTGGAGATACAAAAGTTATTACACTTGCAAAACCATCATACATTTCTGCCACATCCTGTATTATAAAGGTTTTATTTCTTATAAAATCAAATTATAAAGGGTTGGATTCTTATAAAAATCAAATTTATTGTAAGGGGATGGATCTTAATTTAAATGAAAGAGACTAAAATAGGCACACACATTAGCAACAGAACACAGCATACCAACAGGTGTTTACCTCAAAGTTGACTCAACTATTCATCAGATCTGGCTTTGATAACAACACAAATTTTAGCATTAGCTTTAACTTCAAACCCCCCCCCCCCCCTCTCTCTTCTTTACCCCTAAAAAAATTATATGAAAAAATTACAGGTAAAATACACATTTATTTTCATGTTTTATCATCCTACAACTATCAATTTTCACATCGTGAAAAAAATATGCATGTGTTTGTATTGGTCATGTGTTCGCAGAAGCTCTTCTTGAATATTGGTCAAATGTTGTGTAGTGTTTCTTGAATATTGGTCATATGTGTGTGAATCAGTTCTTCTCTAATATTGGTAATATGTGTGTGGAGCAGTTCTTCTTGAATACTCATCATATATGCGTGCAGCATTTCTTCTTGAATATTGGTCATATGTATGTGCAGCAGATTTTCTGTAATATTGGTCATGTATGTGTGTGCAGCAGGTTTTCTTAAATATTGGTTATATGTGTGTGCAGGAGTTCTTTTAGTATATTTATCATGTGTGTGTGTAGCAATTCTTGAATATTGGTCACATGTGGGTGCAGCAATTCTTCTCGGATATTGGTCATATGTGTGTGTGCAGCAAATCTTCTTGAATATTGGTCATATGTACATGCAGGCGTTCATCTTGCATGTGGGTCATATGTGTGTGCAGAGGTTCTTAATAAATTTTGTCATGCCCTTTTAAGAGTTAGTCTTGAATATAGTTATGTAATATTCATATGCAGAATTTCTTCTGGAATATTTATCATTTGTGCATCAGGAATTCCTCTTGGAAATTTGTTATGCGTGTTAAGGAGATGTAATGAATGCTTGTCATATGTGTCAGTTGGAATTCTTCTTGAATATTTGTTATATAGTTATGTGCACTGAGGGTCTTATAGAATATTTGTTTAAGGTCTCAATCTCTAACAATACAAGGTCTAGGTTTGAATCTCGATCATGTACACTCTAGGAATATTTTTCACACACAACTTAACACTTATGTTTTCTCATTCATTCTCTATGCTTATTCAGGTTTACTTCCTGTAAGTTACCGTCCCCAATCTTAAAACCTTAGAAAAAGCCATTAATAACCTTGCTGTTAAATGTCTTAATCAAACAAAATCCGAACGCTGAAACATAGCACATTAATACATCAAATTTCAAAGATAAAAATATATCTCTATAAGGAAAACCTCTTTACGCTTTATGAGGTAATTGTAATATATTTGGAAGAAGGTATAGGAATTTTATCAGATAGAATGAAACCTATGTCAGGGGATTGGGTGGTGATGATCGATTTTCTTTAAGAGGCAACAATTACTTCTTTGTCCAATGGCAGCAATGTAAAGTGTGAACTGTGTTCTTCTTTTCATTGTAAAAGCCATATTGTGTTTGTCCCTTTTATATGTTTCTCTGAACTTTTAATTTTCATTTTAATTTTACATTCTCTCTCAAGTGCCTTCCACTCTCTTAGGACATTATACGAACTGTGCGCAAATTGTTTTTCTGTATTAAAAATTAGGCTATAATCCCGACTAAAAACATAGTTACACCACTTATGACGGATTAAAGATCTTTATATTGAGACCTCCTAAGTTTTTATTGTTTTTATTTTGCCTGCTATAGTGCATGAGCATTAGAGATTGTTTTAATGCCATAATTAACTTGGACTAGTTGTCATAGCGAGGTGAAACATTGCCTAAGTCAACTTTCTTCCCACAGCGCAAGTGTAAACGTTTTGCGCAAATCTACAGCTAAATACCTTATTTTTAGAGGCCTCAACCACTTATTTGATGACATCAGGAACCCTGTCATAACACCCATACATTCACATATTAATATGGGTTGTGTGTGTGTGTGTGTGTGTGTATATATATATATATAGTCACACACATAATTTATATTAATAGATGAATGTATGAGTTATATTATATAATGATAGGACATCAACTTTCACATTCTTTTTCACATATTTTTTTCCAAGGATGATTCTTATTGAGGGACCCAAATTTAAAATTTTATTTTAAGGATGACAAAACTAGGTCAAAAAGTTTAACATGATGATAGGATTTTTTTTTAATTGGGTCACACCCATCTAATAGTCCTGCCACACTAAAATTTTTGGGAAGAAAAAACTCATCATTGCAGGAAATGATTTTTTTTTTACCTTCTCTATCACCCTCATGTTCAAATCTCGGCTGGGTACACTGCGTTTCCTTTTAGCTTGGTGGGTTTTCCACTCTCCTTACCCACAAGTGTTAATGCATTTTCTCTTCATGGTACCTTTCTTATCCCTAACCAAATAGTTTAACTATTGGGATATTCAGAGGCGTGGTAAAACACAGTGCATGAAAAAAGTTTTATTTGTTACTACGCCATATTTTTTTATAAAACAAATTCTTTGTTTACCATTTTATTTTATTGTCAAATGGGGATGATAGTTTTTTTAAGTGGTCTAATTGAAATACTGAACTAACCTTTGTATATATGATGCTCTAAATAAACCATACATTTTAAACTTTGGGCATGCCATATTTATTTTAATGTTTAAAAATGATGTGGCCCAATAGCTAAATAATTTTATAATGAAGGAAATTGATAAAACTAAAGAGAAAGGTGAAATAAACTACTAAGAGTAAATTTGATGAAGAAAGCCCACCTACGGAAAGTGGAAAAATGTGGGAAGAATCCAATTCACAAAGGTGACATCTTCTTCCTTTCTTCTTCTTTCTTTAAATTCAAAATGGAGTAATCCGGTGTTTGTGTTATTTGTACTTTCTTCTTTCTTCTTTGTGTTTGATAAAGGCAACAATGCCGAAATATTATTCTATTTGTGTTAAAATGTGTGTGACTACTTCTACTATAGAAGACATAAGAAAGGAAGAAGACGTAACCTTTGTGCATTGGATTCTTCCCACATTTTTTCCTCTTTCCTAGGTAGGCTTTCTTCATCAAATTTACTCTTAGTAGTTTATTTTTCCTGTTTCTTTAGTTTTATCCATTTCATTTGTTATAAAACTTTATATTTTAATACAGTAATTGAAATTTGACAAGATTTAAAAATAACCACATGCTAAAGAAAAATTATCAACTATACATATTAACAGGAGAGTGAATTTGATATGGTTTGTACTTTGTTGGCACTCCTGAGTCTCACAGAGTGGCTTGCATGCAGCATGATAAGTGTTGTAAATCTCTTTGCTGTTGGCTATAGTGGGAGGATGCTAGGATGGTGGCCTAAGTTGGAACGTTTCAGGCAATCCATTTTGAAAGTTATGAGACATCTCCATGGTTACCAAACACCTGGAAAACTGGTCATTTCAGGAAAATATAAGAAATGTAACAAAAAACGTAAACAATATTGGAATTTTTGACAATGTGGGACATTTAGCTGCAAACTTTAAATAGAAAGTCTTTGTATATAATGAAAAGCAAATTTATGAACAAAGCATGTTGATTCGAACGCATGTCCAATCTCAGGATCTGGGAAATTATAGGGTCTCTCTGGAAAACCTGTAAACATGAGGGAATTTTGTGTTAAGTAGTGACAACCCCGATCTAAGAATTGAATGTGTCAAAATTAGCCAAAATTATTATTGGCATAGTAAAATATTTACGGTATATGGGTTTGAATGGATATTGTATTCTTATTTATTGGAAATAAAATAATTAGAATCTAGATTAGGTGTGGCCTACATACTATGTAGCCTCAGATCCTAAGAACCACTTTCAAAATCAGGGCTAGCACGCCTCAAGTGTGCTGCTCTATTAAATATAAGACAACACCTACATAAACTCAAATGGTTTCACATATAAAACTGGCTCATTCCATTCTGGTACAGGTAGGTGTCGTCCTGTATTTAGTATAGCATCAAACTTGCGGCTTACTACTAAGTCCGAGTATGAAACTGGCCCTAACTGTCCGTATCATCTTAATATTCCTTAGGTTACCTTTGTTGTTTGAACACTTTGGAGTATGCGATCAGATTTATTGATCTCCTTTATATTAAGTCTATGCCTATATTTCTATAAATAAGAGATGGGCAAACCCACGTTTTTCAAATCTGAATCCTAGAAAATATTTAAAGCACGGAGGGCAGTATTTAAAAGTTGTTATGGCTTTGTATCCCCACATTTTTTATTTTGTTCACATTAATTCTCGAGTTATAAACATATGTATTTGAAGTTAATATTTTTTGTTTTAAAGTAACTTAATGTGCTCTTGGGTCTGGACGTTATGTTTACCCTGTAATTATTTTGAGTTGAATCAATAATATGCATTTTAATAGTAAAAAAAACAACAGATTCAACATTTGAAAACCTGGATCAGTGGTCACATTGACTAAATGTTTAGCTCGTCTATAATCTGTTCACAACTGTGTTAGGCCAACCATTCTAGTATCCTTTAGTTTTAACATTGATGGTATTGTGTCTGTTACGCTGAGCTAAAAGCAAGGCTGTGGAGTCGGTACGCCGAGCCCTCGACTTTGACTCCTCTATTTTTCTACTGTTTGACTCTTGAACTAATTATTAATAAAAAAATTTACTGCAGTAAAATTCTCTAATACAGATTACTTCATAGAAAGCTTCTTTGGCATTGTGAAATTAATATTTAAATAAATTTGTAAAATCAAATTACAAATAAGAACGTAGAAAATAGATAGTTAAAATAATATAATATAAGAATATTTGGTAACTATAAGTTTTTATTTTGAGGCCCGAGTTTGAGTCGGTACATTTTTACTAACTCTGACTCCACCCTAAATTGTTTACGACACTAACTCCACACCCTGGTTAAAAGAGGGGCATTGGTTGTAATACTATTCTTATTCGTCTTTCGGAATTTGTACTACCCTCTTTAGCAAGTTGTAGCTAACTATAAAATAAATTATTTAATGGATAAATGATATTCAGATGGATTGAGCATTACACTAGTTTTACCTGTTAATACCTAACTTTGACTTTTTTTGCAAACTATTCATGTCCTTAAAAACATGGAAGTTAAATAAATCCACACTTAATTCATAAACTGAGCCAAGCTCGCAGTAGACTGGGCGGCGAATAACAGGGAGGTAGAAGTTTGAATTTTTACCAAATTCAATTGGGGTGTTTTTACTTATCCTTTCTCCATTCTGATCCTGGTGCACTGTTTCTTTAATAACCTTCATCCTTATTCCTTTGACCAAGCCCTTTTAACCCTTGTTTTAAGTGTATATTTAAATAAATAGAAACTCCACCAGTTTTGTCTTGTCTGGTTTGCCATTGACTGAAAGGTCGGGTTTAGAAACCCGGCCGGGTGTAATAAGATGTTTTTTTCCAAATAGTTTACCACTATTCCTTCACACAAAAGTGGTTACAATTCCTCTAAATTATGCCTTACTCACTCTCATCCTGTTAGTATATAAATACCTATATAACCCAGTGAGTTAAAAAGACACAGTGTGCAAAGGAATAAACCATGTCTCTCATTTGTCAATTCTATAAAAGTTGCATGAGTTGTGCTATGCAGGATTGTAGAAGTGATTGATTTTCATTGTTCTTTAAAAGCGTTGCCTTATGGAGTGTATAAACGCTTGGCAGATGTTTAGTTGTCTCACAATATTTAGAAACTATAGTAGTTAATTTGTTTTCTATGGATGTGAAACATGGTCTCTTAACTTACATGATGAAAATAAATTTAGGATTTTCGAAAACAAGGTGCTTAGGAAGATATTTGGTCCAAAAAGGGATGAGGCTACTGGGGAGTAAAGGAAGTTACATAGTGATGAGTTGCATACCCTATACTTTTCACAAGAGATTGTTAGGATAATTAAGTCTTTTAGATTAGGTGGGCAGAACATGCAGCGTGAATGGAAGATTCTAGAACCGTGTTCAGGTTTCTGACCGTCACACCAATGGGAAGAGACCATTGGGAATACCTAGACACAGATGGGAGGATAGGATTAGAATGGGCCTGAAAGAAATGGGATGTAATGAGGTGGACTGGAGGGAACTAGCTCAATATAGGGATATAGGTGGCGTAAATTTGTAAATGTGGCACTCATATTTCTAGTTCCTAATGTCACAAAATAAGTAAGTAAGTAAGTAGTTTTCTATTTCAATATATAGCATACACCAAAATTAAGTTGAACGATTCCACAATCAAACTTAAATATTTAGTTGAATGAATAAAAAATTTGTATGAAAATATAGAACTCATTTTTGGTGATGTTTTAATCAAATTCTTATAGTTCTTTGTCCAAGCTATTGTGTATAGGAGACTAGATTTGGTATTTCGTAAATAAATCCAGTCATTTGTTTTTATGGTCCTAGTGAAAGTTATTTGAGGATTTTTCTATTTTTTTTTTTTTTTTTGAGGCATCAGAGCTACCATTTTCATAAGAAATCTAGATGTGTGAGGATTTTAACCTTGAAAAAGTAGCACCTTTGATAATCTTTGATATTTATTGCAGCAGATATATTCCAATGAGAAATAGTTGCTGTTATTATGTTATTAAGTTTAGCGCCCCCCCCCTCCTCCCCCATCTAACTGAAAACTAGCTATACCCACAATAAAACACTTAACACTGCTGTACACACCCAACCCTAGCACCTTAACGGCTCGCTTCAGCAGAGTATCTTTTTCACGCATTGTTTTAAAAAACAGTTGATTAAATTTGACTGAAATTGACTGCACTTAGTATAATACGATCTCTTCATAGTTACATTGAAATAAATAATTCCTGTTTATAAGGGAAGAAAATATTAGAGAGACCAAATATGTTATTAAAAGACTGGATTTTCAATCCTTTCTTTAAAAATTAAAGGTTTTTTATGCATTTTCTAAACTTTACACTGTAAGCAACATTATTTCAATATTTTATGTGTATTAAATTTACCTTGTTTTATTACAAATAACCAAATATTTCAATAAATACTGAAATCCTGCCTGCACGTGATAAATAATAGGCCTGTTAATTTCTAATATCTAGATACAAGGGGAAATTACAAATAGTACTCACTTCATAAAACCCTCTGTTATGTAATTGAACCAGGTACTTCTAATATTATTACTGTCAAGTTAAACATTACTTGATTACTAAACATCTTGTAGCATTTATCCATTATTTTTAGTCTCTCTGTGTTATACTTTCAAAGGGGTTTTGAGATATGCGTAGTTTTATGTATTTTTTCAGTTAATTCTTGCCAGTTTTGTTCCGGTTTTTTTTATTAATCCTTTTTATTCCAAACCTGAAGTATTTTTGAGTGTTGAAACAATCGTACATAGATTTCACTATGGCTTCAAATAATGTAAAAATCAAATTTTGGTTTAGTGACAGAAATAATTTTATTACAGTCTGTATAAAACCGTTGAGCAAGAATAAATATAATACCTTTTGATATATACATTTAAAATTAGTGTAGTAAATAGATAAGTATCCATTAGGCGTCGATAAGTTTACCTTCTTATTGATAAACTGTACTGTTTTAAATACATTTTATTCTGCGAATAATCTCTTATTTACTAGGTTTCACTAACTGTTCCCAGGTTTTAATCCATTTGACTATCTCAATATCTGACCACTTTGAACACAAGCTATTTTATTTCCCTAATGGCATTCTTATGTTGGAATTATTCTTAAAATATAATTATATATTTCTGTGTTATTTTTTTTACTTTATAACACATTTTGCAACTTAACGAGTATTTTGATGAAACAAATCGATGTTGCTAGGAACCTCATAAAAAAAAAGCGGGTGCATGTTGTGCAAATATAGTAAAGAATTGCTCATTTCATTAAAATATTTTGAAACAAGATTTTGAATTGCCACAAGGGATTCTGATTTATTAGTTAATGTAATGCTGATATAGCTATGTAAATTTTGTGTGTTTGCACAACACATGCTTTTTATTTCGAAACTTCCTTAGCAACTGTTTTGATGTTAAGAGATTTATTTTAAGAGGGTGCAATGCATAACAAAAATTTCATAAATTTGAATGCTATAGGAGTAAACCAAAGGGCATATTATAATCATTAGGTAATTAGTTGTTAAGGCACAGTTGGAATACACCTAGTTTAACCTGATTATACACAATATTATCCAAATATTAATAAAAGGTGTTATTGAACTATTTTTAGTATGGCTTGCTTTAGTTGCTATGTGTTAATTTTTTTTAAAGCTCTGTTCGAATTTTCTACAAACACTAGCCTTACATTAACACATATTTAAAATTTTACTTTTTTGCTAGATATTATCATTCAATAAAGAAATAATTTAATATAAAGTATGATTAATATTTGAAATGAGGAAGAACCACAATACAATGGAGATTTTATTAAGAAATGTAACATAACAGTTATATTAAATAGCACTTAGTGTGCCATCTTTATGTGTTCTATTTAATCTATAATATTTTGTTTGGATATATGAGAAAATTTAAGATGGATTACATTAAAATAGTTTTGGTCAAACTAACCTTAACTAATAGTGTATTTTAATCTTTTACTGACATATTCAATAACTCTCTAGACCAGGGGTTGGCAACTGGTCTATCTTGCTGCAATTTTCAGTTGATCGTTAAAAAAAAACTCATCGTCATTATAAGTCAATCTTTAAGTATTCTAAACTTGGAATTATATAAGTAATTTGAAATATTATTTTAGAATTACCAAAAATATCTCGATCGGTCATAGACGCTAATGTTATAAAACATTTAATATTTTAATATGAAAATATAAATTTTATTTATTCTTTAAACAAATATAGAAAGGTGGGAACATATGTATTTGAGAAAAGATTGAATCTAAGGAATAAATAAATAGAAGATGTAAAGACAAAATAAAAAAGAGCCAAAAGAATAGTGTAACTATGAGTAATCGTAGGACCTTTGATAAGCCTTTAAGTTAATCATCATCTGAAAAGGTTGCTGACCTCTGCTCTAGACATTCAAAATTATATTTTGTAGATAATTCGAATATCTTCTTAATATGTGTTGTAATGTCTTGTCAGTATAACCAGTTGTTTGTTGTTGGTGTATTTTTTTCTGGTCGTGGTGGTGGCACTCTTGTTTTAACTATAGTACAACTTCTCTGTGACCATCAGGTGCCTGCCATTTCACTAGCCTACGAGGAAGCAGAATCTGATATAATGAAGCGACGCCCCCGAAATCCTTTCAAAGATAATTTGGTCAATGAAAGGTAACTTAGCAAAAATTGTCCCTCAGGCGCAGTTGTCGCTTCTTGCAGTTTTTTATTCCTTTATTTTTCTAAATATATATATTTTTTTATTTGTATGCACCTTTATTTTGGTCTCATTGCTAGTCCTTTCTCACAGACAGTGTACTTTATCTTGTGGTATTCTGGCTGCCCTGGATTTCCTGTCAGCCCTTCACAGATTGGGCTGGTAACTCGGGGACTGTACAGCCCATATATTCATCTATATAATACAATTAACTGTTTTATACATGTGTACATACCCTTGTAGATATATGCCCCGCCTTGCATGTAGACTTTTCATTATATTTCTTATATTTATATTAATTTTTAAAGAAAATATGTTGAGGACAATTTCAACTTTTTACAATGGTAAGTTATAAATTTATTATTTTTTAAAAATATTTCTTTACAGTTCTTCCTCCTTCCCTAACCCTTGGTATTATCATTTTATTTTTTATTGCATTACTTTATCCATTTCAAATCCTCCTTCCGTCGCCGATGTTCCTTTTCCGTTGATGTATCCTTGCTGCTAAATTGTTGCTAGATTCACATACAACTTAGACAGTTCAAATTGGTTTGATACAATCAATAGAGTTTATTTGGAGGATATGATACTTAAAAGTAAATCCTTATTTTAACAAAATATTAAAACTCTGGCAAAACATGAATCTGCCAAAAAATAAGAATATTTAATTATAGTTTAAATATTAGAATAATAAACCACTCATTCTTACTTTCATGAAATTTTTAAAATAATTATATACCATATACTATCGTATATATACTATTGTTTACTGTAAGATAAACTAAGACACAGTGTGTTAAATGACACTATTTTCCAAGATACAAACTATTCACAGCTTAAAATAAATTCGCTTGATTCGATTTATTTACCTTATTGATATATCGATTTTTAATGTATTTACTTGTAAATCTATGTTTTGGCATATTCATTCATTGTCATGTAACACTTCATATTATCATTGTAATATGAGGTTAAAAAAAAATCTTTAATAACATACGCAACCTTACTAATATTTTTAATGCTATTTTCAGGTAAATAAAACTATAATTATATTGTCTGTATCAAGTTTTGTAACTAACATATCATTTCTATTCACTACAACACAGCTACATTTCTTAAGGATATATATAATTGAAAAAATGTGTGTGTACATGAAGAATTAGTTTTACGTGTATTTTAATTCTTATTGTTTAGTCTAGTCACGAGAATAGTTGTAGCTGTAGAAACTTAGCGCAAACAAGTTTTGGTACATCATGACCTCAAAATATTTATTTCTTTGGCCGTGACACATATATATACTTTTTTATATGAATTTTTAACAAACAATTTAATGAGTAGAGAGTTTATCTTGGGAAAAGGAAATGAACCTGCCTTAGTATCTGAGATTCAAATCCTAGCTAACCAAACTAAACAAGATTGATGCCCTATCCACATGCCCACTGGTGTGAATCAAATCTAAACTTAATATACAATTTGTGATATCTAAAACCAAAGTTAAAACGTCAATAAAGCAATAAAATGTCAAAATACTATGCTCTTGTTCCCATTAATGTATAGTTGTTAACCAAATTTGTATAACAAGATAATTCCCAAATCAAGTCCCATAGTAGAAATATTAACTTTTCTTAAATTAATAAAAAAATTATTTAAAAAAATTTGGGCTAGTTTTTAGTTGACGGGAAATAAAATTTGGTCTGTTGTTCACAATACTTGTTTATCTTATAAACTTTAGCTACATTAAATACATTACTGTGGGGTCATTAAAAAAAAGTGATATCATGGTTCCTTCTTGAGAGGTTGAACTAATTTTTGCAATTTTAGATTTAAAAACCAAATCTATGGCATTAAAAAGAACAACTAGGAGTCAAACCATATTTCCTGCACTACACAACAAACTCTATAACACTGAAAAATCCATGACTTGGTCTGTGCACCCAATTTCAAAAAGTATTTTCAAACTTGGATATCACTTATTATAAAACTTAATTTTTGATACAATTTGTTATAGTAGTTAATATTTGTTACTATGATAGTTTAAGCTACAAGGACATGTAAAATGATACTTAATTGTATGAGCGTGTAAGTATTCAACAATTGGAGTCGTTTAAGTAGTTGTTCCTAACTACTTGAGTTTTTTCCAAAACTCAATATTTTTTAGTAGTTCTACTAAAAATTTTCAAGCTTCCCTCAATTTTTTAAAATTCAAGTTAGTTAAATTTAATTTTATGATATAATTTTATAACAAACTCCCTCAATCTTTCCTTTTGTCTGCTTAATTAATGTACATAAATAGCTTATGCAGCCATATTAAATTTATTTAAGAATACAGATCTAAATTTTTAACTAAAGAATTATCATTCTTAAAAATATATGTTTATTGTTGATGCATCTATTACATAAATTGAGCTTTAAAAACTTGAGTACAAATATTTTTATTTATTATTAATTGGACTCTATTTAAACTTGATGTTTTCATCCAAACTCTATTTGAATATTCAAAATTAAAAATGCTTACTTGTATATCCAAATTAATTGCTAGTTTTGACCACCATTAAGTTGTGAGCTTTAGTGCAAATGCTACTCAATTGTTGAATTTGAGTTTTAAGCTTACCCTCAACATGGTAGGATGGACCATATCACTTTTTTCTTGCAATAAACCCACACTCTACATGTTAAACATATGAACATGTGGACTAGTGTTTTGTAGTTAAGGGTGCTAGTGTAGTAGTGATTTTCTTTGTATTGTTACCCCAGGTTCCTGCTATTTCTCTCGCATACGAAGAAGCAGAGACGGATATAATGCAACAGTCACCACGA
Source organism: Timema podura (assembly GCA_033556935.1). Taxonomy (NCBI): domain Eukaryota; kingdom Metazoa; phylum Arthropoda; class Insecta; order Phasmatodea; family Timematidae; genus Timema; species Timema podura. The sequence goes on from JAVRXN010000008.1 coordinate 15,465,178, forward strand.
AATCCTCTAACAGAGTCTTTAGTCAACGCAAGGTAGTGAGTCACTAAGTGACTTCTATTAAAAAAAAAAAAGAATCCCATCAACAAATGCACCCATGTGCCATTAATAATATAATATTTTTTATGTTGTTTCTTTCTCCCTTCAGCGAAGCTTTTAACCTTCTACTTGCGGCTACTACCAGCTGACATCTTCATTTAATCGTACAATTAACCATTAAATTTATTTTCTAAATATTTTCTAACCTGTGTGAAAATGTTAGTGAGCTACTTTAGTTTAGAGTAGAGTTTTTTTTTTATAGCTAGATTTACTAACAACAGAATGAAATAAATTGACCCTCCAGAATGTCCTATCTCATTCACACATAATAAAAAAAAAGGATCCTGTCTCCCAAAAGTTCTTTACATCTGTATGGGTCAGCCCCCCCAAAAAAAGATTAGCAGCATGCCTTCTAGGTAATGCCACCATAGATATTCTAGAATCTAGATATTAGAAATTAATACACTTGGATTAGTTTTAGAAAAGAACCCATCAGATGCAAAAAGCAGCACAAAACCGTATTGACTTCCTCGTCCCCCCACCCACCCTCTCTCCAATTACTATTTTAGTGCCTGCATTACGCTGCCTTGAGTGTTTTATTATTTTGTATTTATCAGCCCCCCGCAGAATGTATTTTTTTTTAGCGATGTCTTGCATTTTTGTTGAGATGCAACCACCAATTTTCGTTTCCCATCTAAATGTGTCTCTATGTGAGTGTGTTTGTTTTCTTCTTATTTGTTTATTTTATTTTTAATTTCAAATTTTTATTTTATTGTTTTATTGTTTTCATCATGTTCCACCATTTTGTTAGGTCCCTGCCATATCTCTGGCCTATGAGGAAGCAGAGTCAGATATCATGAAGCGTCAGCCTCGTAACCCTTTCACAGATAAACTCGTAAACGAAAGGTAAATGGCCTGTAACCTCAGTGTTTTATTAATGGATAATAATTATTATAATAATAGTAATAATCTTTTTCATGGTTTCGGTACCTTTTGCCCTCTTCTTTCTGTTAAAAAAAAAAAAAAAAAGGTTGAAAGAAAGCAAGCGCGCATTTGTGTGCGAGTGTTCTCTGGAAACCTATTCGTCATCCCTCCCTCTCTCTTTCTTGTTCTCTGTCCATCTCTTGTTCTCTGTCCGTTCATTGCGTTCAGTGTCTGTCTTGTTTGTCTGTTCATCATGTATGCATGTTGTCTTCAGGTAAGTACACATTTATTACAATATTTGTATTTTTTTTTAACCTTCCTTAATATTTTTTTAGGGGGGGGGAATTTAGGGAGCTTTTATTTTGGAAAATGAGTTCAAGTTCATTTTAAGATTAAAAAAAACGAAAGAGAAATGGCTATAAAAAAGGAACATATCTTGTTTTCTTCGAAGAAACTTTTTTTTTCTCTATGGACTTTTTTTAAAGTCATTTTATACCTCGTATCTTTATTTGAGGTGAATTTGCTTAATATTTTCTGAAGAAATGTTTCTTAGTGTATGTTTGAAAAAATTAGTTGTTTTTTTTTAACTCCACTACTTGGGTGCTGATTATTGGCCACTGCTTAGCTCCTTAACGCCCCTTCGTTTCTTTGTTTTTCTTTGCTTATCGGCATGAGCTCTGAAGGATACCTAAGACCCTCGTCCATTCCCTTTGTTTCCCTTCTCAACGGGTCTCTCTTCTCTTTCTTTCTGTCCTCTGTCTCTCTCTCTCTCTATCTCTGTCTGTGGCTCAGTGACTAACTTCTCACACTGCCACACCAGGTGCCTGCTATTTCTCTGGCTTACGAGGCACCAGAGTCTGACATAATGAAACGACAGCCCCGTGACCCATACAGGGACAATCTGGTGAACCGCAGGTGGGTGCTGTGTTGCCCCTCCTTCCCCTGTTTAGAAACTACCCCCACCTCCACGTAGTGGCAACCTCTCTGTGACTTGCTCATTGCATGTCTTGTCACCACGACGCACCCCAGCCAACCCAACAAGACACTCGCACGGACCAATAAATCTAGGGTTGCCATCTTCATTGCAGTCGACTCAAAATATATTATTTTTTTTTTTAAAGTAAACAAAATGTGAAACATTGAGTAGTTAAATAGATGATTATTTTAAAGCTAATTTGTATAACATTTATCTAAACCCTGCAACCCCTTTTCCATTTATATAACCAGGCATATATAAACAAAAATCCACTGTAAATAATCTAAAAAAAAAAAGTAATTTGATTTAATCTCATTAGCTAATTCTTGCACTAATGTACACTGACCAGTTCATGTTAGTTAAGGCGACTAGCTTGTAGGTAAAATAAATAATATGATAGAATTGGTAAACGAGCAATTACATATTTTTCCTTTGTGAAAATAAGATCTAGATAATTTTTGAAAACTTTTTACTTCTTACCCATTATTTATTCATGTTAACAAAAAATTTTATAATTCATGATATGATTCTTGGTATTAATATGTTTTGTTAACATAGGTATCTATAACGTTTTTTCAAAGTATCTGTTTCAGAAAATATTAGAACTAAACAAAGTGTTAAGCCTTGATTCTCAGAAACTGGTCCTTGTTTATCTTTTTAAATTTGTATCCCTCTAAACTTGTTATAATCGCTTTGAAATAACATACATTATTAACAACACTATAGCAATGAATATGTTTTTTTGTCATTTATCTCTATATAAAATGATGTCTATAATACAGTTATAATAATTTCCATATGCTCCTATAGGACTACAACATATATGTAAAGCTTTAATTGATGGCAACCCTGATTATAATGTAGGACTTTCCCTTTGAACCAAATATATATATATGGTTTAAAGAGAAACTTATATGTATAATTATTAAGGAGCTCCAAAATTTGTATAATTACTAAGGAGCTCCAAAATTCGTGTTTTAAGCACATTGAAATTCAAGTCATTTGAAAAACTAGCCTTACAGTATACTTTTTTTAAGTTGATCCATGATAAATAAGAATCACCATTTACTCATCTTAAATAAATTTAACAAGCTATACTCTGCTTACCCTGAACGGTAGTAGGCTTAGTCTTATATTACCTGATTACCATATGGCCATATTTAATAAGCTACGCCACAATAGACACAAGCAAGTTGAGCTTGTTACCTTTCAGGGTAAATGAAGGATACATTATGGACCACAAACAAAATTTAAAAAAAAAACACTTTATTTTCTTTAAAACTAGTTCTGTTCTTAGATTCTGCCATATGGTATGAAATAATTATTTTCATAATCAAAAGAAAGACATTCTTAAATTCAAACGCTAACACTGTAAAACTATTCTTTTTCCCTTGTAATATTTGATTAAATTTATCTTTTTTGAAATGTAAAATGAGTCAATGGCCAGTTGTTATTTTTATGATCAGATATTGTAGGGTCTCTTGATCAAGGTAAGTATCTAGTTTCTTCGGTCCAGTGTGTTTGTCCCGTTGTATTAAATTTGTAGCATAATCTACGGATGTAATATTTCTAAATCTTCTGTGTATGGTTTGTTAAATGTCTCACGCCTTTCTACTTCAATGTTGATCATTGTTGCAATATTTTGTGTGTTTTCCCCATTTATCTATTTTAATTACTGTGGAATGTGAGATGGTTGTTGTTCTCTCATTCTATCCTAATTTTATTTTTAATTACGAATTTTTAAACTTTATTATCTTATGGATGTTGTTACTAAAAATGAAAAAAGTTACTTAAGAGCCCATCTCATAGCTGATTAACCAGGAAATTAGGAACATGATTATGCTTGAACCAGAATAACTTGCATAGAAGTGAAGTTTTCTGCATTCTTCACTTGACAACAACAGCAAATTTGGGACCAGTGAAATAGTTTTTTTCATTTTATTGTGTCTTTTTTTTAAAAAGTAAGTGTAATGGTTTCAATGCTGTAAGACCACTGTTTTCCAACTAAAACTACAGAAAACCACACTACAATGCTACACTTGGTTTGAGTTATATATATATATATATATATTATATATATATATATATTACTTACCTAAGTTATATGTTATGTGTGGGTTGAGACAGGCTCTTAAGCACGCCATCTCATGAATCCAAAGAGAAAAAAAGTGTGAGTATTGAAATCTTTCTTAACTCATGTGTACATCTATGTTTTTAAATAATTATTTTATTATCATGATCTAATGGTTTTGTTTCTTAAGGCAACTAGAGCAAAGTTGACAAGTAGATGGTAGCTATATATTCTAAGTAAGTTGATGAAAACACGTATTTTGTAGGTTGGCACAACTGATTCATGAGACTATCTTCGTGCATTCACATTGTGTTATTGTTTTCGCTTAAGACCCTGCAGCATTTACCTCTAAACCCCTCAGATAGAAAGAGTTGTATCTTGTAATATAACTTTGACTTGAAACTATTTATTAATTTAAAAATATCAAAGTTTAGTAATTACTTTTTTGGTTGACTTAATTAACTGATCCAAATCTGTGGATAAGTCATGTTTGTGGTTTAACGAGCACACATTCCAAGAGAGATAACATTCCCATGTTAAACTATTGTATTAAATAACCCTTCTCGAGCAGTGAACTCTCATCTCAATTAAACAGTTTAAAAATAATTGTGGATTAAAAAAATATATATATTTACTATTGCCAACATAATTCAACTTGCTGGTGTTAGTCAAAATTCTACGTTACATTTCCTTACTCTATTAGATTAAAATGTGGATAGCGTATATGGGCAGTAAGACACAAATCTCAAAGAGTCATAGTTTTCAAAAATCCAAAGAAGTGGGATTTGTTTTGTTAAAGCTCTTGTTATGGTTTGTCTATATTGTGTGTAACCTTCCTGGTACAAAGTTTTCCACCGGCAAACTTTATATATTTATGACACCTACCTGTGTTACCATGCTTTCCTTCACACAGTGTTTAAACCTAATTTATATTTCATACATCATTAATATGGCTTTTTATTATCTCTGAAATCAATGTCACTCCCAACAATCTACACACACCATGTAGTACACAAGGAACTGCATGTATATTAAGTACAGTCAACTTTTCTCTAATTGTGTTGTAAATTATTTACCTATTTAAATTTATCACCATTGCTAGCACAACTTTCATGTTAATATTGACTGTCCATAATTAAATTAATATGAATCATTAAGGTTATAATAGGGAATTTATTAATGTCATGTATCAATAAGTTATTTTGAAAGCTCGCAACTGCCAAATTTGCCTCATACTATGTAGGTGATTTTGAGAACTCATTTTGGGTGGATTTATTTTCAGGAAAATAACTTCCACACCAAAATTAATAATGATTGTTATTTGCCCAAATCCCTTCACGCATTTTATCATCAAAATATTTGGCTAATATTTAATTTCATTGGAGAGAGATAATTCTAAAAGATACATAAGTCAGAATTTGCTTTGTGTTTTCACCGAACATCATAAAATAAAAACTCCACATATGGTCAGCTACATTGTGTGGTTTGTCCTACTATAACTCAATAGCCCCACATTAGAATCACATTTCCTTTAAAGTTATTTTGTCCTCAAATGTGGGAAACCTGCTTCGATGGCTGCATGGTCAAAGGCGCTTCTCTCGTAGTAGACTAGACTGCCAATGAGGGGAAGATCAAGGTTCAAATCTCAGTTGGGTGTACTGAGGGTGGTTTTCCCTAAATGGTTTACATCTCCCCCCCCCACCTCCCCACTCAAATGTGGGTACACTACCTTTAAATTCAACCTTTGCTAGTCCCTTACACAGTAGAGTAATTAGTACTTAGGTGTGTAACCCAACCAAGTAGTAAGATGTGTTTCTAAAAAAATAATGCAGATAACCTGAATGGTTAGCATGATGTAGTACAAAATAAAATTACTTGCTTTGAACCAAGGAGCAACAAAATCCTGAATATGCCAGTAACATGGAATCTAAGTTCCTTAAAAAAAATCAACAATAGCAAATTAGTTAAGGTAGATATTTGCTTTGCTTTGTTGATCTAGCGAGAGAGTTGATAGTAAGTTTGTATGTTGATTTGAATCCGGGCAGGGAAATGCAAATGAGATGTGTTTTCTGATTCAACATCCATTGAATGATAGGTCTCTGATATTAATTTGAATCCTGGACCATCAATATAGCGAGCGGCACCAATAAAATTATCCACACAATGTAATATGGCTGTCACTCACATCACCTAAATGTGCTGGCTCCTGTATGGAAAAAACAAACAAAAAAACTAATACCCCATACACACGGATGATGTTTCTGTTCTTAATTAAATAATGAATTCAGTACAAGTAATATTGTGTGAATTACAAACGATAATGGTGAATATTAGCAAAACAACTATGAAAACAGGTGCGTAATCTGTTTAAGTACTTACACATGTATAAGGAGATAGCAGTAGTATTCTTGCATTACCATATTGAATAGATGTTTTCTCTGTCTTTAAAAAAATGTAGAACAAAATATATATGCCAAGAAAATTATTTTGAGGGAAGTGGTTTAAATCAAATCTATTTAATAGATATACTTATATCAGAAGTACCTGAGCAATAAATTGTGTGGCTACCCCAGGCAATGCTTTTTTTTTTGCTTCAAACAACAGAATTTTTTTTTCTTAATTTATTTATTTCCACCAAGTTAAAAAAATCTAATCAAAAATTCAAAATTTGTTTGTACACAGAGGCTACTAATTTTAAAATTTCAGCCTCTGCATACGGTAGATATCGGGCAATGCTTATGGCAAACACACAGACAAACAAATGCTTCATTTTATTAATATAAATAATTTTAAAAACCTTGACGATTGTTTCAAAATGTATATTTAACTTTTAGTTTATAATTTATAGGTACTACCTATACAAATTATTTTATAAAAGGCATTTTAATTCTTTTGGTGGCCAAAGACCAAGAATGAAAACAATGATCCTATAAATGCGCAAGTTGTAGATGCTAATTCTCTGGTTATTTCCTGATAGCTTCAATTATTATATTGCTATAAGTTTCTCTAATGAATTAAATTCGAAAATCATCTCCGTGTATATGGGATATAAGTTATTATTTTAGTAACCTAACACACATATCTAATGAACTACATTCCGCACTTAGCACATTTTTACTTTTATATAATTGATACTTCAACAAACGAGTATGACATTAGTCAGCTTGACAATATGTAGTGTCATTTAGACAAGGTATGTCATTTGACAGATCTTTCCAAAGTTATGGATATTTTCAAGGTGGTTGAATATTGAATTACCTTTAGTAATTTATAACTGTTACAAAAGGCCAAATTTACTGTGGAACACTTACATTCATTTTTATTCAGACAAATTTATGATGTACCAAAGAATGGAGTGAAGTAAGATAGTAATAGAAATAAACTTAACCCGGTAATTAGCTCTCCACTTAATTTTAAAAAAAATTGCTGCATTCCTTTTAAAAACTATAGCACTATTATTAATTATCATATAGAGATAGTGTTAAATCATGACTACCACCACAATAATACTAGTAAATGATGAAATCATTATAGTACCGGAGCCATGTCGACTGTTGAATAAAATATGAGCAAGCCCTCAGCCACTTTTCTCTCTGTTTGGCCAAATGTTCAGTTTAAAAATGCTTATAATGCTTACCACTGCTTGATGAATGTTAGTGCTCAAAATCACTTTCTGTGTTTCCTTAGCTAAAAAGTAGTTCAAAAAGGATTTCTCAAAAGTATATTTAATGGTTACTCTTAAAATGCTCTCATTATATCTCTAAGAGTATGTCTAGTAACTCTCATATTAGCTCTTATAATAAGTTGAGTATCCCTCATAGTATTTCTAAGAAGATCACTATTAGGTCTGAATTAGCTCTTACCTAAGTCATACAGTTAGGATTAGTAAGGGTTTACTATAACATATATAATATAAGAACATATTTTAATAACACTAGGTACTGGTAATATAAAATAACTATACAATTGACTACAGTTATTCATTTCATTGAAAATTCACTAATGACATATTCTCATCCTTAACATAGATAGGTACTTCACACTATAAATAAATAAGTTATTACCAAAGATAATGTAAATGAGTAATTGCTCAACATTTTGGGAGTACAATTTATGAGAGTGACTATGATATCACTCCAGAAGAGCTACCTTAGAGCAAGCTCAACTTGAGTGCCAGGAGTCAGCCATGTTTGCTTTAGATAATGTATATAATGTCGAGGTTGGCTGTTTGGATCTTTTCACAGACTCAGACCAGCGGGATAGGGAGTTCAAGGGGTTTTTAAGCCCCGCATAAAGTACTGGAGTTGGTTGTTCCTACAACACAGAGACATAGTTTTGTACTAGTTTTGGAAATTTTGACCCCCCCCCCCCCCCCCACTTTCTCTGTCATTTCTCCAATCCATTTTATTTGTATTTACTTATCTGTAGGAGTCCTTTTATCTGCTTGCCAAATTTAAATTTTATACCACATCTAACTATTTTTTCTGTTATTGGCCACCTTCCCTATTTTCTGGGGGCCCCATTTAAAAATGTTAAGTTGAAATAATTTTATATCTATTTGGAGTGGTCTGGTCCCTTTAGCTTCCTGCTAAATTTCAATTTTCTATCACACAGATAAATAGCTATTTCTATTAGTTTTGCTGGCACTCTTTTTTTCTCCAAATCACTCTTATAAACTAAAGAGTTCAAGATTTATATGGTTATCTAGAGTTTTCGCTTTACCTTTCTGGCAAATTTTAATTAAAAGTTTAAAAGTATTAGAAGTTTTTTCTAATTATACCCCCTAATTTCTTAGAGTTTACCCGCAAAATAAACAATTATGTATTTTATGTAATATAGTTCCTAAAAGTTATTGAACACATGGACTAAATGTGAATTTGCATATTTTGTGACGGGTGGCTGGTCTGTGAATCTTGGTCATCTGTACCGAGTCTTTTTAGTAAAATGGTGTTTCACTCTCCCTCGACACTAATATGGATATATTCACTCTAAGCTCCTTATTCCAAACCACTAGCCTGATTAAATGCCTGGACATGTTGTTAGGCAGTGCAAATACATAATAATATAAAGAGACCAATGAAAAAACAGACCCATATTTACACTTAAAGAGCTTACAACAAAAATATACAAAATTTTTACCAAATTAAATTCCCTCTTCTTATTTTACTCTATGATTATATGTAAATTAAAGCAGATTATAGTGTGACCTGGCGGTCTAGGGGTAAGGTGTCAGACTTCTGTGCTGGGGGTCCGAGGTTCAATCCTCGGCCCCTGGCACAGATTTATCTGGTTGCCAAACCCTTCCTTCACCTCTGACAAGACGTGTATTAATCACAACTTGTGAATGTGAGTAATGCCAGGCCTCCCCCTTGGTTCGGATCTCACGTTAAACTGTAGGTCCTCAATTCCGTCTCACAATCACCCTACCATTCATTACAAATTAGCTGTAAGTGCAGCATAAACCGAAACGGTAGTAAGATACAGTGCTAATAATAATATAACCAAAGTATCTGATGATTTCAAATAAGAGTATAAATGCTTAACTGAGTTTAAACTCTTGTTTTATCTCCAATTCATGTGCTCTTACGAGGTACACTGACAAATTTGTCTCAAATCATGTGTCAAGAAATTAAGTAGAATAATTGGTGAAAGTAAAGTTGATTTACATATAAAATAATGGGAAAATACATGTATTTGCAAGATAAGGCAATAATAAATTAAGTGGGGAATTACTGAAAATTTAAGCTTTCCACCTGCCACATTCGCTCCATTCTCTGAACGATCAACTAAGTAACTCTTATTTTGTTATCGCTGGCCTTTTCTGACATTTCAAAAAACCACTCAAGAGCTAAAATACATTTATCCATCTTGCAAATGTTTTGACAATTTGTCAAGTAACGTCAGCTCATACCACTTGTCAAACTTATCAACACAAATCTGTGAGGAGACTTAAATCTTGAGTTGTCTTAAGTAACTTTACAACTATCAGAAAAGGTCCAAGTGTTGTGAGTGGATTATCGCTCAGTTCCAGTTCATTCAGACTGACATGCTTAGGTCTGAGTTGTTTGAATCCAAGGGTGGGTGAATTAAGGATGTTTTCAACCCATCCTCTGTCAAGACAAATGCATTCCTCATTATGTGTTTTTAAATTATTATAAGATGCAGATAGCCTTGATAGGCCCAACACTAAAAAAAATTTATCAATTTAATTATTTGGGACACATTTTAATTTGAGAAATAAAGCTTTAAGAGGCTACATCTATGTTTACTGACTTCAGCTTATCCTGTATTATGTTATTTAAATAAAGAACGATTCAAAGTATAATTTGAAATTCGTATTTAACTTGGCCTTGTGTCGATTGATACTGAAAGGGTAGCTTCATAGTTGACAAACTAACAAACTGTTTTGAAATGAGGAAATGTAAAACACACTTTATATAATTGATTGATTTTACAATTAACAACAGGTAAGATAAGTGTAAGTCCCATAGTTTTGAATTTTATAAATAAATAATCAGTAAAATTATTGGTGAAAGTAAATTTAATGTAGTTCTAATATACATTATGAAAATGAAACTCTGCAACATTTTTGGGGGGTGGGGTTGGGCAAGGTGAGGTTAAGGAGTTGAAGTGTATGGTGTCTCTTTATTGCTGTTTGTCTTTATTAATGGATAAATCTGTGATATATATTTAATTTCACCTTAATCTTTTTGTTGCATTTTGAAGTGTGTTTTAGTCAATTATAAACCAAACAACATTAATTGTAGTGTTTGAAAAATGTAATTACAATGGCTGAAAATTTAAATTTGCGTGAGAAATCTCAGCGTAGTTTGTGTTTCCTTTTTTAAACCACTAAGTTAATTTCATTGCTTTATGTTGTGAAAAAATATATTTGAACTTTTCAAAAATAATAACGGGTGCTTCGATGTCATCTCATCTTTAAACACAAACCACAGTAATATTATCAATGACCCGAGTGTAGTCCGGGTGGTTCCGTCTTTGTACTCGAGACATTATTCTAATCACTGGTTTGAACATCATGTCAAAATTTTGTCACCGATAAGTTGTTATTACGCATTGTAAAAGTGTCAATTAAATAATTCTGAAAAATCCTATAGCCATACTGCAAACTCTCCCAAATTCTCCATTAAATATACAAAAATATAACTATTTATACAAATTGTACAACCCCCTAGAATGCCTTTATGAAGTCCATCAGGTATAAGCCACCAGAGGGAATGGGGTTTTGAGGGTTTCCTCCTCTAAAATATTAAGGAGGGGTGGGGGGCGAGCTTTACCCCTAGCCTCCTTTCCCCTATTTTTTCCCCTCTTATTTAGATAAATAGGATTCCTATGAATATAATTAATAAGTGTTTATATTTATACCATACGACAAACACGGGTTTATATTAACAGTAATAAATATTATATAACACACTGGCAGGTAGGAAGCGGTAGCAAATCATATAGCGCTAAAATTCTGAAACTATGACAATTCAAAATAGTGGAATCAAACTTTCTAAAAAACTTGAATAAACAACTTCTGTGTATGATATTTAATTGAAATTTTGGATATCATGTAAAGGGATCGACAGAGAATTCTGAAAAATTAATTTTCAAAATAGGGTTTGAGAGTTGGGGTGGGGCCTCAAGATTTCCAAAACAATAAAAAAAAAATGTAAAGAGCTGATATAAAATTAAGAATTTTGTACAGTAAGGAGAAGTTAAAATAATAAAAGTATTTTCATTGATAAAATATAAATTGGGTTGGTGGTAAAATGGTTGGGGGGAGGGTGGTGAGATACCGTGCATGCCCAAACAAGTACAATTGGTAGATATATTGGTCAGCACCATCAAGAATCAAACTAGAGCCCTTTAGACTTATGATTGACCACACTTAACTACAGAGGTTTCTCAAGTAGCATGGCTGAAATACACAAGTCATATACATTATATTATAAATCTATCACAGGTCTTGCCTGTAAACTAAAACAAACTTTGCTGGAGAGACGCTTGATAAGCTTTGTAAAAACAAATCTCTTGGTTTGAAGGTTCTTTCTAGCTGTACGCAAATTGAAACAATCTCCTTTCCAACCCTCACTACAACGGTAACACTGTCTTATCTGCCCTCCTCACAGGCTAATATCGATGGCGTACGGTCAAATTGGTATGATCCAGGCAGCCGCTGGGTTCTTTGTCTACTTTGTCATCATGGCAGAGAACGGCTTCTTGCCAACAAAGCTGCTGGGGATACGTAAGCAATGGGACTCCAAGGCTGTCAATGATGTCACTGACTCTTATGGTCAGGAGTGGGTAAGTTTTTGACCCAACAAACTATTTTAATTAAGAAGTTATTGGGATGTTGACTGACTATATGACTCTCACTTTTTTTTATATATAGTTCTGGCATTTGAACAAAATAGAAGTACTCAGAATTAGATAGTTTATCTATTGTGATCATTATTAAGGTGGGTATTTAGGTAATGCGAGAAAAGGCCAGTTTTTTTTTTTTTTGCAATTTTTATAGTAAAACTTTTTTTGGCCAAAATAAATAAAATATTGCTCCAGTAGAAACATAGTTTAATTTTATTCACATGGTGACATCAACAGTTGTTGAATATCTGTCATGAGCATAGTGGTACTAGATGACAAACTTTTTAATTAGAGAAAAAAGCGTTATAAAATTCCAGGACACTCTTGACAGATATTTAAAAAAATTTCAATAGAGGTCACCATGTGAATAAAACTAAACTATGTGTTTGTACCGAAGTAATATTTGATTTATTTTGACCAAACATTTTTTGTATAAAAACTATAAAAACACCTTTTCTTGTGTCCCATAAATCCCCACCTTAATTAGTTTTTGCTGTTTCACTTTAGTATTGGGAAATCATTAATGTACTCCAAAATAACTTTATATTCTAGAAATTTTGTGCAAATCAAACATGTCCTGTTTGTTAGTTCTTATTTTTTACTTTATATACGTTTTGTCATATTAGTTGGGGTTTTTTTTTTCAAATACATTACAGTACAGTAAATAGATAAATAAATAAATAACATATTTTAACTTTGTTTGATACATAGAAAATGATTGCACTTTGGAGCTTGATAAGAAACTTTTGTTTCCAGACTTACCGGGACAGGAAGAAGTTGGAGTACACTTGCCACACAGCTTTCTTCGTCTCGATTGTGGTGGTGCAGTGGGCTGACTTAGTTATCTGCAAGACTCGCCGAAACTCTATCATTCATCAAGGAATGAGGTACATTTCAATTGTGTCAGATTTAGAGCCAGTCTCTATCCTCTCAGGGTGTCTAGCAGTCTGGGGGACTAAGCAGGAATGAGGTACACTTCATCGTGCCAGAGCCTCCGAGTTGGTTATCTTTGTTCTCTTAGTGTGTAGCAATCTGGGGGAATAATTTGTCTTCTATAAAACTAGGGAGGAATTTTATTAAATCTGTTATTCAATCAAAGTGTAATAAAACAGCTGGTTCTGATATACAGTAGGGCCCTGCTTATGAAGAGCAAAACAAGCACTTTACATTGTGAACATGTATAAAGCTGAAAATCACCGTATTAACAAATGCCGTAAAGCAGGGCCATACTATATATTTAACGACCAGAATATTGCAGTTTCTAGGATATTGAAATTATTAAAAATGTGTTGCATTTTGCAAAACAGGGAACTATGTTTGTATTATCCTATTATAAACAGCAATGATCTGACTTCTCATTAGAAAATGTTCTGAAAAATGAAACTTTATTTTTCTATAGTAATGATGGGTCAGATCCACAGTTAGTCAAGTGGTAAATGAATGGCCTGGTGGCTGTTGGCTAGTAGATTTCTTCAAATATTGAAATTATATATGTCCAAACCTCAAATAATCATCATAATAGCTCTAAAAATATTCAGAAATTAAAAACTTACAAAAAAAAATATATTTTTTCTAAATATTTTTAAATCCATGAATCTCAAATATCCATAAGGATTAAAGGGATGCATCCCAAGTGTATACTTAGCCAATTAGAGTTTCTGGAAAAATGTAAATTTCTTCTGAGAAATCTTGGAATCACAAGAAATGTAAGGAAATAGTGACAACCCTAGAGAACAATGCAGTACACAAATATGTAATCCTTTTAGATAATCTGGGATTGAGACATTTTATGGAGGTGAAAACATATTGTTTATTTGTTGAAAACGTATTCTAAACCAATGTGGAACATTATTTTAACCACAGGACGTTAAGGGAGAGCTTGATAGCTTTCTTTATTAGATAAGTGATCCTCAAATACAAAATGAAACAAACCCACTATGGTTGCCCCATAGTCCAAGGTACTACTCTCACAGTAGACTAGATTGTCGATGATGGAAAGATTGAGGTTCGAAAACTGGTTGACCGTACTGAGAAGGGTTTTTCCAAAATTGTTTTTCACTCTCACTCCACGCAAATGTGGGTACGCTTCATCTATATATAACCTTCCTAATTTCTAAAACCATAAGACTAATTATTAAATAACTGTAAAACCCAAACAGGTAGTGAGATGTGGTGCTAAAAAAAAGCAAAGGGTAGGTAAGGCTGTCAGTTGTCCTAATAATTTTTGTGTAGGCAAAGGAAATCTCAATTTATAAAAAATAGTTTATTTCATACGAGTGGATGTTCTTTCGCGTGAATTAATGAGATTTGTTGTGTAAAACTAGTTTCACTTAGTAAAAATATTTTTCTTTGGTAAGTTTTAATCCTATCCCTGCCTCACTATGAAAAAATTATGGAAACATTCTTTCATCTAGCCTCTATAGCTATACAAATTTAAACCCTATCTGCCCCCTCCCCAAGTCCTTTTTATATCTTGGAGGCCCCATCAATTACATAATCTTGCATATGACACGATACCTCGCTTTTATTTAGTTTTAAGGTGTGTGTGTGCGCGCGCACTCAGACACATCATACTCATCTATATTTGACAAAATAAATTATAGCCTAAGCTCTATGTGATAATTTAGTGAGATTATATTTATTATAACGTGTTGACATGTTTTTATTCTAGACTAAGCTCTAAGAGATAGCTTAATGAGCTTAGATTTTACAAGAACTTGTTGAAAAATTCTTATTCTATTATTTAATGTTTCATATTCAAAATTGTGGGGGCTAATTTATATTGGGAAATATAATGATATAAATCTTAATTTTCAGATAGTAATAAATTATAGGGTTTGTAAACTAAACAAATTGTACTTGTTACACAGTACATATACATTATGTAAATTTAAATAAAGAAGATTTCTTATGTATTTTGAATTAAATACTAGTACAGGAAAGAGGAGTAAGAATAAATATAATAGGGCTTTTAAAATGGGTGTGGGCTGAAGGGGGGAACAAAACACTTTACACTGCTGCGATGAACAGAGAGGAATGGTGTCTCTTGAATGAAACTCTTTGTTACTGCTCAAGCCCTTGACCTAAGTTTATTCCTGTCAGAATTCTTCAGGAAAAAGCATGAAATCCACAATACAAATTCCTTAAAGAGGAAACAAAAACAAATGGAAGAAAGTGGAAATAGATAGATGATGACAGGACATATAACTAGGATCATATATATGATTGATAACATAACAGAACGAATTTGTAATCAAATAAATAAAAATATAAAATCACTGAGCTCTCTTATATGACTCAGGCTATCATATTTTGTTGATTGAAAGCAAATACTATGTGGATAGTCATTAGAACACCCTTAAAACCAGTACTATTTGAAATGTGAAGTGGTTGTACCTTGTTTATATATATTTTCCCAGAGTCTGAGTGTTAATGTATTTATTATTACAGGAACTGGGCATTGAACTTTGGTATCATATTTGAAACGTGCTTGGCTGCATTCTTGTCGTACTGCCCTGGTATGGATAAAGGGCTCAGGATGTATCCTCTCAAGTATGTTCACTTGTGTATTATTTATTAGTGAGGGGTGCATGCAACCTAAACAGTTAGTAATAGTGACGAGCCAGTCCCAAAACATTATCGGTGACTGCTTTCGATTTGAAACTCCACTAAATCACATAAATCATTGAATGATAGAAAATACAAAGAGTAACTAAATATTAACTTTCTTTCTTAAAATGTATTCACTATAACATACATACATTCAGTTAAGTCTTCAATTACTTATCTGGGGCCTATAATTGGTTCTGAATCACTAATAAGCAGTATTTGAGCTCTAAAACAAATTTCACTTGAAAAATTAAAACAATTTTTTTTTAAGTATTTGAGTCTCGAATATGAAATTTTCTCAAATCCTCGAATCTCGAATATACTAATTAAGGATTCGAGGGCTCATCCCTAGAATTAATGGAAAATAAGGAAATTTAAATATTTGACTAAAAAACTTTAACAGCCTATCCCATGGCCCGTTAACTGGGTTATTAGATATACGATTAATTAAATTCATACCAAGAATTGAATAGAAACAATGTTTTTTTTTCATTTGTCGCTTGACAAGAGTGTAGTTGGGACTGGTGAAATAGTTGTTTTGCTTAGACTCTTCATTTTTTTTTAATGTGTTTAAATTGTTTCATTGGTTTCAATTCTTCAATTATCTAATAAAGACTCCAGGCTTCTGCACCATAATGCAATGCTTGGTTCAAGCTATATTTATTACCTTCCTGATTTTTGCGTTATCTTTGGGGATATGTTGGGCTCATAACGCTGCACTTTTTTTCACACACTTTATTTTATTTATTTATTTATTTATTTATTTATTTATTTATTTATTTATTTATTTATTTATTTATTTATCTATATATATGTGGGATCAATGTAATAAACAAGAAAAGTAATTTATAAAGAAAAGATAGAAAAAGGTTCAGTAAAGGAAAATTGAATAATGCTGTCTGGAAAACCAGGAAATTTTATAATAAAATTTCTTAACCACCTAGATACAGCATTTCTTTAAAAACAGTATTTAACTGAGAAATTAAAACTGACCTATGTAGGAACTAAAGTTAATTCTGGTTCTTTGAGGAATCAAGGAATTGAGCCAACCCATCCCAAATATTTAAAAACTTGTATTTTCCAAAACAAAGAATCTTAGATTTTCTGTATTGATGTCTCAAACAATGGCTTAGATAGCTATTTATAAATCAATTTTATATTTATTATTGAATTGAAATTAAACTCTTTGGATGAAATAGTTAGTGAAATTTGAGTTGTTGTAATATTTGTCCTTTTATAGAAATTAAATTCTATTGAGTTGATCTATTAAATTTAACTAAGATCATGATTTAAACAAAATAATATGATACAGCACTTGTGCTTATATGTGTCCGATGACTCATTCTTTAGTCTTCTCTAATTTGCTGGAGTTAGTTCGCAAAACACACAGTTCACATATCTTTTCATTGCATAAATAATAATATAATTGTGATTTCAAAGAAAATACTTTATTTTTTAGGTATTTGACTCTTATTTTCATTTAAAGATTTGTTTTTAAAATCTCAGTAATAATTTAATTTTAATTAAAAAGTTATAAAACTATAAATATATTGAATTAAAGCTTGACTGAGTCGAATTGATATGACACACATGAGCTTATAAGAAGCACTCTCAAGCTTAAATCTGAGTGAAAATCTTGCGCTCACACGCCATTAAGCCATACCAATAAAAAGGTTATTTTACACACATAATGTATGCATTCATTAAAAAAAAATTGCAATTAAATATCATATGTAACTCATCTCGTTCTCTCTCTCCTGAAGGTTTGTGTGGTGGCTTCCCGGCCTTCCCTTCATGTTGTCCATCTTCATCTATGATGAGGTCCGTCGATTCTACCTGCGCCGGAACCCCGGTGGTTGGTTGGAGCAGGAGACGTATTATTAAACACCCCAGATGTTGTGCGAGTGTGCCTCTTTATGGACACTGTCGACGGTCACCCTCGAGTTGGTTGTCGTAGCCACAGCATTGTAATAGAAAACACTCTCAGGCGAGGGCACTCCCCACTATCCCCCAAAATTTTGTTGAGAGAATTGTTTATCATCAAAAAATTAAAATAAATACAAAATTATAATATATTATTAATACCCTTTTCCCTCCCCTGCCCCCCTAAAAAAAATATATATAAAAAAATTGGACGCTTCGCCGGAGCCACGTTTTAGTCGGCGGTTGCCAGGTTAGAAGTGAGGTGGGATTGGTGAGCTAGAGACGGTTTTTAGAGGGGCTAGTATGCTACTAGCTAGACTGTCTTGTATTTTAAATTGGTTGTTATAAGTGCAAAGATGTATAACATGGTTCTGATGTTAAAAAAAATTTACACCTTTTCAAGTTGTTTTATCATTAAAATATATTTTTTATTTTAAATCTTGTATAGAGCATGTTTGAAGTCTGATACAGGGCAAATCAATGTCGTCATAGATACTCTTCTCGTCGTTGGTTTGCACCCGTTGACACAATTGTCTAATATTGCTATGTTGACAGCTTCCACATTATTTTGTAAAAAATAAAAATAAAATAAAAAAGTTAGAAGTATGTTGGCAAAACACATTAAAAAATGTTCTGAAATGTTTGGAACAAAAATAAATTATTCTCGTTGGATATAAATTATGAAGTATATTATGAAGGGGGAAAAAAATGTACTAAATGCAAATGTTCATTTAATCTAGAAGTTGTATGTTACTATAAAATTTTAAAAAAATAATAAAAACTATATTTAAATATAAAAATCAAACATGTCACAATTGTAAGTCAATGTACAGATATCAACATAAACAAGACTCGTCGCCGGAGAGTTAAAACGGCTTTATAGAGGAATGACAAGGGCTTGGGAGTTGTAATACCGGCTAACGAAGTTGTTCACCTTGCTCAAAAGTGGCCAGCATTAGACATGCCAAGGTTCAAACTGAACAGTTGCCTTAGCGGAAGGTTGATACACGTGTAAAAAACACACACACACAGACACACATTCTCACACACACATTAACTCACTTCATCAACATTCTCTGTCAATGCCATTAGTAGCATTATTAATTAGTATTATTATTAGTATTAATATCATCATCATTTGTTGTTAATATGATTATTTTTAATATTAATAAGACAAACCTTATCGTTTTTGTTTTCCCCTTAAGCTTGGTGTGAAATGGTCCCATTTGTTGCATTTAAAAAAAAAATGTTGTTGAAAAGAAAGAAAATCAAGAAAAATATTGTCACCTTGTTAAATGTGAATTTCCCCCCCACCCTGTTGCTGATAAAGACTATTTATCTCGCCTAGTGTATTTATTTTCTCTTTTTCTTCTTAAACAAATTAACTAAGCAGTCTGGGAACCTTAGTATCATGAACAAAGTTTGTTAGATTAGCTACCACTTCGCAAATTAAGCCTGATGTGCTGCATTAAAATAGTTGAACTTCAGCAAACAGAATTATTGCTTAAAAAAACAAACTGGATACATAGATTGTAGCTGTGCATTAGGTTAGTCTTTACCGTGTTGTTTTAAAAAAAAATTATATATGAGGTCATTATGGGCAAAAAAAACTTAAAAAAACAAACAAAAAAACTTTGGGTTAAGCTTGTTGTTGAAATGGTGTGGATTGGGAACATGTGAATTATGAAGTAGTTTTAAGAGTGAGAGAGTCTGAGGATGGATTTCATCCGTCCTCACTCACCCTCTCACTCTAGTTTGGAAGAGGTTGGAAAGTTGTTTTTTTATCGATAATGAAATCATCACAATGTAAATATTTTAAATAATGAAAAAAGAAAATAAAACTCTCAACGACTTTATTTTTCCTACTTGTGTTCAAAAAATAAAGAACTTTCCATCTCCTTCTTGTATTGCATAGAAAAAAAAGTGAATTATGATAAATTTAAAACATTTAATCTGTAAAACAAAAAATGTGAAACAGTTTGGATGTTAATAAAAAAAACATAAATAAACAAAAGTTCTTAAACACCGAGCGTTGAATATATTCATTGTTAAAATACAAAGTAGTAACCAAACAATAAAACATAATCTAACTTTTTCTTAATAGATCAACTTGTGATTCATTTATTTTATGATGTCTAGTTGGAAGAGTTGATAGTTAAGTGATAATAAATAGTTTTAGCATTTTAAGCCCGAAAACTTTGTATAAATATTTTCAATTTAAATCCTATTAATGGGGTATTGTTTTAGTTGCTGAACAAACTTGTAAGGTTGTGCATATTTAAAAAAAAAATCAAAGTAGTTTGCT
Source organism: Timema podura (assembly GCA_033556935.1). Lineage (NCBI taxonomy): Eukaryota > Metazoa > Arthropoda > Insecta > Phasmatodea > Timematidae > Timema > Timema podura. The sequence goes on from JAVRXN010000008.1 coordinate 15,485,395, forward strand.
AAAAAATATATAAATAAAGCATACAATTTTTTATTCAAAACTAATAAATGATGGCTAAACATTTTGGTTTTGGTTTGGTCACTTTTTTCAACTAGACATAAGGTGAGTTTTCGCAATAGAATTGGTTTTGTGTTGGTACAGGTTGTTATCATTGAGGTGTTTATGACCAAACTGAATGACACACATGTTGAGCCCATGTTGGCTATAAGTGAATTGGATTGTAATTAGAGTTAATTCTTCAATCAAAGGGTTAGTTGAACAACGTACCAAATTAAACATTAACCGGAAGTTACTGTTTCTAATATCCACAGACCTTTACTGTTCATGTTCACTACAAAAACCACCTATATCCAACCAAGCCAAAGAGTAAATTGTACCCTATTTAATTTGATTCGTAATGAACATTTCTGAAGTTACGTTCACAAATGATAACTAATAAACAATGAAAGGAGGATTGAAAGCAAGTCCATATACACTATCAGAAAAATGTAGGCCTCAAACTTCACAATTAATAAAATAAAAACACATTACATTCATTTCAGGTTACATTAATTCTCAGCATAACAGAGTAAAACACTGACTGGCCAGAAGGGATCTGATGTGCCTCGAAAATAACTGAAGATGAATGTTTAATTGTGTTTTAATTGTGAACTATTAAGGCCTACATTTTTCTGGTAAGTGTGTGTAGGAACTTACCCTTCTTTCAATATTTATTAAATACATACATTTAATGTCTTTTTTCTTTGTACACAGACAAATACTAATAGTAATTAATATATATTAACACAAATATTCAATAATAATCTTTTCAAATCTGTAATAAGTTATATTTACAGTTATTGTCTTTAGGTAGTAATTGCTGGCTGGGTATTTGATCTAAATATTATTCTTTCTTCATTTACAAAGGAATTGTACTAGTTAAAATTGATCTTTAAATCAGCACCCAATTCTTGCGCTCATTGTTTGAAATTAATTAATTTAGTTTGATCTAGTAAAGTGCAACCAAAAATGAATCTGTTATCAACATCACCATAAATACTCATAAGCAGCCGCGATACTACGACACCAATCAATTTTGGCCATAAAATTGTATACCAATTCAATCACGAAAACACGCCTAATGTGTCCTTGTGTTTCCTTGTACTTGTGTAATTATTACTTGTATGAACAGATAATTTTATAAAGTAATTCCTGGGAGGCACTCAATAAAACTATAGACAATAATTTTTCTGTTTCTTGAAAACAGTTTTTGCAAAGACGGTCTTATATTCTTGTGGTGTTAGTTTTTTTAATTCCCTCCAAATATCAATGTAAAGTAAGTTCTATTTTTACTTTTGCCTCAACTTGAACTTTTTTTTTTTAGTTGTTGGCCATGATCAATGACCTAAATTTTTTCACTTCTCAAAAACAAATAGTACTGCATATTTATACTAGACAAAAATCAAGAAACTTAAGTCTTAAAAAAAATGTGACAGTTTTCATTTTCCTGTTCTTTTTTTTACCTCCAACTCAAAGGTACTCAAAACTCCTTAGCAGCAAGACTTTGGACACAGCAAAATGTTTGATATGGAACGTTTAAAAGAAAATCATAGTACCCATAATCAAATTTTACAACAATATATTTACTTTTGTATCAGAGTGTCATCGGTATAAATATTAGAATTTCCTTGTTTTATTTTCTCCATATTTATTTATTTACATTAATTGAGAATGAATGTGTCAGTTAAGTATATTAAACCCTTGGATAAAACACAATACATTAAAATTTCTTTAACAGTCAGGAATCCCAATAGCTAAATGATTTTACCACTTATTGAAATAATATATGGTTCAAATAACTGCCGTTCACAAATATTCATTCAAATATATTGAAAAATGACACCTGGACATGAGAATTGAACCAGGTAAAGGATAAAGAGAGTGTTTGTGGAGGAATATGGCAACTGGTGTAGCCCCAATAACTTGACTGCAACTCTCGATGGACGGATGAAAAAGGCTAAAGTAAATCATTGAATAGCTATGTCATGATTGATTTAGCTTGTTTCCAGTTTTACTAATTAGTGTCTTATTTAACAAACTTCAAAACTGATGGAGAGGGGGAATTTTACCAAGCATTCTCAGTCTTTGAAATTATTCACAAATCCAAAGTGTTTATCATGCCATAATAACTCTACAACTATAATAAACTTTCGATTATTAATTAGCAAGCTATCCAGTTTGCTGTCACACTTGCGTATACCTGATTTTTTTTTAAAAATTATTAACATTTAGTAATAAATAAAATGATAGAATATTAGGAAAATGGTAGAGCACAAATATAAGTAAAAACACACATATTTACACACACTTCGATATTTTTATGCTATTATAGCATCGAATTATTGAGGTGTGTGTAAATATGTGTAAGTGTTTTTACTTTTATTTGTGCTCTGCAATTTTCCTAATATTCTATCATTTTATTTATTACTAAATGTTTTTGCTCAATGCACTTTTTTCATACATATTATTTTAAAATTATTAACTTATATTAACTGGTTTTCTGAGCTAATTGCAGAGTTCTGAGGAGTCATTGTTGACCTCCTTGTATGCAAACATCACAAACTATTTTTCTAAAAGAAAGGATTTTTTTTAAGAAGTGTTGATTTGAGTTTTAATGTAAGATTAAATTTACTTATAACTCTAATTATTTGTATATATGAAATATTTGTGCAGCTTCTTATTTCATTAAATCAGATAATCGAGAGTCTTACCATGTTAGGATAACAGTTGTAATTGGTGCCACTCACAACTTTTATAAACAATGTGCAATTAATAGGGAAATACAAAGATTTAAAATTTCTAAAAGTCATCAAGTGTTGTTCACGTTTATGAATACAATTTCTTTCAAAACTTTGAAAACATTCAGAATCTAATGAAAAATGTCTGAGATAAACTAAAAACTCTCCTGAATTTGTAAAGTATTTAAATTTGTAGAGTTTCAAATAAGGGTTTGAATATGTTATTTAAATTTTCATTTTTGACATAATTTCATAAAAAAAAAGCTGTACAATTTATTACTTCTTTTCAATGAGTTACATGCATCTAAATGTTCTATGAGAATAATTAATTCTATTTTGCATTTCTCTAAATTTTATTATATGGGCTGACACAGATTAAGAAATATAATTGCCTTTGCTCTTCTGTTTTGAAAAATGTCGAAACTACATCGATTAGTTAATAAAAGTATGTCATTTTAATATAGCTTACTCTAACATCTATCTGAATAACTTAACCTACCGTAACCTTAATATTGATATGTTTGAAGGTTTGGTTAGGTTAATCTGGGCCATATAATGATGAACGCTAAAATGTGACTGACAGGTATGTGCATGTCTCTGTAATAATTTTGATTTGTTTCTCAATCAAAATTAGTCAAATGCTTTTTTTTCTTTAATTTTAAAAATTCAAAATCTAAAATTAGAATCTTAGAAAAAATTATATTCATAAGAGGTTGATTTTTCTATGTTGGTATGATTTGTTTCCATTGTACTTTTGTTCATATTAAGTGGTAAATTAATGGTCCGGGATCTGGTTATCCGGGATCTTGTGATTATGTTAGGCTAAATTATTAGTAAGCATTTTAATAGGGGAAAAAAAATCAAAATTAGAGAAATGTTTAAAAAAATCATGATTCTGAAATTTTTTTCAAATAAGTAATTATGGAATATTTTTGAGTCCATTCAACCCACAGGTATCACCCAATATAGTTAGGTGATACAGCTCAAACCAGGTGTCACATTATGGTTACATATTCTGTATTATTCCTAAGAAAACTATAGAATTGAGACTAATAAACAATTTTATCAAATTAAAAAAAATACAACAAAATTGAGAAATTATTATTTTAAAAATAAACTGATCCAAATATTGGTGTTGTCAAATGAACAATGCTGAAAACTGATCTTTGATACAATTCCTGGTTAAAACCCAATCTTGTATCAATATCCCGGATGATTGACAATGAGAAGTTTTTTTTTTAAGGATTCAAGATATTTACTGGTCTCTATCGATTTCTTAATTATATGCACATGCACACATTTTATAAGGCACCAAGGTATGCAGACACTTGAGTAAAATAAACCTTTTGTCACTAGTATGTACAGCTGCCATATTAATTTGTTAACTTCATAATCGAGCTGCTAAAGAGTGGAGAAATGGGGGGTTAGGAGGAACAAACCAATAGGAAGAAATATTTTTTCATCACATAGATATTATATTGTGTGTCCTCTATAGTAAAAATAAGTTAAATGAACTATTGTGTTTGTCTGATTACTAATTTAATTGAACTATGTTCTGATATCTATATTAGCCATTTATTATTTAGGATTTTAGATAATTTATTTCTTCTACAGTAGTCTGGGGGCAAGTGTCATCTCGTAGGCTCTTTTGAGGATATAATTGTGGAAGATATCTGAATCTCTTTCTTTCATTGTGAAGAATAAAAATATTATCACTAGTGATAAGCTCAAATTTCGTCTGGATACCTAAAACAAGATGGCAAACAAACTGGTTGTAAAAACAATAAAAACAAATTTTTGTTGGTGTATTCGAAAGAAATCGGAGTCAGGAATATGTTTTAAGGTCAGGGATTTAAAACAATTTTTCAGAATTTTTTTTTATAATATTCACAGTGGAGATATTCAACATGGCCATATTGAGAATCAAAATTGTAATTGTGTATATAGAATGAGGTTTTAAAATACATGTTTTTTGATCATAGAATTATTATTAGAATTATTATGATTATGATTATTATTATTAATTATAATAATTATTAATTATAATAATAATTATAATAGTAATAATAATTATTATTATTATTAATCACCGCGTCTTACTACTCGTTTGGGTTGTACACACTTATGCTAATGTGCAATGGTGATTGTGAGATTAAATGGAGGACCTACGGTTTAACGTGGGATCCGAACCACGGGGAGGCCTGGCATTCCACACATTCACAAGTTGTGATTAATACACGTCTTGTCAGAGGTGAAGGAAGGGTTTGGCATTCAGATAAATCTGTGCCTGGACCGGAGTGTAGAATTGAAATAAGTGGTCAAAAATTTTGTCAGAAGCTAAAGAAACCTCCTAATATAAACAAACAGATAAAACATCGTTTAAATTTATATTATATGAAGTGGAGAGACATTGGGACAATGGGGTATCATAAAAAGTACCAAGTTTGCTTAGAATAATATACTTTGTAGAGAGAGAAACAAATTTAAACTTATAACATGTTTGTATAACTTAGCTTGATAATCAATATTATCATTACTTTGAAGAAAAAAAGTCTTATTCTCCCTATTCATTAAGCTCATTGTCACATAATTGATATCTCCACTGCACTGGCACATTTCAGTATACTCCATTTAGTTTGCCGCAAAACTACAGTTCAGGGTACCTAATCTTGGCTTACACCTATACCTAGTTAGGTCTAAAACAGACAATGGAACTCATTGGTGGTAAATGCTCATCATAAAACTGTTTCTTGATGAAAAGCTACCACCTAACTTCATCATTATCCACCATCACAGTATTTGGTACATAAACTTGGTAAACACATTTTTCTATGATTGCTGTCGTTGATCCAAGATTATCCAAGGACTCAAGAACATCACTGATGGATTTGAAAGCTTTCCACCAAGTTTCTTTACCTTTATTTGCAAAGGATCCAGTAGTGTCATGTCCTAACAATGAATGTAGTCCTGGCAATGCGAAAGGCTTTGAAAGGTCCAAGAGCATCATAAAGTGGCTTCAGACTTATATATCGCTTCATCCCATTTCTAAGGAAAATTCCTGTAAGAGGGTATCATCTAAGAGCGAGGATATTTACCTCAGAACCTGGAGAATATATTAAATGTTTTCATTCCATTTTGAACCACATAAGTGGCGTACGGAAGTATTTTCATGTCTGCTTCCTCTTGAGCCATTTTCAGCATTGTGAAATCTTTTTTAGTAGTTACAGACTCTATTTATCGCTAACTTACACCAAAATTCTTCTCATGCTCGGTAACATAGTAACTATTACCATATTTTTTTGAAGGTAGTCTATAAAGCAGCTTTCACTTACCCTTCCTTGAAAGAATCAAATACGTGGTGAACTTCTGCGTAACTCTTGTACTTAGGGCTTCATTTCTTCGAGTTCATGAGTGCAAAATCATGGCAAGTATTCAAAGTATCTGGTTTGGTGATTAGTGTTGTGGGTGTTGTGTGGTGGTTGTGTGTGTGTGTTGTTGTGTGTGTGTGTGTGTGTGTGTGTGTTGTGTGGTGTGTGTGTGTGTGTTGTGTGTGGGTGTGTGTGTGTGTGTGTGTGTGTGTGTGTGTTGTGTGTGTGTGTGTGTGTGTGTGTGTGTGTGTGTGTGTGTGTGTGTGTGTGTGTGTGTGTGTGTGTGTGTGTGTGTGTGTGTGTGTGTGTGTGTGTGTGTGGTGTGTGTGTGTGTGTGTGTGTGGTGTGTGTGTGTGTGTGTGTGTGTGTGTGTGTGTGTGTGTGTGTGTGTGTGTGTGTGTGTGTGTTGTGTGTGTGTGTGTGTGTGTGTGTGTGTGTGTGTGTGTGTGTTGTGTGTGTGTGTGTGTGGTGTGTGTGTGTGTGTGTGTGTGTGTGTGTGTGTTGTTGTTTGTGTGTGTGTGTGGTGTGTGTGTGTGTGTGTGTGTGTGTGTGTGTGTGTGTGTGTGTGTGTGTGTGTGTGTGTGTGTGTGTGTGTGTGTGTGTGTGTGTGTGTTGTGTGTGTGTGTGTGTGTGTGTGTGTGTGTGTGTGTGTGTGTGTGTGTGTGTGGTGTGTGTGTGTGTGTGTGTGTGTGTGTGTGTGGTGTGTGTGTGTGTGTGTGTGTGTGTGTGTGTGTGTGTGTGTGGTGTGTGTGTGTGTGGTGTGTAGTATATTGTGTGTGTTGTGCGGGTTTGTGTATTGTGTGTGTTGGTGTAGGTATTATTGTGCCATATTAAGTCAACTAGGACTTCACTACTACACACACAGGCCAGCTTCATAGTCAGATTTAGTACGCCTCAAGTGCGGCGCTATACTAAATACAAGACGTCACCTACCTGAAATTGAATGGAATGAGCCAGTTTTATATACGAAACTGGCCCATTCCATTTTGGTCTAGGTAGGTGTCGTGCTGTATTTAGTATCGACTCGCACTTTAGGCGTACTAAACCTGACTATGAAACTGGCCCACAGTCTCTATCATTAGAGATACTCTTGGGAAGAGTTTCTAGTATCTCTTCAAGTTTATGCTTAGCCAAGCAATGAGCCTTGATTCCACCACGAGAAAAAAGCTATTTGAGAACTGTAGACAATTCACACTAAGTAATGCATTCATGTCTACATCAGGTCTGGATCTTGAAGGTATTATGAGTCTTGAAAACAGTCGAGTATTGCATTTAATTTCAATTAATTTTGCTTTAAAGTCTACGTTCATTTTTTTGGCAGCCGATTTACAAAATTTCACCATCAACTTTTTCAAGGGTGGCCAAATTTGCTTGTAGTTTGTCTCGCGTTTGTTCACAAAATCATACATTTCTTTTACTCTCTTTATATCGTTTTCTATTTTTATGGAGATAACTTGTTAAGTGAACAGTTGAACGATGTGAGCGTTTCTGCATGCAAAAGGATTAGTTGTAGATACAAATATTTTTTACAGTAGAATTATATTTTTATTCTGTCGATTTATAATTTTGAGGTAGAGTTTGTGATAGTAGTTTCTCTTGTTTGTTGAACTTATACATGCAAAATGTTCAGTTGTTGAAGCAATGTGAACCAGTTATACATCTGCTAGACAATTGTGTTCTAGCTGACCCATTGAGAGTTATTCTGGTCAGAGCTCCTTGCACCTTCTTCCTCCTGTGCTCGTGGTCCAATGCTTTATCAGCACTAAGGGCAGGAAATGGTATTTTGCTTTTATTCACGACTCAATTAACTTGCAGGAGTTCTTTCGAGATTAATGGATCTTGTGTGTCCATTTCGCTCACTTATGACAGACATAACATTACCATTCGTGCATAGTTCTGTGTCATTAAGTCTCTAGGGCTGTTAATGTCAGCAAAGAGTCTGTTGTTCTTACAGCCTTCACAAAGAACAACATTGCTCCCATCATACTCATTTTGGTCGTTGCAAATTTGAATATTGAATAATTTCCCTTCTGTTCATCAGAAAATTGAATTAGTTTCTCTAAAATTGTGTGTTCTTTCAAAGCAGATACCAATTTGAGATGCGCTTCCTTTATATTAACTTCATCTCCCTTTTTAAAAGCATTTTGCTCATTTTAAACTTGAGGTACTATAAGCTCAAGAATACTTGCATTCTTTTGACTGAATTCTTCAAGTAACATCATCGAAAGGGCTGTAACATGCTATTATAACTTTATTTCTGGCACCAGTATGAATAGATTGATTTTCTCAAACTGTTTCATAAAAGTTATTTGCAAGAGTGATTTGCAGATGCTACTGCAATTAAAAAGTAGCTTGGAAACTTTGGACACTGGTTTAGTTTCTCCTATTAACATTATCTTCCGATACAACTTTTGAACATTTATTTAAATTTGTCGCCCAAAAAAACATATACTTTAACACCTTATTCAACTACATACAAAGCTACAATTTTGATTCTCAGGATGGTCGTGTTGGACACCATGTTGGGCGCCATGTTGATTATCTCCTTCTGTGGATGTCAGGTAATTTTTTTACAACTTATTTGAAATACCCATCCTTAAAAACACATAATTTACTTCAATTTCTTTCATATGTACACCAATTACAATTTTTTTTTGTCATTTTTACAAACATTTTGGCTGCCATCTTGTCTTTAGTTCTCCACACAAATTTGGAGCTTATCACCTATGATTTTCTTATTCTTCAAATTAAAAGGAAGAGATTGAGACATCTCCCATACTTGTATTATCAAAGAGCCAACAGTTTTTTTTTTCTAACACTTGCCCCCAAACTAGTAAACTTGATATGTTTTAATGTTCAGATAGTTTATTGTGTGTTAACTCGTTAAACACAGTTTGTTTTTTTACTCAGGCACTCATTAATTTTTAAGCTAGTCTAGAGGACTTTAATAGTTGCTAAGATTTAACTGCTTTCAATGCTGTATCTTTTTCTTCAAATAAGTCTAATCAATATTTAATAGTGAAGAAATGGGTTGCCAATTGTGTTGGAATAGTTTGTATGTAAGTGTTTAACTACAAAATAGCTTTGTAAGAAATTAAATTAGAATAATGTTGTCCAAACAGGAGTTTTGGAATAAATTGGTCTTTCCCAATTATAGTACGGAATGATTTGAAATTTTGTGTACAGATATCTGAAAATTTCTTTAAAAATACATGTTTTGTTTCTTAGTAGTTAGAATAATATTTTATCAACGAAATATTCTTAAAATGAATCACAATAAAGTTATATTTAATATCATCGATAACTATTATTATAGTAAATAGGGATTTATGGAAACAAGGAAAAATAAACTAAAGAGTTAAAATTGGGTTAAAATACTGGGTAAAGAGGAAAAAAAGGTGGGTAGAAACCAATTTACCAAGTTAGTTGACATTTTCCTTTCTTTTGTATTCTAGAGCAGAAACAGTTACACACACACACAGTGAAACACAAAATAACTTTATTTGTGTTTTAAAGTTTGTGGGAATCTTTTTGCTATTTTTTACAGAAATTGAAGAAAAATGTTACCTATGTCATTAAATTCTTCCCACATTTATTCCTCTTTTCTCCAGGTGGGTGATCTTAACCCAATTTTCATTAATTAATTTACTTTTAATTATATTTATAAATGTTTGTGTATAATTATCCAAACTAACCATTGGGCCTTTTCATTGTTAAACATTAGTAAATATTGATATTAATAGATATTATTTATTGTGGCTATAAAACATAACATAATTTGTGAGACAATTAAAACTATGAGCCAGTGTCTAATGGTTTAAAAAAATATAATATGGTATAACAAAGTGATTAGTTTTTAGTAAGAAGGTTATAGAGAAGGCACTCAAAAACCAGATGTGTTACATCTTGATGAACACAAGTAAACTTATCTCTTAATTCATCCATCATATTTATTTTATTGTTTTGCACCACATATTACTTACTACCTGTTAAGGCTAGGCACATATTTACTAATGAGCTAGGAATGAGAAAGGTTGAATTTAGAGGGAGTGTACTTGCATTTGTGTGGAGTAAGAGTGGGAAACCATTTGGACTAAACTTCCCTCAATATCAAGCAAGTTTTAAAAAATTACCGGACTTCCACATTTTGGCAAACTTTAACAGTGACTACAGGGCAAGCCCTTTAGGCCCACACTAATTCAAAAAATCTATTTTTTTTTTCTTACTAACAAAAACAAAGCAATGGTCAATGGCACACTCAAGATTTGTTCTTGGGGGAGGGAGGGAAAGGGGTGGTGGAAAAAAAACCCGGTCATGGCAGCATTTTTCTTCTCGCTGAGCACTGAGATTACTTCTTCGTCTACAGGAACTTCTCTGTAAATATTTAAGTTGGTAAGCCCTTTCAGTCTGAATTTTCCCAATGAATTTCTTGGGTAAGTTTTGATGCACTCTAATGTTAAAAATGACCTCTTAGGCTTAGGAAGGGTGCAGAAAATCTTCAACAAATTGAATACATTTAAGTACAAGTCTTTGTGGTATCTATTGAGGGCATCAATTGCATTGGTAAGAGGAGGAATTTTGTTAATTCTAGAGACTTAATATGCCATAGGTGAAGTTCTGCATTTAGCACTGGAACATTGGAGTTAAAACATTGTTGTAAAATTCAGCCAATTTTACAAACCCTGCAGCCTCTTCCTCAAAAGCAATTTGTTCAGATGGAAATAAAAACACATAAATATGTAAACAGCTTGACGATAATATTCTTCCTCACTATCGGCTGAAACATTGCACCGTTGAAATTCTCTTACTACTACCTTTGGGATGGTTATAGTGGTCCTTAAATCTTATGTCATCTTTCTTGCACTGTCAAAGCGTTTCATGAAGTGTTCTTCAACATTCCTCCACTTACAAATATATTATTTACACTATTGACACGGGCAACAGCATAATATGCCAGTTCTATATCACTGGTTTGCAGTTTCTTGCTGAAGGAAAGAGTGTAGCTGAGAAGTTTTTTTGACAGTAACAATGATACTATGAATTCTGTTTGGCGAATGGCAACTCTTAATAGGTTAGCAGTTGATGACGTGTCTGCATCATCCCGTATTTTGATTTCATCAAAGGCTTCTGCAACAGGAAGCATCAACTGAACCATCATCATGATTGAATCATGTTGTTCACTCCATCTGGTTGGGCATACAGCTGTAACATTTTTCTCTGGATCTTAGGAGTCACACTATTTACGTGTTTCACCAGAAACTTGTTTTACAAAGTAGCTAAATTTAAAAAAGAAATGGAGCATGGTGGGGGTGGGAAGGGGGTGGAGGTTAGACCCCTCACTCCGTCCCCCTCCCCTCCCTTGTGGGTACACCACTGTTCCTGGTATATAAAACATGAAATCATTCAAACAAATCTTTTTATTTTGCTTTGTCAATCAAAGCATAGTACAATTTTATGAAATTTTATATGTATGTTTATATTGAATGTGATAAATGGTATTTTTTTACTTTGAACGACCTGTCTGAAATTTGAAGTGAAGTTGGTGCAGTTGATTGTCATTAAATTGTGGGGATGGACTTCTCTGAGTCGAGATTTGAACTTATTCTTTATGAAGCTCATCTTAGAACATGCTGCTTCACACACACACATGTTGAGTCAAACATTGTACACAGTTTTATGGCTAAGGGTTTTAGTTCTGGGTATTTATTATCAAACACATACTTAATTCAGAATTGTTCACATTGAAGAGTATTTGAAACTTGAGTATATTTGTCCTTTAAAACGAAGTCTTCCTGGAATTCAATCATGTCCATCTGTAGGGCAGCTTTATTACAGTTGAAGACATCTGCCACTTCACTGCTCCATTCACCGTTAGTTAGGCTGCAGCGAAAAACTGTTGTTTAAAATTCGTTTAACGTTCTCAATTTTGTTGAAGTCAGTAAGTCTTTGTTAAAATTCAAATTTAAGTTCCCTTATGAAATCGGTGAACTGGTTGACGTCAATACCCTCATTGCTACCATAAATTGGCTTTAGGTTAGAAAAGTGAAAACATTGCTGGTCAAAATCATCAGGAGGTTAATTTTTTTTAGAAAAAACTTCTAGCTTCTGACAGTTGTTCACACACAAGCTTTCTTTTGTCTTTTAGTTTGAGTTTCAAGTCATTGATAAGTTTAAACATGTCCATCAAAAACGTGATGGTCGCGAAATTTTCTTCTGTGTCAAGGAATCCTAAATAATCCTTTGTGGAGTATTGATCATTGCTGGGGAGAAATAATTTTATTTCTTTCAATACTAAATTTTTTTTTGTAGTACACAGAATTGCTCAGCCACATTACATTGCTGTGGAGTAGCAAATTGTCATATTGAGAATTAGCTTCATCAAGAAATGATACAAACTTACAGTGCATAAGTGATGATTTAGATTGGATGAAGCTCACTAATTTGATCACTTGTTGCATTGTACTCTTGAGATTGGGATTTAATCTGCAGCACAACACACTTGGACGGATGATGCAGTGGTAGGATGGCATAGTTTTATTGCATTTGGGGTCATTCCTCAGTCACTGAATTAATCCTTTCCTATTTCCGACCATCGCTGGTGCACTGTCTCTTGTGATCAATATATAAGTTTTTTCTTGTCCAGCCCATCTTTTTCAAAATACTCCACTATAACCCTGTACATGTTGTCTCCTCCAATTATTCCTGACAACGGCCAAATAGTTAATAATTCTTCAACATATTGTTCGCTAATTTTATCCAAGTAGCACAAAAAAAATAATCAGTTGTGATTTATCTCTGATGTTGCACGATCCATCAATGGGCAAAACGTGTTTTAAATTAGTATGATTTTTCTCTGTCAAAACTTGTGTATTTATTGTGTTGGAAGATGTAAATAGCAGAATATACCGAAAAGTCTCAATAAAATCCTTTTTATTATCAAATAACGCATTTCCTGCCTCAATCATTCATTCTTTAATTATATCTGCATCAGTAAGTGGTTTAATATGTTTGGCAAGAGTCCAAGAAATAAGTAAAGATTCCTCAGCATATTTTTTCTTGTTTGGTCATTGTATGATACATATTATGGGTTGATGTTGTGTAATTTGAGCATAAATTCTCAATCTTGGATTTGCGAAGGTTGCTTCCTACTGGGGATTTTTCACCAAATGATTTGTTTTTTGTCTCATAATGTCGTTTTATAATCAAAATTTTAACAATAATCACAGTTTATTGACAAATCAAGTACACAGGTACTGCTCAAACTCGGTTAGGCAACTTAAAGCAATATAAGTCTGTTCATCATCAACATCATCATTATCATCATTCGACATTTCCGCCTCTGCGGGTTGTCTGGCACATCCTCTTCCATTCCTGTCGATCTCTCCAAACATCTCCCTCAGCCACTCATCTCCTTTAGCCTCCATGCCCTTCTGTGCTTGGTCCATCCATCTTGTCTGTGGTCATCCAATAGAACTTCTACCCTTCTCTTTGTCCTGTAAGGCTTTCCTCCTCCATTCTCATCACATGACCTAACCACTGCATCATTTTTCTCTTCAGTCTATCATTTAATGATATAACTTTTAAACCATCCCTAATTTATTTAATTCCTTATCCTGTCTCTTCTTGCAACATTCTCAGTGCCTCTCAGGAACCTCCTCATCTCTGCTACCTGCAATCTACATAAATCTCTCTTCGTCCATGTCCAGGTTTCAGATGATAATATGCCTTATACAACAAAGTTTTGGCCTCTTTTCCTCCGTTCACTCTGGTAAAAACCACTTGTTTTCAACTTCCGCCTTTCTCTTTTTCTTATTCATTGTGATAACTGATAAGTAGGCCTACTACACTGCAATACAAATGCACGCATTATAATGAACAAACAAATAATAGCATACAACCCATTCGAACTGTCAGACACATGAATTGCTACTAGACACTGAGTGTTTTTGTCAAGGTAAAGTATATCACGTGGCACACCAGTGTCTGTGGAAGGGCGAGTTAAGGCTGGTCACCCATGTCTACCGCCCACCCACCAAAATAACATAATCTCTTCTGTTTATTGCAATCTTGTTGAGGTCCATAAAAAATGTGTCTGTGGTCCGGATACTCACCGCGGCTCACAATTCGGTGACCCCCTGCTTTAGACCATGCAGCCATCGAAGCAGGTACTATCCTTCCTTTATCACATGATTTTGGATCACAAATTACAGATAGATTTTAATATGTTTACCCACCACATCGTACTTACTAACCATATGGGACATATCCATTTTAATTGCACTAATGGGATAGGGTTGAGAGGATGGTAAACTTACAGGAAATGTATCTGAAATTACATAAAGAGAGAGTGACAAATCATTTAGTAAAAATGACCTTCAGACATGCCTCCATGTCATGCAATATTTATATTATTTACTTAAAAGCTCGTTAAGATTGACAGGCCAGAAGAAAACGGGGCACTAGGTGTGAGTTAGACCATGCTGCTATAGATGATTGCTAGGAATAATTCACAAGTACCGTATTATCAAGATTGCACCTACATATAGTCAATTCACTGGATCAAGAGCCTTTTCAGACAGTTAAAAAATTAGATCATATGTGTGCCGTGCGTGTATTCTGCGTATTTTTTGTTTGGTGCTCTGTTTTATTTACTGTCCAGGCTCTCTTCATATTTACACTAACGGGGTGGGGAATGCAAAACAAGATTAAGGGAAATGTATCCACATTTGCATGGAGGGAGAATGGAAAATCATTAAGGGACAACCACCCTCAGTACACAGGAATTTGAACCTCGATATTCCCATCATCACAGTCCAGTCTATTCTGAGAGTAACACCTTAGAGCAAAATTTGCAAAATAACTTATGTAAGGGCCAAACGAAAAAAAAAAATGCAGGCCAAAGTCTTTCGTTTATTAATTTTTTTTCAAATTCAGTTTAAAAAAAAGGATAAACACACATAATAGACTGACATGAATAAGTTAAAATACATAAAGAATACAAAACAATCACAAATACCCTAGTGGCTTGGTATTTTTATATGTTCGTGCAGAAGATATATATGATGGGGTGTGAAATTAGTGAAACTGTGATTTTGCTTCCAACATTTTTCATAATCTGGGTTAAATTAACTGTGAGGAGGTGACTCTCAAGATGGAGGACAGATGCTCATCAGTAAGTCAGTTTCTAAGATCACTTTTACTAAGTTTCATGGTCAAAAACACTTGTTCGTATTAATAGGAGGATGCAATTATTGCCATATATTTTTGGGCATGATTTACCAAGTTTTGAAATGTTGATTTTGGCATGAATCTATAATAGAAACACAGTTTTGTTGTGTTTAAATAAGCCTGTTTCTCAACACAACAAACTCAAAATTATTTATCCAGCAAGTCTCACAGTCTGCTCACAGGCTTTAGTTTGCCCATCTCTGCCTTAGACCATACAGCCATCGATGCAGGTATTTATTATTACTGTTATGATTTGGGGTACTTAATGTGCACTTGCTGAATATATTGATTATATTAGCACATCTCTAACAATCTAATTTAATTATAAAACACACAAAAGAGGAAATATGGATTTTTTTGCACTACAGTTCTGAGCACCTTCTGGCCTCTTGATTTCTTAACTTCATTGGACTCAAACCAGCATCCCTTTAAGACCTTCAGAAAAGATAGGCCACCACAACTTGATGTCAATGAGCCCTTGACCACACTTTTTGGATAGTATTCTTTCATTACCTCTTACTATTTGTCTGGGCCAAGATTCAAATCCCGCCCTGTCATGCTGTCACGGGCAAACAAAAATATACTAGCTTGGCCTTTATTACGCTTGTCTACCAACGCAAGATAATAGGTTATTATTTTATTTATTTGAGGTATTTAACAAACTGATTGTATCAGCACATGGTGAAAGCGAAAGGGCCTACCAGTTTTGCCAGGAAAGGTATTTTCACATACCTTCCAGGCTTCTTTTGCATACCAGTCAACATGGGACCGACGGCTTTACTCCCCCTCTGATGGAAGTTGTGCTACAGATTTTTATCACTCCAGAAAAATTCGTCGAACCCGCCTGCATTTGAACCCACGAACATCAGTTCCTGAGGCGAGCACTTTACGCCAAGACCACCATGAGGAAATGCATTTAACTATCATTGGGACAAGTTAGGAAATTCGGGAGGTATTCAACTCTTGACCTTGTCGAGAATATTAAATCTAATGACTTAGAACAAGAAAGTACATGTGCGTTTAACCCAACATATAATTGGATGAACTTGTGTCAATAAAACTATTGAGGAAATGATGTTCTTAAAATATAAACTTGAGCTTACCTTTGGTGGGAAGTTAGCTCCAAACGTATATTTTTCTTTATTTGTTTGGGATATTTAACATGCACTTTCTGAACTTACTGGTTATATCTGTACACAACTTTTAAATTAATTTAAATCTAGAATAGACACAATATCCAGTCCTTGGCTGTTAATTCATCACTATGAAATGGAAAACCCACATTTCACCAATGATAAATTTAACAGCCATGCCAAGAATTGAACCCAGGGCCCTTGGCTCCGTAGACAGACATGCCTCCAATTGAGCTAAGGTGTCGGACTTCCAAATGCAGATTTAATTCTACAGCTAGTTCAGATCTATAGTGATTAAAATATTGTTTTCCTGTACCATATTGGTTATTAATGACTAAATGCAAGGGGAAGAAAATATTAAGAGGGTAGTTGAGAGGAAGTGCACCCGCAATGGCGTGAAGAGGAAATGTGGAAAAATCATTGACAAGTCGCACGTAGAAAACCACCCCTGCCAACCTTGACCTCCCTGTCAATCCTGATTATTGCAAGCCTTATGTATCATACCATGTGATCACTAGTGCAGGTTTTTTGGAATTGGATAAAAATACAGCCCCAGATTTTGATGGTTCAAACTGCATTAAGATTCTATAAACAACTTTGTATGGATATATATGTATTTTTTAATAACATTTTTACAAACACCAGTAAGATTGGCTCAGTGTGATTCTGGCATTCAGGATTTGGATTCCATCTAGGTGCACTTTAGTTCATTTTACACAGTATGGTTTTCAGTCTTTTCTCAAGGTAAATGCTGTTGTATTTCTAATAAATTACATTCAACCATTTAAAGCACCATTTTGAAGATGTATGATTTATTTTAAATTTGTACAGAAATTATGTGATAAAAACACTAAAGGCTATTTTATTATGGTAGGCCTAATATAGTTTAGCCAATTGATTTTTTATCTTGTGTATATATATATATATATAATTATATTATCCTAGTTCATTAGTATTATAACCAATGCTTGAATTGGGCCGGAACGTCGTTCCAGTTGATACAGAAAAATATTACGAGCATTTCGGTTGATACAACCCAAGTTTTAAGCGTTCCACCTGCACACTAGAACTCTCCTTTTTCGTCTTCCTGTCGTTTTTCAGAAGGATCTCTAATCTAGTCTGAATGAACTCAGATCCTACTATGTGTCTGTATTGTGCTTTGTATTACACTGGGTTTTCTAAGAATTTGCTTCACAACAGAGATAACGATTCTTATTACAAGACAATGACTTCAACACAAATATTTTACAGATGTTAATCTTTCCCCTCCCCTTTTGTAAAGATTATTTTTGGAAAGGGCATTTTTTGTTTCTGTTTGTAGTAGAAGATTTCTACCTTCAGTTTCAAATTGTCTTTCTTAGTGTAAATATTGTGCTTATTTGAAGTTTTGAAAGTGCCACAAGTGAACCAGCAAAAAAGGAAAAAGAAAGTCACACATTTTGTAAGTACATATTTCTTTTTATAAATCATGTTTCATATAAAATCATATTTATCTACTCAAGCTAGCTAGTATTTCCTTGCCACATAAGTTTTATAAATAGAAATATTTTCTTCAAAATATTTATTGCATTGAATGAAATTGAAAATGGTGTCATTTTGTCAGCGTCTAAATCTTTAGAAATGCGAAGCATATCTAATAAAAACTGAGCCTGCTCAGTGTAGTCAGAATTTATCATGCAGATTAAAATCCCAGTATGTGATGTCTGAAATATGCAAATACATCTGAAATTCCACCACGCAGGTAATACTGCCAATATTTGTTTTTAAAAAAACACTGTCCTGGTGTGGTCTGAAATAATACTTAAATACATTTAAACTTGTACATAATAGAAAGGGCTTTACCACAACAGGCTTAATAAGCCAGTAATCGAAACAAACCCATACTCAAGCTGTCACGAGGAGAAACAAGATTAGGAATGAAGTTATGTGGAAAGAGTAAGAGTACAGGGAGTACATGAGATAGTAGAGGAAGCGAGACTGAGATGGTATGGGCATGTAATGAGGATGTTAAAAGACACAATGCCGAATAAAACGTTGGAAAAAGACCCCAAGGGAGGCCAAGAAGGAGATGGGAGGAGCAAATAACAGAAAGTGTTCAAGTGAGAGTAGAAGAATGGAAGAAATTAAAGGAATAAGATTGGTGGAAGAATAGAGGCATTTTTACTAAACTGACCTGACCACAGGCTGGAAACAGTTGATAATGATGGGCTTTACATTAAAGAATAGAATATCTGGTTGTTTCTGCAAATTTAATCAACAGTGTTTGTTACAAAACATTTTACATTGAAACAACATTTTTCATATGGATAAAATAATAATAATAATTCTGACACACTCATAATTTTTCAAATTTTCGGGTGCTAGTTCTTGCCTTTTTATTTTATTTAGCACCACGTTCTTACTAGCTGTTCGGGTTATACGCTATTCTTGCCTCTTCTGTAGCAACATTTAGTAGGATGAAATTCCTTTTTACTTCACAGGAATTGATTGGGGAATGTTTTCATATTTCTTTAATTGTATTCCTTTAATTTCAGTTAGTATTTTCCCAACCAATTATAGGTATCTTCACATGTTTCAATGGTCTTATTTTACAAGAATAAAGAGATGCGAAACAATAATCTAATGTTTATATTTAATGTCAACAATATGTAATTATTAATTCTTATCTGAAATAATTATTTTGAATTTGACTATAATTATTTAATTAAATTAGACTAGTGCCTACCTACATAGTTAAATATTTGGATATAATGTTACTGTGGCAGTGTATTTTTTGTTTCAATATAAATCAATATTAATTAATTGTAATAATCAATGAATTAGTATATGTAAACTACAATGTGATATTCATTTGACTGAAATTCAATCAAACTGGCATGGCTTATTCAGGTGTGTATAGACAATGAAGGGGTTCTACCAATGTGATAGTTTCATGCTGTAAAATAAATTAAGGAATTATTGGTTGATAGTTGTTACTGTTACAGTTGTTAAAATTTCCCAATTCGAACACTGATTATAACTATAGGCCTAGATTCTTATATTTTATCTATATTTATGAATAAAACTCAATTACTTACTATTGGTAGTTCAATACATATTTTTACTATTACATTTTTCTGCTGAACATTTTCAATTGATTCACATTTAAAAAATAAAATACAGACAAAAATTATAGTTATCGCATGTAGGAACAATTTGAGTAGTTACAATAAAAAGAGACAACAAATAAACCATCTCAGAAAAAAAAAAGTAACGGGATCCAAGGGGACACATTCATTCAGACAAAATTATAATTAGTGCATAAAAGAAAAATTAGACACAGGTAATTGGAGTGTTGATTATCACATTTTGATTTACTTATCTGGTTAAAATGATCAAAGTGCAACTTTTAGATTATGATCAGTCTACCTCTACGATGCACAGCAATAACACAAAATGTATTGAAAGTCGAAAGAAAGGAGTTATTCTCCAATAGAACTATTCCCAATAATCACCACACCAGGAATCTGGTATGAAAATCATCCATAGGCCTACATTAAATAATAACCAAATTCAACCTTTTTTATTTTTCTACAATACAACCATCTTTAAAGGAAATGAAGCACAAAGACAACAAAAGCATTAACTATGCCTTCTATGAAATAACATAAGATCAGCCAGTAATGCACCCCAGTGTGTGCGGGAAACGGTAGAGGAGTGGGTGCATTTTACCCCCTCTCCTAACTTCAAAGAATGTTAATAAAAGCTTAAAGCATATGAAGTAACGTCAACTAAAATATTGACCATTGTCGAGTGTATAGGCTAAATTTTAATAAACCTACAAGGTTTATGACATGGTAATAAAGAAGTTATGTACACATTAAAAGTGCCCCTAAAATTCTAAATAGAAAAAATGTAGGGCTACAAAAATTGGGCATATGTCCTTCGAATCCTTAAGGATATTCAAGATTCCAAAAAATTTTAGATTCTAAATTGAAATAAAAATTAAAATATGGCTTTTTTTAATAGTTATTATTATGTTTACTAGTGGTTTTGCCCAACATAGTAACAGGATAAGCCTAACAACCAAACCTCAGCCCCTTAATTTAGGGGCCAACACCCTTATGTGAAAAAAACTCAAACGTGAAGAAGGAATTAAAAGCATATCAATGTGGAAAAGTTAATCTCTTAATAATATTTTTTTGAAGATACAGATTTGAAGATTTTGGCTTCGACCCATCTTTAATAGAAATAATTACTTTGATATAATTATAGATCCCCTTCCATAATAAACTCCTGGGAGCAAACTGACTTCACCTCCTATTTAAAATATGATATTAACGGCAACAGGGAAGACATTTCATGTCTACAATTTTGACTGACTAGTAATATGACACACTTGTACTCGCCGAGCGGCTGTGTTATAACAAACCTTTATAATTATTTATTTTCCTACTTCCTATCATATTGTGTCTTTATCTAGTAATTTCGAAGGTAGGCCTAAGACTATTTGTTTCTTAAAATACATTGTCCTACATATTATAAGATTAGTCTCAGCCTAGTTGTGTATCTATCTTATCTGTGTATAAAAATTAATGCCGGTTTAACATCCAATTACACAAACTAAAAATTATATTATAAATTTGTAAGTAATTTTCTATTGGTGCCACTTAAACTAAACATATGGAACACAAATACATAAGTTAATAGCCTAGATTACAATTTTAACTCCAAGAGAAAAATTATTTAATAATTAATTAAGAGCAAATAACATATTTTGTAAATTTCATTCTTTAGCATCTGAGATCCCTCCAGCACATATAGAAAATGTTGCTTCATTTTCTGGTAAATCAGGGCTGTCGTAAATCTTGGCAATTCTCAACTCTCCTCTTCCCTTCCTCAGCATTATACGCGTAGTAGAGGCGTGCGCTAGAATGTGGCCTCCGATCGGTTTCTTGGGGTCTACCTGGAATGAGAGTGTAGCTCCAGGATCAGCCGTCATCTGGTTTGTGATGAAAATGGCTACGTTGTACTCCTCTGAGATCTTCTGTAGTCGAGACATGAGTTGGGCCAATTTCTGCTGACGGTCAGCTAGTTCCCCTCGGCCGCTGAAATCCACGCGAAACAGAGCCATCACCGAATCTATTATGAGAATTTTGAAGACTCCTGCTTCCTCATGAAACTTTGCGGCAACGAAGTCCAACATTTCGTACTGTTGTTCGCTGGTGTAAGCACGAGCATATAGGACGTTGTCTAACACAGCATTCTCGTCCAGACGGAACCTGCTGGCGATGCTGCGAAGTCGATCCGGTCGAAAAGTATTCTCTGTGTCAAGGAAAACTACTTTCCCACCCGTGTAACCGTTCGCTCCAGGCATTTGAGCTGTGATGCAAAGTGTATGCGAGAGTTGGGTCTTACCCGTCCGAAACTCACCGAACGCCTCTGTTATAGCCATAGACTCCATTCCTCCCCAACCAGTTTATCTAACTCCTGGCTACCGGTGCTAATACGAAAAACTTGTTTACGGCGTTCACTCATTTCAAGGGCAGTATAAAATAAATTAGGCTCAAGTTTCGCGCAGGCCTCTTTAATTTTGTCCACCTTGGCCTCCGAAAAACCCTTTATGTTACAAAGACGTTTACGGGTGCACATTTGGATACCTCTGATGGTGCATATTCCAGAAGATTTTAGTTTCTTAATATCAGCCACATTAATTCCATGATTTTGAAGAAGATCCACATCCAGGAAAAAGCTCTCATCTTCATCAACATCATATGTAACAGCATTAACAACTTGGTCTTCATTCATTGTTCGGGAAATAAATAATGTTTCGAATGATTAGGAAGAGTTAATGTATAGCGTCCTCAAGTTTTTAGCTGCTTACAAACACTTAGGCCAAATACCATTCAATATATGTCCAATCACTGCAACAATAACCTTTTATGGATTTTTCTTTTCAGGCATTATTTAATGATTTAGAGCAAACTTGAATACCACGAATGAGTTTACACTAGCTAGATATTATCGTTTAATATAAAAACTAAATAGTAACTTCCCAAATGTATAATTTAATACATTTATCTCTTGGTTGAACAAAAGTCTTTATGGCTAGGTGGTGTAAACTAGACTATGGTATAAAACTCATTCTTTAAAAATTCAATTCAAACTAAGCGCATATATTTTTTCAACAGTTTAACCAACACAAGCTTTGTTTATCAAAGAAAAATCAGGTCAAATAATTTCATACGAAGCATTTGAAACGATCTCAGAAAAGGATTTTATTAATAATTAGAATTTAAATACATGTAAAATCTTAAAATTTAAAAAAAATTGACTTACAAGAAGAAAATATTGTGTTTCTGAGAAAAATAGTAAATTGGGAAATACTGAGTTGGTTGGTGGCAGTGTACAGTTAAGTTATCGGTCGGTACTTGTTTCCGCCTCTCCGGTCCGTATTCTAACCTTGCTTGTCTCAATCTATCTACAGATTATCAAAATTCTTATCAATTTGATTAATGTCAAAGTTGAAAAGCTGTTTGGTTAATTTTTACTTTAGTAATAATGGCTCGTGTTTTGGTTGGTGTAAAAAGAGTTATTGACTATGCAGTTAAGGTAAAAAAAATGGGAAAATTATAAATTAATTTTAAGTTCTATTAGTATTAGTTCATAATGGCTCAAAAAGAAGAACGGTTAGTAACAAAGTAACATATTATGCAAGGCCTACTGTTTAATTCACGACGTATTTAATTTACCCTAACCATTAAATTTGGTAGGCTAAGTAGGATAAAATCTGTGTCACTTGCAATTTAATTAAAATGTAACCAAATAGAAATGTTATATTTTATTATTAAAATACCATAAAACTTATACCCATAGTCAAAATTTACAGAGCATCTAGACTAGTCTGCGCCATAGGTACTGTTTGATTCTAGGAGTTATTTTTCTATAGGTGAAGCAAGAAAGGGGACAATGCCAGAATAATAAGTCATGTTTTATAAGACACAAAGAGCTAAGTGTTTTAGTCTTATTCTCAGTCCTTTTTGCGAAGAACCATTGCTTGGATTTTGGGGAGGATGCCATCTTGTGCCATGGTCCTGCCTGAGAGAAGTTTGTTGAGTTCCTGGTCATTGCAAATAGCCATTTGCAGATCACATGGGGTGATACAGTGCTTCTGTTGTCGCGAGCTGCGTTTCTGGCTAACTTGTAGACCTCAGCCAGCCAAGTATTCCATGACAGCTGCGAGAGCTACTGGGTCACTGATGCCAACTTTGCTCTGTATAGTTACCCTTTATAAATAGGCCACGAGTCCTGCACATGGGGAACTGAAGATTGGCATGGCTAGAGCACAACATTGAGTCCACTTCACTTTACCACCTTTGCCTTGGCCCCACATGATTAAGAATAAGTAGGTACCCGTCATTCAAATTTGCTATCTGAGGGGCTCCCGGGGTAAACCATGATGTCCAAATTCTACACTTTCATGTTGTGTCAACTTTAAGAAATATAATAAAGTATATTATCATTCAAGGAGTAAACTTTTGCAGAAGTTGACTGCATAAAATCATAAAAAGATAATTTAATATATATTTTTTAAAGTTGATACTAGGTGAAAGTGCAAAATTATGTTAGATACCATGGTTTATGCCCAAGCCACTTATTACAAATCCAAGATTAATTTGTTGATCCTTTGGGTATGAGGGGCCAAGTGTGTTTATTGTTATTAACACATTGAACACCACGCCCGAGCTACACTGGGGCTTGTGTAAGTACCTATCGTTACCATGCCCGAACTACATTTGGGTCCTCTTTTAAATGTTTACATACACAATGGCCCCGAGATACACTCGGTATAGTGTTCTGTGAATGTTACCTAAGACTGGCTTACTTCATAAAGAAAATACAAGTTAGCAGCACTTCTCATAGTATAACTAAACTATTATTTTTCTAAACACTTTATCAACGCTCTTCTACCATCTGTGATACCGATCAAAATGTCCTCCTCAAAAGTAACTTTGCTTGACGATTTCAACATGGAATCGATATTATTAGATAATTCCGATTCAGAACTTGAAGATTATTATTTCTAGCTTTTAAAATGTGTACAAATCTTTTATTTTTTTAATTAATTTTTTTGTCTAATAGATTTGAAAATAAAAGTTTTATGCACAAAAACCACCTCACAAAGTTTATATATTTTTAAATTTTTCTTCTATAAAACAAAATAAAGTTCATACAAAATCTGAAAGACCATAAATGACTCTATAATAAACACATAAAAAAGTATGATATGTCAAAAAGTATTCTCACAGCAACAACTCAAAATATAAATTTGGCCGCTATCTGACAGTTCACCATGTAGGCCTAATTTTATGTCAGTGTGCAATGTGTTAATAAAGCTATTTGGTAAGGGTAACATTTTGTTAGTAATAACTTAACACCTTTTTAAAACAATGTGTGTTTGCTCAAACACATACTCTTTTAAAAGTGTTAGAATTAAAACACTGCCAAACCTTTCAAGAAATAGAAAATAATTACAAAACTAAATAGCGTATATTTCTATGCATGGTACAATAGGTTTTTTTTAATCATACATAGCTCTTACCACATTAAACAAGACTTAATGTATTTAAGGTTACCATTACACTGTAGGTCAAGTTATTTTGGATCACTTAATAAAAATAAATGTTAAAATATCATTTTGGTTTATTAAAAAATGTGATTTAGCAATTTATTTTGATTTATGCTAGGCCTACCTGGGCCTAGCGCTGCTTTTTTCCATGAATCTACAATGACTAGGTATAGGTCATCATCATCATCAATCATGAATGTTTCCAGCTTGTGGCCGGTCAGTTTAGTAAAATGCCTCCATCTTCCTCGGTTCTTCCACCATTCTCCCTTACTCTTGTTCATTCTTCTCCTCTCACTCACACACTTGCTGCATTCTACCTCTCCCATCATTCCTTGGTCTCCCAAGTATGGTCGTTTTGCTCCATAATTATTTAAAGATTATTTCATCCCTCCTGAACTAGGATAAGACTTAAATGAATAGCTTGCATTTGAAAGCATAACTTTTGTTTGTTTGTTGTAGATTCGTGTAAAGCCAGACAAAACAGGGGTGGTGACTAGTGGCGTCAAGCATGCCATGAACCCTTTCGATGAGATAGCCGTGGAGGAAGCAATTCGTCTAAAGGAGAGAAAGGTTGCCCAGGAGGTGGTTGCTGTGTCGTGCGGCCCAACCCAGGCCCAGGTAAATGGGGATACTGAGGAGAAAGCTCACTGCTTTAAACAGTCTCCAACCCACCAGTGGGCGTGCTGCGCTATTAGGGAAGAAGCAAACTATTAACATCCCTGGAAGCATTAGTCTTGTCTGATTTGCCTGTAACATGGAGGCTGGAGTTTCCTGGGTTTATTGAGAATTCATTTTTTCTTAAGTTCTTCCTTACTCACTACTATCCCAACACCATAGTTAAATGTAGATATATTCTGTTCACCGTAGGAATTGTTTTCTGAAAGGCCTTTTTCCCAACCAGAAAGCTATTGTATAGTAGGATATTGGTAGGAAAAAAGACCTCTCAGAGAGTAATTCCTACCATGAATGGAGTATACAGGTAGTAAGTGGGTGTGAAAAAATAAATATTTAAACGATGTCTACTCTAGGCCTGCCCAACTTGATTGGAATGAGGGCAACTTCGGCAAAATTTGGTGTGTCCGAGTGCAAAATAAAATATAAAATGTTGAAATTTG
Source organism: Timema podura (assembly GCA_033556935.1). Taxonomy (NCBI): domain Eukaryota; kingdom Metazoa; phylum Arthropoda; class Insecta; order Phasmatodea; family Timematidae; genus Timema; species Timema podura. Next base: position 15,511,624 of record JAVRXN010000008.1, read on the forward strand.
AATGTTTAAAAACAAAGTTTAGTAAAACCTACCTAACTACTATTAAACTACATAAGTGACATGTCAATGTGTGGAAAACTTTTTACTGTAACTAAAGAAAACTACGCAGGTTACCATTTAAGTGTTAATGAATCATAAAATGGTACAAAACGAAAAATAAAAATACCAAAAAATTCAATTCAGCTAAAAAAATGTAAAAGATGTTTATTTTTCAGTTCTGAAAATAGTTCACTCAAAGTTCAATGTGATACTTGGCACAGAATATTTTCAGCCAGCATATTGTAGTTTGGAACGTATTTGGTAAGGACCACTCTCATGCAGTCATTTAAATGTTTTATCAATTAATGATGACCTGTTCCTTTATTTCATTGAAACCCCTGATTTGCTTAAATAGGTAGAACAAAAACATACATTACCTTTAACACTCTTGACACCACACCTGTTGTATCTACAGGCGGCCTTCTTACAAAATTGCCAAGCCCGTCAATTCTACAGGGTCTTAAATTTAAATCAGCATAAAATCTTTGCCTTGTTTTCTACATGTTTGGTTAGTGCAATGCATTCCTTGGACTGTTAGTTCGGAATTATGGTCATAGATGGAATCTCACTTTACATCTGAGTGGGTTTTTTATAACTAGAACAACCCTGCATTTCACCTTCCAAGTAGCTAAGTTCATTGATTCTTAGCGCGAAGAATAGCATACACTTCTCTTGTGTTCATGCTGCATAAACAATTGCGAGGAGAAAGGTTTATTTGATAGTGAAATAGCATTTAAATAGTGAATTTAGCTCATGATATAGATGGAAATGATGATGCAATAGAAGAATTGGCGAATTATTGATAAAATATAGAATCCAATGCTGTTTACAAAAGTGAATGCTATGTTTTAGAAGGCATATCTTGCAAACATCGACATGAAAATAATATTTTACATTATAGGGCCTAAATGCTTCTTCAATTATTAATAATGTGTGTTTGAATGATAAACACTTTACATATAAGCTATAATAATTTCTAATGTATAGATTATAATGCAGTTTTGATATTATCAGGCGGGTAGTCAATAAAATATAATTTTATTATAAATTTATTAACAAATCCTGAAGCATTTAAAATTTGAATTATTCATTATGAAGCTATTCACTATGAGTCTATATGCATATTTTATTGTATATAATGACGCCTATCACCTAGATCTACTTTACTATACTCAGTTTTATCTTCTGTGGTGCTGGTGACAGCTCACAGCTGACTTCTGACAGTCAACAGTTAGGTATATACCTAAATTTTGACTGTCAGAAGTGACAACTGCTAAAGACATGGTTTTTGCAGATCATATCGTTTGGCGTAGGGATACATAATTTGGTCTGGTAGCTTTTCAAAGCCGTCAGCTGTGAGCTGTCAGTCAGCACCACAGAAGCTAAAACTGAGGTATAGGTACATAATCATGGTCCGGTACTGAGATTGATAATGATATGCGTTTTAGAATAGGGTACTGGTCAGGCAAGACTAAATTTCAGAAGTTGGTATCATTCACTCTAGTTTTAATTGCAAGATGGTCTAGCGGGCATTTAAAATGCTCTTGCGGGCAACATGTTGCCCACGAGCTATGGGTTGGGCAACTCTATACATAGGCCTATGATTAATAATTGTGATACAAACTTTTGTATTTATATTATTATAGTAATGAACAATGAGAATTCCTATTTTCTTGTGTTTACACTTGTGCAACTGTACTGAAACCTGCTTCGGTGGCCGCACGCTCTAAGGCGTCACTCTTTCAATGGACTAGACTAGACTGCCGATGACGGGGAGATCGTGGGCCATTCCTGGCCAGGTGTATTGAGGGTGGTTTTTCCTAAATAGTTTCCCACTCTCTCTCCACACAAATGGAGTACACTTCCTATAAATTCAACCTTCCTCATACCTAACCCATTAGCCTAATTAGTGTATAGGCGTATAATCCAAATGGGCAGTAAGCTGCGATGCTGGAAAAACCTAAATAAACTAGTTTAATTTTATATTTAATCATTTGGAGATGTTGGACCTAGATTACAAAACTCTGCAACCAAATAATATAGTTTGGGAAAGGAGGGACACCTAAATTAACATATGTATGCCTCTATATAGGTGTGAACCCTTTGATTTATGTAAAGTGTCTAATTTTTTTTCAGGAGACACTACGTACGGCCCTAGCTATGGGCGTGGACAGAGGCATCCATGTGGAAGTATCCGACTCAGAATATGAAGCTCTACAGCCCATACATATCTCCAAGATCCTGGCCAAGATAGCCCAAGACGAGAAAGCTGATCTGGTCATTGTGGGGAAGCAGGTGAGATTCCATTTAATAAAATTTATTTCAATTTACAAACAAAGATTATGACCCTATTAGTATAAAAAAATCTGTCTAGCCTGCAGGTGGGAAGACCACGGAATCATGGGGAAAAAATGATAATAATAATTATTATTAGCACCGCATCTTACTACCCATTCGGGTTACGCACTTACACTAATGTGTGATAGTAGGGTGATTGTGAGATGAAATGGAGGACCTACAGTTTAACGTGAGATCCGAACCACAATGGAGGCCTGGCATTGCACACATTCACAAATTGTGATTAATACAAGTCTTGTCAGAGGTGAAGGAAGGGTTTGGCAATCAGATAAATCTGTGCCGGGACCAAGGATTGAACCCCGGACCCCCAGCACTGAAGTCTGACACCTTACCCCTAGACCGCCAGGTCACCAAATAATTATTACTATAAAGAAATGAAAATAATTTCAAAAAGCAAAAGGAAGATTAGTGAAAAAGCTGGTAACCTATAATGTGCTTTATCTTTGTATATACCATAGTACATTTCATTGCATTTTATTTAGGTGTGTGTTGCTTTACACAAACTTACACACCCATAAAATACTCAAGATTGTAAAGTTCATAAAAAACTTTTGACTAGCTGTGAGTCTTCCATTCAGGCAATACACATATGCTTTAGTTACGCTAATGTGTTAGGGATGAGGAAGGTTGAATTTAAAGAAAGTGTAGCCACATTTACATGGAGGGAGAGTGGAAAACCATTTAGGGAAAACCATCCTGATCTCACCCTCATTAGCAGCCTAGTCTATTGTAAAAGTGATACCTAAGACCACTCGACAGCTGAAGGGGGTAACAATTCTATATTAATAAAAATTTACATAGAGAGATGTACCCTTTTCTCTATGTACTACATTTATTTTATGAAATCTTATACATTTTAAAAAGTTTGCATAATGGTACTTGCACACTGAGACATAAGTATATGCTTCTCATTGATGGACAAAGTAAATTGATTATCATTGCTGCTAAATAGACATACAAAATAATTGGTTAACTGGCCTTGACTTAGAATTATCTAATTTACGGACATGTTTGCAGGCCATTGACGATGACGCGAACCAAACAGCGCAGATGACCGCCGCTTTCCTGGATTGGCCTCAGGGTACATTTGCCTCTAAGGTTGGTGGCATTGGTAAAACTTAAGTTTATGACCCCAGCTAGAAGAACAGTATTGATCTGGTTACAAAAAAAAGTTACTGAAACTACTATCACTTTAAGGGAAACCTCTTTTAGCTTTATGAGGTAATTGTATTATATTGGGAAGAAGGTACGGGAAAGGTGGATAAAAATATATAAAAGGGAATGAACACAATATGGCTTTTACAATGAAACGAAAAACACAGTTCACACTTTACATTGCTGCCACTGGACAAAGAGGTAATGGTTGCCTCTTAAAGAAAATCGATCGTCACCGCCCATTCCCCCGACCTAGGTTTCATTCTATCGGAACTCATCAGGGAGGAGTGTGAAACGCGCAACGCAACTTTCTAAAAGAGGAAACAAAAAAAAACACAAAAGAGAAAATGAAAAATGTATAGAATGATAGGACACATAGATAGGAACATGTAAAAGGTATAACATAAAGGACAAACACAGGAAAAGGACATTGGATGTGAATATATAATGTATCTCTTTAAGGAAAACCTCTTTTCGCTTTATGAGGTAATTGTATTATATTTGGAAGAAGGTACAGGAAAGGTGGATAGAAACATATAAAAGGGAACGAACACAATATGGCTTTTACAGTGAAAAGAAGAACACAGTTCACACTTTACATCTATCCACCTTTCCTATACCTTCTTCCAAATATAATAAAACTATCATAATCTATTGATTGATATATTATGTGATCTGCAGCCATGCGTACAAGGAAAATTTAATTTTGGGTGAAAGGAAGTTTAAAACTTAAGTTAATGAAATGATGTGTTAAGACTTACTATTAGACCCTAAGATATAAAAACATTGTTATTTTATACAGTAGGCCTAGTGGTGGAACTTTATTTGTATAATAGGGGAGGAGGTAGCAAGTAACAAAAACGTTTTTTAGGGACTTTCCATCCTCTTCTCCCCCAGCTAATGCTAATAAATTGGATGCTTCTAGAAGCTATTTCAGTGTCTTTGTTTGGAGAGTTCCCCCGCACCCCAAATTGATTTTTTAGAAATCTGTATACCCTTAGACCTAGAGGCTCTTGGCTATTTGGAGTAGTCCTCCTATGGCAAATTTAAAAAAAGTTTGATGCTTCTAAAAGCTATTTTAAGAAGTACTCATCAAATTTTTTTTTATTAATTAGATTCCCAAAAATATATTTGAAGTGGTCCTCACCCAGAAATTTTGATATTCAGAATGCCTACAATTTATTTAAAGTGTTTTTTGCTTGATTTTTATTTCCAAAAAATAAACTCCTTTAAAAACTATATCTAGTTTTACACCAGCAAATTTTTTAAATTGGATGCCCTTAGAAGCTATTTAGAATGGTCCTTGCTTGTATAATTTTTTTAAAAATTAGTTGCCTCTAAAAATGAAAATTGTCTTATGCCATCATATTTTTTAAAAATTGAATGCTTTAAAAGCTAATTGAAGTGGTCCTTGTTTGGATTTAAAAAATAATACTAAATGTATAGTATGTTCACCATAGCTTTTTACCTGAATGAAAAATCAAATGTTTAGGTTTTGGGCTGCCAACACTTGAAAAAGATCAATGTTTTGTTATAAATTATATGAAATGATAGGACATGTTATATTTTACATTTGAAATAACATAAACTTAAGCTTTCTCACACTATTTCATTACTTTGAATACATTTGATATCCAATCCAAAATTATATTTTAAACATAATTATAATATGTACTTATTTGTCATTTTGGAATGCTATTAATTATGTGTAATATAGTGCATACATTAATACTTTTTAATACAGACATCATATTGTAAAAGAGAAAACACTTGTAATTTTTTTAATGTATAGTAAATTATTTTATCGTATTTCAAAATATATAACTGAATAAAATATTTTCATCCACTGCCTGAGTGCACCATTGTGAAGAACTTGTTTGCGTCATGATCAATCACATGGTTTAAATTTGTTGGTCACCATTTTGAAGCAATATTTGTTAGAACTTTTGAGAAAGTTCTGTCAATACATAATTTTTTTAAAGTGGAATAAAACATTAAATAAGCTTTTTGCCTGACCTCAAATAAATATAAATAATATTGGCCTAAATTACTGTAGCTAACTATAACATTCATACATTATCATATGTTTTCATTACAGCCAACCAAACTGAAAAAGTCAGCTGTTGGTGTAGGGATATTTTAGGGACTATTTCTAGTAACTTTTATAGCTATCATCCAAGTAAACTCGGGTGTAAATGTACTTTAGAAGCTATTTGGAGTGGCCCTCTATGAGTATTTCTTTTAAAAATCGGATGCCTCTAGAAGCCATTTAGAGTGATTCGCCTGAGAGTTTTTTTGATAGTTAAATGCCTCTAGAAGCAATTTGGAGTGGTCCTTCCCTGGCAAATTTTTGAAAAATGAATGCCAATATAAGTTATTTGAAGTTTGATAAGAGGCCATCTTTAAGTTTAATATTAATAACTTAGGAAAATTTCAGGAGGGAGGGCGAAGTTTGAACCCCCCCTTCCCCCATGCTATTTCTGCAGCTGTTGTTTTTGATTGATAGTATAAATATCTATAAAATAATAGTAATAATATAGATGTTGTCATTGTCGACTATAAAAAATGTATAATCTATCAAGTGTATTTCCTACCATTATTAATGAATGATGTAACACCCAATTTTTAAAAAAAATGCATTTATTTGAAAATAATACCTCTTTTCACTTATGAGTATGGAAGAAAGAGGGATTGAACACATACAAAGAACAAACAATATTATTTTTTAAATGAAATGAGGAACTCGGTTCACTCTTGGCAATGCTGTCACTGGATTAAGAGTTAGTTTCTAACTGTTGTAGGAAATCAGCTTATACCACACAATTCCTCAACATAGGTTCTATCTATTGAAACTATATATGATATTGAGCGAAACATGATACCAACACAACTATTTAAAATTGGAAACAAAACAAAAGGGATATAAATTAATTTGATAACGAATGACAATAGACACAAACAAATAGGAATGATCTTTTTTTGCTGTGAGAGCCAAATTGTGTTTATCCATCTTATTGGGTTTCTTTTCACTTTTAACGCACCACAAAATGGAAAAAAAAGGAGTCTGTCTTAAAGAGTTGTGTTAGTGTGTCTAAGATTATTGTTGGTGTCGTACTATACTTGTTGAGTCATTATGCATTTTAGTTATTCTAATGGGGTGGAAATAAAGATAAAATTTAGAGGAAAATGTACCCTCATTTTCATTTTGGGATAGTGGGAAACCATTTAAAATCACCTCAGGGGGCGGCCAGACTGGGCGAGAGACTAAAATATAAAATAGAACACATTGGTTGTAATGAGAGGTGGCCAGACTGGAGCGCACGCACTTAAAGATATAACTGGTTCTATTTTTAAAGCGCGCTCGCTCAACCCGGCACAGTATAGTTTACAGGCGCTAGGCAGTATTATTATATGTTGGTTCATTGAGTGCTAGGAAAACTTCTTGTTTTGACATTTTTATTAATATCGATAGGTTTAGCACACTTGCTACTAACGGCCTAATTTAATTGGTAAGATTATAAACCATACTTATATGTATGTATATGTATTATATATATATGTGTGTGTAAAACTTATATGTTAAAATACTTCAATATTATCAAAGTAGGCCTTTACAAATAAGAATCACCATTAGCGTGGAGAGAGGATGAGAAAACCACAACAATAAATCACTTGTCAAAAACCACCCTCAGTTCACTGAGCCAAGATTCGGAGACTCCTCGTTAACAACTATAGAGAGCTATCTGCTAATTACTCGCACACTCACCAGTTTGGCCACCCAGTCTCTTGCGCGCTCGCTTGTCAGTCTGGCCGAACCCTCAAGCCTCAGTACACCTGACTAGCTCAACCTTCCTGTCACTGACAAGTCAGACTGAACGAGCCTGACATTTAATCTGCATGTCCACTGTTATGAGTTATGTATAAGTAAGCGGTTCTCCAAACGTGTCATTTTGTTTAGAAAATGTGCATGCTCTTGTATCGTTTAGTTTAACGTTAATGATTGTTTTTTTTGTAGCTTGAGAAGATTGATGACAAGTTGAAGGTGACCAGAGAAGTGGATGGAGGCTTGGAAACAATACAAATCAAAATGCCAGCTGTGATAAGCGCAGACTTGAGACTTAACGAACCGCGCTATGCCACATTGCCAAATATCATGGTAAGTGTTTTGGTGCTTACCTACATCATTTTGTAACGTATGAAAATTCTTTCGTTCTCATTCACTTTGACTAAAAAGGGGTCGAATCTACTTTTTCTATAATTCAAATCTTCGTTTTTTTCCAATAAACCCAAAATTCCAAATCTTGGAAAACATGATAAGTAAGAGGTAACTAACCACATAAAAACAATGAAATAATTGATGCTGTTACAGAAACATATTAAAAAAAAATAAGGGACCATAATGGTTTACCAAAGAGCACAACCCTTCACCTCGCTATGTCAGCAAATGTTTATTTTAATTGTTCTGTCATCACTAGCTAGGTGCTAATTTTACTCTCAATTTTTAGTTATGTAATCACTACACTCTTCACTCCTTTTTTGATAATATTTGGTTTTGGTCTTTGCTCATTTTTACGGAATTTTTATTTTCTCATATGAAATTGAAATTTTCTCTCACACCAAGTAGTTTATTCTTTCTCTTATTTTGAGAGTCAACCTAGGTTTCATTCTATCCCCACTCCTAAAGAGGGAGTGTGAAATGCGCAATGCGACTAAAAGAGGAAACAAAAAAAAAAGAGAATATTTTACAATGCAGATCATGATTAAAACAGCATCTCACGGCCAATGATTAAGACATAGTTAAAAAAAATTAGTATCAAGTCAAGATGGATAGAAACGTATAAAAGAGAATGAACACAATATGGCTTTTACAATAAAAAGAACACATTTCATACTTTACATTGTGTAACGTTAACTTGCAGTTAGTTACAATTGGATCCATCCCGTTATAATGTTGATACGTAACTATCAAGAATTCATACCACCCGCTCAATAATTCCGACCCAAATAGAATCCCTACAATGGTACATTTCTCTGTTGTAGTCCCTGTAGGCTAATACGGAAAGATAATACGACACAGTATATTTCATGCTGTACAATCTTCTGTAATATTACTCATATTTGTTCAGGAACTTACCTTTGAAATCTTCTATCACTAGCCGCCACCAAAGCTGAACTACACCGTGCAGCCAATGTGAAGAATGGGGCCGAGCTAAAGAAAGTCTACAATCAACGCGTGGTCATTCTCCGTCTAGTCAGATTGATTCTGAAGAATGACAACATGGAGCACGCTAGAAGACAACAATCCACCCGCCCTCTGACGGATGTCAGATGAACTTCCCCAAACAACACAAACATCCAATGATCGCCGACTTGTTCTAATTTTCCGATGGAACAACCCTACAAAGTGACTACGTGACCGATGACAGCTAGCAACTGCGTGCTAGTAATTACCTCCCCTCTTTCCGTGCAACGAAAATCACTATAAAACAGGCTGACATTGTCTAAAAACTTTGACTATCTAAAATCTACGAACGAGGACGGATCATTGTCGTCTACCTGGACAATGATCGGATAAACATTCATACATCATAAATTGGAACGTAACTATGGCAGTTACTTATAAAGAACTTTATTCATTTTCAACTTATAATATTTTCGTGTTAAAATCTTTATTTTGTGTTTTGCTTAATATTTAACTATTATCTCAGTCGCTTAAATGTAACTTATATGCCGCCACTTAGGCGCGGTTGGTTAGTTGGTTAGTTTATTAGTTTGGTTTGAAATCCACCATTGGTAATTTTGTATTGAGTGAATTTAAATGTAAATTGTTAAAATGTGTGGACTTTTGTATTTTGCTATTTCACGCGACTGTAGAATTAAAATTAAGCTTGTTATTTTTTTTATATAATTTAATTTTGTTCTAAATTTCATTCTTTAGTTTTTCTAAGATATAGTTAGTCCCGGGAGATTTTGACTAGCGTCTGGAAGTCAAACTCTCGCGTTATGTTTTATGTAATTGTAAATTCTCGTATTGTAACTTGTAATTGTTTGAGGAGCCCATCAGGCAAGAATATTTAATGTTTGTTTCTTTTTGTGGATATCTTACTTCACTTCACTTTTGGTAGTTTAACTTCTCTTTTGATTTTATAATCTACGTAATTTTGTGTCTCTTAAAGACGACTTGTAATAAATGTAAACATGGAAGGTTTACATTCTGCGCTTCACGTTATTATTTTCAGCATTATTCAGAATGATATAATGAGACCACTGTACTTTGCTTTATCTACGTTTATACTGAATAAACCATATTATTGTTATATTTTTAATTCTGCTTATATTTTCCCTTATGTAGATTATACCTTCTCCCTTTTATTTAATTGTGGTCGTTAAGTAGAAGGCACGGAGACGGTGTAACACTGCGCCACTCTGCTGTCCTTTTAATTAACTGATCTTCCTGTTTAATTAGTTAATTAATAACCTATATCATTGCTGAAAAATGTTGGAAAATTATACGGTATATTTTTGTTGTTGTTGTGAAATCATAGCCTGAGTTTAACCTTGTATCTCTTTCTGTTTCATAATGGAACACAATTTGACTACGGACGCTTCGACTGGGGAAGTAGTGACTGGCGAGCCGAGCGTGTTGTCTAAATCTGATGTTTACCGACTCAATAAAGAAAGCCTTATCTCCGAGCTTGCTAAGCGTGGACTGCAAGGTTCAACAGAAACCACCGTAGCAAGACTTCGTGCAGTTCTCGTGGGAATCCTTTCGGAGAGCGATACGTCTCGAGACCAGGCAACAGTGGGAGTGGAGAATCATCATTCAGTACCGGTGAGGGTTGGAGATCCAATTGAAATGTCACGCGCTTGGGTGAGTGATAAAATCCAAAGTAAAATTCTCGTTGATTTTGTAAGTCGAATACCACTGTGTGATGGTCAGGACAGCTCATCTCTTTTTTTATTTTTAATTGAGGTTCAAAGGATTTGTCATTTAAATATCGGTTCTGAGTCCGAGTTTATTGCATTGTGTTTAGGTAAAACTTCTGGATATTTAACTCGTTTATTTTCTGAAGGGTTAGATCTTTCTGAATGTCAGATAGTAGATATTATTTTGGAGAATGTGTCGCCCTTGTCTCGACGTCATTTTGTATTTACTTCTAAACCTAGTACGATAGTTGAGTTACATGAGCTAGCTTCCCTAATTGAAGGTACTTTGTTGTCTGAAAGTGAGTTTCTGGAAAATCATGCGCCTTTTATTGTTGACAATCCAGGCGTGGGTTCGAATCCTAGTTATTGTGGTAGGTCTAGGAATAATACTGCGATTTCTCAGTTGGGTGTGCAACCTGTGAAGAAGAACCATATTGGCCCGCGAGCGTTGGATAGTAAGTTTTTGTCAGGAATTCGCTGTTTTAATTGTAAACAGTTAGGACATGTACTGAGCAAGTGTAGTTCAGGAAACTAGTTGTGCGCCGTAAGAATCATGGGTCTTACGAGTCAAGCGCATTTCCATGCCCCCCTTCCCCCGTTGTAGTTCTTGTGCTTGTTTCTTTATGTTGTCTTGCTTTAATTAAATATCTGCCAGGCTCTCTCCCAGATGGGATAGACCCTGGTCAGTTGAATCTTTCTTATCACCCGTGTCGGTCAGGTTGATGTGCCAGACAGACCCGACCGATACGCGAAGAGCTCATGTGAGCCATCTTAAACTAATACCGACGTCTTAGAATGTCATAGTTTAATGGATAATGTTCGTAAGTTATTGTACTTACAGATTTAATTACTCCATTTTGGATTTACTTAGGTAAATGTAGGATGCCAAGAAATTTTTTTATAAGTTTATGGGGACTTGTATTTGATATTTTTGGTATTCCTGTTTTTGGTAAGACTTGGTGTCTTGATATTATTTGACTATTGTTGAGTCATTTAATGAACGGTCAATTAACGTAATCTCATTTTGTTAATTATAATATTGACCGGGTTTATTCATACTCTTAATAATAATGTGGAATCATGCCTAATTTATAGGTATATGGGGACCTATAATTAATCTTTTGGCATCCCTTATTAATTTGAGTCTTGTTTGATGGCATTGTGCCCTGGCTGTGAGCCAACTCGTGTTTAAAATTTAAATTTTGTTTACCATTAATGATATATTATATATCAGTGGTTTGTAAATATAGTGTTTTGTTATATATATATTGTTGGCCGTGTGTATAGTTATTTACAGGTATTGAACCGTAATTGAACTTGTAGATAGTATGTGTTTATAAAATAAGTGAATAGTTTATAAATTTGATGTTCCACTTCATGGAATTTGGATCACGAAATCAAATGTTCTTTTGATTTAATTATGACGTAACTTTCTCTATTCTATGTTTTGAGACACCCTATTCTAGATTGAGTGCTGAGAATGGACTTATATAGAATATAGTGAGATTATAGTGATCTAACATTTGAAACTCTCAAACCTTTGAATAGGAACCTTCAAAAGTGTTGAGGGGGGGGACGCTCCTCCGATACATCTATGTAGGATTTCTATAGGATTTTAGGATTTCATGAGGATAAACTTTTGTGACTTTATAGTCTAGTGAACTTTATTGTGAGAACTTGAGTTTGAACGTAGAAGAAAGAAGAGATTCTTCATGTGTTCATACAGACAATTAGACATGTGGTTGCGTGTGACTTAACGCCACTTACATCTCGACAACAGACTTGTTGTATATGATTTTTCGTTGCGCATCCTGTTTTCCTTTCTCTCCTGGTTTCTGGTAAAGTCTACGTAGTGGTACCGACTGCTTGTCAATATTATCAAAGTAGGCCTTTACAAATAAGAATCACCATTAGCGTGGAGAGAGGATGAGAAAACCACAACAATAAATCACTTGTAAAAAAACCACCCTCATTTTCACCTGACCAAGATTCGGAGACTCCTCTTTAAACAACATAGAGAGCTATCTGCTAATTACTCGCACACTCACCAGTTTGGCCACCCAGTCTCTTGCGCGCTCGCTTGTCAGTCTGGCCGAACCCTCAAGCCTCAGTACACCTGACTAGCTCAACCTTCCTGTCACTGACAAGTCAGACTGAACAGCCTGACATTTAATCTGCATGTCCATTTGTTTATGAGTTATGGTATAAGAAAGGGCGGTTCTCCAAACGTGTCATTTTGTTTAGAAAATGTGCATGCTCTTGTATCGTTTAGTTTAACGTTAAAGATTGTTTTTTCTTGTAGCTTGAGAAGATTGATGACAATTGAAGGTGACCAGAAAAGTGGATGGAGGCTTGGAAACAATACAAATCAAAATGCCAGCTGTGATAAGCGCAGACTTGAGACTTAACGAACCGCGCTATGCCAAAATTGCCAAATATCATGGTAATGTTTTGGTGCTTACCTACATCATTTTGTAACGTATGAAAATTCTTTCGTTCTCATTCACTTTGAACTAAAAGGGGTCGAATCTACTTTTTCTATAATTCAAATCTTGGGTTTTTTTTTCCAAAAAACCCCCAAAATTCCAAATCTTGGAAACATGATAAGTAAGAGGTAACTAACCACATAAAAACAATGAAATAATTGATGCTGTTACAGAAAACATATTAAAAAAAATAAGGGACCATAATGGTTACCAAAGAGCACAACCCTTCACCTCGCTATGTCAGCAAATGTTTATTTTAATTGTTCTGTCATCACTAGCTAGGTGCTAATTTACTCTCAATTTTTTATTTATGTAAATCACTACACTCTTCACTCCTTTTTTGATAATATTTGGTTTTGGTCTTTGCTCATTTTTACGGAATTTTTATTTTCTCATAATGAAATTGAAATTTTCTCTCACACCAAGTAGTTTAATTCTTTCTCTTATTTTGAGAGTCAACCTAGGTTTCATTCTATCCCCACTCCTAAAGAGGGAGGGGTGAAATGCGCAATGCGACTAAAAGAGGAAACAAAAAAAAAAGAGAATTTTTTTACAATGCAAAATCATGATTAAAACAGCATCTCACGGCCAATGATTAAGACATAGTTTAAAAAAAATTAGTATCAAGTCAAATGGATAGAAACGTATAAAAGAGAATGAACACAATATGGCTTTTACAATAAAAAGAACACATTTCATACTTTACATTGTGTAACGTTTAAATTGCAGTTAGTTACAATTGGATCCATCCCGTTATAATGTTGATACGTAACTATCAAGAAAATTTATACCACCCGCTCAATAATTCCGACCCAAAAAAGAATCCCTACAATGGTACATTTCTCTGTTGTAGTCCCTGTAGGCTAAAACGGAAAGATAACGACACAGTATATTTCATGCTGTACAATCTTCTGTAATATTACTCATATTTGTTCAGGAACTTACCTTTGAAATCTTCTATCACTAGCCGCCACCAAAAACTGAACTAAAACCGTGCAGCCAATGTGAAGAAAGGGGCCGAGCTAAAGAAAGTCTACAATCAACGCGGGTCATTTTCCGTCTAGTCAGATTGATTTTGAAAAATGACAACATGGAGCACGCTAGAAGACAACAATCCACCCGCCCTCTGACGGATGTCAGATGAACTTCCCCAAACAACACAAACATCCAATGATCGCCGACTTGTTCTAATTTTCCCATGGAACAACCCTACAAAAGTGACTACGTGACCCATGACAGCTAGCAACTGCGTGCTAGTAATTACCTCCCCTCTTTCCGTGCAACGAAAATCACTATAAAACAGGCTGACATTGTCTAAAAAACTTTGACTATCTAAAATCTACGAACGAGGACGGATCATGTCGTCTACCGACAATGATCGGGTAAACATTCATACATCATAAAATTTGGGAAAGTAACTATGGCAGTTACTTATAAAAGAACTTTATTCATTTTCAACTTATAATATTTTCGTGTTTTAAAATCTTTATTTTGTGTTTTGCTTAATATTTAACTATTTTCTCAGTCGCTTAAATGTAACTTATAGCCGCCACTTAGGCCGGTTGGTTAGTTGGTTATTTATTAGTTTGGTTTGAAATCCACCATTGGTAATTTTGTATTGAGTGAATTTAAATTAAATTGTTAAAATGTGTGGACTTTTGTATTTTGCTATTTCACCCGGGCTGTAGAATTAAAATTAAGCTTGTTATTTTTTTATATAATTTAATTTTGTTCTAAATTTCATTCTTTAGTTTTTCTAAGATATAGTTAGTCCCGGGAGATTTTGACTAGCGTCTGGAAGTCAAACTCTCGCGTTATGTTTTATGTAATTGTAAATTCTCGTATTGTAACTTGTAATTGTTTGAGGAGCCCATCAGGCAAGAATATTTAATGTTTGTTTCTTTTTGTGGATATCTTACTTCACTTCACTTTTGGTAGTTTAACTTCTCTTTTGATTTTATATCTACGTAATTTTGTGTCTCTTAAAGACGACTTGTAATAAATGTAAACATGGAAGGTTTACATTCTGCGCTTCACGTTATTATTTTCAGCATTATTCAGAATGATATAATGAGACCACTGTACTTTGCTTTATCTACGTTTATACTGAATAAACCATATTATTGTTATATTTTTAATTCTGCTTATATTTTCCCTTATGTAGATTATACCTTCTCCCTTTTATTTAATTGTGGTCGTTAAGTAGAAGGCACGGAGACGGTGTAACACTGCGCCACTCTGCTGTCCTTTTAATTAACTGATCTTCCTGTTTAATTAGTTAATTAATAACCTATATCATTGCTGAAAAATGTTGGAAAATTATACGGTATATTTTTGTTGTTGTTGTGAAATCATAGCCTGAGTTTAACCTTGTATCTCTTTCTGTTTCATAATGGAACACAATTTGACTACGGACGCTTCGACTGGGGAAGTAGTGACTGGCGAGCCGAGCGTGTTGTCTAAATCTGATGTTTACCGACTCAATAAAGAAAGCCTTATCTCCGAGCTTGCTAAGCGTGGACTGCAAGGTTCAACAGAAACCACCGTAGCAAGACTTCGTGCAGTTCTCGTGGGAATCCTTTCGGAGAGCGATACGTCTCGAGACCAGGCAACAGTGGGAGTGGAGAATCATCATTCAGTACCGGTGAGGGTTGGAGATCCAATTGAAATGTCACGCGCTTGGGTGAGTGATAAAATCCAAAGTAAAATTCTCGTTGATTTTGTAAGTCGAATACCACTGTGTGATGGTCAGGACAGCTCATCTCTTTTTTTATTTTTAATTGAGGTTCAAAGGATTTGTCATTTAAATATCGGTTCTGAGTCCGAGTTTATTGCATTGTGTTTAGGTAAAACTTCTGGATATTTAACTCGTTTATTTTCTGAAGGGTTAGATCTTTCTGAATGTCAGATAGTAGATATTATTTTGGAGAATGTGTCGCCCTTGTCTCGACGTCATTTTGTATTTACTTCTAAACCTAGTACGATAGTTGAGTTACATGAGCTAGCTTCCCTAATTGAAGGTACTTTGTTGTCTGAAAGTGAGTTTCTGGAAAATCATGCGCCTTTTATTGTTGACAATCCAGGCGTGGGTTCGAATCCTAGTTATTGTGGTAGGTCTAGGAATAATACTGCGATTTCTCAGTTGGGTGTGCAACCTGTGAAGAAGAACCATATTGGCCCGCGAGCGTTGGATAGTAAGTTTTTGTCAGGAATTCGCTGTTTTAATTGTAAACAGTTAGGACATGTACTGAGCAAGTGTAGTTCAGGAAACTAGTTGTGCGCCGTAAGAATCATGGGTCTTACGAGTCAAGCGCATTTCCATGCCCCCCTTCCCCCGTTGTAGTTCTTGTGCTTGTTTCTTTATGTTGTCTTGCTTTAATTAAATATCTGCCAGGCTCTCTCCCAGATGGGATAGACCCTGGTCAGTTGAATCTTTCTTATCACCCGTGTCGGTCAGGTTGATGTGCCAGACAGACCCGACCGATACGCGAAGAGCTCATGTGAGCCATCTTTAAACTAATACCGACGTCTTAGAATGTCATAGTTTAATGGATAATGTTCGTAAGTTATTGTACTTACAGATTTAATTACTCCATTTTGGATTTACTTAGGTAAATGTAGGATGCCAAGAAATTTTTTTATAAGTTTATGGGGACTTGTATTTGATATTTTTGGTATTCCTGTTTTTGGTAAGACTTGGTGTCTTGATATTATTTGACTATTGTTGAGTCATTTAATGAACGGTCAATTAACGTAATCTCATTTTGTTAATTATAATATTGACCGGGTTTATTCATACTCTTAATAATAATGTGGAATCATGCCTAATTTATAGGTATATGGGACCTATAATTAATCTTTTGGCATCCCTTATTAATTTGAGTCTTGTTTGATGGCATTGTGCCCTGGCTGTGAGCCAACTCGTGTTTAAAATTTAAATTTTGTTTACCATTAATGATATATTATATATATCAGTGGTTTGTAAATATAGTGTTTTGTTATATATATATTGTTGGCCGTGTGTATAGTTATTTACAGGTATTGAACCGTAATTGAACTTGTAGATAGTATGTGTTTATAAAATAAGTGAATAGTTTATAAATTTGATGTTCCACTTCATGGAATTTGGATCACGAAATCAAATGTTCTTTTGATTTAATTATGACGTAACTTTCTCTATTCTATGTTTTGAGACACCCTATTCTAGATTGAGTGCTGAGAATGGACTTATATAGAATATAGTGAGATTATAGTGATCTAACATTTGAAACTCTCAAACCTTTGAATAGGAACCTTCAAAAGTGTTGAGGGGGGGACGCTCCTCCGATACATCTATGTAGGATTTCTATAGGATTTTAGGATTTCATGAGGATAAACTTTTGTGACTTTATAGTCTAGTGAACTTTATTGTGAGAACTTGAGTTTGAACGTAGAAGAAAGAAGAGATTCTTCATGTGTTCATACAGACAATTAGACATGTGGTTGCGTGTGACTTAACGCCACTTACATCTCGACAACAGACTTGTTGTATATGATTTTTCGTTGCGCATCCTGTTTTCCTTTCTCTCCTGGTTTCTGGTAAAGTCTACGTAGTGGTACCGACTGCTTGTCTAGATGATGGAATCTAGAGCAGAAAAAGATGGATGATCTCATGCTGTTTGGGAAGATGATGTACAAGAAGGCCACCTTGAGCCCTTTGATGTTCCGCCTTGCTGAGGACGGATGCTGCATCTTCTTATTCTCCTGGTCAAGGGGGGGAGATTTGTAACGTTAACTTGCAGTTAGTTACAATTGGATCCATCCCGTTATAATGTTGATACGTAACTATCAAGAATTCATACCACCCGCTCAATAATTCCGACCCAAATAGAATCCCTACAATGGTACATTTCTCTGTTGTAGTCCCTGTAGGCTAATACGGAAAGATAATACGACACAGTATATTTCATGCTGTACAATCTTCTGTAATATTACTCATATTTGTTCAGGAACTTACCTTTGAAATCTTCTATCACTAGCCGCCACCAAAGCTGAACTACACCGTGCAGCCAATGTGAAGAATGGGGCCGAGCTAAAGAAAGTCTACAATCAACGCGTGGTCATTCTCCGTCTAGTCAGATTGATTCTGAAGAATGACAACATGGAGCACGCTAGAAGACAACAATCCACCCGCCCTCTGACGGATGTCAGATGAACTTCCCCAAACAACACAAACATCCAATGATCGCCGACTTGTTCTAATTTTCCGATGGAACAACCCTACAAAGTGACTACGTGACCGATGACAGCTAGCAACTGCGTGCTAGTAATTACCTCCCCTCTTTCCGTGCAACGAAAATCACTATAAAACAGGCTGACATTGTCTAAAAACTTTGACTATCTAAAATCTACGAACGAGGACGGATCATTGTCGTCTACCTGGACAATGATCGGATAAACATTCATACATCATAAATTGGAACGTAACTATGGCAGTTACTTATAAAGAACTTTATTCATTTTCAACTTATAATATTTTCGTGTTAAAATCTTTATTTTGTGTTTTGCTTAATATTTAACTATTATCTCAGTCGCTTAAATGTAACTTATATGCCGCCACTTAGGCGCGGTTGGTTAGTTGGTTAGTTTATTAGTTTGGTTTGAAATCCACCATTGGTAATTTTGTATTGAGTGAATTTAAATGTAAATTGTTAAAATGTGTGGACTTTTGTATTTTGCTATTTCACGCGACTGTAGAATTAAAATTAAGCTTGTTATTTTTTTTATATAATTTAATTTTGTTCTAAATTTCATTCTTTAGTTTTTCTAAGATATAGTTAGTCCCGGGAGATTTTGACTAGCGTCTGGAAGTCAAACTCTCGCGTTATGTTTTATGTAATTGTAAATTCTCGTATTGTAACTTGTAATTGTTTGAGGAGCCCATCAGGCAAGAATATTTAATGTTTGTTTCTTTTTGTGGATATCTTACTTCACTTCACTTTTGGTAGTTTAACTTCTCTTTTGATTTTATAATCTACGTAATTTTGTGTCTCTTAAAGACGACTTGTAATAAATGTAAACATGGAAGGTTTACATTCTGCGCTTCACGTTATTATTTTCAGCATTATTCAGAATGATATAATGAGACCACTGTACTTTGCTTTATCTACGTTTATACTGAATAAACCATATTATTGTTATATTTTTAATTCTGCTTATATTTTCCCTTATGTAGATTATACCTTCTCCCTTTTATTTAATTGTGGTCGTTAAGTAGAAGGCACGGAGACGGTGTAACAATTGCTGCCATTGAACAAAGAGGTAATGGCTGCCCCTTGAAGAAAATCACTCGATATCCCCCTTTCCTCTTTTAGGCAGTAGCAGTGCACATGTACTACTCCTTCCTGGTTAGTTCCGATAGAAAGAAATCTATTGGGCACGTGATTTACACCAACAAATAGATTAGTATATTCATCATAGTATGGCGAATGAAGTGATTAATTTAAATAAAACTATTGAAAAATCACTCTAATAAATAAAATTGTATCATCATCCATTAAAACTAGTCTTACCTTTAATTGGTTGGGAATGTATAGTGTATAGTCACAAAATAAATATATTTTGGGGGTGGGGGACATCGGGCCCTTCTAGACAATTAGCTAATCAGTGTCTTTATTTCTATGTCGCTGATTGTTGTTTTTAGAAAGCCAAAAAGAAGCCAATCAAAAAGTTGACACTTTCCGACTTGGGAGTGGACACGACACCTCGTATCGAGGTGTTGAGTGTGGAGGACCCACCCACTAGACAGGCCGGCGTCGTCTTGGCCGACGTTGACCAACTTATAGTCAAACTGAAAGAGGGTGGACATATTTAATGTGTGCGATTGGATCAAAAGTTCAAGGTATGTTCGGCTCTTATTCCCATGGAGTTGTTTGAGGTCTCACATAGCCAAGTGGCAAGTTGTCTTCTAGTCCAGAGAATCACGATTCAATCTCAGGATATCCTCAAATAAGTTTAATATTGGTTAATATACATAAATTACTATTTATTTAGGCCTCAGCTGATCTTTTTTATAAAGAGGCGTTATACCTCATTATGTCACCTCTCCCCATGGCTGTGGTTATTATTAAAGTAGGGGACGCTGGCTTGTGTCCAGGTGGCTATGACGAAGAATAGGTGCCATATCTAGTTAGTAAATATATAGCCGAAATGAGTGGATATCTAGTTTTGACTGTATTGTCCTAGGTTAAGTTAGTTTGTAAGTTGTGTGATAATATAATTCAAATTACAAATGTATCACCATACAGAGCATTTTTCCCAAACCCATGGTAAATTTTTCATTGTTTAATTCGTATGTTTGATATCTCAAATTCTAGGGAGAGAGGGGATTATGCGCAACTAAAAGTATACAATGAAACGGAGACTTTGCACCTCAGCGTTATTAGAAAACCAATCAAAAATTACAGGGTCTTGGTGCGCACTATTAACAGGCAAATAAAAACAGTTTGGCACAGAGATTGGATTATTTCCCATGGTAAAAACAAAAGTTTGTCCACATAGCAACTGCACAACTTATAAAAACAAAAGAAAAGGCACATTTGACATTCTCAGCTTTCCCCACTAGATCACATGATCCATTCAATGTCTCAAGACCAAACACTTTGTAAATAAAACCGTTGTTTTTCCATAAATAGATAGACTGTTAAAATGATGTTGTCACTTAGTATACTTTAGCTTCTAGTGTAAACTTAAAAATGGTGGAGCTGGAAAATTTAGTTGTTTTTAAATTGTGGTCTATTTTTTTTAATCATAAGTGTGAATTTTATTCTGATTTAAACAGTAAAGTTTTTTGTACCATAGTTCCATTCTTTGTTAATTTTTATGAGCATCAAACTTTACCTAAATTTTAATATTTTTAAATCATATATGCATGCACCTGTGGTGTCATGATGTTTAACATGAAAACTGTGTTTGTGAGAGCACAAAGTTTAATCAAAATCTTTTATTTAATTGAACTAATTTAATACTGGGAAGACAGACACACTATACAGGACTAAACCTAAAAATTAAATTTCAATTTTTTTTTTACAAATTAGATTTTACTCTTGATCTTGTTTTAATCTGTGTGTCTTAAACAGAAAAAAATATGTTTTTTCATAGTCTTAATTAAAATATATCTTTTACAGAATATTAAAGTAAATAAATCTCTTTCATCACAATTTTGGGACTCTAAACTGTAAATGTTAAAGTAATTTTATTTTATTTTTAGGTGCTATTTGTGCGAAGTTTTTCAAGAATTCGTTGTTCTTTGGTTAAGGTGATTCAGAAATGCACATATTCTTCAAATATCTATAATTTTTTTTTATTATCTTCTATAAGATCAATGGTCTTGTTTTGTAATTCTTTTTACACAATTTTTTGCTATTATTGGTATTGTAGAACACATCTTTTAAACAATATATGCCAAATGGTTTCAGAAAACTGAAATTCAAAGTAAAATTGCTCTAAACATGTTTGTTCATTAACTGAAAATGTTTAATTGTGGTTTACAATAGAAAATGTGCATAAGCAAGCAATCAGTGCTGTCTAAAGCCTAGTCCACACATTTTGCATCCATATGGCCCTATGGCTATATTTGTAATACATCAACTCTACATTATTATATTGAATGTTATACTGAATTCCGATCTGTGTCCATATAAGTTGGATAAACTTTAACTTTATAAGATTAAGCCTGTGTTAATACATAATTTTCACTTGGATCAAATCCAAATCTTGGCTAACTTACCCAAATCGAATATTATGCCTACAAAAAAATTAAGTCGAATCGAATCTCATGTTAAATTATTTTATTGAATTGAATCCTAGTCGAATCCCTTGTTTAAAAAAATAATTGGATTTAATATTTTATTTTGAAAAATAGGCTCAGACCCGAATCGAATAATTTAATTAAGGCCTACTATGATAAGGTTTCAAATCAGATTTGTGTTGAGTTTTAAAAAAATGATGATAAAACATTTTACACAAGCTTAAGTTTATTAAAAAAAAATAATTCAATAGCACTAATCTCAAGAGGTGGACTCAAATAAAGATCACACCCACTTTTTAAATCGTAGTGTGAAGGTTGATTAGTATCTACTAAAAGGTGGGCCTAGCAACTTTTTTAAAATAGAGGATATTCAGTGTCACAAACAACTGTCCCCACGATTCCACACGACCTGGATCTTATGTTATTTCTTTATCATCTACATGCACCTGGTTCATCTGATTATATTAATTTGTTAAGTATGGATTATATATACAAATTTTGAGCTAAACCATAGCCATCTCTAGTAGAAGGTCGCCGCTGTTGATGTGGCAACGCGCATAGACTCTTCTACTTGGTTACTCGCCATATTGCTCACTCTGCTATGTGTTCATAAAACTCTCGCAGTTTTATTGTTTTTTATTATAATTTTAGCATTTCAAAATATTATTAAAGGGCTTGATAATGATTCACACAATGCGTTAGGTAGAAAAAATGTATTTAACAATTAAATTAAACTAAACATTACTTTTAATTGGAACATTAAGTTTTCATAATGTAAACATAATGACAATAATTTTATTTGTCACATAACATTTACAATATTTCAGCCTTTGGCTCGTTAAACAGGTGACTCATTAAAGTATAAATTAATATAACTTAAATGTTTTAAATGTTAAACCTTATAAACCTAAACAATAAGTTTACATCACTATAATAAATTTACAAACAATATTAGAAAAAAAATCTGCAGGTAATGACTATAGTTTCAACACAAACTAATTTACTATTATGTTGATCATTATACTCCAGGCCTAGGCTATTAACATTATTGTATGCCTTATAAAGCTAAATAATAATACATGTTAAAGATTAAAATGTGTTGAGCCAGACCACGAGGACGGAGATCGAGGTTCAAATCTCGGTCAGGTGAACTGGGGTGGTTTTTCCTAATGGTTTTCACTCTCCCTCCACGCAAATGCGAGTTAATTTCCTCTTATTCAACCTTCCAATTCCTAATCATTAGTGTAATTGTACTTAAGCGTAAACCCGAACGGGTAGTAAGACGCGGTGCTAAAAATTAAATTAAACTAAAATTAAAAGATTAAAATATTTTGTGAAGAAACACAATCAGAATTTTTTTATTCGAGCACCTAACTCAAAAAACTTCTTTTTTTACAATAATTACTTAAAGGAATATCAGATATAACAGAGATATATTTAATTCTGTATTTCTCTGATCAGTGACAAACTTCAAGCAGTAAATGAAAAGATGGATCAGTTTTAATTGCCTCTAAGCTTAAGTCATTAGTTTCTGATTTTTAACATATATAAACAATTTTTCAAATTTTTGGAGTTAAAAGGGTTTGCATAATTACTATCATGTGTTTACAAACTGCCAAAATAAAACCTGATGGAACAGATAACTCACCTCTCTTAATACTTTGAATGTACTTGTCATTGCATTTACATTTACTTTTGTTGCTTATCAATAAATAAGTCATCACATTTGGCATAGTAATTATTTAAATCCAGAGTTTCAAACTTAATATTTTCTAAATAATCTTGTTCTAGAACTGAAATTAACTTATTGTCTGTTCTGACTGTTTCTGTAACAAATTCAAAATTTTCTTCATCAAAATAACTTTAAAAAGACACCTTCTCGTATCTTGCTGGATTCAGCCTCAAAACACTTTTGACTCTTATTTTCTTTTCTGCTTCTATTACTTGAGTAACTGTAATATTATAGTTTCTTCCGCTAACTGTTAATACTGACCAAACTTGGATTTGAGATAATCTGTCTAGAATTTTCCTCTCAGTATGTAAGGAACTCCCATGTACTCAATGGCATACTTAATTTGTTCTTATATCACCAATTTGAACATGGAATAGCGCGAATCCACTCATTTCTGCTACAAATTTGAATATATCCCTCTTTTGCGATTGAAGTTTTATAATTTGCACTACAACCAGGCACGGTACATGTATTAACCATGCTTAGAGCTAATGATACAGAACATATTATAAACACAAGACAGCAGTAGCCAGTCAACAAACATCGCAAAAACACCTTGCCGACTTAACGATTTGGTGCTCTCTAGAATAGCCATGAGTCAAGTATCTAACCCCAGTATGCGGTGTTGCCACTTCTCACTGGCCACGGCCTTCTTTGAGATGGCAATGGCTAAACCCATCGAATCTGAATCGTACTAATATTCGGATTCAAAATTTCACACTGGTTTAATAAGGATCTAGGATATAGACAGCTATGACATTCCATCATTGTAACAAGTAAATTAACATCAAGGTGACCCATTTCAGTGGCTGAATGGTCTAAGGTGTCACCCTCATGCTAAACTGGCCTGCTTCATGACAAGGAGATTTGGGTTTGAACCCTGTTCGGGTCTACTGAGAGTAATTTTTCTTAAATAATTTCCCATTCTCCTTCCACACAAATGGGGGTTATGTCTAAAATTCTTTCTTCATCATCCCAATCCCATTAGTTAAATATCATATATGCATATAACCTGAACTGTTAGTAAGACGCAGTATAAAAAAAACCATCATGGCATTAATTACAGTAAAGGAATCTGTTGCCATTTTTATTTACGTGCTATTACTACAATATTACACTAAAATAAGGCTTTTGTTATTTTAAATACAAAAAATACAAAATAACAATATCTGTTACTAAATAAATACATAGGTATATATTGATATAACCACAGAAAATAAGAACAAATCATAATAAAACCCTAACATAAATTTAAAAGAACTTTAATATTTATAGGACATGGTGGCCACTCAAACTCTAGGGTAAAACTTCAAAATAGTCCCCAGTTTTCTTGACAAAAAAAAATACTGATTTTTTAAAAGGTTGTGAGTCTTTGAGCAAATGATTTTGAATGGAAATTTTTGTAAAAACTGTGTATAGCACACTACCAAATTTTAGTACTTTGAGCAAGTATTGTATTTTTATTTAATGCCTATATTAGTAGAATATTGGAGTATTACACATTTCATACCATATACAACTTCAATTATGTCTTAAAACACTTTAAATTACTTCAAGATGGGTCTTTGTTAATTCTTAAAAAAATCCTAATCTTCTCCCATTATTCCACCTCGGATGTGTGTACTCAGCCACGAGTAGAGAGTAGGCATGTTAAACCATAGTGTGTTTAAAAATGTGCTGCACCCAGTTTGGCGAAACCTTATTTTTTTAGGAGGGGGGGAAGGGGTTAGAGAAAGTTAAAAAAAAATATGGTCCCCCAACTCAACTCTGGAAAATGTTTGAAAACTAAACTCCTCTTGAAGATATTTATAGTGGGGCTTGCCTGGATTTTTTTAAATTAAATAAATTTAGGAGCTATTTTAGTATTTGAAAGGATTCTCTCCTGAAAAATTTTAGTAAATCGGATGACTCTAGAAGCTATTTGGAGTGATCCTTGCTAGAAATTTTTTTTTAATTTAAATACCTCTAGAAGTTATTTAGAGTGGACCCTCTCCTTTAAATTCTTAACAGACATAAAAATTCAAGCACGATTCCTGGGTTTCCTTGTTTTCCTAATAGATGGCCACCCTATTGTGGTTATCAAATTTGATAAATTTGTTTTATTTCACTGAATTTTACTGACAAAGTATTATACTTGGCCATTAGGTGATATAATCAAGGATACAAAGTGGGTGCACAACATTGAAATGGCTTATAGGACTCTTAAAATATTGAGTATACGGAGTTACAAAGTATGTAGATTAGGTTTAATGTGATTGTTTACAATAGGCTGTGTGTGATCACACAGTAAAATCCTAGAAATATTGATTTATTTTTTTCTGAAATTTTATGGTTAAAGTTGTTAGATAAATAATATTGGGTGTAATTATTTATACATTTATTCACAACCATACAAAGATTTATTTGAATGGCCAATCATAACAAACTTGCCGAGTCCACAATAATTATTATGGCATGATTTTGTATTGCTAGTAAAATGTATTGGTAACATTGTATTGAATAGGGTATTTAAATATAATTGTAACATTTTAAATATTTTTTATATTGATGTGACACAGAACTATGTACGACCAACATGATTCAAGGTGTACAGCTCACTTGCACACAGCTTGAGCACACATAAATAAATTGTGAACCAGACTTTGAAATGAACTTTTTCAATCATAATGTTTTTTATTAAAATATTTTAAAACTTGTATTTTTATACGTGGCTATCATTTTATGATATTTGTTATGATAAATAAGGTTAACAGTTTGAAATATTTGAATTAAATCGAAAATATATTAAAGGCCATTATTGGAATTGAAAGGAAAAAATAAGGAATTAAACTTTTGTATTTCGATTATTTTATTTTAGTGCTTATAAAACAGGTCTATATAAGAGGAACATGTACAAATAATGTGGCTATATCGTTTAAATTTTACATTTTACATCAGTGTTAAAGGTGGATTGAAATGAAACACAATGTAAGCCAAGTATTTATGCAATTTTTTATGACAAACGTGTTTGCTAAAATGAATAAAATATTTCTTCACTATAAATGTTTAGTTAAACAGTTCTTGAATATTTGTAATGGCATACTCTCATTTGAACACAACTTTTTAATTTAATTTATCATAAAGTTTATGTTCAAACTCTGCAATGCTCACGACAAATATTCAATAACTTTTGAGATTACTATGTGTAATTAAAGTGTCTAGTGAAGCATATTTATTTATTTGGTAGAAAAAGATTTTTTTTGTTATTTTATTGCACAAATACAATTCTTAACTAATGTATCTTTCCACCCCACCTAAAAAAAATCTTTGAGTATTTAAGGGGATGTGTAATCAAATTTTTCGGCAATCATTCAATTGGGTCATGAATAACAGTAGCCTCTGTATCGATAAAGTCGTGAAAACAGTTTTGTTTCAATGTTTCATCCCCAAATTGTTGGAGAAGATTGCATTTTACACTCCCTCCTAAAGATTTCGGTCAAAAATATACTTTGGTTGGATGATTTGGTCCAAACCAATAATTAAGTCTGTTTGAATCAAAGATTTTATATTTTAAATATTATACGGAATCAGTCAAATTACATATAATGTAGTTGTTGAAAATGTGTCCGATAAAGAATATTAATCCACACTTAAAATAAAATTTAAATATGGCCACACAACTTATCTTAAAATACTATGATGAAATTATTAATTATATTTTAATATTGGATTAGTGTTAAGTTTCTTTAAAAAGTTTAACTTTTTAATTCAAATTTTGAATCTTTAAAATATTAGGATTACATTTTTAAAATTTTTTTTTTTACAAATTAGTAGCCTACAGTTAGATTCGGACTAACATTTTTGAAGCTTTGTACAGAATTACAAATAAATACTATCTCTTTCTTCAGGGGCAATAATGTAAACTTTGTATCTCTTTCTATTGAGAAAACCATGTTGTATTTTTTATTTGTTCCTATTCCTCTATCTTGTACCTATATAAACATAATTAGGTGCATCAAAGATGATTTGATTAGTTGGGAGTGTTTTGATTTTTTGTAGCGAGATTTCATTGTTTTGTATAAAAATCCTTATGTAATTATTTAGTATAAAATATTGTTATTGATTTTGAAACATGAGAAATATAAAATATGTTTAGAGATAAACCCTTGAGTAATTGTTTTTTTAATAAGCAAGAAAGATAATCTTGGAAAAGTAGGTATCCAACACAAAACAGTAGAGATGGGCCCTCAAATTCTTAAAAGTATTTTTTTTTTATATTTCAATTGAAATTAGTTTTAAAGCGCTGATACTGCCTATTGGTGGCCCAGAACCTATAATTATAATTATAGGAAGAACTTAATAACCAGACCCCAAACCAGTAATTTAAAGCTTAACTGAATGTATTTACTGAATCTAATTTTATAATGAATGTATTATAAAAATTAATGTTAACATTTAGTTATTATTTATATTTTTGATAATACTACTAAAGTCTGTTCACCGTAGGAATTGTTTTCTGAAAGGCCTTTTTCTCTAACAGAAACCTATTATATAGTAAAATATTGGTAAGAAAAAAGGCCTTTCAGAGAGTAATTCCTACCGTGAATGGAGTATATGTTTGTTTGTCAACAAACGATTAAAATAACCAGTGAAAACAAGGAAAGTGGACTCTACTTGATATAAAATTGTGATAAGAATTGCTTACCTCGTCCAAATGCGGTTCGCCAACAATGGAGTCCTACACCTTGTGGGTTGCTGGGTTAAGAGTAGGAAGGAATGGGGAAACAAGGGGGCTGACTTAGCGGCGTCTTTCAAACTCTTGCTGTTCCTTGATAAAGAAGGCCACTATAGGGCCTATAACACCCGACTCGCTCGGACACCGATTTTTCCATAAATTAGTTCACCCATTCTGGCAAACACCCTATATGTCCTGACTACCACGCTCAACTTAACTCTCTCAAAAACAAACGGCCTTTCTTCCCCTTCCCCTTCAACTTTCTCAAAACGTAGGGAAACCTTCAAAAACAGCGGGAAAAGTCCAAAGAATAAACAACAAATACAAAACCAATATGTATAAGGCATTATATATAAAAAAAAAACTATGTTAAACAAATTATTACACAAAAGTTATTTTACA
This sequence comes from Timema podura, assembly GCA_033556935.1. Classification (NCBI taxonomy): domain Eukaryota; kingdom Metazoa; phylum Arthropoda; class Insecta; order Phasmatodea; family Timematidae; genus Timema; species Timema podura. The sequence continues at coordinate 15,540,225 of JAVRXN010000008.1, forward strand.
ATATTGAGTATGTACAGTTCAGAGACTGAACATACTATATTTATATTTCCTCTTATGTTCATAATTTTTTCTAAGATTCAGATTCAAAATTCAAAGGTAGATTGGAGATTTTGATTCATAAAATAAAATAGTGGATTTGACCCAACTCTACAAAACAGTGATATATTTCTTCTTCCATTCTGTGTTGGGCCCACTTTCCCCAGGTAGATTTTTTTTTTCCACAGCCCCCCCCCCCCAATTTTTGATGTTATAGTATAATAGTTTGGCCAATATGTAAATGTGAAAGAAGCGTGTTACCTTGGTTTGGGCATGTTGAGAGGATGATTGTGGATCGAGTGATAAAGCAAATATATGAAGGTAGAGTGTGTGGATCAAAAGCAAGGGGTAGGCCATATAAGACATGGCTAAATGTTGTAGACGAATATGTGAAAAAGAGAAACATTGATAGTTTTAAGAATAAAAGAGCATTTATGGCTCGGTGTAGATGGATAAAGTATGGCGTCCCTATATTTTTTTAACTACATGCACAGTTTCTTACCTTTTTTTTTTGGTACCACGTAAGGGAACGGCATGATTAGGTATGTATTTATATGTACTATAAATAAATATTTTTATTGAATGATGTACTTTCTAATGGATATGTTTATTAATTATGGTCTCTTACCACTTGTCCAGACTATTCACATTTAATTAGATTAATAAGCTAGAGTTCTGAGAGAAAGTACCCACATCTTCAAGGAAAGAAAGTCTGAAGTCATAAGAAACTTACGAACTGTTACTGGGGTGTGTTATTGAATCATGCTACCAACGTTTGGGTGACAAAATTTAACAGACCTGTCGTTTGGATCTTACAGCTCGGGGTTTTATCACTTGGTTACTAACCATGTCCTGTCTCATTCACGGGTATGTGGGTGTGATTCATTATTGAAATAAAATCAATAATGTAATACCAATGAATTATTTATTGTCATTCTCTTGAAATATATTGCGACTCTACAGCTAAAAGAATATTAGTCTTAATAAATTTTGAATAAAATAGCATATTACTTTGACTTGTGATTTTAAGGGGCTGATAAAATAATTTCATTACAAAAATAACTCGTATTAGCCAGGATTTAAACTTTATCCTCTCCATCACTGGTAATTTCTTCAACTGTGACCAACATGGGTTTTAAATTATATACCCACACTAGCGGTTACAACAAATAAGGTGTTAGGATTGCAATAGAGTGGATTGCTGGTGACAGAGGAGAGACAGTTCGTATCTCGGCTGAGTGCACTGGAGGTAATTTCCCCACTTCCTTTCCATGCTAATGTAGGTACATTTCGTCTTTTACCTTTCCAATCCTCCCTTAGATTTAGTCATTAATAACCTTTGTATTGAACAAAATAATTTAACATAGGCCTAGTTCTTTTTAACTGCCTATGTATTTTATTTCACTCGCTTTTAATAGCTTACATTTTTACTGCATAACCTCTGATGTGCAAAAATATAGTCTGTAATTTGGGAAAATGACCAACCCATCGTAAAGAAGAACTTTACTTGATTAAAAAAAAGTTGATATAAAATTCTATTCAAAGATATTTTCAACATTTTATAGGAATTTAAAAATAACATAACACCTTGATATGGTAATAAAACCCAAGACCTCTGCCAGGTGCTACTATATCGCTGAGCCATATGGATTCCAGGGTCGATTCTCATGTTTAGGTGTAATTTTTCAACTACATTTTAATATTCTGAAAATTGAAAAATGACACCTGGACACGGAAATCGAACCTGGGACCTTTGGCTTAGTATGCCAATGTTCTAACCACTGAGCTATTCAGGAATTGTCCCGTGCCCAAGGTCATTCTTCACTCATATTTTAAGGCAAAGTCTATGATGGACGTGCGGAAATCGTCAGCTACAAATGTGTGATTTTATTAAGCTCGTGAGCTATCAAGTAGGACAATTTCTGGATAGCTCAGTGGTTAGAGCATTGGCATACTAATCCAAAGGTCCCGGGTTTGATTCTCGTGTCCAAGTGTCATTTTAAAATTTTAAGAATATGATATCTAGATGGAGTAATCCTTACTAAAAGCATAAATAATATCTTTGGCTATTTGAATCTTATATATTTTAAATACTCTTCCAAGAACATAAAGATACCGTTGTCAGTTCATTTTCCAACCATTTGTAAAACATTTTAATCTAATGCAATTTAGAGTCACAACGTTTTAACTTTTAGAGTAAATTGATCCAAAACTAGAGATGGAACACTCAAATCCTATGGTTTTTGAGATTCGTAAAAATTTCAAAAAGATATTTCACATAGGTACAATTACAAAGGCTTTGACTTGAAATAACTACTATTTTAAGCTATTAGTAATAGTAATTATATACTTGTGTAATTTGGGGGAAGGGGGGGGAAGAATCATAAAAAAGAACAAAATTGTATTATAATTAATTTACTTAAAAAGTGTTCCATTTGTTTTTTTATATGACATAACAGATATGACAAACAAAATAGCATTTATCACTGATACAAAGCCTTTAACAACTTTTTCAAAATTCAATTTTAAATATTTGGATCAGAATTGTATATTTTTCAAGTTCAAGTATTCAAATTTTGATTCAAGATTCAAAAAATAATTTAAGATTCAGATTAGAGAAATATAGGATTCGACTTGTCTCGTTTTAAAATGTCAAAAATATAAAGATATTTAATATACAAGAGTGATAATAATATGAACTTATGACCAACAATACTAAGAGCGTGGCCACAGTCAAGGAAAATGTCATCCAAAGGAGGAAAAATGTCTTTAAACCTTGTTAATTTAAATGGGAATATTTTTATTTTAGTATCAAGGAAAATCATGATTTTTCTCTTTCAAAGATTTGAAAATAAATTAATATCAAACATATCATCAAAACTTTTGTACTCATATTTATTTGACAAATTATTGTAAGAAAGGAAAGTTATTTTAACAATCAAAATATATACCTGTTATTACATTCAACATTACAGATTTATAAATACACATTTAAATAAAGTTTGCAAAGCCTCATCATAGACAATAGTGTATCCGTGAAAATAAATATTTAATATACATAAAAGCTTTGTTACAAATTAAAAGGTAAAGATAAACAACCAGTTATAAAAATTAGACATGTCATCTTTGGATTTGTGAATCAGTCTGTGGAAAGCCTTTAGCAAACATGAGCTAGAAATAGAGGTGGGGAATTGACTTAAAATCATGGTATTTGCCTGAAAAATCTATATCACTACACAATACTCCACAAAACACATTTTTCAGCATAGGAGAATAGAATACTTGACTCACAAGCTTAGTAAATGTCTTGTGTGGCAGATACGAAAACGTGTACAGGCACTTAATATAATGTAAATTATAGGGAAGGAAGACAACCTAAAGGAAGATTGGGGTTAAATGGCTGGCAATTTATTGAACAAATATGTTGGAGCATTTAGAGACTACTCATACTAAAAAAATAAATAACATTTTTATCTAGAGATGTCACGATACCTGTTTTTCTCGATTCCGATTCTTAAGTTCAACTTCAATTTCGATTCTTAAACATTTCCTTTTTCATTATTTTTACAAGCATTATTGCATAGAAAATCTGACGTGCTGATACCTAACCCCACCCCCCCCCCCCAACTCAATGCGTAACTTAGACTCGATCATCACAACACATGTCGTTTGAAACTTTAATCGCACAATATTATAGATATTTATTAAACATACTAAAATTCTTCTAAACTGAAAATCAAAACCAAGAATTCAAATAAACTCAAAATTAATACAATAAATTGCATATTTTATAATGGAAAGAAGAATACATGTCACACGTTACAAAAAATTTAAATCGTCCACCATAACTGAACCTACGCACGGTAAGCTCGTCAGAAATTAGTGATGAAGTTTTGTCAATGATATATTGATAATCTAGTGAATTAAAATAAATATAACGGTTTTTTACTTAATTTTTATTTACTACTTCGATTTTTGTTCTATTTTCATTAAACTTGTCTTATTCAGAGAGATAAATAAAACATTCAAAATTGAAAAGCGACAAAGAATATAATAAAAGGAGAGCAGCCATTTTAATTTTATAGGAATATCATAGCTACAGGTAGTTTGTGATTGATGGTTTGGTGACCCTCGTTCTAAACCACTCATCTTTCCAGAATGGCTTCCTTTCCTATAATTTATAATACCGTACATTATTTTAGTTTGTTTGAATATAAGAATAATTATTTTGCGGATGCTGCTTAGAAAACTTGTTTACTGTTATGTGTGCAGACCATGGCTTTCTTAACCCTTTTCATATTTATCAAGCTAAACATAGGAATTATTACAGTAATTAAATTATTCATAGGGGGCGGGGTGTTGTGTCTGTTCTAGAATTAGTGTACCTTAAATATCCCAAATAATAGTTTGTGTTGAAAGTTAAACAATAAAAAAATAGTCACCTAACCACTGGATGATTGTTTATTCGAGAATATAAGATGGTCTATAGGCAAATTCTGTCTACTTAACAGGAAACTGCACATCCACAGATAATGCTATGGTTAGAAATGGGTTAAACAAATTTGGTGTAAAACATGAGGTCAAGATTGGGTTTTTTAATATAAATTTTGATTTCCCATCACTATGCTGTGGTTAAGTGTAAGAAAAGGCGCTGGCCTTAACTTCGCCCAAATAAATACAATATTATATTATTTATTATTATTATTATTATTATTATTATTACTATTACTACTAGTACTACTACTATTACTATTATGCTGGTAGATTTTGGAATTACTGGCATCATAATGTAAGAATAAAAAAATAATGTTTATCTGCAAGTGTTCCTATGAAATATAATTAATTTATATTAAGTTAATATAGCGTTATAAAAAAGCTAAAATAATTCTTGATATTGATTAGAAGTATAAATCTAATTTCTTTACACATTTAGATCAGTAAAATATCTATTTCAGGCAGCGAAAATCACAAAAATTTGAATATATTTTTTTCCTTAACCTAAGTAGATTTAGCATATTAATAACATCATCATAAAACACTCAACAATACAGATAAACATTCCAGAAAAATATAAAATTATTTGTTGGTAAACTATATAAAACTTACGCATTTACATTTTATTAAAACATGTAAAAACAAAACCACATCAAATATGTTTAAGTAAAGGCTCCAATACAAAGTTATTGATTAAATACAACCAACAAGGTCAAGCTGTAACAAAGGTTTGATTAAATCAAACCTAAACAACTTACATAGCTGAAGTTATTAAAATTACATTTTTTGCAAAGGAACTATTTTTGGCAGGTTCAGAATATTTTTTTCCCCTATCAGTAATAAACAACTATACAATAAAAACATCAATCAATTGAAGGCTATACTTTGCAGTTTCTTATAAGTTAAGATTTAAAATTTTCAACTTATTTAAATTTAAAAACAATTTCTAAACACAAATAATTAGAAATGTGAGATGTGGTAAGAATAAGTATCTAATTTTCGACACTTAGGCAGTATTCAAATTTGATCAAATTGTGACAGCCGTGTTTTAGTTGTTATTTTTTCTAACAAAAAAGGGGTTGTTTTTACTTTTCTTAAACAAATTTCAAATGTGAATTTTTGAAAACTTGTTAATCCCCTGAATTTGTAAGATGCATAGTGGTTCATTAAATATTGATTCCACACTAACAGATTGCTCTTTCTAGAGAGTTTTAATCATTAGTTCTTATCGCTCGGTAGAAGTTGACTCAACTTTAACTTTCTAAGGACAAGTTGATACAGACTGCTAAGGACTACCAATCACACCAAACTAAATATGTGCGGGCTTATTGAAATGAAAGCAGCAAAGGAATTCATTTGCATGAAAACAAATACAATATGAAATAATAGTTTTATGAAAGGAACTATTTCAAAAATATTTCTCTGAAAGTTTAAACCCCAGGAAGCGTGGCATCTCAGTAACAGTTTTCTGAGAAATACCAAGTTCTCAGAAAGAGTGACATCGCTTTGGTAGGTTAAACTTCCCATTAGTATTCTTATTCTTAATAAATTTAACTTCACAGATCACGTCTACTTGCGCCTTGCTCTGGACAATTTTCTTTCAAAGAGTTTAATTGGACATAGTCTCCGAATTTCTCATTGGTTGCCACAATTACGTGATTAAGGTTACAGACTATGAAGAGTTTTTTTTTATTTCAAAGGACCATTAAGGACATAAGACTATATGATTGCAGAGCTTAAGGACTCTGAAGACAAGGCTTTAGTTGTCAAAGGTTAATCCTTATTGCTCATATAGGTGCAACGTGGGGAATACATAGATATAATACATTCAAGACTTTAGTTTACTTGGATGACAGCTCAAAAGTTTACTAGAAATAATCCCAGGGTGGCTACAAAACATATTTTACAAAATTCCCTGACTTTTCCAGGCAAAATTTTTCAATTTTTCCTGACTACTTTTTTTCCAGTTTTAATGGTGGATGATGACTTGTTTTATTTATTATTGATCACATATTTAAAAAAGTTTGTATCTACTAAACATAAACAGTTTTATCAGTTATTTAAAAAATTAATCTGTTATTTTATTTAGGTATTATTAACTTTTGTTTTAGTGTTTAGTTGCGAAATTAATGGGATATTTTAGTGTTTTTTTTAATTCCCCGACTTTTCCTTATTTTTAGTTAAATTCCCTGTTTTCCCTGTCATCCAAAAATTCCCTGACTATCAGCATTTGTGTGGAGGTAGAGTGGAAAATTATTCAGGAAATTCCACTCTTAGTTCACCCGACTGAGATTGAACCACGATCTCCCTATCATCGGCAGTAGACTTTATAATGAAAGCGACACCTTGGACCATGCGACCACCGAAGCGAGTCTGGAGGTATAAAAAGAAAGCCAATTAATGTTAAAATGGTTGTAAAAGTTTATGAAATGTTACTTCATTAAAGTGTCAAAAATTAAATAGTGAACATCCTCACATTTCCATACAACTTTTTTTTCTGTAAAGGGTTTTATGAATATTTGAAGACATAACTTGGTCTGAGCTAATCAGTTCGTTTCCAACGATACGGTTTATTTTCTTTAAAATATTACAAAAGTAAAGTGCATAATGGCACACATACATCTCTGAATATAAACAATTTTTTGTTTGTATTAAATTTTTACTAAACATATTGATAAAAGTAAAAAATAATACTTAAAAATGTTGTGGCAACTATTTAATATAAATCAACATTTTTTAATTGTGAACATAAATTATAATAATACTTTCAAAATAATATATTCTATTAATATTTTAAATAATATACTTAAACCAAACTATATATATTGATAAATATCAGTTAATATTTATAAAATAATATGTATTTAGAAGAAGGTACAGGAAAAGTGGAAAGAAACCATAAAAGGGAACTAACACGATATTTAACCTTAATTACTCATTAATAAAATAAATAATTAAGGTGAAATATTGAGTACTACAGTAGTCATAAACTAGTGTTGAGTTTATTTTGGTACTGTCATACCTTACCCTCCCTAGCCAGTAAACAACCCCTTTCTCCTTTCCACCGGACAATCCCTTTCTTATCGCCAAGACCCGCCTCGGTGGCGTAGTTGGCTAACGCGCTAGTCGTGTTGAGCTCTACCACCGTGGACGGGGAGATCGAGGTTCGAATCTCGGTCGGGTGAACTGGGAGTGGTTTTACCTAAATGGTTTTCCACTCCCTCTCCACGCAAATGCGGGTTCACTTTCTCTAAATTCAACTCTCCCGATTCCTAATCCATTAGAGTAATTAGTACTTAAGCGTATAACCCGAACGGGTAGTAAGACGCGGTGCTGAATATTATATTATCTTATCGCCAAGAGGTAGTACTCGGCTTAAGCGAGTGTGCCTTCATCAGCCGGGGATCGAATCGGCAAAAAACATCGGCTCAAAATATAAATAAGTTGTTTGATTTTTTGTGTGCATAAAATTGCTCTTGGCATCTTTATTTACGGACATACATCAAATAATCAAATAGATAAAAACAGTTTTTTTAAGGCGTCTATAGAGTAAAGACAGGAGGAAATATTTGCTTGTAAAACAGATAGAAAATAATGGGGAAAACGTCACTAAATTTAGAATGCGTGAGTGTGGGAGTTTTTAAACACACTTTAGTCAACTTGTAAAAATTGGTTTTAGTGGTTTGTAATCTTAATATTAGTTAGTTACACATAATCTTAATACATTAGCAATATTAAAAAATACTATAAATCCTGTGATTGTACTAAATAAATATTCCTAGCAATAAAAGCTATAACAAGTAAAAGTTATGAAAATAGCTATATAAAAGTGATTTATTTATTCCAAAATCAAATGTCTCTTCATGAAGAGTCAGTCTTTTTAAGTTAAGATTTGAGAACAAAGTGGAATTAGTATATAAGCACTAAACTATGTGTAAAATTGGGATAAGTTATGAATGAGGGTGGCCAATTAGAAACTGAATAGAGATTCATTCATTAAATGTCTGACTAGTTTTTGCCATGATTTTGCACCTATTAAAAGAGGCATAAAAGAATTAAAAAGGTTTTTCACAATTAAAGAGGTACACAGTTCACACTGCTGCCACTGGACAAAGAGGTAATGGCTGCCTATCAGTAAATCTCCTGACCTTAGTATAGTTATTTTGTACATGCTATTCAGGAGGGGATATGAAGGAAAATGGTGAAGAATTCAAGGGTATAACGAAAAGAGACGTTTTGGTCAGGGAAATGTGTTTGAAATTTTCTGTGTAAACTCTGCTATAAATAAAAGATGAATAATAATCATAAGTTTTCAAATCCATGCCACCTAACATGTCATGATAAAATTAATATTTAATGCCCTACAGCAGACCAAAACTGTCACTACCAACTGTGGTCTAAAGTAGGAGGGATAGCCAGCACACTTATCTGAGTAATGCTGGGATATAAATTATTGAGATAAAATACTATTAGACACAGAACAAGATTTCAATGTCAGAGGCAGGCATATTATTGTCTACTTGATGGTGTTTAAAACTTTTGATTTTTGTTGTTTTCCCCTCTTGTGTCTCACTATTGGTCTGAGCTATACAAATTTTATCTACCCTAAGGGGTAAAAAATAAGGAAGGCAGAATATATAGGAAATGCACCTCCATTTGCATAGAGGATTGAGAAACTATTTAGGAAAGATCACCCTCAATACACTCGACCTGTATTCAAACCCAAGATGTTGAACCAAGACCGATAACCGAAATTAATATATATTTTTTGTTAGTAAAGGTTCTTATGTTTTATAAAGAAATATATGATTGTATTTTATGACCTTCTTTCTGAAACTTAATTTTATTTTGATTTTAAATTTAAAATGTTTGAATTGACATTGAGAATATTGATGTAATATTATCTTAATATCCTGTTAATAAAGCCTAAAATAATTGTTTTTATACATAAAAAGAATGTACAGACACACTATATAACTGATTTCTGGAAGAAGGTACAGGAAAGGTGAATATAAACATATAAAAGGGATGAACACAATATTTATTCATCCCTTTTATACGTTTCTATTCTCCTTTCTTGTACCTTCTTCCAAATATAATGCAATTGCCTCATAAAGTGAAAAGAGGTTTTCCTTATTGAGATATATAGCTGATTAAAATATTTCAGACATAAAATAAAATCATATAGATCTACACTATTTCCTCTTAGCTCTGACTCAGTAAATAGCTTGTTTGGTAGCACAAAACCACCTTTAGATAATTTATTTACCTTTTATCAGTTCAAAATAAGCATAAAATAAAGTGTTTTTATATATAAAAAATTAAATTATTTCCAAGCTTTAACAAACGACCGACCTCCATCTGTTGGCAGAGATAGTCCAAATTTCTGCGGATAGAGGGTGTCATGTGTTCAACAAGATAAACCCTTCTGCCGTTAATCACAGTTTTCTAGAACGGAACCGCTAATTCTTTATTGAAGTAGCTCCTCATTTATCTTCATGAGGCTGATTTAAAGCCCGTTCTAGACCCTCAGCTTCACAGAAATATCTGAAAGCGCCGAGGATCGAACCCAGGACCTCTGGATCTGTAGTCAGAAACTTGCCCACTAGACCACAAAGGCAGTCTTTTTTATTATTTATTTGAGTTCTGGCAAATAAAAATTAAATAAAATGATCTCCTGCTCAAACGGAACCCTAAATTTTAAATAAAATGTGCAATTATCAAGCTCCTGAATTATTTGTATTGTTTATATAACTCGTTTTGTAGTATATTGTTTTATTTACAAATATTTTAATAGAACTAAAACTAGTAAATATAAATGTTTAAGATCTGGAACCTTTAAAATTTTGTTTGAAGAACCAGAACAGTATTTCGGTTCGACTCAGTTTGAACTCCATTAGTGATTCAGACTAGAAGAATCTTGACATTTAGTTTGCTTGCTCAACACTAAAGGTTTAGCTTATTTTTGAAAGGTATTTTTGTGTCTATGGTATATCTCGATACTTTCTACTCCAGCATTATCCTGTATGCATGCCAGTCACCCTTTCTGCTTCTTACCACACTACTGATCAGTATTCACAATTATCTCACACTGGTATACCTTTTAATAACTACTTAGATTATTATCTATCTATAATTTGTCTTCCACCACAAGTTTAAAAGTACTTACTTGGTGTTAAAGCAGATAGCATACAACACTATATAATATTATTTTATATAAGCTATTCACTATTGATATAAACGACAACACAATCAACTGGAATGGCATGAAGCTTAGCATAGTGGAATGTAACAATGTTTAGCTACCATTAAACAAATCCTCTGTGAAGCTCTGAAATTTCAAATCTATATTAAAATCCAGCTAGTATTTGTATTCGTTTCTATATCTTAATATTTGAAAAAATTTGAATTGGATTCAAAATTTAAAATCCAAATATATTTGGAAGTGATGAAATTTAATATAAAATGTAAATAAAGTCAAACTTTTGAATAACTTTTAACTTTTATAGAAGATAACATTGATCTTTTACTGAAATACAATCAATACACACATTTTGGGTAAACCATATGACCGTGTTTACTTTTATTTTAACAGATCAACTCAAATTATTTCACTTAAACATAAACTTGCAAATTTCATAATATTAGTAATTTAGTCATTGTTTAAACGCAGCTTTTATAAGCTTTCTTTTTAATAAGGCTTATTTAAAAAAATATAATTTCTCTTAATATTTTATTTGGAATTGATTTGAAAAATTGTAGTTATAAAATATTCAATTTAGAATTGACCCAAATTAGTTAGCAAAGATTTAAGTTCAATTCAAAATTTTGGATTCACAGAGGCTTGTATTACACAGCCTGAATATGAACTTTCATATGTATAAAATGATTAGCACACTATAAAACTGAACCAATCAATGATTGAGCTTAGTGATTAAATTATATTCCTCTAACATTTCAAGAAAATAATTATTGAGTTAATAAGTCATGGATACTTTTATTAAATATTATAGTTACAAAAAAAAAAGAGTGTATTATTACACTGGCCTGAGATTCAATTTTAACAATGTTATATTTAAGTATACACAGCTTATAAGTGATTCATACAATTTATGCATTTTTTAAAAACTAAAAAGCAACATTTGTAGAGAGACAGCATTGTCACATCATAACCTTAATACGTTTACTACAAGTGAGGTTAGACATTACACTTTTATGAACGTGCAGTGGCAACAGAAAATGTGCACATCGCTGCCAAGTTGTGGGTGAATCACATTTATGGTATCTATTTTCCATAAAAAAAAAATTCCTTACAGTTTAGTTTTTTTGCATTGTAACAGATTGAAAAAGGTGTAACGCAAGTAGTAAATTTGTTTTTCTATGGTATTAACAAAGCATCTTTCATATTAAAAAGAGAGAATGAAATACTTTTTTACTTTCTTTTTCCTAGCCCCATTAGAACATCACTCTCCTCTCATGTCCTCTGCGCAGTAGAGTATCATGTCTAACCTCATCAGCAATACAAATAGTTTATACAATATTGTTCAATATGCATATTTTTGTTTTAATAATGTTTGCTTTTAAACAGAATTTGTTAGCAAAGTCATAATAAACCGAATTACAATACATTGAATTTGAAAGAAGGTATAGGAAAGGTGGATAGAAACATATAAAAGGGGACGAACACAATATGGCTTTTACAATGAAAAGAAGAACACTGTTCACACTTTACGTTGCTGCCATTAGACAAAGAGGTAATGGTTGCCTCTTAAAGAAAATCGATCATCACCGCCCAATCCCCCGACAATTTTCCATTTTCTTCCTTTTGTGTTTTTTTGTTTCCTCTTTTATGAAGTTGCGTTGCGCGTTTCACACTCCTCCCTGATGAGTTTCAATAGAATGAAACCTGGGTCGGGGGATTGGGCGGTAATGATAGATTTTCTTTAAGAGGCAACCATTAACTCTTTGTCTAATGGCAACAATGTAAAGTGTGAACTGTGTTCTTCTTTTCATTGTAAAAGCCATATTGTGTTCATTCCTTTTATATGTTTCTATCCACCTTTCCTATACCTTCTTCCAAATATAATACAATTACCTCATAAAGCGAAAGGAGGTTTTCCTTATAGAAATAAATTGAATTTAAAATATATAATTGGGTATTAACAAATAGATTTGTTCAGAATATATTTTAAAGTGTAAAAAACTCTCTTTTAATCTAAAAGAATAGTGATACAGTGATAAATGCATTAATGACTCGTGAAAAATCGGTCACACCCCACTTGTGAGCAATCATAAGATATTGAATCGGTCACACCCCACTTGTGAGCAATCATAAGATATTGAAGTTATGTTTTGTGGTATCAATTTTATATGACCCGCTCCGGTGGCCGTGTGGCTATAGGTACTACTCTTGCAGTAGACTAGACTGCCGATGACAGGGAGATCAAAGTTCGAATCTTGGTTGGTTGTATTGAGGGTGTTTTTTACAAAATGGTTTTCCACTCTTCCTCCACACATATGCGGGTATATTTCCTATAAATACAAACTTCCTCATCCCTAAAACCACTAGTGTAATTAGTACATAAGCGTATAACCCGTACAAGTAGTGAGATGTGCAACATTAAACTTATCATATCATATTAAGAATTAATAGCCAGAGCTATTATTTATGCTTATTAGTGGGAATTACTCCATCTAGATATCATATTCTGAAAATTGAAAAATGACACCTGGGTCTTCTTTAAATTCAAAATGGAGTAATCCAGTGTTTATGTTATTTGTACTCTCTTCTTTGTGTTTGATAAAGGCAACAGTGCCGAAATATTATTCTATTTGTGTTAAAATGTGTGTGACTATTTCTACTAAAGAAGACAGAAGAAAGGAACAAGATGTCACCTTTGTGCATTGGATTCTTCACACATTTTTCCTCTTTCCCTAGGTGGGCTTTCTTCATCAAATTTACTATTAGTAGTTTATTTTTCCTTTTTCTTTAGTTCTATCAATTTCCTTTACTATAAAATTATTTAGCCATTAGGCCACCTCATTTTTATAAATCTTAATATTATGATTTCTTATATCTGTACCTTGGGTTTTTAGCTTTCAAACCCCAGTAAATAAAAGTTCTGGCATTAGCAACATTCAAAATTTGGTAATTTTTCATTATGACTATTATTAGTTCTTTATTTTCTTTCAAAATTTAAGGGTTAATTTGCTTTTTAAGTTTTTAAATTCCTCATCTTTTCCAGGTTTTTATGATACAAAATTATGCATTTTCCCAATATTGTTTTTCAATACTATAAATAAAAAATTACTTTATTTTAGCTGTTTTCCATAAAATTCTTAACAAAAAGATTATTAAATATAAATATTTCACTGCTCTTCAAAAAACTGTATAAATTTGAAATAAAACTAATAATATCATAAAAATTAGTGCTAAAAATATGTGAATACTCCAGTTATTTTATTTTAAATATTCCTGACTTTTCCCTGTTACACCAAATTTCCTGACTCTTTCCATGTTTTACCGGTTTTCCAGGAGTGTATCAACCCTTATTAATATACATATTTCTAATAAAATCACCTAATGTTCAAAAGCACATGTTAAATTCCCCAAATTAAATAAATAATAACAATATAACTAGCTTAACAAATTCAGAGTTGGCGCCACTGAAACTAATTTAAACATGTTCCTAAAGGTAACTCCCACAAAGAGAGTACAACTAGGTAAGCAGCACCTTCCAGTCAAACCTCATATTGTTGGAGTGGGTGACAGGCGGGAAGGGGAGGTCACTCAGCTCCCACCCTCCTTCTTCAGGTGCCTCTCTTATTGACACCAGGCTGCAGTAGGGAATCTTCTGGATGAGTCGGGTCATTTCTTGACTGGTCCGAGGGACACCGCCTACCAGCTGCCGCGAACACACATCCAGTGTGGCTGCGTGGCCAACCAGCAAGATGTTACCACCTGAGAAAAACCTCAATAAGATCTCAACCACTATCCAAATTTCAACTATTCATCAGTAGCACACAAAGCTTCAAAAACTTCAACTTTGCTGCAACTTACATCTATACATTAAGGACATCACTACATCATCGGGCGACCATAAGTCAGTTACTTTTCAAAGTGGGAAACTGCTCTGTCTAACTGGGTCCTGAAATCAGTGTCTGGGAATAAATATCCTTCTCTGGCTCCTCTGGACCATCATGGCTGAGTACTCAGAGCGTAGCCATGCAAGTAAACACCCGCGGCGGGCTAAGAACCGATAACTCTGTGACTGGCGTCGATCCCTATTGTCCATATGTCAGGGAGTTAAGAGAATTTAGGGATCGCTATTCCTGCACATCTACAATGTATATATAAGGACAATATATTAACTCTCAGTATGACATCACAAGAGTTTCCAGTCCTTATCCAGAAGTATCAGGTAGAGCCACCATCCATGAGGAACCCTTTAGAAATATTGACCATGGCAAGACATCCAATCGGGAAAGTGATAAGGTATAGAAGATCAGGGTGCTGGTATGGTTTACATTAGTTCAACGTAGCAAGTAAACAACAGTAGACTCTTGACTATCCAGATTAATGAATGGAAGGAGTTGCACTGATATTTGAAACATAAGGGTAGTCCGATTCAATAGCAGTTGGTAATGTTTGCCAGTCTACAAACTCAACACTGACCTTGTAAGCCCACAATTTTCTCAGAAGCCTATTCCAGTAGTAGCCAACAAAATAAAACTAAAATATAAAAAAATGATAACAAATTGACTCATAGATAATAAACAAACCAGAGTACCCCCACACATAAATTTGAGAGTATGTACAAGTCAGCCTTACAAGAAATATTAATTTATTTTCCTTACGTGTCTCTGTGGCCTAGTGGTTTAATAGGTCAACCATAGGTTCAGAGCACCTTGGTTTGATTCTAAGCAATACCTAAAATAGCTTGGTATTTGTGTAGACATTTTTACTATCATACAGATTTTGAATTTATGGTGCTTTAGTAAATCTTGTGCTAAATCATGTGTTTAAAGTGTTGTAGTCGGAAAGTAACACTTGCTAAAAGGGCCTTAAAGTGCATTATTACTGACCAACATCAGCGGTGCACTTGACAACACTCTGCACAAGGTAGAAGCTCCTCATGTAGAACTGCTCAGCACTCTCCCTGCAGTCTGTTAGCTCCTCCACACGAACAAACGGCTTGTAGTCCTCCCGCACGTTGTGCCCTGCAGCCAGCAGCTCTTTCACGCTCATCCAGTCTGGGATGGAGTCCGGATACCAAGCCAGCCACTCAAACAACCCGGGCTCAATCGCCATAGCCAACTCTTCCACCTGGCCCAGTCCTGGGGAACATAACAATATTTACACAGCATTAGTGAGGAGTGGGTTATTGCTACTCTAATAAAATTGTATGAGTAGGCCCGTATTTAAAACATTCTATTATTTTTATTATTATTATCATGATCATAAATTAACAAACTTGATATTTACTCAATATTTTTCTAAGATTTTAACAAATTTACACATTCAACCAATAAAAAGCAAGGATCAAGAATATACAAGAAGACATTCAGTGGTATATTTTGTAACAGGTCAAATACCTGACTGCTATGATTTGATTATTATATATTGGTTATTTATGTGATTGGTTGTCTCCTGATCCACAGTAATAATATTATTATTTGTTTAATCATTAGGGATGAAACCTTCCAATCATTAAGGACATTCAAGGTTCAAGAAAATATAAAATTTGGGAGTAAACAAAAATTATTTTTTTTAATATTGAATATGAATTTGTTTAAAAGATCTTATACTGCACAACGTAATTAAAAAACTTAATTATTGGTTTACCACTTAAACTGAATGAATCATAACAAAAGAATTAACATTTTAATTACTAGTTATATATCTCCTTAAGGAAAACCTCTTTTCACTTTTTGAGGTATTTTGCTATAGGTATTTGGAAGAAGGTACAGGAAAGGTGGATAGTTAACATTTTTTTTAGAATGAATGCAATATGGCTTTTACAGTGAAAAGAAGAACACAGTTCACACTTAACATTGCCGCCACTAGATAAAGAGGTAGTGGCTGCCTCTTGAAAAATTGATCATTACTGCCCAATCCCTGAACTAGGTTTCCATGCATCAGAACCCATCAGGATGGAGTGTGAACGCACAAAGCAACTCCCTAAAAGAGGAAATAAAAAAAAGGGGGTGGGGCGAGAGAAAGGAAATCGGTAAAGAATAATAGAACACTGAGATGGGGACAAGTAAAAGGAACAAATAACATTTAAAGCTAGCAATTTAAGTATTAATGAAGAAAAGCATACTGTTTACAATGTTTTCTAAGACTCATATTCTTAAAATAGTCAATTCAACCCATCTCTATTAATGATGTTTAATTTTCACAAATTATAATTAGGTGTGTGTGTGTGCTGGTATGTGCATATATAAATATATATGCACGCATGTATATATACCTAATTATTATATACATATATATTTATGATAAAAGTTATCTTCTAGCTCTAGCAGATTATAAACAAAAACTTACTTTACGTTTCCAAGATTTAAAATGATAAGTCAACACTAGAATTTTAAGGTGAAAGTCACAACTGTGTTTGATATCAATACTTGCCATAGTTAGAATTCTTAAGTCACACATTTTAGTTTAGACTTTATATCTATAAATTAAGGTTATTATTTAGAGTTCTTGGATAAATCATTAGAAATGGAAAGTAGGAGCACAAGTTACCTCTGAGGGAGTTCAATAGTCTTGAAAACCTAGTATGAAACATAATATTTACACAAGTACAGATTAGTCTTCAAGCTTCCACTGTCACAAACATATTCACCAGGCAGAGGGCAAACATCGTGGCTGTCTCTTGTTTATTGGTCTTTGTTGGGCTGCACAGTTAACTGCCAAGTATTTATTTACTTTTTAGTTTAGTACTATATGGATTGCAACAAATGAACCAGTTAGATTCGGTCAACATTTTATCCTCTGCTTGATTAAGTTGTCTGTAGTGAAGCTTGAATAATAAATAAATATTGCGTGTTTAAAAGATTTTTGAGACTAGTGAACTCTCACAAAGGTAAATTGGGCTTCTATCCATCCAATTTTCAATCGTTTTCAATGAGTTTTAAGTTTTTAATTGTGTAACCAGCTTTAACCTGGATATTGTTAGGGCTTATACTTATAGAATGTAAATAAATTCAAAAACATTTTTTGTTGTTGTGTGTTTTTACATATTGAACAATTGAACACATTAACAAGTATGTTTATCTTTTGGAAGTATACCCACCTCAGTGGCGTAGTTGGCTAACGCGCTAGTCGTGTTGAGCTCGACCGCCGAGGACGGGGAGATCAAGGTTCGAATCTCGGTCGAGTGAACTGGGAGTGGTTTTTCTTATATGGTTTTCCACTCTACCTCCAAGCAAATGCGGGTTCACTTCCTTTAAATTCAACCCTCCCAATTCCTAATCTATTAGCGTAATTAGTACTTAAGCGTATAACCCGGACAGGTAGCAAGACGCGGTGCTAAATATATTATTATTATTATTATTATTATTATTATTATATTTGAGGTATTATCGTAAAGCTTGTTTGAAGCTAAACTCTTACATCTAGTTATTGTGTGCATTGTCTATTGTTAATGACCTGTGAGTACCCCCGTGCACGTTTGCACACAGCGTAGCGATGGGGAACAGAAGACGTGATGTATTTCAACGCCCGCCTCCTTCATCGCCTCCCCTGTAAGTGTGGCCTGGAGCACACCCACATTGGTCAGCGGACAGTCCTTGAAGAAACCTTGCGGCCCCGTACTTCTAGAAGGGACTCTCTTGGGCATGTTCAGGTCCTTCCTCATGTATTCACCTGCAGACCCAGACATACTGGCTCAAATATATTACAGTCACTTTTAGGTACTAGGATAGGGATGGCACGCAAAGACAATATGGGGGGTAGCCGACATGAAAAAATAAACATTTAATACAAATTTTCCCAAACGTATTAGTTTTTGAACTCAATATTTTGACAGCAATGTCATGTCACAATAAACTTTGTGAAGTCAACAGTGAGAAATCATCTTGGATCATAATTAAGGGCATCTTGTGTGCTGTAGAAGACAACAAGTTATGAACTGAACAAAGATATCTAGATTAGCAAAATACATGTTTCTTCTAAGTAAAACTAAAAATATATTATGTAAGTTTTTGATTTTAATTTAGTAAATATCAATGTATTGTTTGTTTTTTCACTGAAGGTGTGTTACTTTAAAAGTTTTTACAAAAATTTATTAAAATTAGTACTGTCTAAGATATTCACTTTTACAAATTTAATAAATATCCCTGCTTTAAAATTTAGGCATTCGACTATTTACAATTTTATTTGAGTTATTCATTGCATTTCATAATATTCAACAAGTTTTTATTTATTATAAAATTTATCAAAAACATTTACTAAACATTTATTTTAAAATGTTAATAAGTGGTGGCAAACTAGACTAGTCAGAAATCCAGCTAGTCCTTAACCCTTTCCTGGCCTTATTATAAGAGCCCAATTCCCCACCATTATCCCCTTTATTTTTAATAACATGAAAATTTGCACATGAGTCTATGCTATAGGCAATA
The DNA here is from genome assembly GCA_033556935.1 of Timema podura. Lineage (NCBI taxonomy): Eukaryota > Metazoa > Arthropoda > Insecta > Phasmatodea > Timematidae > Timema > Timema podura. The sequence continues at coordinate 15,559,380 of JAVRXN010000008.1, forward strand.
ACTTGGGATGTAATTAACATATTACATTAACATTTTTAGAAACAACTTATTATATTAGGGATCACATTTACATTAATAGGAACTACATATTATAGTCCAAACAAATTGTTTAATTAATATTTAAAATTAGTTTTCAACTCCAACTCACCTTTCCTGGTGGTATTCATGAAAACAATCAATTCTGCAGAGGGGCAAGTCATGCAATTATGAATTAAAGGGAATTCAATGTCTGAGCTGTGCCAGTAATCAGATGTTTCTGGCAAATCAAATACATCCATAAAAACCATAATTCCTATGTAGGCCATCATTTCTTCCTCAGTAGTTTTATACCACTCTTGATCCACTTTACCTATTTTTTGTTGACTAAACTTGGAATAGGTATTTATTTGTATTTTTGGCAAAGTGCTGAAAAATGTTATTACCTAACACCAGTTTAATATAACTTAGTTCATTGGAACCTACAGTCAAGTCATGCACAGGACCAGTATTGCCCACATATTCATTTGGAACATCAAACTGTAGCCTGTCAGAAAATGTCAACAAAGGTGGTTGAAAATGCCTCACATCAGCAGCACAATCACTACCCCAATTAAATTGTTTTCCAGATCACCATCACTTATATCAAATAATTCAGGATCTTCATTATCATTATTACACTCAATATCGTTATCATCAGAAATATCAGATTCACTGCCAGATACGTCTTTATTGAGCTCCAAAACAATCATATCATCTTGTAAGGAGGCCATTCTAAAGCAAAACTAACAGTTAAACTAACAACGCTAAGAAAATAATAAATTTAATATGAGATAGACCTCTATATTCAAAAATAACAACTAAATGTATAATAGTTAGCAAACAACCCAACAGATGGCTTAGAGAGCGCCGAAATACAGTGAGCACTTTTGATCGTTAAGGCCGGGAACAGCAAATTAACGGCGAGCGCTTTCAAGCGCTTGGGCCAGGAAAGGGTTAAGTGTACCACTGGTTAGAAAAGTTATGCAATCCCTGTACAAGAATCATGAAATCTTTAAGAGCCCATCTCAAGGGAAATTAGATAGAAAATTATACTCAAACTAAAAAAACTTATCAAAAAGAGGTTTTTCGCATTCTAAAATAAAAAACAGTAACATTGGGATCAGTTTGATAGTTTTCTCATTTTGAATAGTTATTTTTCAATTTATTTTAATTTAAAAGAATAAGGTGAAACAGTTGTTTCACCGTTTTTTAAAGTGAGCTACCTAAAAGTGCACTACAATGGGACAGGCTTTTAAGGCATAATCATTGCCCAAGCCCATAAAAGGTTATAGAGGTGTTCATGGAAGCAACTCAATGACTTGGAAGATAGAATCTGGTTAGGAACAATATTATTGAAAAATTACTTGAGTCTACCAAGGTATAACCCAAAGGTTCTTGAAGGTGGTGCTGCAAAAATATGGAAAAATGTTTGGTTTAAGTCCACAAGTATTTCACCAAAATTAATTTTTTAGTTACCTAATGTTATTAATGTTTCTAAAGTAAATATTTAATCACAAGCCTTTTTATTTCTAGTATATCCTCTAACAAAGGGTTTCCATATTATTATTTTTTTAGCACCTCGTCTTACTACCCGTTTGAGTAATACCCTTATGTACTAACTACACCAATGGTTTTAGGAATGAGCAAGGTTATATTTAGATAAAGTGTACCCACATTTGCATGGAGGAAAAGTGGAAAACCATTTTGTAAAAACTACTCTCAGTACACCTGGCTGAGATGTGTGCTCATGTCGATGTTTATTCCATTGTGTTTATTGTCAATTTACTTTTTCTCTGAAGAAGCTCGCCGTTTTCAGTTGAATTTTTACCAAAATTTTCACCTCTTTATATAAATATATTACGTTTAAGTTAAGATCAAGAGGTGGTGTGTGATCTTAACTTAAAATAACTTTACTAAAGTACTGTACTATTTTTTTAATTTGGATTATTATAAATATATATTTAATTTTTTCACACAAATATTATAATACTACATTCAACTAATCTGTCTGACACCTTAGCTCAGTTGGTAGCGTGTGTGCTTAATAAACTAAGGGTCCCGGGTTCGATTCCCGGCATGGCCGAAAATTTATCAATGATGAAATGTGGGTTTCCCCTTTGACATTGATAAATTGATGGCTGGGGACCGGATGTTGTGCCTGTATTTGTCTTAAGATAGATTATAAGGCATATGAAACTACAACAGGCCTAGACCCAGTAGTAAAAAATATATGGCTTGAATAATAAACGGACCTAAGCCACAAGCTGGAAACAGTAATGGATATTAAGTAAATTTATCTAATCTCTCTGTTTTATCACATATTTTATTTGTTTTATTCTGTTGTTTTTTTGTAAAATATAATATTGATACATATTGCTGATCAATCATTAACTCAGAGAGTGTATAACTCGAGTGGGTAGTAAGACGCGGTGCTAAGTAAAAAAAAAAAAAAATTAACTCAAGAGGTCCAATGAACCAATCTTTATAAGAACCACTGACTAACTTCAGGCAAGGTAACATGATAATTCCAACAGCATTGTTTTGTATTCTACCCGGTGAAATTCCACATAATTTCCAACATCAAATAACTGAACATCGAGTCAAATCTTCAATCAACAGTGAGACATATATTTTTTATATTATACTAGTATTATATCATATTATATCAATCTGTAGCTCACTTTTTTTCACTTATTTTTAAATATATATTAATGCTATTTTCCTATATATAGCAATAACTATTAAAAAAACCACTAATAAAAACTGTAGATGGTATTATCTGTCAGGAAGTGTTGAAATGGCAAGAACATAAACTTTCACTCAAACATGTCACTAGTTGGGAAAGAAAAAGCGGTAAGAAATAATATTAATCCCACCTGCTTCATCAAAACAATATGGTATCCATGTTCCAAATGTAAAGTCGACTCTCTCTCCATGGCGAATGATAAAGATATGTCTGGGTCCTGTGATCGGTTCCAAATCAGGAGCATCGTCAGGTTTATCTAATGGCTATGGAAAGAAAAAAAAATACAAGTTTTAAAATTGATTTTTTTTAGCTCATATGTTTTAATAAAAGAGATATTTTAGGGTTTAATATATGTGATATATATGAGGGGAGGGATACCTAAAGTAAAATTTTAACCCCCTTCCAATTATTAATAATAACAAGGTGGTAACAAGAGGAGAGTATTTTATTTTACAATGAAAAGAATAATACAAGTACAAAGCTTGGTGGAATGTAGGTAAGTTGATAGTGCTTGTTAGGAATGAGTATTGACACCAGCCTATCCTATGATATGGTCTCCTAGATACATTAATAGCTAACAATGCCCAAAATGTATTAAGGAGAACCCCAAGTATACTTATATAGAACACCAAGTTGACACCCAACTTAAATCCCATCTAAACTTTAATTACTTGAAACTAACAATAACGAGACCATACCATTCCAATAGATCAGTGTCCAAACTTCGAGATCCATGTAGTTAAAGAATAAAAACGCTCTGATTGATTTGCAAACGTCATTATGTGGCTTAACGAGATCTTAAATATACAAAGAGTGGGATAAATAATAGATTATACACAAACTTTACTGTATATTATATATATATCTAGCTTGAATTTACAAATTGCTTAACCGGTAAGATGTTTGACAGTACTGAAACAAAATTATATATATATATATATATATATCAACAACTAACAGTATATAGAACATTAACTTGGTGACTCCTAGCCTTGAACCGTTTGACCATTAATAATACAATCATAAACACCTATAATATCAATATGCCCCTACTATCTCAGAAATCGGGTAAAATATTAAATATAACCTAATATCAACCTAGAAAAATTGCAGTTTAAATCTAAATCCTAAACTTAACGTCCCGCAATCACATGATGAATAATATAGTAAAATCTAATTATTGATGTCAGATAACCTGCAGCGTCTTTCCCCCAATAACATGGCCGTAGTAGTAATACAATAAGTGATAATAATAACAAAACGAGCGGTTATATAGCACTGAAAAACCAAACGTCACATGCCTAGAGAGAATGGGAACGAGCGAGAGGGAAGAGTTCGAGAACCTACCAGAGGGCAGAATCACCTGGCGGAATAAACTAGGAGGACGGAAAGGAATGTGGAGAGGAGGGGTACGGAAAGAAGAACAATAGCGAGTAGAATAGTTCGTTGAGCGATTGTCATATGTTTTCTCGGCTGTAGCCTTCCTCCACAAGAGGGGTGTTGGTTCATTCCTCGCTTCAGTCTATCATAACTTGAGGAGAGTGTGGAGGTGGCGGCTTAACGACTACAAATCTGTATCCAAATGGGTCGGAGGGTGAGTTTAACATCACTTCATTGTAAAGCTACATATAACTTGTAACAAAATGCACCCGTATTAGTGAGTAGAAGGGATGAGAAAACCAATGTGTATTTTATTCTAAGTTAAGCCTCTACTGCTTGAGGTTAATTTATTATTTTACATCCATTACTGTTTCCAGCCTGTAGCCCGGTTCAATTTCTATTCAAGCCATATATTTTCCACTGCCGGCTTGCTAAGCCTGTCGTAGCTTCAGCTGCCTTATAATTTATCTTAAGACTAGGACAAGCCCAACATCCATCTCCAGGCCATTAATTCATCACTGTGAAAGGTAAACCACATTTCACCAATGATACATTTTTTGGCCATGTCAGGAATCGAACTCGGGACCCTTAGCTCAGTAGAAAGACACACTACCGACTAAGCTAAGATGTCAGATAGTTTTATTATAAATATAGATTTATTTATTAACATATATATTTCTAGTGCCATGTCTTACTACCCGTCCAGATTATACACTGGTTTATAATAGCTTTGCTGTTGAATATATTAATTTTAAAATATATATTTCTTATATAATTATCACTATAATATGATATGAGTGTACTCCACCTCAACATGGCTCTCGTAAACTGAAGCAGTCTTATCTTCACTCGAGTCGCTGGTTGCGTCTGATGGCTTACTGCTGCTAAGAGGCTCCCCAACCCCTAATGAGGGTGGTTTTTGGAGAGAGGGGGCAACACCACTCCCTTCAATGTCTTGCTCGACTCCCTGCTGACTCAATCCAACTGTTCTGAACAAGCAACAAATTTCATTAATACATTCTCGTTTCAATATTTTTCTCTTTACAATTAATGCCTGTAAATAATTTTACCAGCTCATCTTAACAAGAATCAAAAACAAACCCCACAACCAGAACCCATACCATTATTACTTCACTTATAGAAAAGGTATCAACTTCAAAATCATTTTAATAGTGATGAAGTTTCGACCATCATATTGGAACAATTTTTACTAACAAAGTATTTCTCAGTTTGTTTACTTATTAATATGTTCAAACACATGTTTAGTAAAGAATTAACATAAGGATAGGAAATGAGGAAGATAGTTTAGATAAAATGAACCCACACATTTTTTTGGGGGAAAAAAGGGATGGAAAATGCCATGTAAAATACCATCCTCAGTTACATAGCCATAAGAGCTACGCTCGAGATTTTTCGCCAGCAACTTTAGAGGTCACGTGGTCATAAGTCAAATGATGTATCATTATTAGCATGCTCGAGTCAATGGAAGTTGGTATATACAATTCTTGTACTCATTCGATAGGTCGTGTTATTCGCAACAAGAGATAAGAGTAAACTTTCATACAAATCTAAGCAATCAGCACTGATAAAATGGCCCACCATGTGAATACATGTAGATGTGTCTTGCTTTGCAAGATTTAGAAGAGGCAGAGATTAAATAAAGTGACAATTTAGAGTTCGAAGACGACCAGAAAATTCATGTGATTTGGAAGATAACCAATATGTTAAGCTATTATACTTCTCCAACGCTTTAAAAATAGTTTAATTGAAATATTGGGAACAGATTATGGAAAACTCTTCGCCTTCATCTACCCTTGAAAAAAAAACTGTATTAATATATGTTTCATTGTATATAATGATATATCATGTGCATGTGTATTCATTCTACGCCTATAGTAATTTTTTTTTTAATATATGCAGCACTATCAATTTTTTTAACCTGTGCCTGAGAGAAACTTAGGTAATTATTTTTACAATATTTTTTTATTTTAGATATTTAACATGCACTTTCTAAACGATTATAATTAGCACACAACTTATAAAGTCCTACACCTTAGCTCATGGTATATGTTTGTCTACTGAGCTAAGGGTCCTGAGTTTGATTCTTGGCATGGCCTAAAAATGTATCATTGGTGCAATGTGGGTTTACCTTTTCACAGTGATGAAGTTAACGGCCGGGGAAGGATGTTGTGCCTATCCTAGTCTTAATTTATATCACTATACAGTTGAACTTGGTTATAGCGTCATCGAAGGAGCCAAACAAATTTTTACATTACATCAAAGTGATGTTATAAAAGAGGTACAGACAGAACACTTTTAATAGCTTGTAAGGAAGGACATTTACGATAGATTCATTAATTCAAACTCACGGCATACAACACCTTTTTCCGCCCACTTTCATATGCTCTAATGACACATACTTTTTCTTGAATAGACAGAACTTTTCGTTTTGTACTACAACTTACCATAATTATAAAAAATGTAGGTCTATGTATAAGATACCAAATGACTACACAATGACTACTAAAACTAACCTGAACTTATAAAACACACAAAAAACACCTTGTTTTGAACTTAGCCGCACACATGAGACCATTCCAGCCAGCTCAGTGACAATGAAGGAAATGAAGGAGGGTTAGTCCTCTCTTCATTTTGACCTTGATACGGCCCACAATTCTCACAACCCTCTCCCTGACTTTTTTTTTTCCATTCAGTCTATTATTAGACCAGCCTACTGTATGACCAGTACACTCCGCTTGCTATAAAATACACCTCTGTAGGAATTGGCTTTTTTTCTTCAGTTTTTTTACATGTACGTACATTTAAATACAATTTAAAGAAAAATATCTAATAAGTTTTTGACGCAACAACCGAGTGGTAGTGATGTTAAAACAGAGGTTTTTATAACGTTAATAGATGACAGTTTGACCGGACTGCTGAGAAAAATGACGCTTCGCCCGAGTTGATGGAATAGCCGAGGCTGTTATAATCAAATTTGATTTAAGACATATGAAACTCTGACAGCCCTATCCAGCCGATAGTGAGAAATATATAGCTTGGATGAAAAAAAAAAAAAAGAACCCAGACCACAGGCTGGAAACAGTAATGGATGTAAAGTAAACATGACTTATAAATTAGCATCTAGAACAGACACAACACCCAGACCCTGGCGGTTAATTTATCAATGTGAGAAGGGGAAAAAACCACATTTAGCCCAATGCTAAACTTTTTGACCACGCAAAGAATCAAACCGAGATCCTTAGAGCTTAGTAGATATGCACGCTACCGACTGAGCTAAATGTCGGACAAACTTATGAACAAGGCAAGAGGTATGAAGGTTAACCTAGACCCTGAGTTTGATAGGAAGAACAGTAGCTGGTAGTTACTAAAGTTACTATAGAATTTTCATATTTTCGTATATTGTCATGTTATATGTAGCTGTCACTTTTGATAGATATTATCATACTCATAAAATAACACAAATAATATGGTAAAATGTGATCACTGTTGGCTGAGAAGAAATAAATTTGAATTTTTTAAACTGTTCTTCCAACCAAAATCAAGCTAAACATGAATATTCTCTGCATACAACAAAATGAAGTTTGTGAGGAGAATGTTAGTTGTCACGAGGAGGAACAAGATTAGGAATGAGGTTATCCAGGAAAGAGTGGGGGTACAGGGAGTACATGAGATAGTAGATGAAGAAAGACTGAGATGGTATGGGCATGTAATGAGAATGGAAAAAAGAGAAGATGCCAAAGAAAATTAAGAAATTAAGTAGCTATGTAGGAAAAATACTGCAGGGGAGGCAGAAAAAGAGATGGGAGAGTGTGCATTAAAAATAACTATTTAAACACATGAAGTTTTCTATTTTTTGAACATCTTTATTTTTCACAAATCATGAAAAACTGTTTATTTTTTCTACAAGGAACATGTTAAAAATAGTAATACTAAATAAATATCACACATAAAAAAAATGCAAATGTAATACCCAACTTTAATTAGTGAGTTTCCATAGAATGAAACCTAGGTTAGGGGAATGGGCAGTAACGTTTGATTTTCTTCAAGAGGTAACCATTACTTCTTTGTCCAATAGTAGCGATGTAAAGTGTTGAACTGTGTTATTCTTTAAATTCTTATTAATTATTTGTAGTTAATTCATTTATTGTATCAACTAAATGCTTCCCAATGTATATTACTTCAATGCAACATAATTCACAAAGCCAATGAGATAGTTACTTTTTGTACTTTACTCTTTTCCTCGTGTTTTCTTTCTTAACATATCAAAAGTTCAGTCTTCAAGTGAAATTAAATTTTCTCAGCCGAAAATTCACAAGCCAAATATGCCTCTTTTATTATGCCATTTTTTCACCTCTAAAAAAGTTTTCACTCGAATTCTAGGTTGTTTAACTCCTGTAAAAAGTATGTAAAATGTATTAACAATCATAAATAAAAGTGTGCACAACTTAATATGAACCAATTATTTAACCTACAAATATTAATCCACACATATACAAAAGGCACTTTGCTAGAGTATTAATGACAGCTCAAATACAAAAACCTAAGCCGGTTAATTGAATCAATTCTTTAGCACAGAGAAGTTAAAGTTCAATGTTCATAAGATAAATCTTTTAAAAAAACACTATAAAGTTATTGACCTGCAATTGGGGGCAATTAAAAACGTTACGGTTTTATCGGGATATAATTGCCTCAAGTTGGGCGCCAATTTATAACATTACAGCCCCACGTTGGGCGCCAATTTATAACGTTACAAGGTGACCTGGCAGTCTAGGGGTAAGGTGTCGGACTTCTGTGCTGGGGGTCCGGGTTTCAATCCTAGGTCCCGGCACAGATTTATCTGATTGCCAAACCCTTCCTTCACCTCTGACAAGACACGTATTAATCACAACTTGTGAATGTGTGGGATGTCAGGCCTCCACTGTGGTTTGGATCCCACGTTAAACTGTAGGTCCTTCATTTCATCTCACAATCACCCTACCATTACAAATTAGGTAAGTGCGTATAGCCCGAACGGGTAGTAAGACGTGGTGCTAACAATAATAGCAGCCTTCCCTTCACATGTTTTTAATTGGGGATAGGACCCTTAAACCCTCGAATCCTTAAGGGTATTTGTGATTTGAGGATTCGAGAAAATATCAGATTTCGACTCAAATACTTTAGATTTTTTTCTTTCAATTTTTTCATTAAAATTTATTTTAAAGCTCTAATACATCCTATTAATGGTTCAGAGCCAACACAATTATAGGACAAACTCAACAACTAAGTCCAAACCAGTAATTTAACACTTAACTGTGAGTATGAATATTCTTATGAATGGGTTATAAGGATTTTTTAACATTCAGTTACTATTTCTATTTTCTACTGCTCCATATTGTTTCTATTTACTCTGAGGCTCATAATTTTTGTTTTCCAAGATTTAGATTAATTGTAAATTCAGAAGTTAAGAGCATTTATCATACCAAGCCCAACTCAGCTCCTGGCTCACGCAAGGTATGAAGTTAAAGGGGAAAAAAAGACCAAGATATGCCAGAAATGTACGCAGTGCATTAATATTTAAACGATTACTCAAAATTTTCCATGGAGACGGTAGGGGAGGGTCCTCAGATCCTTAAGTATATGAGATTTGAAGATTCAATAAATTTCAAATTTGAGATTCGAAACAATTAAAACAAAAATTTATTGTCTTTTTGAATGAAATTGTTTAAGAGCTCTAATACTGCTTATCAGTGGGTTAAACCAAACTTAATTATAGTAAAAACTTAAAAAACAGATCCCAGGCTATTAAGCTAACACTTAACTGAATATTAGAGAGCTGCAAGATTCAAAAATATCTCGAAAATTCAAGAAAAAAATCAGGGTTGGGCCGATAAGCCCATTTAAAGATATTGCGGATGCCGATAGTGCCGTTAACCGATGCCGATTTAGTTTTTTTTTCAATACTACAAAAATGTAGAGTGACAATACTGAAAAAACAAGAATTATCTGATTCTGCCACTTTTATACTTTTCATGATGTAATAGGTTTGTTGAATGAAAGTTTGAATTAAAGTTTTAAACATTTAAGTTGGTTAGATATATATACAAAATAACTAATCAACTATTTACAAAAGCGATAAATTGGTACTTTGACATTATGTTTGAACACTCTCTAAGAATTGATCTCGGGGAGTGCTCAGTGAGCAATTGATCAAGCTGATCTTGGAGCGCTTAGTAATCTGCATGCATCCGACGTCGCACACCATAAAGAAAAGGAAAACACATGATTAATGAACGCGATTCTGTGCAGCTAGCCCTTAGAGTACGTAATGACACAATAAGATACGTTATCTTGGATGTATTCGTTGTTTCTGTTGTGTGAATAAGTTATGGTTACGTAAATAAAATATAGTTAAGTTAATTCAGCAAATGGAAAAAATAAGGGATACATAAAATATAAATAACTCAAATCCAAAACAAAAATTATTTAAATAGAAAGAAAAATGCTGTGGCTCGTACTGAAAGATATAGGCAATATTTCATATTAGGTTGGTATACAACTTGTATTCAATTAGAACTATGTTACTTATAGCCATAATATAATGTATTTTTAATTTTTTATAAATCCCCAACAAATAAAATCATACTGGCCCGCCTAATAGTGTTTTTGATAGTGTTTAACTTTGTTACTTGAGAAAATTTTTATCTCTAATATATCTATCAAGTATTTCATAATTTGAAATAAGCCTTAAGGTAAATAAAATTGAATGGCTTGTTTTGTTTAGAATGTTGGTTTGGCTTTTTATTATAAAATAATATAGCAAACGCAGAGTTAAAGAATTTGTGTTATAATGCAAGAGACTGTATTTAAATATTTTTGTTTGAACTATGAATTATATTTTCTTGACTTGAAAATTTAAAATATATCTATAGATTTTGAATTATCGGTGTAAAATATCTGCATGATAAAAAACCGACTATCCTTTGCCATTGTGCCAATATTGGCCGATAAATTGAACCGGTTATTGACATCGGCCCAGCCCTAGAAAAAATATATCTCAATCTAATCATGAAAGTTAAAAATTAATCTTGAAAATTCAAGAACTTAAAAAAAAATTAAATTGAAATAAAGGCCTTAAGGAATTAAAAGAACAAACCAGGAATTTATTATTTCTAATAATACCGCAATAACCCAAATATAGGGCGTATTTCCCCCCAAAAATAGTCTTCGTTAAGACATGTTTTGGTCATGGCAATTGTTTCTCAATATCAAACTTTGACATTATGAACTGTTACATTATAAAATTAAATTATAAATGGTATGCACCACAGCTATCACCATTTTATTAATTGCATTTAAAATGTGTTGAGTTATATATTAAGTGTTTAAATGAACTAAAATATAATCAAAAGTCAAAAAGGAACTTCAGCACCCTATAAACAATGTATTTCATTAAATAAACATAATTAACACTTATCTACTTTCAAAGGATATTTTCTTGTCTCGTTACCACATATCAATATCTTTTCAAATTCTCGTCTTGAATTAAAAAACTGGTTCCCGCACATACCTACTGAATATTTTAATATTATAATGAATGAATTTTAGCAAAGAAATGTTAACATTTAGTTACTATTTCTACTTTCTATTATTCTGTTTATTTCCTATTTCCAATCACAGGGTTTTATCTTGCAAATTCACTATGTGCTAGATTAACTAAATTTGACTAACAAGAGAGGCCCTAGAGATGACACATGCATGGACACACACATACACACACCCATTTCAAAATCTTTTGAATTTCGCATTTTAATCTGAATCATGGAAAAATGTATGCGCATAAGTGAGAGAATATAACTAGACTACTGTATATCTTACTAGAAGAAACAAGACAAATATATCATGCAACATCCAATATTGAATATATTCACTCTCTTTGTTTAAGAATATGGTGCTAGTTGGCATATTCTACTCACGTGTCTATTTTCTTTCAAAGCTCCTAGACATAATTCAAAATTTAAGCAATTTCTTCCCATAGCTTGGCAGCATCTTTGGCAATGGGCTCATGTGTTAGCTTACTACGTTTAATATCTTCATTTCCTTAAACAAAAAAATGTTGGTTGATGAAAAGTAAAGTGACTTTGAAATAACTGATTAGCAATTGAATTTCTTTCTTTTACACTAGATACTTACTTTCAACAAACTCAAGATGAATTAACTTTTGTTCATTTGAAATATTCTTGATAGCAATTCAAAATCCTTACATAAAAAGAGTTGTAGTTTTGAAAGGCAAAATCTTGTAAAATTGTCACTGGCTCATTTAAGCAGAAGTTCAGCTATTTTAAAATCGGCTACCGAAAATGTATTAAAAGGTTTGCGTTCATGGTATCTTAGCAATTCTTTTGTGTACATGGATTGTATAAAAATTAGATTAACAATGGACACACCAATGTACCTTATTGTCCATAGACGAAATACACCACTTGAGCTGATTAGAATATGAGTACAAGATCTACAGCCTAGAACCTCAGCACTCAACACTGACCTCTCTATCAACATCAACCAAGTACACTGTGAATCTCATGCCTTAGACCAGACATGAGAAAAACTTGAGCCGCAACCCGTTTGGGATCTCGAGTTATAAAGAGGTCATTGATTTTTTTTTATGGATGTATTATTATTATATTTAGCACCGCGTCTTACTACCCGTTCGGGTTATACGCTTAAGTACTAATTACGCTAATGGATTAGGAATTGGGAAGGTTGAATTTAGAGGAAGTGAACCCGCATTTTCGTGGAGGGAGAGTGGAAAACCATTTAGGAAAAACCACCCCCAGTTCACCCGACCGAGATTCGAACCTCGATCTCCCCGTCCTCGGCGGTCGAGCTCAACACGACTAGCGCGTTAGCTAACTACGCCACCGAGGCGGGTTTTTATGGATGACTGAGAGCATGTGGAAAACCTCTTTTAGGTTAGGTGCAGCATTTGTAATCCTGTAAACAAATGTTATGTGCAATAATACTACTTTGGATATATACGTATGACAGACATAGAAACATTTATATGGTGCTATAAATGTATTGAAGGCCTCTCTTAAGTGGAAGGAAAATGTTGATTTTATTTACATGGTGGAATGGGATATTTTAAATAAAATAGTACTTTGATGCGGCCGCACCTACAAAATTCCGCAATGACAAGTCTGCAATTGTGCGCTTTATGATTTAATTCCTGTGCAGGCTATCTTCATTTAACTATGCTAATGGGGTAGGTATGACGAAATTAGAATTTAGAGGAAATGTACACTAATTTGTGAAGAGGAAGAGTGGAAGACCACACACAGTATATTTGGTTGGGATTTTAACCTCAACTTCCCCATCAATGGCAAAAAAAACCAAACTTAGTTGATTACTTAGCTGTTAATCTATGTCTGTAATTATTGATCTCTTTGCCCACTCAGATAAGGAGACAGGTAGCCGAACTAGTTAAATTTCTTTAAGAGAGTGTCACAGAGATTATCTAAACTTTTTTTAAAGCCTGCATTGGTGGTCGCATGGTCTAACACATCACTCTAGCATTTTCGAAAGTTTTAGGGAGATTGGGGTTTAAATCCCAGCCAGGTGTAGAACTAAGTTGCACTAAAAATTAGTACAAAAAGTAACTTGAGTTTTTAATTAATGGTAACTAGTGAAAAATATTAAGTATTTAATTAAAGACCGCTAACGAGAAAATTACCTATGAAGGGTCCATGCATCTGATTCTGCTGTCCGCTCTGTATAGTTGGCAGGTAAGTAGCCATCACAGCCTTCAATAAAAAAAATGTAATTGTATATTTAAATACAATAATATGATCATTTATTTCAACTATGCTCCTTGAAGAATTGTTTCAATCTTTTTCTCTTTCCACAAGTAGATAGTCAATAAATGGTTTGTTCTATTATAATTAGATAGAATACATACTTCGGAATTTTAACATAAAGTTGCAAAATAAATTTGTAAAGAATGATAGGACAATTAGTTAGGAACATGTAAATGGAATAACATAAAGGAGAAACATAGGAGATGGACATTGGTGTGAATATATAAAATATATCTCCATGAGGAAAACTTCTTTTCGTTTTATGAGCTAAATTGTATTATATTTGGAAGAGGTACAGGAAAGGTGGATAGAAACATATAAAAGTAACGAACACGATATGGTTTTTACAATTAAAAGAACACAGTTCACATGTTACATACTAATTTGGTTGTTTGGAATATAGTACTAACTAAATCATGGTTTGTGTTAAGGAGAGATAGCCAGCACACTATTTTAAAGACAAGCTTTCATTGCCACAGACAGCTTCTTCAGATTGAGAGGGTACACTGATGCTCTTGGTTGGACTGTAAGGTTGACTGTCAGTATCGACCTGTGTTTGTTTGTTTTTAGTGCTTATCTCTAAACAATTTATATTCCAGTATTAATAGATAAGTGTGCTGACTATCCTTACTCATAAATTATTTCTTTTAGAAAACCAGTAATTTAATGTTAAATATTTTATTATTTAACAAAATTATTGGTCTTGACCAAAGAATGATACCCTATGTGTTTCGTGGACTTAAACTAAATTCATTCATTATCCATTTATGAGAAAACTTTATAATTTTAGCATTTATTAATCCAATATGCAGTGATTTCTTCACCAAAACTGTGTTTTGGTTTTCTAATGAGGAAGTCAAAAAACAAAAGTTGGAAAGAGAAAAATTAGTAAAGAGTTACAGGAAACATTATATAGGAGTATATAGCATTTCAAAATTGAATTTGGGCAAAAACAATAAACATGGTTAGGAAGTGAAAGAAAAAAAAAAGTTCCAAGATTAAATAAAAAATTTGTAATTCACAATCTCAAAATATTCTTAAGCCATCAGGATCAATGGTCCAGACGGACCTGTAAGCCAAGAAGTTCCTTCCACCCAACCATCCGGGGTGGAGTTGAGGGCATCTGCAGTGATGTAAATGTAGTCTCCTATCCTCAGCTCCAGCTCGTCCGACTCCCTGGGGTTGTGAGCGTACAGGACTTTGTGGACCTGTGGAAACAACCGTTCGTCCATAGGATTACACAGGATGGTATAAAAGTAATACACTCTTAGGGGAAGCACTCATTAAGTGCAGAGTGTCCCTGTCAGGCATTCACATTCATCTTTCTATCAATATTTGTTATTCACACCTTACCACCCATCTGCGCTTACTTACTCCATAGCACTAGGAACTAGAAAGTTAATTGTAACACTTACAAAAGTACGCCACCTATCCCTATCTTGAGCTAATTCTATTCAGTCAACCTCATTACACCCTATCCCTATCTTGAGCTAGCTCTGTTCAGTCACATCCATTAACCTATCCTATCTGAGCAGCTTATCCTCCCATCTTCACCCCCTCTTTCAGGTTCATTCTATTGTTATCCTCCCATCTGCGTTTGGGTCTTCACAATGGTATCTTCCCATTGGGTTAGCCATAATACCCTGAACAAGGTTCTAAATTCACCCATTCATGCTGTATGCCCCGCCAACCATAATCTACAAGAATTGATTATCCTAACATGTCTTGTGATGAGTACAGTGTATGTAACTCATCATTAAGTAACCTCCCCCATCCTCCAATATCTAATCCCTTTTTGTACCAAATATCTTCACAAGCACCTTATTTTCTAACACTCTAAATTTATTTTCATCGTGTAAGGTAGAAGACCATGTTAAGCAACCATAGAGAACAACCAGTAATATTATTGTTTTCTATATTCTGAGCTTTAATTCTTTGAACAGACGAGATATTAACAACTTAATGACCAAACCTTAAGACACTTTTAATTACACTTACTAGGGGTTAGAAATAGGAAGTTAGACTTTGGAGGAAAATATACCATATTTGCATGGAAGGAAAGTGGGAAACCATTTTAGTACAAACATATTTAGTACACCCGGCCGATATCCAAACCCCAACCTACCAGTTACCAGCTACCCAGACTAGAAAATGATGTTAGCATTTAGGCTGCATGCTCATTAGTGAGGATGTTTTCAAATTACTTTCAAGAATCAGTGAATAAAAATCTTGAGAGCCTCAGGACTAAGACATCATTCCCTTGTCTGTCTGATATATATTAGTAACAGGGAAGCTGAGGTTTGAATCCCAGTTGGATGTAATGAGGTGGCTTTTCCTTAATGGATACCTGCTTTCCTAAAAAAGACTGATGCCTTTGTCCACATGTCCACTGGTGCAAGTTAAGATTATTAATCAGGTTTTAGTTTATATACAAATATTTCCAATCCTTTTGATGTTAAACTCCTAGTATGAAGCTCCAAGTGGAGATTTATTAGTTTTTAGCGCCACATTTTACTATCCCATTGGGGTTATATGCTAATGATTTTAGGGATTAGGAAGGTTACATTTAGAGGAAGTGTACCCGCATTGTGTGTGTGGAGCCAAGTAGAAACCCATTTTGGAAAACTACCCTCAGTACACCCGATCGAGATTCGAACCTTGATCTCCCTGTCATAAACAATCTAGTCTATTGCGAGAGTAGTGCGTTAGATCATGCAGCCACAGAAGCGGGCATGTACTAGTTAATTACATATCAGTTGTTTGGAAACTTGCTATGTTATGAAGGCGCTAAAAAGGCAATAGCCCAGATGTATTAAGTGTCTTGAAATACATAGATAAATAAATAGTGACACATAAATGAACATCCTCTCTCATCTAGTTAAGTAAATTTAGAACAAAATTTTCAAAAATTAAATTTGAGTAAACCATCCTAAAAGAATTTTTCTCCAAAAATCAAGAAACAGTTTTATTTATCATTTAAAACAATCCCCAATTACCAATTTTGATGAAATTGTTAAGACCGTTTTCAAATAATTTTTTTTTTTTCAAAATCTGTAAGCTATATTTAATTTAAGAGCTTTTAAACTAAAATCATGATTTTTCCTTAAAGGATGAACATATAAAATCAAAATATAAAGAGCGAAGGAAATACATGAAACAGTTTTGACTGTTCAGACAGATGTGGACAGATAAAATTTTAAAACCTACTTTTAAGAGTTTGAAGGGGGAAAAAAAAATCAAACTCCATAATGAGCTTGAGATCAAACATATTTACAGTTAAAATATTTTCTTTAGAATATAATAAACTAAAATCATAAATGGTTTATTAAAATAATAAAGATTATATGACCCTCTTCAGTGGCTGAATGGTATAAGGCATCACTCTATTGTTATACTGGTCTTCTGATGACACGGAGATCGAATGATCGAATCTTGATCGGGTCTAATGAGGGTGATTTTTCCAGATGGTTTCCCACTCTCCTTCCACACAACTATAGTATAGTAGAGGCCTTTACTTTACATCCATTACTGTTTCCAGCCTGTGGCTGGGTCAGCTTTTTATTCAAGCCATATATTTTCCACCACCAGCTTGCTAGGCCTGTCATAGCTTCATATACCTTATAATCTAACGTAAGATTAGGAAAGGCACAACATTCAGTCTCAGGCTGTTAATTTATCACTATGAAAGGGTAAACCCAAATTTCATTAATGATAAATTTTCGGCCATGCTGGGAATCGAAACCTGGGACCATGAGCTCAGTAGCCAGGCATGCTATCAACTGAGCTAAGGTGTCAGGTTAGTATAATATAGGCCTAATATAGTAATTATCATATATACATACAACCTGAACAGGTAGAAAGACGCAGTGATTAAAAAAAATGCTTTGAAATGATTGACCTGTGTTTTGAGTACAGTAATATAAACATTTAAACATGACAAGTTTTACTGTGGTCCTAATCTGTGTCAACAAGGTGTCCTGACTGACCTGTTTACTGGAAACTCGAGCATCCCTTGAGTAGAGACGCACCTCCCACGAAGCGAGAGAGTCCAGCTGAAGCTGTTCCACGAGAAGCTTCAGGGTGGGGAAGTGGGCGGGAGGAAACTGGTATGCTAGAGTCAGGTGGAGGGACTTGACATGGGGCTCCAGGTTTATAGCTAGATACACACACACAAAACAACACAAAATAGCCCCGAGAGCTAAAACATGGGTGGACTTTTAATAATCATAATGTACTAGTATTATTATTTAAATATTCAAGATTTGAGAATTTGAAAGAATAGTACCTATTATCATTAATTTAATTTGCTATCCCAGTCCAATATAATTATCGGACAAACCTAAAAACCAGACCCCAGGCCATTAATTTACCATTTAACTTAACGTATCTTATATTATAACAAAACATATTATCAAGTTGGTTAGGATTTAATATTTTCTTCAGCAACTATAAAATTAATGTGAACAGAATCAAAATTGAATAAAAAAAATTATGTAAGGGGAAGTTAACCTCTTATGTTAAACATGTTTTATAAAATTTGGATTTGACATTTGCAGGTAAAATGAAGACTCAAATCAGTAAAAAAAAGTGGATTCAGCCCATTTGTATTAAAATATTTTAAATATTTTTTTTCTCAAAAATCTATATAATATGTTAGTTATATTAATATATTAATTCATGTGTATCACCAAATGATATGTGATGGTTATCCACAGGTTCATTCCTGATAGCCGAATCAAATTAAATTAAGTTAAAAATGACAACCTGGACACAGGAATCAAACTCAGGAGTTTTGGCTATGCACGCCACAACTAAGTCATCTTGGTTTGTCATGTATTCCAGCTATCCCATAGAGAATCGATACACTGGCAATTAGTGAAGGATGACCCTGAATATGATATAAACCAGAATAGCTCAGTGGTAGAACATTGGCGTACAAAGCCAAAGGTCCTGGGTTCAATTTCCATATCCAAGTTATCATTGAACTATATTAATGTGTTATCATGTTTTTATTTTCATAAAAATGCATTTTGATTATAAATGAAAATATATTATTATTAAAGTTTAAAGGCCCGTCGACACAATGAGGTCATTAGGGCATTTTACGATTTAAAAAACATAGTAAAATCCTTATAGGGAAAATATATGATAAATAATTCACGTGTCGGAAAAGAAAGGTGATAAAACAAGATAAAAACCATACAAAAAACTAGAATTTGTATACAAATGTAAAAAGGATAAAAATCTCAAAATGAAAGAAAAAACTTTGATACATTCCATTAGGAGTGCTCAAATGGGGTATTAGTACAAATTGAGTGATACACCTGCTAAAAAAAACACAGGTGTATAAACTACATTAAAAATACACAACAAACATATATTTTAACACATTAAAAGCAAAAGTGAAAATAACTTTGTTCTAAAACAACTGTTATTAAAAAAATACCTATAATAAAATAACAATACAACAACAATAAGTAAATATAGTATTTAAAACCATGCTTAAAATTCAAAAGCTGCCAAAAAACTTAAGCCAAACAACAAAGAAAAATATAAAAATTACTACAAATCAGCCTCATTAGGGAGGAATTCATTTCACAAAACAATGTTTGTTTTATAATAATTAAAAACAACTAGTTGAAGTTTTATCAAGGAATGAAAAAATAAATTCATAGTAGGCCTACATCCCACTCCACAAATAAAACCTAAATTAGGTAGGTGGTACAGCTTGAACAAGAAGATGCATTGTATCCTACTTTCAAAAACAGTGGAATTAAGGTTTATACCAATGAATTATATAATCTTTTTAATGTATTTAAAAAAATACAATATTGAAAGGTAGTTATTTTAAAGTGAAAAAAATTATTCCAGTTTGATTCTTGTCAAATGAAAAATGCAGAAAAAAGCACTTTGATAAATTTTCTAGTCTGAGCACAATCTTGTCTCCAATGTTGGTTGTGAAACGGATGCTTTAAGAAAAATGTGAGGAGCTTTTGAGAGACTTTACAGTAGGAACACTGAAGGAAGGACAGTATGTGACGTTTACAAAAGTTATAAAAACTATTTTAATATATTCATATGTCAAGTCATGTGATCTGCAGCTATTCCTTAAGATAGGCAATACAATGCTTGTAGGATATTTCTAATAATATATCAAAATGTTAGTAATATTAACCACAAAAAAAGTTTGTATTTCTTAAAAGAACTTTCCTACTGTGTTCTTGATGTAGCTGGACCTCACCTAGTATTTGAAGAAAAGATATTAGTTAGTCAAATTTTATTTAGTGTAACATAAAGCAGTGGTCGATAACCCGATTTTATCTGGCCCGCTAAAGATTTAGTAAGCAAACAATTGTGTTCATAAAAATAGACTAATAAATAATTAACTATGAGAAGGTTAAAGTTGAAATTTTTTGCTTGATATTTTTTTCAAACCAGCTCATCAAATTTAATTTTACACCCATATGGCCTGTGATATAAAAGAGTTTGCTGACCCTCGATATAAAGCATGCATTATGAAACTAAGTTGAAAGCCAAAACATTGTAAGCATATTTGAAATAAAACATCAAGTCAGGCATGTTCTCATGCTTAGGTTTACCAGATGTGCAACAAAGATTTGACATGTCCACCTTTTTAAACTGGGTATGTTTTTATATATCAACCAATTTCTTACTATATTAGAAAATTCTAGAACTTTTTTTTTCAAATAAAATATCTTCCATAATAGACTCCGGATTAGTCGTGCATGGGTTATCCAGTTTGTATCTAATCAATACGGCCGTTCATCTCTGCCTTCCCCCCCTCCAAAGTTTTCAAACAAATTGTGAAGTTCAGAAGGGTCAATGTTGGCCTTTAAGTCTGCCAAAAACACACTTTTTAAAAAAAATAAACTTATATATCCTCCAATAGCCCTGATAATCAAGTATTTTACTGGAATTAAGTTGTAACATTTTTATTTATGATGACTGAGCAGAGAGATATTAGTTTCATATAACCATACATAAAACAATGTTCATCAATCGTCACTACCTCTCCATCACTATCTTTCTACCTGTCTGGTCTATCTGAATATGTTTATTAATGTGGTAGGGTTGAGGAAGGTGAAATCTGTGTGACAGAAGAGTGGTAAATTATTTAGGAACCACGCCCCCTCCCCCCTTTTCAGAAAAGCTGGACAGAATTTGAATTTCGACATCCCTGCCATCTATAAACCAAACTAGATGAGAGTGACGCCAATGATATGAGTGGCAGATAGTTTCAATTTTGAAAGACGTTAAATTAAATGTAGTAGCCTTTTTTTTTATAAATGTTTGTTAGTCTACTTAGTTTATTTTTATATATATGGCAGGCCTATAACCTAAACTCTAAAAAGTTCTTCAGATAACAATTCGACTATACATGACCTGATATGGCTCTGTACTGCTTCTCAAAGAGATTACATGTGTTTGAACAAGAGGTGTTGAGGATTACATGCCGAAATATTGCTTTCTGTTATTTTAGAAATGTAGTTGGTTGTTTTCCTATCATCATAATTATTAATATTCCACTCCAGCGAGATGGGGGTGAATACAAACAAGACTCCTTCATGCAATTCTGTCATGCCACAGCTTTTCCTCCAGTATCTTCTTCCGCTGTGGATCCTTTATGGCTAGGTCTTCTTCCTCCTGTTTTGGTCTCTTCACCCCCCCTCCCAAACCTTTCCAAGACATTCCCATGGTGTTATGTCACTTCCAGTAGGTCAGTTACACTTAATGCATAAACCTGAAAAGTTAGTAAGACGCGGTGCTAAAAAAAACATAGCTGTTGTAATCCTATTTTTAGATGTATTTCATTTGTGATCGTTTTGCATCTGGTTTTATGAACACTTCTTTGGAGTAATTTCATTTCAACTGCTTGTATTCAGCTGTTGTCTCTCCTAGTCAGGGTTGCTGCTTCCAGTCTGTAAGCTATGATGGGCAGCAGGTATGTTTTATTTAGAGTTAATTTGGATATTTTTAGGGGAGCTCTCATCCCATACAAGTTGTCAAGAACAACTGTAGAAATTTGCAGTCGTATTGAACCTGCGGCCAATCTCTCAGGTAATTTTGATTTGTCCTTTGAGATTACACCGCCAAGATACTTGAAGTTTTTTTTTACATTTTCATGGTCTCCCATTTTAGTTTGACTACTTCATTTATTATGCTCACTGCCTGGCACACTGTATTTGGTTAACTTATTTTTAATCCAAAATTGTAGAATTCGTTCCTCCGCCAATCTAGTTTCCTTTGTACTTCCCCTCTGACTCAGCCCTTATCATTAATCATCCACAAACCCCAGGGTCTGTCCTCATGTCAATTTCATTAATAAAGAAAAATCAACACATATTGTTTTTGAATAAATATAATAGTCTGCCATTTGTTTTGAAGGTTTTCGCGGCAGTTTTGGTTTTTGAGTTAGAATTATTTATGGGTTTTAGCCAAACAAATTATTTCCAACATTTTGGCTCTCTGGAAATAATTTTGTTGATAAGAGTTTGAGCCCAGAAATAGTGTTACTAGTAATAACAGAGAGCAAATTTAAAACACACTATTTTATGTGTATTCATGTCTAAGTTCAGATATCTGGTAACCCTGCTCATGCTTGACAGAAATGTGTGACCTTACATCTGAATCCACGCACATAGCGCTCGGTAGCCGTAGTGCACCAGGGAAAACAGGCTGATAATGCGTCCAGGTGTTCGTAATTATCATTTATTACTGGAAAAACCAACCAACTCAACTGTCAACATGTTTAGTATATGTCAATTGTAAATGCATAATATGAATAGCTTACAAAGTTGGAATCCAATGTATTTTCGTTAACTCAGCATTGGCACACTTGGAACTATCCTCATTCTGGGAGAATGCTGGTGCATTTCCTTAAAATTTAACTTTCTTCCCTTAGGCTTGGTTTAACCATACTTAACACCTTAAAGCCAGCAAATTGGCGCTAGAAAGTATTTAAAATATATTGTAAGACAAATTAAAAATAGTTATTTTAGATATTTCTTAGAAACTAAAAAAAGTCATAGAAAATTAATAAACAATATGCCTTGTCTTACTTGCGTTGGAGACCTCCTTGACGTACTGCATGGCAATCCTCTTGAGTATGTCTGCGTGCTCCTCAGCGACAAATACCCCCATGAAGTTCTGAGACACGTACGTCTCCAGTTTGAGAGGTTCCTCCAAGTTTACTCTCTGTAGTTCCACTACATGTTTCAGTGTCCGTGCCAACTGTTGGGAGCATTCATCGGGGGCCTGTAAATATAGCATCAGCACTTAGATTTTGACCTAACTATGGGAAACACTCATCAGGGGGCTGTGAATATAGCACTACAACTTAGATTTTTACCCAACTATAGTAAACACTTGTCACGAGCCTGTGAATATAACACTAAAAGTTATATTTTGATCCAACTGTATGAAACATTCGTCAGGGGCCTGTAAATATAGCATCAGCACTTAGATTTTAACCTAACTATGGGAAACACTCATCAGGGGGCTGTGAATATAGCACTACAACTTAGATTTTTACCCAACTATAGTAAACACTTGTCACGAGCCTGTGAATATAACACTAAAAGTTATATTTTGACCCAAATGTATGAAACACTCATCAGGGGCCTGCAAATTTAACACCAACAATTTAATTTTGATCCAATTGTGTGTTAGTTTGAAACACCGCTTAGAAGCTAGCCTAGTAGACTTTAATGCCAATAGATATTTTAAGATGTTAGATTCACAACATACTGGATTGCCAGTGACTGGGAGGTCAAGGTTTTAATTTTGTCTTGGTGTATTAGAGGATGATTTTCTACATGTAGTTTATCGGTGTAGTTTTTCCATTCCTACACCAAGCATATGTGGTCACACTCCCTCTTAACTACATTTTCTAAAGCTACCCAATAAATTAAGCTTTTGATAACCTTGGTGCTTATTGTGGAGTCGAATAATAATAAAAAAAATTAATCCTTTGTAATAAAGTAATAAATGACCACCCGCCTTGGTGGCGTAGTTGGCTAACGCGCTAGTCGTGTTGAGCCAGACCACCGAGGACGGGGAGATCGAGGTTCAAATCTCGGTCGGGTGAACTGGAGGTGGTTTTTCCTAAATGGTTTTCCACTCTCCCTCCACGCAAATGCGGGTTCACTTCCTCTAGATTCAACCTTCCCAATTCCTCATCCATTAGTGTAATTAGTACTTAAGCGTATAACCCGAACGGGTAGTAAGACGCGGTGCTAAATAATAATAATAATAAATGACCTCCTGTGCACCAGGTCTTTGGGCAGTCATATTCTAATACCATCATAGACTCAAAGTGAAGGGTATAGCACGCACTGTACTCGTGGCTCGTGGTGACTAGAACCAGGAGGTTCTTGTGTGAATAGTGGATAACCTGAGAACAGGTAATAAGAGCCGGTGATTAAAAAAAATATGTTAGAATCTCATTAAGATCAAAAATGTAATATTTCTCTTGTATTAAGCCAGACAACACATGTGTGATTCAAATGTTTTAATTATCAAAGTTCTAGATGGTAACATCCTACTGTATTAAAGATCTTGTTTTTTTTCAAATAGGTACGTTTTACATCAAAGTTATTAATAGAATTATCTGTTCTAAGGGACCAAGAGGAGGAAAGTTGTTTAAGGAAAGTACACTTGTAAATTAGCATAGAGACTGAGAGGGTATGGGAAAACCACAGTGATATATCACTTTAGTGGAAAACTTTGTTTAAGGAAAGTGCATTAGTAAATTATCATGAGAGGGTATGGGGAAATCCAGTTATAAATCCCAAGTGGAAAACCTCCCTCCAACACAGGTGGAAAAACCCCCCCTCCATCACAAGTGGAAAAACTTCCTCCACACAACCAGCCAAGATTTAAACATTGACTCCCCCTTTGCCAATCTATTGTGAGATTGACACCTTATACTACGAGTCCACCTGTGTGAGCCACTGTTAAATACAATACGATAGTAATTAAAAAATTTTTTTGCTCATTGACAAACCTTTTGGAGAATAGATTAAATCACAATTTTTGGTGGCCACATGGTCAAAGGTGTCACTCTTGCAATATACTAGACTGCTGATGACGGGTAGATCTGGGCCTGGCGTGGCTTCATATGCCTTATAATCTAACTTAAGGCTAGGAAAGGCACAACATCCAGTCCCCGGCAGTTATTTCATCACTGTTAAAGAGTAATCCCACATTTCACCAATGATAATTTTTTTGGCTATGTCAGGAATCAAACCCAGGACCCTTAGCTCATTAGACAGTCACGCTACTGCCTGAGCTAAGGTGTCGATTGCTAAAATAAATAATATATATATATAATTATTGTAAAGTAAATGACATTTATTAAAGTTCACTAGTATATATTTAACTTCCAGCTGTCAAAAAATGAGATCTGATCAACACATTAAAAACTGTAGGTTTGTAAATGCATAAATGGAGAGATAGTAGCTTTTAAGCTGTCATAAAGTTTTTTACTTGGGTTTTTAAAGTGTATTAATGCTCCGATAATGTTTTAAAAATATGTTCAACAAACTTCATTTTAGAAGTAGACTTTATTGATGCTATTAAAATGTTTGTTATGTTAAAAATAAGTCAATACCTTGAAAAAAGATACCAGCGTTATGTGTGGCATGAAGTTATGTGCGCCATTCCATCCACACTGAGTTTGTGACTGTTCCCAAAAAGATTGCAGCTGTTCCAAGAGAGGCCCTGTGGGGCATGCATAAAGGATATACTCCCGAGGAGAGTTGTCATCTAACGTAGGGTCGTTAACATGAGCCAATAACCAATCAGATGCTAGCTGAACTCCTCTGTTCCCTGTTGCTGCAAGAGCCTTTTCCCTGGAAAGCATGTTGGGTACCCGTTAGTGTTTTGGCAGCCATGGCATAGACAAGTGGGCTATAAAAATTGAACTAGCATGTTTTATCACAATCCAGCAGACCAAATACAATGTGTTTTTGCATTCTATGGTTTCTGACACACTTTCTATGTAAATTATTTATTAATTATTATTTAGCACCGCGTCTTACTACCCGTTCGGGTTATACGCTTAAGTACTAATTACGCTAATGGATTAGGAATTGGGAAGGTTGAATAGAGAAAGTGAACCCACATTTGCGTGGAGGGAGAGTGGAAAACCATTTAGGAAAAACCACCCCCAGTTCACCCGACCGAGATTCGAACCTCGATCTCCCCGTCCTCGGCAGTCGGGCTCAACACGACTAGCGTGTTAGCCAACTACGCCACCGAGGCGGGTTTCTATGTAAATGTTGGTGCATTTCTTTAAGATGCCCCTTCTTAATTTTGTATATTTAATTAATGTATTTAGATTAGGCCACAAACAGTTTGAGCTAGCAGCACGTGTTAAACTTACTACCTATATTATAAAAATTACTTCTTAAACTTTGAGAACATATTCCATTTTTGAGGAGTGGATTTTATTCACAAATCAATTCAATTAGGTAACTTAAAATATATAACTTATTTAAGTACAATGCTTCTAATAACACTAGATATTTAATATTTTAAATAAAAATTATTCCTAATGTTCAAGCTATTTATTCAAATCTAAATGAAAATGAATTTAGTTTAAATGTCGGTGAAAGAGAGGGGGCTATTACATTTGAGAACTGGATTTCAGAAACATGTTTATTTGTATTACATCACTCCAAATTATTATTTTTAATCAAAACAGAAACAATTTGATGCATTCCCATATTTAGATCGTTTACTGTATTTTGACTAAGATTGCACACTATAATACTGTAGGACCTACTCACTCGCTCCATATTGGTCCTATTCCATTCCTTTTTCTTTTAATGTTTTTGATTACCTAACAAAGAATAAATGAAAATTCCCAAAAATATTTTCTTGTTTGTATGTTCATGAATGGAAGGTAAGGCACTTTTTTTTAGCATAGGTTAGTTTATAGTTTATAATTATAAACATAAGGCCTATCGTCTCTGTCAAATATGTGTCCTAGTGTCACATTTTAGGTTTCCCCTTGTGGGTGTATATTGAGGTATTCAAGCAATGTTAAACAATATTTTGTTAATCACATGGGTGAGAAAGGCTAGGCCCAGTCTACATTAATTTTTTTTGTCACCACATTTCACTGCCTGTTCAGGCTATACACCCATTTAGAGAAAAAAAACTCTCAGTAAACCTGACCGGGATTCGAACCCCTATCTCCCTGTCTCCTGCAGGCCAGTTTAACACGAAAGTGACGCCTTAAACCATTTGGCCACTGAAGCGGGTCTTACATTATTAATTGTATAGGAACATACAATTACCTAATCCTAATATGAATATGTCCCAATTTTTTTTTATTGTGAACAATAATACATTCTTAGAATATTTAATTACATAAAAAACATTTTACTGAAATACAGGCTAAACGTACTAGACCCGCTTATTGGTTAAAGGTTAGCATTTTAAACTAGTTTCTATGATTGCAAAATAGGACGTATTTTGGGGGAATTTAGGAAATAAAGTTAGAAATTTTTACCATATTATGAAAATAATATATTTTTGATCATAGTATAGTTCGTCAAATGGGGATATTTTTAAATAACCTTACAGTAAGCCACTATAGGAAGAAGGTGACACTTATGTCAAAGTATGGTGAGGGTCGTGATGTGTTATCATTTGAAACTAAAATAATTATAGTAAAGCTTACGCTCTATGCTTTGGAAATCCCATCTGCAATAATATTTGTAGTGGTGACAAATGTTGTTTCGATAACTTAGTAGGCGTGGGATTTTTTCTAGGTGGTAAAGTTGCCATTTTGGATTTGATACTACTCGTGTCAGTATTTTTCAACAAACGTAGTCGTTCACCAATTCATCTTTAATTCATTTAATGATGTTTCAAATTATACATCTATAAATTTAATAATTATTTAAAAAACTATAAATGAATTATTATTAATTTTATTATTTAAAAGTATCATTGTTGTATTTTTGTAAAATAGGTCTAATGTCATAATAATTATTATACAATTATTGTTGAAACGAATTTGAAGTTTGGTTCCGGTTAGAAATGGCAGGTGTTTTGTTTGAAGATATTTTTAATGTGAAAGAATTGACCCAGAAGGAAAAAAGTTCGACAGAGGTGAGTAAAATTAACCTCATATATTATTATAACTAAATATGACTAGTTTACTTTGTGTATTTCCGTTTAATCATACATTATATTCATGGCGTGACATAACCTATAAATGCCGGCTCGTATTGGACCCAACATCAAATGACAGCTAGTAATATGGCATTCCGTAGTTTTCGTTTGATGCCATTATTCGTAAAGTTGTATCAAACAAATAGATTTGAATGCCATTTAACCTTAAACTTTATATCTTTAAAACAGCATGTTGCTATTTTCGCCACAATCAATGTTGACATAAATGATGCAGGATAGCCAACCTTTCAACGATGTGGCCAAAACATAGAATCGGGAAATCTGACAAAAACGGGTTCTCACAGTTTATTTTATTAGGTGCCCACCCATATTTTACACACCTGCAGAATTGAACAGATAATATATTTGTATCTCCAAATTTTATTTCATTTTCTTCTTACATATAAAAAATCCTTGCTTGCTTATTGGTATATGGAAGGTCACAGAGCACCTTGAGTCTCAAAGGAGTTGATTAATTAATTATGCCCTATTGTTTTCATTTTCCAGGTACTTTTCATGTCAAGGCGGCTCTTTATCATGATCAATCAATTTATTTAACACCAGTCCCCTGAAGATTCACAGGCCTAATCATTTAAAAATATGTATGATAAATAAAATGTTTGTACTTAGCCTTTAATTTTTTTCATTTATACATAGTGCTAAGATAGAGGGGGAGGGGGAACACTTCAAAATACCTGAACGCAGGATTTAAACCTTAGCCTCCCTATCAGGAGCAAATTGAGCAAGATGAGACTAAACTCTTTGTCCACTAGTGAGGGAATTTAAAAAAAATGTATACTATATTACCTATGTAACTTAGGCACCCACTTCGGTGGCTGCATGGTAGACCTGCTGAGTGTGATTTTCCCTAAATAGTTGTCCACATTCCTTTGACACAAATGCTAGTACACATCCTCTAAATTCAACCTTCTTAATCCTTAACACATTAGTTTAATTAGCATGGAAAATACACATCGCAGGTGCCTCATTCATCCTTTTTATTGCAAGCTAATTTAGTATTGCTATGACTTAAATATGTTATTAAACAGTTCATTTACTGTATTTATGATAATTCAAACAAGACTCTGGTAATCACAAAGTACTTGGGGGGGTGTTCTTTTTAGGTCTTAGTTAGTAATTTGAAATAATCTCTTGATAAGTCATCATTATCAACAACAGTTTCCAGCCTGTGGCCGAGTCATTTTAGTAAAAAAAAACCTCTATTTTTCCACCATTCTTCCTTTCTTCTCCTCTCACTACCACATTTTCTCTCATCTGCTCCTCTAATATTTTTCTTGGTCTCCCTTGCGGTCTTGATAAAAAATTTAAAGCTGTTCAGTATTAAAATAGATATAAGAACAAAATTTTTAATTTGTTCTATTTTTACAGTATACTATAAAGTCACCATTAACTTAATCATATATAAGTATTCAAAAAAAAAATTTTCAGCAAAAACAAGACATTTTGGCTAAATGCTGTTGACCAATTTCACCTTAATTCCCCCCCCCCAGGCCTATTTATAAGAGTATTTAGTTCAAAAACTAAAAGGATTGTATAAAAAAAAAATTTTTTTTCCATGTAGCCTACATTACTTTGTAAACTAATTGATATAGTCAGCCAAAGACTTACAACCAACAATTCCAGAATAGAAATCAACACCCAAGAGTTAAGCTTTATATTACTTCACGTCTTAAAATGCATTAAAAAAATGGACATTAAATATTTTTCTAATGCAAACTTTTGCAAACAAAATATTGAATTCACATTTGATACGAATTGTCAGTGCCGTCGAAGAGCCACTAAGGGCCTGGGGGCAAATAATTTTGTCGGGCCCCCTTTCCATTACTCTAATGCACAAACTTTTCAGACCCCTCACAATCCTCAAATAAGGAACCTCAAAGATGTACACTTTTCTGAGATTATATTGTTATCTAAATAGCAAAACTAGTAGCCTACATAATTTTTAACAACGATTTTAAGAAAATTATTTCAGAAAATTCTCCCAGGACAACTTAATAACCATCCAACTATGCACGATAATTTTTCAGAAATACAAAGAACTTACACACATTTTAAATTAATTGAAAAGTGTTAGTGTTAACTTTCAACTAAATGGCTTACCTTTTGATTCTTTGTTTGTATGTTTTATTTCTCAGGTTCTCTTTTTTAAATTTGAAAATTTAGCTAAGACTTAACAAATTAGAATATAATTGAGTAATTTAAAATTCTATCAGTGAACATTTGAATGGCGGAGTCAAAATTCAATGTCAGTGCAAGTCTTGATTCATTGGATAGTGTTCCGAGATCATTTAGTCTTTGTTGACCCATTGTTGGTCTCAAGCAGTTCTTTTATTCTGATAAGCTCACTAGAAAGATCGTTGAGCAACAGAAACTGGGAGTGTGCAGAATCTGGCAAAGCACTGCATTTGGATGAATTTTCAATATTGAGTTCTGTTATTTTGTTGAGCAGTTTTAGGGACTGCAGAGTAGATTTAGAAATGTTTGTCTTGTGTATCACTATAAGATACTTGGTTGCTTCCATTAGGTCACCATCATTTCAATAGCCTTAACGGCGTGTTTATGGCTCGTCTACTCAAGTTTAAATAGTGGCAATTAGTGTACTTAATTAAAATTTCATATTATATTGTACTTTTCTTCCATTTCGCTTAAACGTTTATATTTTCATTAAAAATGAGAAGGAAAATTTCTCAAAACCGAGCTGGGCCCCGGGGATTTTAGCCCCCCTTTGGTGGGCCTGCAAATTATATGTACTTTACAAATTAATTTAACTATGGTGCCTTTGTTGAAAAATGACATATGAATATACATTGAACTTTGATAACTCAAGTCATTGAACAGTAATGAGCTAATCACAAAATACTGTTTTTGATCACATGTCCACACATCATTTTTAAATTTATAATTGAGAAATTATTTGTAAAAAAACTTAGCTTGAAAGTAAAAGAGAAAATATAAATACTAGTTGAGCTTAGCTTGGATTGGGTATGAATGTCACTACCTATTTTATTATTTTAAAATATGTACTACGTTTCATTCCATTCCAATGAATGTACAAAATTTATTTTAATTTTTATTTAACTAATCTAGCCACTATTTTTTTAGAATTGTTGACAGTTCTACCCTGCTAATATTTATATTTTATAACAACAATAATAAAAAAATTATTACAATTTTTTTTAGCACTGTTTCTTACTACCGATTTGAGTTATACGTCTATTTATTAATTACACAATTGGTTTTATAGATTAGGAATGTTATATTTAGAGGAAGTGTACCTTCATTTGCATATAGGAAGAGTGGTAAACTCTTTTGAAAAATCCACCTTCAGCACACTTGACCGAAATTCGAACCTAGATTTCCCTGTCATTGGCAGTCGTCTAATGCAAAGTAGCACGTCAGACCTCCCAATCACAAAGGTTTTTTTTTTTACTTATGTTTTCTTGGTAAATCATTATCTATAAAGCATTTTGTTTGAAATTATATATGCACAATACTTACACACTAACTTTAGCTAAGACAGTAAACTACATACTACACATTCAGCCCTGGCACCTAAATATTTAGCTTACTAATTGAATAGCAAGAGATATAAACAAACTAAGATTAGGAGAATATGTTTAATACCACACACCCATATTAAGCATAAAAAAAATTGATAGTAATAAGAACGAACCTGTATACAAATATTAGTTATATTATTCATCAATATCAAGAATCGAACCAAGGTCCCCAAGGCCTGTGGTCGACCACCCTAATCACAGGGGTGGGTCTTTTACTGCTTCTGCTGTGATAAGAGGTTGGTTGACCCAGGAATTTAGCTGGTGCTATCTCTCAGAGCCGGTCCCTGGTGTGCAGTAGAATTCTAGAGAAGGGGCAGCAGCAGAGCGCGAGGGGTGTACTTCGCCCAGACCACCTTCCACAAACCTGTCACTTCTTATTAATGGCCCTCAATCTATAATACACTCCACGCAACTCATTGCATGACCCTTGGTCATAGATAAGGTAGGGCCTATACACCTGACCCACAAACTCCAGGTTAAAATGGCTGCGCTCCTTGGGATCGCTGTATCGCTGGGTTCCATCAAGGGACATTAAAAAAAAGAAG
Source organism: Timema podura (assembly GCA_033556935.1). Classification (NCBI taxonomy): domain Eukaryota; kingdom Metazoa; phylum Arthropoda; class Insecta; order Phasmatodea; family Timematidae; genus Timema; species Timema podura. The sequence goes on from JAVRXN010000008.1 coordinate 15,591,712, forward strand.
CTAATTTTAAACGTGGTTTCGCTATCTAGAGAAGTGGACAAACATCTTCGCGAGTCAATCGGCCGGCTTCCACAAAGCTAGGTTCAGGTATTGACCCAACCCCTCTTCACATAATCCTACCTCACAAAGAACTTACGATTTAATGGCCCCTTTATGTCGAACATATTAAATGTGAGTCGTTTGACAACTGCACATTTGGAAGTTCTTTTATCACTGAGGTAGGTCTAGGGGTAAGGTGTCAGACTTCTGTGCAGAAGGTCCGGGTTTCAATCCTCGGTATCGGCACAGATTTATCTGATTGCCAAACCCTTCCTTCACCTCTGACAAGACGTGTATTAATCATAACTTGTGAATGTGAGGAATGCCAGGCCTCCCCGTGGCTCGGATCCCACGTTAAACTGTAGGTCCTCCATTTCATCTCACAATCACCCTACCATTGCACATTAGCGTAAGTGCGTATAACCCGAACGGGTTAGTAAGACGCGGTGCTTAATAATAATAATAATAATAATAATAATAATAAATAATAATAATATTTTATCACTGAGCGTTGACACTAGCGAACCCCAGTGTTGATGGACTCAACCTGGCGCAGAGAAACTCCATATGGCAGGTTATACGTCGCCTAGTGGTGCCTCGGCATCCTGACCTTTTAACAGATTTAGAACACCAGTGTAAATCTTACGTGCGTTTGAGCTTGCTTATTCTAACAATTTAAAAAAAAATAGTCATCCCTGTTTCTGTATATCTCCACGCCTTACAACCCGTCCGGGCGTTTCACATATTTATGCCAAAATGGGGATGAAAGGGGAAGTTAGAATTTAAATCACATGTACCCACATAATATATGTGAGATGTAATTTAGTAAATCCGGCCGGTATTAAAACCCCGATATCCTCGTCACTGTCGAATCAGTATATCGCGAGTAAGAAGCCGTAAACCGCGTGACCACTATTATATTTTACTAGAGTGTGGATTATGAAGCCATGACTTGGCTTTTGTTCCATTACGATTCAAAATAAACTCTGCCGAGAAAGAAATTGTGCAGCGGTTAGACGAAGGTTTGTTTCTAAGTGGTTGGCGGTATGGTCTAAGCGAATAGGAGGGATCATTGGATGATGGCCTTTATCATCCTACTATTCAAAGTTGAAATTTTTAAACCTATTTATGGACAAATTCGATTAAAAAACAATATTATTTTAGTGATGATTTACAATATTATGTAATTGGTTTTATTTTATTTTACTTGATGTCTTGCAATTATGAAATTTTGACATATATATATTTAAGTAAAAGTGTGATGCTTTCTATGTCCTATTAGACTATTTTCTGCTTAACAGTATTGTTTTTTGAGATGACGCTTCCAATGTATTTGAATTTGGAATCTGATTCGAAATCATTCTTCTCCAAAAGGATGTTTGAACGTAATCCTTTTCTTTTGAAGTTATTTACACTGTCCTGGTTTTACTGGTATGGAATACATACCCCCAGACCTCCCGGTATGAGTCCCTGGTTAAATATGTGCCGTTCGGCCCCCCCTGAATCAAAATTATGAATCCTGCCTATGCTGGCTGGGTACGTATCAGGTATCAAGCGCGTTTTGATTTGTGATAAATTAGTTTCCAAGTATTTTGCTGATATCTGTGTGTTTAGAAAGTGCGCGGTTAAACCCCAATAAATGAATCTACATAATATATTACCCAATGAAATGGGTAGTATGTTAGATGTGTTTCGTGTTGGGTTGACAGTACTAGGTGTAGGGTGGAGGAGAGGGTGTTTTACCCCGTGCGAGCCCCGCCGCCCTTGTTGGAGTCCCGGGATCGATACAGGCACCAGGGTCGGTCAAGGTCAGCCTCTCAACTTCGCCTCCGCATGTTTTGATAGGTAGCGCGCGCATCGCACGTATTTCCCAAAGGAGGGATAAGATGATTTCGAGGCACTGTAAACACCGGAAAAGCTGTGTGGGAGGTGGAAAATTTACAGTTATATGTATTTATCAAAATTTAAAAAGAACTATCTTAGTGATCGAATGCACACACTCTAGGTAACCTAACTTTACCCTTCAGTTTTAGTTTTTTCCAAGGACGTTAACAAATAAACATTAGATGAATTTTCGCAATTGAATTGAATCAGTGTTTACAACCAAAGCGTTTTTGTGCTGTTGGTATCGTGATGGTTACGAGTGTTTATTACCAAGGCGATACCAAACTTCATTTTGGTGACTCTTGATTTCAACCAATGAGCTGATGAATACATCCCCTTCCCCCGTATTCATTGATATCACATTTTTATCACGAGAGACTGTCGGTGCTTACGTATTTAACTCGTAAAGAAACAAAGACTGGAACAACTATAACTTTAATTAAATTGTCAAAGAAGTAGCAATTACTTAAAATATGACGTACATTCACACGGTCATTGTTTACAACCTTGTTTTGGAAATCATTTATGGTACCAACAAAAATAAAAATGTATCTAGAAAAATAGTTTGTGTAGTGTAGACCTTATACATTACAAATTTACTCTTATTCTATGGTATTATAAACTAGAAAGTTCATTGTCTCGCTTATAAAAGCACGCTACCTATCCCTATCTTGAGCTAGTTCTATCCAGTCCATCGCACTACACCCCATCTCTTTCAGGTCCGTTCTAATGTTATCCTCCCATCTGCGTCTAGGTCTTCCCAGTGGTCGCCTCACACCGGGTTAGTAAGTCATTACTTTGAACGTGGTTCTAGAATCTCACATTCACGCTGCATGTTCTGCCCACCGTAATCTACGAGATTTGACTATCCTAACACAGTTTGTGATGAGTACAGGTTACAGGCCTGCCACATGCTTAAACCGGGCCCTTAAATTAGTTTAGGCGGACGGTTATATATAAAAGGGATTACCCGCAAGACAAAGAAGGACTTGGGTCGGCCTACCCTTCTCGGTCAAATATCTAGAAAATATTTAGAGTGGTCCTCATTTGTATTTTTTTATTTTTAAAATTAGACTCTTCTATAAGCCATTTGAGAGGTCCTCCCCGATAAACCCTTTGAAATCGAGATGCCCGTAGAAGTTATTTAAATGGTTTTCAGCCTTTTTTTTATCATACTACTTTTAAAGGTATTTGAAGTGGTTTTCCACCAGATTTTTTTTAAATTTGGATGCTCCTACAAGCTATTGAGATGTCCTCGGTAAATCTTTGAAAATGGTAAAACTCTATAAAAGCTATTTGAATGGTCCTCTCTTCGAAAATGTTTTAAAACTAGATTCTTCAAGAAGATATTTTGAGAGCTCGTCCTACAGATTATATATATTTTCTTAAAATTCTAATGCTTCTTGAAGCTATTTAGAGTGGTCTTCGTCTAGAATTAGATGCCTCGTATAGATTCTGTGATCTTTCCCCAGCATATTTTTGAAAATTGTGTGACTCTAGAAGCTATTTGGAGTTTGATGCAAGGTCATCTTTCAACTTCATATTCAAGAACATCAGTGGGACGCAAGATAAATTTAGATGGGGGCAAGCTTATTCCACTCAAGGTGGAATATCCGAGGAGAGTGAAGTAAATCTAAGGGGGTGGGGGGTGGAGGGGTAGCATGATTACTCTAGGGAAGGGAAGAGTTTCCTCCAATTGGGGGGCGGGGGGGACACATTATTTCCAGGAAGAAATCCCTTACCTTTTGTTCCTCTCCCACTGCTCAACTTAGGTTTAGTACATTGTTATAAACTTTGTTTTCATTTTTACAAAAGAAAAGCTGTAGTGTACTAAAATTAGTACGTAGTACTGAAATGTTACGCACATGATGAAATACTTAGAATTAAATTTAATTTAATATTCTGCCTGACTCTTTGTGGGCTAAATTTAATTTCAGTACAAAACTTGAAACTTGAATTGTGACACTTCTAAACACCTTGAAACAAAGAATAAGACTGGACTGAACCAAGGATATAGCCTAAGGGTGACAAACATGGGTGCTCGTAGTAATGGACAAGGGGGGCACTTGCCACCCTTGGAATTTTGTCTTCTTTTACAAGAAAACATTGTTAACATTTTTTAATTTTATAGTGTGCACAGGGAGAAAATCAACAAAAACAAAGCTGCTTTTACAGAAAAAGTTACAAATCAGTTTGATAATGACATTAGATGCCTTCAGTTTCTATTTTAGTAGGTGTTTAGTAGTGTCTTTACGTAATGCTGTGAAATGAGTTCAAATTATAAAATTATAATAAATTAAATCCTTTCAAAGATGTTTATTTAACCTTACTAAAACAATAACAATCTCTTCATATTTATTGTTTACCTTCTTAAATAAATGTATTGAATCATTGTATAGTGTATGATAATAAAGATATAGGATTTTACAGTTTAGTGTTACAAAATTCCCAAATTTAAGGTCATATTTATGATACCAAACTATTTATAGAGTTATTAATAGAATTAAATCTTATTTTAATTTTAAAAGTATGCAATTTAATTGTTTTTTAGTATATTAGGTGCGTTCATGTTGAAGCAAAACACTGTCCTTTGTAGTCTCTCCAGGCGCGCGCGCGCGCGCGCGTGTGTGTATGTGGGTAAATATATTCCGCCCCTACCCACCCCCACCCTGGAAATATTTATGTGGACGCCACTTTAGACAAATGCTAGTAAGTTCCTTCGTGGGAAACCGTAGTGGTATGGCTGCCTATTCCTTAGTATGAATAGACAATTGATTTTGTATTCTCTTTCATCTTCTAATTTTTTCTATAATTCGTGAATCTGGTCCCCCCTCTCCCTCTCTTTGTGGTGAACCTGGCAGGGTATGTAACTCATCATTATGCAACTTCCTTCACCCCCAGTATCTTCGTCCCTGTTTGGACTAAACATCTCCCTAAGCATCTTGTTTTCGAATACCCTAAATTTGTTTTCGTCATGTAAGGTAAGAGACCACGTTTCACATCCATAGAGAACAACCGGTAAAATTATTGTTTTGTATATTCTGAGTCTTACATTCCTTGACTGCAGACGCGATGTTAACAACTTACCGACAGAGTAATAGCATGCTTTTCTGGACTGTATTCTTTTCCTAATTTCCACTCTGATGTTGACTATGCAAATATAACTACTTTTTGAGTTTTTAACGTAGTTTTGATGAGTATAATTTCTACTAAAAGAATATTTGCAAGTTTGTTAACCACCATGGCACTTAATAGGCCTACATGGGTGCTGTCCGATATCACAAATAATAAATATCGACGCGGGTTGACCGGGTTATCACGGTGAACTGGATTAATGAACCTTCGCGACACCCACGCAGAGACTGGGGGTGAGCGCCCACCAAAACGACGTGACATGTGATCTGGCATCTTAACATGCAGCTTCAGGTTAAACCAATGTAAACAATCGAGTCAACGCCCACTTTAAGTGACGCGACATAGTAGTAGTGACTTGATACACGCCATAATCAACCAAAATTGTTTTCCACGCAAATGTGGGAACACCTCCTCTGAATATACCCTCCCTAAACTCTTAAAACATTAGCGTAATTAGTACATATGCGTATAAACCGAAAGATTAGTAAGACGCGGTGCTAAAAAAAGAAAGAAAGAGGCCTAATCATCATCATTAGAGGCAAACATTATTTACTAAATGAATTGATTGTAAATTATTCCAGTGTGCTTTTGAGTCACACCTGAGTATCGTCACTTTTATGTCACTGTCATATTTCTGCCATGTTACTGCCAGATCATGTGTCATGTTACTTTGGTGGGCGCTCGTAGAGTGCATTCACCGCCCGAGCTTACTTGGATGACAGCTCAAAACGTTAATAGTAATAGTCCCTAATGTATCCCTACGACAACAGATGATATCTTTCACTTTGGACAGATGTAATGAAAGCATATGGTAATATATGAACCACAGTAATTTAGGCTAGTATTATTTATATTTATTTGAGGTCGAGAAAAAAACCTATTTAACGTTTTATTCCACTTTAAAAAAAATTACAGCACTTTCACAAAAGCTCTAACAAATATAGCATCAAAATGGCGACCGACGAACTTAAACCATGTGATTGATCATGACGCAAACAAGTTTTTTTACAATAGTCCACCCACGTAATTGATAAACATATTTTATTCAGTTAAATATTTTGAAATATCATAAAATAATTTATTTTATATATAAAAAACGACGAGTATTTTCTTTTTTACAAGTAAATACGATGCCGGTATTAATGTATGCACTATATATAAATATTGTCTCGGATTGGATAAAAAGAAGTTATTAAAATTAATGAAATAATGTGAGAAAACTTAAGTTTACGTTATTTTAAATGTAAAATATAACACGTAAATAAAAATCTTATCATTTATAACAAAACGGTGATATTTTACAAGTGTTGGACACCCAAAAACCTAAAAATATGATTTTTCAACTGCCATTCAGGTAAAAAGCTATGGTGAACAGACTCTACTTAAGACGTAGACACCTAGTAGATGATTTCTACCATCTAGAATCTTCCATAAGCAACCGTATTGCAACCTCCTTTGTTTAACAAACCTTTGCTTCCGAGGAAAGACCACATCCGTCTAGGCAAGAGAGAAAACCAGTGAAAAGATCTTAACAACACATTGCAAACCTACAGCCAAAAGAATATTATTATAGTTAAATATTTTACACTTATATCTGAAATATATATACAACGGGTGGTTAAAATAATATTATATTATGCATTTGCACTTTCTTTAAGTTAACCTTCTTATTTTCTTTCTATCTTCAATAATAATAAATGAAAAGTTTGTGTGCTATGAGCTTTGCTCGATATCTAATACACGTAGAGGGCTGGAATTTTAAAATTAGTAGCCCTTGTACACAAACATGTGCACCTAAAAGCTGGAATTTTAAATTTGGTCTTGGATTATTTTTAATGTATTAAAAACCGGGTCGGAAAATTAAACTGAAGAGATTTATTTTTTTTCTATCTGTTTGAAGCAACGCCGGGTATTTCTGCTAGTACTGCATAAAGACGGGTGATGTTACCGTGACTAAATCAGTAATGAAACTTAGATTAAAATAATGATAGCAACTTTTACGAAATAACCATTGTAGTAGCTGCTACAAAATATCGGACGTACATTCACGCGTTCATTGCATTCATCCATCTCATGGAAAGAGTCAAGGTTTCCAATAAAAATAAAATTGTTTCCAGAAAATGGTTTGTGTATGCATAAATTAAAAGTAAAATATTTTTTTTTAACAAACTAGTATATTTTTTTGAATTATGAATAATATAGCTAATTTATCTAAATAAAACCACTTATATAAAACTAGTTTTCAACACAAACATATTTAATTTTGCTTTTGTTTGAAAGTCAGGGTAGTTACTATAATTTTCTAATGTAAGACTTCTTTGGCGCATGCGTTTAAAGTTAAATATTGCTGAAGACTCATATCTGCGCCACTACCAAATTTCGCGCAAGTTTCCGTGATAGTTTGTTTTGCCAGCAGTTGCCGCGATATTTGGTTGTTCACAAGGTAATGGTCGACTTGTAGTGAATTATATAAACGAAAACATTGCAGTTGTGTTTGGGACATTTAATAAAGTAGTGGTGTCAAACCTAATAAGTAAAACAAGATAAAGGCCCTGTATGCACATAAAGTTGCAGCGGTCGGAATATAACCAACCAAACCAACCAACCAACCAACCATATTTCCCCCTCAATCCACGCGGGCATGACACACTTGGTTGGAGTTGGTCGGTTGTTGCGCCCACCACACTCGAGTTACGACCTTCACTCCTTGCGATGACAGTGGGGCAGGCCCGGGAAAAAGCAGAAGTGGGGGGGGAGGGCTTGTTGCATCCAGTGACGTCATCTCTGTGTGCCGCAAAACAACATGGCGGCCTGATTGCCGTGATTATGTGGGAGCTAATTTTAACATCTGCACCAGAAACTTTTAATGGAATAAAATTTTGAGAGCGAGAATGTCTTCTCAAGAAATTATGCCTAACTAGCCGTATTAATTTAATAGACTCTAACCAAAAACACAGTTATATTGCGCACTTCATGTCAAGCCAGACTTAGTAGAGCTTAATTGCCCGATGGGGATGTTTTGGGGTTTGTAACTAGCTATCCACCCCACTTCCAACGAATTTTATTTTATGCGCCATTTTTCACTCCTCGTTCAGAATATCCGCATATATCAGAAAAACTTGCTGGGATTCGAATTCTGACTTCTTCATCAAATAAGGGGGTTTGCATCTTGGCCGGGTGTACTGTGGGTGGTTTTCCGATAAAGATTTTTACTCTCCCTTTACGCATATTCGGGTGCATTTCCTCCAGATTATATGTTTTATTAAATGTACCCAATTGATGTAGCCTAAACATTCAGATATCCTGGACAGTTAGTAAGATGCTGTGAAGAAACACAATAAAACATACGTGGTACACAGTATTCCCGGCCGTTAACTTTCCACTGTGAAAAAGATACACCCCCGATCTCAACTATAGTATTTATTTTTCCTGTCGGTAAACGATCCACTGAAACTTAGTTCAGTAGACCGTACCCTCCCCCCCTCCAGAGCTAAGCCACTATCCTCCATATTATGTTCTGTTCTTTCTGTTCTGCTCTGTGAACCAGAAACCACGCTAGCCTCGACTGAGAATGGAGTTATTTGAAATATACCTTCCTTGTATTGCTCTCCTAAGAATAAAGATTTTCAAATCTAATTTATCCGGAGCTATCACTATAAACAGGTACATACCTCAAGGCAATTAGCCCTTTTTATTTAGCGTGCAAATGCAGAGCCATGGGAACAAACGGTTATCGTCACGAATTTTTATTGTTTTACAATTTTCTTTTCGGAAACGGTTTGTGTAAGAATAGAATCATGTTGATTAAGTTATACTTTTTGTATACACCCCTCCTCTATTATTTTAACAGTGATCAAACATAGATAAAATTAACATTTTTCAACAGAAAACTGCCGGCTTCATAACAAAAAATAAGAAAATGTAACAATTAATAAACATAGACACATTATCTTAGAAGGGGTGTTGAAAATATTAACATAAAAATTTCACACGTTCTCGAGAAAACTGATATTTCCAAAAGTATAGTTTTTCCGCAAGACCTGTCCGGTAGCTAGCGCCATCTACGGTTTCCGTGATATATCTTTTCTTGTTGGCGCGGAAGGATACTTTGGTCGGTTATGAAGCCACCCTTCCGCCCACCATCCCACAAAATAGGTTTTAGACTTGCACTCGACAGGGCCAAGGACCTTAAGGTAAGAGTTAGGGTTAGTGTGTTTGCAGTTTTTATGGCAAAACCTTTTTTGGCTAAAGCAAATAAAATATTGCTCAAGTACAGTAGCCCCATGGCTTCTTTGGTGCTGACTGACAGCTCACAGCTGACGCCTTTGAAAAGCTACCAGACCAAATTATGTATCCCTACGCTGAACCATATGATCTTCAAAAAACATATGTTTAGCAGCTGTCACTTCTAACAGTCAAAATTTAGGTATATACCTAAATGTTGACTGTCAGAAGTCAGCTGTGAACTGTCAGTCAGCACCAAAGAAGCCATGGGGCTACTTTATAAACACAAAGTTTAATTTTCTTCGCTTGCTGATATCAACATTTGTTGAATATTTGTCATGATCATAGCGGCACTAGATGAAAAACTTTTTAAATAAAGTTAAAAAGTTGTCATTAAATTACAGGACACCCTTGACAGTTATTCAAGAACTGTTGATGTCACCGTGTGAAGAAAATTAATCTTTCTACTGGAGAATTATTTAATTTCTTTTGTCCAAAAAGATGGCAAAACTACGGCCCTTAACTCGCGCCCCCTACACTTCCACCTTAAGAGAAAAATAGGGTAAAGGTCCCTATATTGGGCCACCTAACAAAAAAATTATTTACATTTGGAAAAAATATAAAATTACCAAGGAATTAAACTTGTCATTATATTTATACATTATTAACCTAGCTACAACATTTTTTTAATCAATTCAACGATTTTATTTGTCAGTTTAAAAAAAATACAAGCTTCAGTATAATAAATGGTCTAATTTAGGAACTGGGCCCTTAAATTGAACCCCCTATTCCATATATTGGACCGCCATATAAAATAATATTAAAGTGGGAAATAATTATTTGCATCAATACTACGTTTTACACGTTTTTCAGCCATACTACATAATATTATATTTTTAAAGTATATTCAGCATAAATTATTAAATGCAAATGAAAAAGAATTTGACGATACAAATGTTTTATAAACTAAGTCACTAGATATTTACATGCAGTCTTGGCATTTTTTTTTTCTTAGCACTTACTCCTACACATGTTTGTTTGAACCAAACTTTACACTTCATGCACTGAATCATGTCCATCATATCTGATGTACCACAAATGTCACAATACCAACTATCACTTGCACTACTAGATTTATGAAAAGTGAGTTTTTTGCTTTGTGCTTTAGCAGAGGACATCGTGAAGCTTGATTTGACTTTCTTCTGCAGATAATCTTTGTAGGGACTGCTATTTATAATCTTGACTGATGTGGTTGGCCTCCTTTTATTTCTACTTAGTGCTGGAATGTTAGAAATTTCCTTAGCTAAGACAGCAGAAGTCTGTAAACCAGGAGCTTGAACAGGATTCAGGCACGTGGTCGTAGTTGATGGTTTTGAATTTGTAGATGAGTCTAGTGCTGGATAGAAAATCTTTTGTATTTTCTGGTTGCTTAAGATTATCTGTGGTCGTTGGAGCAAAGTCGGATTCCTGGAAGATATCTCTATCAAGTGGCCAAATCCCTGTTTTAGCAAATCCACTAATTGCATTTGCTACTGTGGCCGCTTTCCCATAGGCCTAACCCAGTAGGGTTGAAACTTGGAATTGGGTTTTATTTTGTGACGGGTTTGTCCGAAACCGTTTGCCTGCTGCTTGATTATAGTAAATAGACAATGGTCGGAAGAATGACACATCACATGGTTGTTGTATGAGTTGGCAAAGCGAGCATGATGATGCCGTTTTCCCGAGCTAGTGTTATCGCTTTCAGGTTCTTTGTATGAGAAGAATGACCAACAAGAATCAATAACACCTTTTCATTTATATTTTGTTTCACTGTTGCTATAAAATGCTGAAGCCACATAACGAACAATTCACTCGTGATCCAGCCATTTCCAGAGCATGAGAAAATAGTTCCAGGAGAGGCACCTGTCTTGAGCTCATCTTTAAAACGCAATCGCTTAAAAATCAACATTGGTGGCACAAACATACCCGAAGCACTCATACAGCACACGCATGTAGTGTTATTGCCCCTTTCTCAGCTTGTTATCGATCCTACTTGATGCTTACTTTTTTTTTTTGCTGGAATTTTCTTTGGTTTTTGAACTGTGGATGAACCTGTTTCGTTGACTTTAAATATTTGAGTTGATGTTAGCTTATTTATTTCAATAATTTTAGTGAGGATATCAAAAAATTCCATTACTTTTTCACTTGAAAACCCAAATGCCTTAGCTGAAGATGTAGCCTCTGGCTGACACAGTGAAAGTTCAGAATGGTGAGCCATGAAACAATAATACCATTTTTTCCCAGCCTTACCGTTTTTAAATATGTGTGGTATTGAATTAGCTTCAGCAACATCATAGGCTAAAGGCCAATACACACAGAATGTTAAGGCTAGAGTCTCCCGCCCATAGGCACTAGATAAGTTGCCGCCCACTTTTCCTAACGTCATTAACTTCATTTCTAACCTTCTAAATCCCCGTTTCCGCCCCTATCACCCCTCACCGACACACATTTATACCATATACACAAGTGCTTAAAGTGATAAAAAGTGATTAAATTATTCTATTATGTATTATAGTGAGGTTTTATAAGTAGTAAGTAATCCAAGCAAACGCTTAAAAAATTGAAATAAATACTCTTACATTATAACAACAGACAAATTCAAATATTATTTAATTTAACATAATAAAGTATACATTAGTAGACAGTAGAACATGTTACTACAAATTAAATATTACATGGTGGCTACAGACAGGAAAACCTGGAAAAGTCAGGGAATTTTTGGATGACAGGGAAAACAGGGAAATGTCAGGGAATTTAACTAAAAATAAGGAAAAGTCGGGGAATTAAAAATAGGTCTAAAATATCCCATTAATTTCGCAACTAAACACTAAAACAAAAGTTAATAATACCTAAATAAAATAACATTTTAATTTTTTAAATAACTGATAAAACTTTATGTTTAGTAGATACAAACTTTTTTTAATATGTGATCAATAATAAATAAAACAAAAGTCATCATCCACCATTAAAACTGGAAAAAAGTAGTCAGGGAAAATTGAAAAATGTTGCCTGGAAAAGTCAGGGAATTTTGTAAAATATATTTTGTAGCCAGCCTGTATTAGCATGTACACAATAAGAAAATAGTCATTAGTATCTGTCGCCTTGATTTCTGCTGAGCGAACTGGTTGATGATGCCGGACAACCATTTTATCCAACAAGTGACGTTCAATTATAACGATTGTCAGTGAATTAAGGCGATCCTTTGTTATGTTGGTACGCAGATACAGCAAATCACAACAATCACACACATGATGAGTCCATAACATTATTTTAACGAGTAGAAAAAAAATATGTTTTCTTTCGTCATTCAAAATTTGCCACCCCTAAAATCTGCCGCCTACTAGGCCTATGCGTTAATCCGCCCCTGAATATGTGGCATCGTCGGCATACAAAACATTAACCTCGCCTCTTACGCGTCTGATATGGTGTTTTGATAATTAAGATGATTCACTGGGGAAAAACTTAGCTTCCCCGACTTGAATGTAAGCCTAGCCGCGGATGTAAGCTAGTGTTCAAACAAATTATGTTTTTGGAGAGGATCAAGATTTACCAGAGTGGAATCGGGTTTGTTCCAGTTTACTAAATGGTATATTATTGATCTGGGGGGCAGGATATTATGTTTTCCCTAAACTAATGTTTGAACGCTCCATTAATAGCTTTTACTGTGCAGCCATTAAAATGAAAAACAAACGAATAGTAAACTGCAATTAAAACAAAAGAAGAGAGCAGAGCACCGTTAACGATGCTAACCTCTGGTTGTTATGCACACCGCTGTACTGCAATGTGTTGCTGGTCACAGCACTGAAAGGGGAAAGAGTTTACATGGGTCGTGCATTTAGTTTACACTAAAGCAGGTCGCATACTATTCGCGAATGCGGATGAATGTTTCGGCCGAGCTAGTAAGTTTAACACCATGGCTATTCGTGTCTTAGATAAAGAGAGAGTTGAGGGGAAGTTTTAAATAAAGTGCACCCGCGTTATTGTATAGAGGGGTTGAGAGAATCACAGTAATAAAAATCATAGAAAACTATCTCCATTGCACTTGGCCGAGCTTATAAACTCGCCCCTTCCCCCTTTAACGCCAACCAGCTTGTTGCGAGTCTAACTCCTTATACCATGTGGACACTAGTAAAAGTTAAACCAAACCCCTAAAGATAGCAAGAAAGATTGTAATATACAGTACGATTATTATAATATTGATAGTAATACTTACTAAAAATATGGTAGTCGCTAATTCTGCAATATTTTAGCTCTTTATTAATTCTATGGTGGGGGTCGGGACGACGCTAGTTTAAGAGGAAGTGCACCAGTGTTTGTCTTCACACAGTTTTCATCTTCATAAAAAAGGGTAAAATCCCCCTCCCCACGGTACACCTGGCCGGGTTTAGAACCACTCAAACCATTACCTTATAATTTCTCTTATTTGATGACCTGATACCCACACAAGTGGGTACGCGCTCCAAGGCGATGGGTTCACCATATAATGGATATTCGACGAAAAATCTCGAATCTCAGTCCGGTGCGGTTCCTCTAAAAACTACCTTCCTCATTCCTACCCCATCAACCCTTAGATTGGCCGTTAAATAACCCTAAAAATATTTTTTAAGTAGAGTTAAATAACCGTAAAATTAATAAGAAACACATCAGGTTAATATATTCGAAATAATGATTAAGTCCGAGTGGATACATCAAGGAGTTGAAGAATAATCCCATCTTCTTCTTAACTCCTCCCAACAAACTAAAATACCACAAATGCTTTAATTTTTCAACAAATGTAAAAACTTTTTTAAAAAAATGTATCTACTAAAAGCGTCATAGGGATGCCTGAACGACATTTCTATTAACCACCCCCTTCCTTGAATGACGCATCGAACCTTCCGGAGGCGCTGCTCATCTTGGCGCCACATGATCAATCGAGCCTATGGGCTCAGTAGAGAGAGATAGTGATACCCTAAACTGCTGAAAGGGGGGTTCCCCGCGATGACGGCGCAGACTCTTCCTAGGTCTTACTCCAGATTCTGGAAATTTCGGCAACACTCAGGAGCGGGATGGACAGAAAGAGAAAAGGGTGCGGGAGGGTGAATGGGTGCGTCATAGTTCCCATCCACTTCCTTACCACCCCACCCCCCCTCGCTTTTCACTAAAAAAAAGCGCCTGACGTCAGCAAAACAGTGCGCAGGACAAACAGGGAAGAGAGCTCGGGCTTTGTTTATTTTGGTTCAATCTTTGATATTATTGTTTTGTTGTACTGCGTCTGATTTATCCGTCAATACTATTCGAATTAAAACACTAATAGGGGTTAAAAAAATATGAAGGTAGAAGTAAAGAGAAAATATAACCGTAGTTGCATACGGCGGAGGGATAAACACTGGCAAACCAGACAAGACTGACGCTTAATCTGCGCGTCCACCAATGTGGGGGGCTACTAACGACATATGAGACAGTGGTAGAAGAAGGGAGCTGAAAGTTCCCTCAATGCACCCGATTGTAACAATTTAAACTTTTTTTTTTTTTGCCATTACCCGCATCGTTGGGTACGCTGGCCAAACGTTGAGCTCATCTAGTCTAGTTAACAGGTGACAGGGCTCGAATCCCAGCCGGGTGTACTGAAGGTGTTTATTCCTAAATGCCTTCCCATTTTCTCTCCTCGCAAATAACATTAGTGTATCCCACAGTGTGTAGGCAACACGAGTTAAGTGCAGTGTTTTTTGCAGTTTTTATAGCAAAACTTTTTTTTTTGCCAAACTAAATCAAATATTGCTCCAGATGAAACATAGAGTTTAATTTTCTTCACGTTGTGATATCAACAGTTGTTGAATATCTGTCATGAGCATAGCGGCATTAATGAGAAACATTTTAAATGAAGATAAAAAAGTTGTCATTAAATTCCAGGACACACTTGACAGATATTCAAGAACTGTTGAGGTCACCATTTGAAGAAAGTTAAAAAAAAAGACTGCCCCTAACTCATGTTCCTTACATCCTCACTTTAAATGCGGAAAACTCGAATGGGTAGTAATAAACGGCTCCGTTTATGACATTAGATCCGTTCCCCAGCATATACAGAAGGATTCAGGTAGGGAGGACAGTACCTGACAGTTAAAAAAAACTGCTAAAAGTATTTTAATAAAATAAAATGCTATCTCTGTTGAGAGCAAAAAAAAAATATATTTTCTAAATCTCTTTTCCTGTCAGAATCTTACTATTCACAACCTTGCGAATGAGCCAGAGAGAGTAAGCGATAGAGAGATAGTATGATCGAAGGGGAAACTGTGTAGGATGAAATGCGGGGAAGGGGAGACAGCGTATGACGTCACAAAGGATACACCCGAATAAAAGAGTAAATATTCACAAGCACTCGCACACACATATAGCTAGCTCTAAGCGATAATGTATTTATTAAATGCATCGACGCGTCATCGCTGAGAGCCTAAACTACCACACTAGAAATCGGTGGTTGTGCGGTCTAAAAATAAAGCGTCGGACTCGCATTGTCCTTTCTCATGCTCAGTGTCTTTACTATTCATCCGGGCTAAAACGCAAATATACACTAATAAGGTAAAGATGTGTAGGTCGATTTTTAGAAGAAATGCTTCCGCAGTTTCGTGGAGGGAAAGTGGATAAACCATTTGGGGGGAGGGGGAATAAATAAGTACGCGCAGGCCCGGATTAACACTTTTGGGGGCCCTGCGCCAAGTAGAGCTTGGGGCCCTTAAAAGTTAGTTCCTCAATGAATGATTTTGAAACTTGCATACACATCATACATGGATAGTTTTATTTGGAGACTTACATTTTTTTTGCAAACGTTAAGCAATCCTGGTGAGTACCGTGAGTTTTGTTATTAACATATTATTAATACTACTGTTAAATTATACTGTAAATTATATACTGAGTGGATCATAGTACTGTAAATTAATAGCTAATAATAATAATACTGGATACTATATAATTATATACTATTTCAGAGTAATTGCATTTTATGTAGTCCGCCGACTGCAGATAAAATATTAATAGTGTTAGTACTGTATAGTAAAAATAATTCTATTATTTAGGCCTAAAACTTTTTTTTTGTTTTTCTCATGTCGCATTTAGTTAATTCTTCAATATTAATAATTTTACCTCAGAAATGATTATCAATATAAAATCAATATTTATTTTTCTGTCAAAAGTCAACAGTACCGTCTGCAGATGTGTAGTATTTCCGGTTTGCCAAAAGCAAAGGTTGCGTTAATTTTTAAGCACGGACTGTCGGATTCCACACAATACCAGGCTACCAGCGCCCTTCAATTAGGGAGTTTTTAGATTAGTTTGGAATAAATTTTAAGAAAAAACAAATATATTGAATATAATATTTTTACAAATTAAATATGGCACGTCAAATTGATTTATTGGCTAGGCGGGTGGGGGCCCCTAAACTCGGTGGGTGAGGGGGTGCGGGGGCCTATACGTGACACACTTGGCACATGCTTTAATCCGGGCTTGAGTACGTGCGGTCAGAATTTGAACCCCAATCGTCACCGTCTAAAAAAAAAGAAAAAAAGATGAAACTGACGTCTTTGTCCGCGCCCATTTGGTACGAGTTCACATTGCATTTGCATGCCGTTGACAACGGGCGGTTGGGATTCGAATCCTTGTCTGATGTAGACTTACTATGTGCGAAGGGGTTCCACATGATGTATATTTTTTAATTTACCATCCACACTTATGCGGGTGCATCGCCTCAAAATTTTATCTTCACCAAATAATACACTGTTACAGAATAAATTACCATAATTATTTCCCAAATGAATTAACGGTTCACCGAGCTATGTAGTTTGAAGTTATTTATTTTAATTGTTCTAAATTTGAATTTTCTACTTCACAAAAAAGTTGTTTTTTCCTATTAATTTTAGAAATTTTGAGACTGCCATTTGTTGGAACGCATTCTGAAATGTCATAATCTCAGTATTGTCTGAGTATCCTTTTTTTTTTTTTACCACGGAAGTATTTTTTCTATCAATTTTTGGAATTATTAACCTCCCTATTTTCCAGACTTTTTTTTTTTTTTTTTAACTTTCATACTTGTCTAGCTATTTGGAATATCCCCTCTAATCTTTCTGCCAAATCTCAATTTTTTTACCACTACAATTTTTTTATAGATTTAGGAAATATTTATCACCCCTCTTTTCCCCTTTAACCCCTCAATTTCACTCACCCCGGTTTTTAAATGTTAATACTCGTATGCAGTTCCAGGAGTGTCCCTTTACATTCTCGTCAAATTAAAATTTCTGTAATTAGTTTCTAAAATTTTGAGGTCCCCCCCCCCCCATACGCACATTTAACAGTACTTAATTTTGAAATTTAAAAATGTTCAGACGTTCATGGTTGTCTAAGGTGGTCCTGCCTGACAAATTTCAATCTTCTACCTCACTAACAAGTTTTTTTTTCTTTAATTTTGAAAATTTCAAAACCCCATCTCACTGACCCTCACTAAGAAATTTTAAATATTTAAAACGTGTTTGGTAATTTGAAGCGACCCCTCTACAGTATTGCCAAATTTTAATTTCACAGGCCTACCTAACTTTAATGTTATTTTTTTCTGTTTACAACCCCCCGTCCTCCTATTTACCTTAGTCCCATTTGAAATTTTGAAATTTCAGACTTTTTTTGGTTATTTGGAGGAGTCTGGTTGCAGAATTTAGGTTTTCTACCCCACTAAGAAGTTGTTTAACTTATTTTTTGAAAATTTTAGTCCACCCTCCCTCATTTCACTAACTCACCTTCCGAAATATCAAACTTTAAGTCTGTAGTGGTTCCTCTACCAAATTTTAGTTTTTTTACCTCGCCTAAAAAGTTTGTTTAGTTTATAGCAAACCTCTCTCATTTATCGGTGCCCAATTTTAGACTTTTCTGGTTATTGAGGTTTACCCCAATGTCTGCCTGCTAAAGTAATTGCTTCTACTTGTTTTGGGAATTTTGAACCCCTCTATTACATCATTTCACACTAAGCAATTTTAAATTTTAAGACTTGTTTGATTTTATGGCGGGGTCTCTCTGCCTCCCCGCTGAATTTTTAATTTTTTATCTCACTTGTTTTTTTTCTACTTACATCCACCTAATTTCCAAGCTCCCTTTTTAAATTTTAAATTTCCTAATTTTAGACTTTTTTGATTATTTGGAGTGGTATCTCTCTCTACCTGCCCATCAAATTTCAGCTTTATCAGAGTTAGATTCGCTGCCAAGTGTACTGTGTTGGCTTTTACTAAATGGTTTCCCACTCTCCCTCCACGTGAATGCAATTACATTTCCTCTAAATTATCATCTCTCTCAACTCTAATCCCATTAGTGTAAATTATGTGGTTATTCTGGACGGGTAGTAATAATCAGAGCACAAATAAGAATTTTTTTAAGCGCCACTTCTTATTGCCTTTCGGGTGAGACACTTATGTAGGTTACTAATTACGCTAATTTGTTGGGATGAGGAAGTATAACTATATTTGTGTGGAGAAAGACTTCACAGATTTCTCATAAGGCCACACTCTTAATGAACAGTTGAGTACATCCAGGCAAAAATTATAAAGACGTAATTTACCTAAGTATAAGAGTTACGTATTTTAGGAACCCGTAAAGGGCGGACGGTTTTTAAGTCTAATATCTTTTCCTTTTGATTCAACGAAGACAATTTTTTTTAAATCTATTATATATTCATAAAGGTAGGCCAACGCCTTTTTAAAAAAACACATAAATTATAAAATATTTGACAGGAACTGTTTTTTTCGCTTTTTCTCGAATACGCTCTCGGTGGATCTTGGTTGATTTTTAAATGCTACTGTAGATATATATTTTACATAGTTAAAAGAATATAGGCCTATATCAACATGTAATAAGGATTATATAATTTAATAGAAAATAACTCAATAAGTGAGTTCTATAAATTATACATCTCAACAGCTGTTAATAAAACATTTCATTTTATTGTAAGCCTACTGTAGGAATACAATTTGTGTTTAAGGATGTATAATTATTTATAAACGATGAATAGACATAATTAACGGAATATGTGAAAAGGCCACACCGAACACCTTAAAAAGCCGCAGGTTCCCCATCTCTGCCTTAGACCATGTGGCCACCTATGGGGTAAATCATAGGTTGGAAAGGAAATAAATTTATATAGGAAGATATATCGATACAAATAGTTTTAACAGCCTGCGACTTGAATGACCTTGTCATCGATACAGTTGAATCGATATTCGATATCGTTTAAATATTCCCTTTAATTACTCGATTATTAATGCAAGGTTATAGATCTCTACACGCTGGCCGAACTTGAACCATAATCCGTGAACTAGGTTTTTTTCAGTACTGGTTGTGGAGGGGTGTTTTAGTGAAATATCATCGGGAGTTTTTTAGGGGTATTTCTGCTGCAAACCCTGTCCCTAAATTTACGCCATCTCTCTCCTTCCCCCCCACCCCCCACTCCATTTAGCTAACTTCCCCTCCAACGCTGGAATGACGCAAACACATCTGTGATTGGCGCGCGCCCCGTTTAAGGAGAATAAGTGTGTGAAGTAGGGAGTAAAAGAGGGGGGGGGGGCCGAAAAAATGAGGGGAAAGATCCGTGACACTAGCAGAAAAGGAAAAAAAAAAGGAAGTGTGTTTTTTGAAGGTTGCCTCGCTTGCCTCCTGGAGAAATGGAGAGTCCACCGGTGAAGTTCTTGGAGAATAGGCGTTCTCTATCGAGCGGTATATCCCTTACTCGGAAGTAAATGAAGCTCTTCAGCTTCGCGGGACCTAACCCAGATAGGGAAGTGGCGCCCCCTGACTGAGTCTTATCAATCAGGTCATCAGTCATCGTGGTGAGTAAAAAAAAAAAAATAGGGATGAGCTCAGTTTGACGTTTATTTTCTGTTCTCATGTAGGAAATAGTGTTTTATTGACTGCTCTTGGATCCTGGATAGTATTATTATTATTAGCACCGCGTCTTACTACCCGTTCGGGTTATACGCACTTACGCTAATGTGCAATGGTAGGGTGATTGTGAGATGAAATGGAGGACCTACAGTTTAACGTGGAATCCGAACCACGGTGGAGGCCTGGCATTCCTCACATTCACAAGTGTGATTAATACACATCTTGTCAGAGGTGAAGGAAGGGTTTGGCAATCAGATAAATCTGTGCCGGGACCGAGGATTGAGCCCCAGACCTCCATCAACGGAAGTCCGACACCTTACTCCTAGACCACCAGGTCACCGTCCTGGATAGTAATTATTATCTTCTTTCTCTCTTCCTTCTCGCACGTTCTTACAAGTTCTTTGTCGAATTTTTGCTTCGTTTCGTGGACCCTAATATAAAATAGTTTGATCTTCCCCCCCTCCCCCCCGGCTTTTTGTTTTTTTTATTATTGTTGTTGTTGGACCGGTTGAAACTGGTTGTAACGCCATATATCTCGCCCACGTAATTTAATCGGTCCGCGTGACCTTTGTGAAACCACTTTTTAAGTTAAGTACTCGCTACGGGGAGCGGTAGCAACTTATATACAGGTTGCAATTATGTTCAGTGTTTTGGATTTTAAAATGGTTTCCTACAGTCGGGCTAATTATATCTAATATCTATCTGCATCGGTGGCCGCGACGAACTTAAACTTCAAACTTTCTAGTCTAATTTACCGTATGGGGGAGTCGAGTGAACCCAAGCCGGGCATAAATGATAATTCTGCCTTACTAGAAGATAGTAGCGGGCCAATAAAGTCTATTTCCATCCACATGATGTAAATTTGGACGAGTATTAATTGTTTCAAATGGCAAATAATTTGGTTAGTTTTCATCTAGAGTAAGATATTCCAAATAACTTTTGAGTATTCTAAATAAAAGAGGTAATGATTGGGGTAAAATATTGAAAGGGGTTATATTAAAATTGGGATCCCTTATTAAGGGGCGCATACCGAAAGTGCTTAAACGCCTTCAGACGTCCATAAATACAGCGTTATTTAAGGTGTTGCTATTTCAAAATATGACTCACTCCAAAATGGAGGTTCCACTGGGTTTGGAATTTTTTTCACGTGGAAGCTATCACTATGGCTCTCCCTACCCCTTCAATTAAGTCATTAATTACCTACGTCGGTGGCCGCATGGTATAAGGCGTGGACTAGACTGTCGATGGCAGGGAGTTCGGGGTTCTAATCCTGGCCAGGTGCATTGAGAGGTTTTCCAAAAGGGGTTTCCACTCTACGTCCACGCAAATGCGGGAATATTTCCTTTAAATTCAAATCTCCTCATCCCTAGCTCACTAGCATAATTAGTACATAGGCATACAACCTGAAGAGGTAGTAGGACGGGGTGGTAAAAAAAATGCTTAGTACTTTTTTTCTACTCTTTAAAACTAAATATATTCTTAGCAATTATGTTACATCTTAGTAGTGAAACTGCCCATTTCATGAATTGGACAAATTTCTGCTCATTGCTCTTCACTTGACCATTTCACGAATTGGGCCGAATTTGCATTAACGCTTGTCCATTTCCCTATTGTACTATCAACTAAAAGTCTAACTAAAATTTGTTTTAAGGTATAAACTAAACTAATCAGCCAATAACTAAACTTAACCTTCCATTCTAAAACGATTAAAAGTTAAATTAACTTAAAGACAAACCTGTTTTTTCTTGTCCATTTTCATAGACCGGACTGGGCAAAAACTCACCCAATTCATGAATTGGATAAATATTGGAGCTGCCCAGTTCATGAAATAACCAGTTCATTAAGTGGGCAGCACAAACGCTACCCAATTCATGAACCGGACTATTTTTTGCCCAACTCGTGAAATAGTCAGGAGAAGCCAATTTACTGAATGGACAGACATTTGCCCGATTAATTAATTGAACATACACTTTAAATATTGAGGAAAATTTAATTATGTTTTCCCCTCTTCCCTTTTTAAAACTCCATTCAAAGTTCAGAAATTCTCAAGATAAGAAAAAAATCAAAAAGACTTGTTTAAAAAAAGTTACATCCATCTTTACTTCCCATTCGGAAAATCCTAGACTCCAACGACTCATTTAATGACCCGAGAGGCTATAAATTGGAGGTCGGCAACTGGTCGATTCCGCGGCTATTTTTAGTCGATCGTGTAAACTACATTGAAGTGAAAAGTCGATCTTGAAGACTTTTAAACTCGCAAATATATCAGGTACTTTTAAAAAATAGTTGATTGTACCCAAAATTATCTTTATTGGTCCTAATTGGTAAAGTTATAAGAACATTATGAAAATATACAGGTGTCCACCATGAGACTTCAACATTTTAAGCATACACAGCTCGGTACAGTGGAATTTCATGATGGACACCCTGAACATTCTTTTTTTTAACACCGCGTCTTACTACCCGTTCGGGTTATACGCTTATTTACTAACTACGCTAATGGCTCTAGGGATTAGGACGGTTATTATCCTAGAGCTCGTTTAGACGGGGCGAATCCGTCCGCGCGGATGGAACCGCGCGTTATCGAGTTGTATTGAGCTCCATATATTCGTTCATACGTGACGGAGCGGTCCAATCGTCCGAGCGGTTTTCGCTGACGGACCGCCAGAAACTCGATACCGCGCGTATTCCGCTCGGCTCGAGTTTTATTAATTTCAATGAGAGCGTTCGTTTGACGAGCGGATTCGGCGCGGTTTGGACGTAGGCATAGGAGTGAAATTATGGAGCGTTTCGATACAGAACCTTTTGTTAACGAGGTGGAGAAAAAGCCTGCCATATTAATGAATGGGACATTGATTATGAAGAATATTCCAACAAGATTTAGAAAAAAAAACTAGCTTGGACAGAATTGGTGAAACTATTCGCCGACGCCGGGATTCATTGGAAGAAAAGAACGTATTTGGTAGGTTTTCTCTTTATTACAGATTCTATTATTAGCTATTATCACAGATATTTATATTATATAAGAACAGTAGGCCCGCGACTATCCGGCCCTCTGTACTATCTGCACTATAATTGTAAAGGTTTTGGTTTTGTAAATATTAAAGATGTTTCATTTAACTTTCCTTTTAAATTCCGCACGGACTCCGCGACTTCTGAACAGCTACCAATTTCCGCGCAGATCAAATCCGCCCCGTCTGAATGAGCTCTAAGTGGTTTCCAACTCATCCTAATCCTAGCAAATCCGGGTAC
Source organism: Timema podura (assembly GCA_033556935.1). NCBI lineage: Eukaryota > Metazoa > Arthropoda > Insecta > Phasmatodea > Timematidae > Timema > Timema podura. The sequence goes on from JAVRXN010000008.1 coordinate 15,615,175, forward strand.
ATTTCCTCTAAATTCTACCTTCATTAGACCTACCTCATTATTTTAGATAAGCGGGTAGTACGGACGTATAGTAAGACGCGCGACTCTTATCTCGGTTGGGTGCTCTGGCGGGGGTTTTCCCCATTGTCTCCACGCAAATGCATATGCACTTTCTCTGACCTACGTTCCTCGTCTTGACCCATAAATTAAGACTAACCATTATTTTTTTAAATGGGGTTATTAAATATAAAATGCGGGACGAATATTTGTTTTGTTGGTTTAAAATGCAAGACACTATTTGTGAGCAGAGGGGGGATCCATGGTGGAGGAATCCCCTCACCCCACAAAATAATGGTCAGGCGGTGGATGAAACAATAGGAATCTAGCTAAGTATATTATTATTATTATTATTTATTATTATTTAGCACCGCGTCTTACTACCCGTTCGGGTTATACGCTTAAGTACTAATTACCCTAATGGATTAGGAATTGGGAAGGTTGAATAGAGGAAGTGAACCCGCATTTGCGTGGAGGGAGGGTGGAAAACCATTTAGGAAAAACCACCCCCAGTTCACCCGACCGAGATTCGAACCTCGATCTCCCCGTCCTCGGCAGTCGGGCTCAACACGACTAACGCCTTAGCCAACTACGCCACCGAGGCGGGTTAGCTAAGTATACACGTCTGCTTGGATCAACGGAAAACGCGGAGTAAATAGAGCCAAGCGAACGGACAAGAATTTAGTGATATCTCTGGTTTACAAGCTGGAAGTCACTTTTATAATGGTTCACAGTTCATGGTCATTTTGTAATGACAAGGTTCACTTATTCACAATTCATGCGTGTTTTATATTATACTGATTAGGTTGATGTGATTTGTTGTAGGCCGTAATTGAAATCACTTATGTACATAGAATGAAATATGTATTCAGTGTCGTCATTGCTGTATTGAACAGGGTGAATGATTATTCGTTCCGTTATCACACGCGTTATTTCTTCTTTTAGGGAACTGGGATGATTGAAATGTTATTGGATCACTATTGATCCAATCTAGTGACTGACACGGTGACTCAGATTCGGTGGTTTATAATATATATAATATATATGTTTTCTCTTGACAAACGCAGGTCCTAACTGCTCGGTAATAGTTACCTGAGTGTTGGGTTGTTTACGACAGTGTTGCCGAGTCTATAGTCTCTAGCGATAGTATATGGACCTAAAATAGATTGTATTTTGGTCGGTAGGATACTACTTTCTGGCATTATATTGATAAGCCCTGCGATTTTCATTTTTTTTTAAATTAATGTAAAATTTGTTACTAGATAGCTGGGTCATAGGATATTACTTTTAGAAAATATCCTAAAATTGGATTGTACACGTGTTGAAATTATATCAAAAGTAGTATCCAGATCGTACATTTGGCAACACTGGTTTACGAACGTTTGGTTTCTGGAGTATTCGAGTAACGGGATGCATTCGTCTCACGCCTCTCCCCCCCCCCCCCCTTGTCCTAGGAGAAGATATTGGGATAGCCGATAGACACTGCCAAATATAATGTATATTAAATAAAGTTTAAATATTATTACGATGTATTGGATTTAATTATCTCTGTTAGTAATTGATCGAAAGGGATGTGTAAAATTTAATCGTTACAATTCATAATAAAGCAGGAATTTCAGATTTAGGTATCGCAAAAATCGTTCATGGTAACTGCCTGGATTTGCTTCTGTTTGTGGGGATTAATTAACATTCTGATAGTGGTATCACTGTTTATTCCCGCGTACCGCGTCTTACTTCCCGGCCGACTTATCCGCACATTTAAGGTAGGGTGCCACAGCCACCGGACTGGACTTTACTTGACATGACCGGACTATGCGAAATATTCGCCACAGCAAACAAACTTTGAGTTGACTCTGTGGTCTAAAACATCTCAGTCTATTCTGCATTTCTCTCAGCATAAATATGAATTCCGGGCAAGAGTTATTGGATTTATGTTCTAGATCCGATTGCTGTGCGTTAGTGCTATATCGAATAGGAAGAGATGATATTAATGATATTAGAACTGTTTATAAAATCAAATTTTATTATTCGAGAACTTATTTTTAGTAAGAGTATATAGACACTTTAAATAGAATTATAAATACTTTAAATTTATACTTTAAATAAAATTTTACATAATGAAAATGGTAGACGTGCGGTGTATAACAACTGCTCACGTGCTGGAGATAGTGTTGTTAAGAGTGGTGGGGGAACAGACTCACGTGCTGGAGATAGTGTTGTTAAGAGTGTTGGGGGAACAGACTCACGTGCTGGAGATAGTGTTGTTAAGAGTGGTGGGGGGAACAGACTCACGTGCTGGAGATAGTGTTGTTAAGAGTGGTGGGGGGAACAGACTCACGTGCTGGAGATAGTGTTGTTAAGAGTGGTGGGGGAACAGACTCACGTGCTGGAGATAGTGTTGTTAAGAGTGTTGGGGGGAACAGACTCACGTGCTGGAGATAGTGTTGTTAAGAGTGTTGGGGGAACAGACTCACGTGCTGGAGATAGTGTTGTTAAGAGTGGTGGGGGGAACAGACTCACGTGCTGGAGATAGTGTTGTTAAGAGTGGTGGGGGGAACAGACTCACGTGCTGGAGATAGTGTTGTTAAGAGTGGTGGGGAACAGACTCACGTGCTGGAGATAGTGTTGTTAAGAGTGTTGGGGGGAACAGACTCACGTGCTGGAGATAGTGTTGTTAAGAGTGTTGGGGGGAACAGACTCACGTGCTGGAGATAGTGTTGTTAAGAGTGTTGGGGGGAACAGACTCACGTGCTGGAGATAGTGTTGTAAAGAGTGTTGGGGGAACAGACTCACGTGCTGGAGATAGTGTTGTTAAGAGTGATGGGGGGAACATACTCACGTGCTGGAGATAGTGTTGTTAAGAGTGGTGGGGGAACAGACTCACGTGCTGGAGATAGTGTTGTTAAGAGTGTTGGGGGGAACAGACTCACGTGCTGGAGATAGTGTTGTTAAGAGTGTTGGGGGGAACAGACTCACGTGCTGGAGATAGTGTTGTTAAGAGTGTTGGGGGGAACAGACTCACGTGCTGGAGATAGTGTTGTAAAGAGTGTTGGGAGGAACAGACTCACGTGCTGGAGATAGTGTTGTTAAGAGTGTTGGGGGGAACAGACTCACGTGCTGGAGATAGTGTTGTTAAGAGTGGTGGGGGAACAGACTCACGTGCTGGAGATAGTGTTTTTAAGAGCGGTGGGGGAAACAGACTCAAGTTAGTTTTCCAATTGAGACAGTAGTTCCACACCTCCTGACTCCGGTAGGCAGATTATGTCAAGTCCGGTCGAGTCTGGTCGCAGTGGCGCCCAGACTATAAATAAACATTGTATGGAAAATCACACTGGACTCAGTCATATCAAGTAAAGTCCAGTCCGGTGACTGTGACGCCCTACCTTTATACTAACAGGGTAGAGATGAGGAAGGTAGAATTCTGATTAAATACACCAGTGATGGCGTGGAGGATAAGTGTATAGCAATTTTTTTTAAAGGCTCGGTACACCTGGCCAGGACTCGAACCCCCTATCTTCCCGTAAAATTATACTAGACGAGATTGACGCCGTTTGTCTGCGCCCCACTCCTACTTCCTTCCGGTACGGGCGTGTCCTGATCTCCCCCTTCAATAATGACCTAATTAATAGTGAGTCTGACACCTAAGACCTCGACCATTGGTATGGATTTTCCAATTACAGCAATGAAGGGTGAATGTAATATGAATTGTGTTGTCCTAGCGGGGTTGGTGTGCATCTGGGAAGCATAATACTTCTTAAAGGTCATGGAATTTTAAATCCGGGGGATAGATGGACATTTTAAAAAGTCAATTAATTTTGAGTTATTTTTTGCATTAATTATCGAAAAAAAGGCACAAATCCGTGTAAACTATTAATTAACTATTAATAATTATGGTAATTTCTGCTAATAATACTACAAATTTGTCTTATTAGTTCTTGTGACCTGCATCGGTGGCCGCATGGCCTAAGGCGCTACTCTCGCGATAAATTAGACTGCCGTTGACGGGGAGATCGTGGTTCAAATCCCGGTCGGGTGTACTGAGGCTGGTTTTCCATAAATGTTTTCCCCACTACCCCTCCACGCAAATTCGGGTACATTTCATATAAATTCAACCATCCTCATCCCTAACTCACTAGTGTAATAAGCACATATACGTATAACCTGAATAGGCAGTAAAACGCGGTGTTGGGGGGAGCAGGGAAATGTGTCAAGAATATAAGAAATAATTTTAGTAATGTCACCACTACCCTTCATCCTTCAGTGGGGGCTATGGTGTCGGGATGGGTGGCGGCTGAGCATGGGGGGAGGGGGGGGAGTTACTGGGTACTGATTGTGTGGGTCCGTAATTGGGGTTTTATGGTTTTTTATTGTACTAATATGTCTATTACAAAACGTGATGTTGATAAGAAATATTAGAGGATATGGAAAAACTTAATAGATTTACTGAGAAGCTCGTGACAGAATGAAGTATGCAAGGAATGCTTAACCAATGGCCTGACGGACCTCTAGGTGATCCTACGCTGTTGATGAAATCCTGATACCCTGACGGTAGCCCTCCAATACAAGTAATGATGTTCCGGCGTCCTAACCCGCGTAGCCCCAAAAACGGGTAGAGTGACCCCTTTTACTCGATGGTGATTAGTCAGCCTTGATAGCCTGGATACTCTACTTTTTATTCTGCTTTCTGGCCTGATTTACGCTGAGGAATGCTGACACACTGTTTATGTTGTCAGCGCATAATATGTTATATTTGTTTACTGGCTAATCACAACACCATGCGATACTCGTTTTGTCCTTTACAATCCAAAACACAACAATATTAAACAAACACTCATCTCAATTTAGACCGTGTCGATTACAATAGGCTAGTTACATTTACATAGTTTTTTTTATATAAAATACTTAAAAATAGCATTTTTTGGTCTGGAAAACCTGAAAATGCCACTAAATTTCAAAACATAGCAAGTGTACAACTCTTCTTAGGGGCAGTTAGTTTGTGAGTCATGTGTTGATACTGATACGTCATATGTGTGATTAGAAAGTGCATGTTAAATATCTCCAATATAACTATATTCAAAATGAAAGCTAAATGAAGAAAGTAATTGAGGTTTTGTTTTTCTGCTGTAGTACAGTATTTTGGGTTGCATGACTGTATTGTACTATTGTTCTTGATATAATGGAGAGCGTGTTTGAGATGTAGCCAAAGGGGGTGGGGGGGAGGTACAATGCATATTGTTCAGCTCTTGTTGACCTTTTACCAAATGCACAGTGGATTGTTTTCTTCCTGTGTGCCGATTTTGCAGGCTGTTTCAACAGCCATCGGGGCATTTTCAATACTTCTTAAAATAATGCGTCATTTCGAAACAAAATAAGAAATCTTAATAAGTCGTTTAGTCCTTGTAGGCCGCGTCATCCGGGATATCATTGTAAATGGAATATGGATGAGCAAGGTTGAATCTGAGAGGAAATGTACCTTCGTTTGCGTGGAGGGAGAGAGGTAAAAATATGTAGGTGGAAAAACATTCTCAATACACCCGTCTGGGACTCGAACCCCGACCTCCCGTCACCGGCAAGCAAGACTAGGTAAGCTGGACGTTTAGTCCTCTTGCCCATCTATGCGAGTTTTAATCAAATTTAATGTAAAATAATAAAGTTTCACAGCATACTTATATTTCTTTGTCAGTTGGTTTTGCACATTTTTCTGGGAATGAAAAGGAAAGCTTTTCTAAAACATTTTTGTGGTTTATAAATCTGTCATTCATTTCTTGAATAAAAAGGTCCAGAAACGGTATATAAAGGGAAACCCTAGAGTACTCTTAATGATGATTCATGCTTGAAGTGTAATTAGACCTAGTAGTTTGCCTGCCACAAAGTCGAGGCATCTGAATTATAGCTCCTAAGACTTTGCTGAACCTCACAATAAATGACCTGAAACGAGGTTTCGACATCAGCTCTCATTTGTTGAATTTATTCCTTCAATGATTCAGCATGATTTATAGCAGAAGCAAGTTCTAACTGATTTGATTGAAGGAAGGTGCATAAACCATGTGCCAAACCAAAATCTTTGCTTACCACACATAGGGACATCAAAAACTAGCTACTAGTCAATGTTAAAATTAACACAAATGATTTAGATGAAGATTCTGCATTACTGAAATTTTGAATTTCACTCAAAGCTTCCATTAGTGGAAGACAAAGTTCCTTAAAAATAAGCATAGAATCCAGGTGTTCAACCCAACGAGTTTCACAGAACTTGAGGAGGTGTGGTCTCCTTGCAGCACTGTTTTCTTTGAGGGATAATGTTTTTCGACAGGCGGAAATGGGACATTTTTGATGGTAGGCATTTGCTTCGTGCCTTCTAAAATCTTCTTTAGCGTCTTTCCACCGTTTAAAAGGGGTGTTAACAAATGCCCCAACATAACATGGTTTCCCTTGCCTACCTCAGAATATTTAGTGAAAATAATGCAATATTTACAAAAGGCCCCTTCATTTAACTCCTAATAGTAAATCCAATCAATTTCCGGCTGCCATTTTTTTTCTTCTGAAATTTTAAGTTTTGTTGTCCAAGTGGAAGCTTGTATAGATCATTAGGAACCCAGGTATTTTAAAGAAAATTATACTTTTCTGCATCTGTACATGATTTCCCCACAAATAGTCCAATATCAAGAGGGCTTAAGTTGCAGAGACAGAGTTCTTACGATATTCAGGTTCCGGGCAAGGGTTACGTAAAAGCGGAGTAGGCCTATTAAGGTAAAAGTACCAAATATGAGAATCTCCCCTAATATGAGACCCCAGTGTTTTTTCCCCGTGAGGTGATGTGCTCTAGCAAAGACCATTGGAACTTGATGCTCACCATTGCTTTCCCGCCCGCGTATGGGTTATTGACATGTCCCAAAACATTTTCTATGCGTGTGGTAGAGGTTTTTCTTGATTTGTTTTCAATCAACTTTTCGAGGAACTATCTTCACGAACTAATTTTTCTACTAAGGGGAGTTAAATTATTTATAACTTGAATATATCGTGGTTAACAATCAAGAGAAGAATTCAATGCATGTCTTTTAAAGTATTTTTATGTATGATCTAACCTAAAAAACAGACCTTGTTCACATGTTGACAAACTCCTAATATGAGACCCCAAGCGTATCCTAATATGAGAGGGTTCATATTAGGAGCGCCTGCTGGTAAATTAATATTACGTTATAAACATATTGTTATGTTAATTTTTTGTTGCAGTTAAATATTTTAATATATATTAAGCGTACTATTCTAAGTAAATATAGTATTTTTTCCAGAAATAACCCTAATCGTGTATTAACATAATTTCTGGTTGCAAAGCTGTCCTATGCTGCTTACAACCGAGCAGCAACCATGGAAATATCAGTCAAATATTCCGAAAGACTGGTTTGTTTCCTTTAAACAGGCCTATATTCATTTTTCGAGTATTACTTCGCCATTCACCGTCATCAAGAGACAACTCCTAATTCTGATGCTGTTGCAAATCAAAATGGCCAGAACGAACAACTAATGATAGCCCTGAGGCAGAGCTTTCAAGTGCCCCTGACCAACCAACCAACTGATCACCGCCCTACTGCAGGACCTAAAAGTACTACTGTATCACCACGTGACATTCGTCCGCTTCCAGCAATGTCAACAGCAAAGCAAGGTCCAAGAAGTGGTAGTGCCTGTGTAATCACCTCATCACCTTACAAAACCAACCTTGATAAAAGTTTTTAGAAGAATCACAGTTTTTTTTAAAAAAAAAAAGGGGGGGGGGGGATGGAGGAGTTCGCCACAAATCCAGTTCAACGCGAAACCTCTTTACTAAGAAAATATATCTAATGAAAAACGCAAAAAAAAAAAAAAAAAAATTTGATGGAATCTAGGAGCGATGATTCTGAGTCAGACTTTATCCAGTAGGATAACTCTGATGAAGAAGAAATTGATGCGAAATGTATCTCCTGTGGGTGCGTATTTTCAGAAGACAAACACGAAGAACAGTGGATACAATAATACACGGTGTGCTGTCGATTGACTCATACACATTGTGGTGCTACTGACTCACAATTTGTGAGTCCTCAGTGTCGTAAAAAGGCGAATAAATAAGGGTTTCATATTAGGAGACCATGTTTTATATCAATTATTTTGACTAAATTTGGATTTTACGAAATAAAAATAAAATATTAAAATTATTTACAATTCTGTTTCTTAAAACTTATTCTATTGTGTGTTCTTATATCTATTTTTTGTTTTTTAATACCTGCTATGTACAAAAATACAAGCCTGAGGAAAAAAGGTTCTCATATTAGGAGCCGACGTTACCTTGAGTTTGCTAACGATTCTACCACTGAACTTTCGCAAATGGTGGTATCCACAGGTTTATTTTCAATGTCTTCTTCCACTTATGAACTTGACTCCCTAACATCTAGGCAATTATTTTTACTTTGTTTATTAAAATAAGTTAAAAGGTTCCCTTATCATTTACTCATCTTTTTACATAATACACACAACTATCAATGAACTAACTCACCCAGTCCTGCATCTTTATATAAGATTCAGTCCCACCCAGGGTTGCCAACACTCCATCAAGTGGCGATACTAGCGCGCAAGTTCGCAATTATATTAGATTGACACCAGTGACGGACCAAAGGGTTTTCACAATATTGATTTACGTCAATCATAGTTTAATGTTTAGTTGCAAATTTTATTGAAGAGGGCATTTCAGGGAAAATATATCCCGCTATCCCTTCTCTCCCCCCCCCCCCCTTTCACCCCGGCTACGCGCCTGAATATTACAAACGCAATTTTATAATTAAATAAATATATACATATAAACACAAACACACATAGTAGTTTATAAATAAATATTGGGTGTATAAAAATTCGCGCAATAATTCCTCTCCAGGGCGCGATTTCTCGCAACAATACAATTTGAAAATGTAAAACAACTAACGTCGCCTGATGTTTGATTTGCGAGATAGCTAACAAATCCCCACGCTTCTTGTACAACCGTCGATGCCTATCTCTAAATTTAAGGTGGCTGTTTTGTTCACCTGCTATAAGTTTGAGCGACAGTTTGTTCCAAGGAGATTGTTGTCATTTCATTACCTTGCCTGGAAGCAACCCTTGACTGTCTCACCATTTTTTAAAAACCAAGCATCTGACTATATTGTTCGGATAATATTTTTAATTTGTTTTGTTGTTAGGGATTGTGCGAATTCTTCTACACTCTGTATAAACGTGTACACACACACACACACACACACACACACACACACACACACACACACACACACACACACCACACACACACACAACCGGAAAGTAAGACGCAGAGCACTGAAGGATAAAAAAACAAACCTTTAGTCGCTACCAATATGGAGTCGGCGCAGAATGTTCAATTATTTTCATCCGGGCCAAGGGCAATACTAGGACCTATTGATCGAATCGTGGATGTATACAACTTGTTTAATATGTCGCGTTAAAAACAGTATATATCTTAGAGCAAAGAGGGTAGGCGGGGGAGACCGGTACGATGCTTCCAAGGGAGGCGTGAGGCGATGGAAAATTATTTAATATTGTTCATTTTACCACCCCAAGCTTATAAAGTGGTAAGTTGTACACACAATATTTACTATTAATAGTATAGTCTTTAACCAAGGCAATTTTGAATATTCTGTGTGTTTTAAAAAAAAGTTTCACGGTTATTTTCAAAATTGTTCCGTGGAAGTTGTAGTCTGGGTGTTTGCGGTCACCGAAATCATTGTAAGGAGTGTATGAGTTAACCATAAACCATGTAACGATATTGGAAAAGGGTGAGGGGGAGATTTAATGTCTACTTGTGTTACATCGGGGGAGGGTTGGTACATCACTAGTGTTAACGTAACAAATCTTATAGTTTCATTTTTAATCTTGAAAAAAATAGTGGTTTCACCGTTAGTAAACATACTTATAGATAACTTCCGGTTCTGAGTAGTTTACGTAACACAAATTGTAGGGGGGAGTGGTCAAGTTAAATGTAATAGCTGGTGTTACATGAGTAGAGGTAGGGTCACATGACTACTTGGTTTACTGATGGCCCCATACAGTACAGTCACTGAAAACATGGGGTTTGCAGCCGCCATAAAACTAACCTAGCCCTTTGGACCCAAAACCCACCATCAAATCTCTATTGGCCACAAGTCTACTATCAGCAAACCCCACGCCAACTTCAAAAGCCACTAATTCAGTGTAATACGTCGACCTTTTAACGTTACAATTTTTTTTGTACATTTTTAGTGCGCAAATAAGGGAGCAGAATTTATATATACATTAAAATTAAATAATGTCTAAGTTTATAATTATTTACGGTGGATAACGGTTCAGGTAACATTATTATGAGGTTAAGAATGGCTGATGGAGGATGGGAGAGACTTGGGTGAACATTAAAAGTAGGGTGGGTAGTTGATGGTTGAAAACCACTGCTCGAACATGTACAGTCCCGCTTGTAAAATTAAATTTACTCGCAATCATATTGATTTCTTAGCCAAACTAGTGGCTGCGTGATTTAAAGGTGTTGCACTAGGTCACCTTTGGCGATTTTTAAAATCTATTTATTGAGGTATTTAACGTGAACTTCCTAAACCGGCTGATTATATCAACACACGATAATTTCCATGAGAAGTGCGAAATAATCTACCAATTTTTGCCTAGAAAGATGTTTTCACATTCCTAAGGGTTATTTTACATGCCACAATCGATATGGGATATTACTTACCCTCTGAAGGAAGTTGTGCAACGGATTTTTATCGCTCTAGAAAGTCCGTCGACCCCGGCTGGGTTTGAACCCACCCAAGGGCCAAGATCACCGAGAGTGATCATGATGATGAGTTTGGAGGTGTTCTCTCGTCGTCAATTGTCATTGTGGTCCACGTCTTACTACCCATCTGAGCTATACGCACATTTACACTAATAAGGAAGGTTTAATTCACGTGCAATGTACCGGCATTTGCGTGAAGAGTGATTGGGAAACCAATTTAGGACAAAACCACTTTAATCGATACAGTACACCTGGCCGGGATTCTAACCCCAGCCTCCCCGTCAGCGTAAAAACCAGATCAGACGAGGCTGTCAGCTTTGTCCGCGTGTCCACTTATGTGGGATAGTATAGCCGAGATTGAAAACTTTGTTTGAATATCAAGTTACCCGCAACGATGGTCACACCGGGCCTAGGCGTCAATCTCGTTTATTCTGATTTTACGGGGTGTGGTGAGGTTTTTTATTCCTAAATGGCTTAACCACTGTCCATCCATACCTTACCTACCTTATTCATGCTACCGCACTAGTGAAATTATATTGATAGCCCGAACGGATAGTAAGACACGGTTAGCAAAAAAAAGTAATAGATTCATTTCTTCTCCCTTAGGCAGCCAAATTTTCAAGTTTACCTAAACACAAAAAATACATGACATTGTCATTAGTTTCCCTGAGTGATACCACCTTTGTAGTTAGTATACGTATATAAATAAATGGTGCGAAGCAATCGTCCATATTGTCTCGAATAATATATATATATATATATATATATATATTTTATAGTTCGAAACAAAATGTTCAAAAATCAGTTTGTGATACACATGATACCTTTAAATAAGTATTATTCGGGAATACAGTGTTATTCTCATAAAACACACTTAATAGGGCCTATATTTCTAAACTATGAACTTTGGCTAGAGCCATTTCAAATATCAGTCGTCAGTTAACTACCATTAACGCTTTTTAAAAAAAATCAAACATACACTCTTATTTATCGCGTAAAGCCCTTCTCAGATACACATTTTGAACAAAACTGCTAAATCCATTTTTAACACTCTCAGATATTTAAAAATCAATAAATAAATTGTCCTTAATTTTGAATCTTAGAATTAAAATCACGATTTCGCCTCGTGGATTGACCATCATATGACGTCTAAATATTTAGGTTTAGATTAAATCCACCAAATCGTTTCGGCTGCCAGGAGACATACAAATTATATAAGACCCCTCTTTTTTACTTTATGGGCACATAAAACGTCAAGATTCATAATAATCTCTTGGTTGCCAATGATTGTCATGATTGCAAAACTTTCTCTATGTGGATTTACAAAACTATGTTAATACGTGTGAGTTTTAAACTCCTTAAAAATGATTACATTCATCTTTAATAGGTGAATTTCAATACTGCCATAAAACGATAAAAAGAATCATATGTCCTGAAAAAAATTAATTAGAATTAACCATTTGACTTTTAAAAAAACCCAATAAACCAAATACAGCTATGTCACGCCAACTCATGTTTTATAGTATTATTTGATCTCAGGGTAAAATAACATTGTATTTCATTTAATCATGCAGTAACTATAATAATAGCTGACACATAAAAATAATTGGAATTATTATTGTTGTTTGTTAATGTGAGAGTCGTATCGTATTTTCCAAACGGTGTATAGCAATCGGTTTTAACGAGGACAATTAATCTGAGTAAATCCCTGGTTTAGAAACATACATCGTCGATAGTTAAAGTTCGTAGAAATTGCACCACACGTGGTGAGGGAATCTTAAGGCTACCGCCTACGTGAAGGACTATATCCTCTCACTGTAGTGTTTCTTATGAGTATGGAATGACAGCTCTAAAGCTTGGAATGTTCTATTGTGATGCTGTTATTTACCGCGTCTTGCAATCAATTCATTCGGTTTATACGCTAACGTCACTGAAAATGAGCTAATTGTACCCAATTTGTTAAAAAAAAAACACATTAAAACTTTAAGTAGAAGGTTTTAATCCTATATTGACATCCATTTTGGCGTGAATCATAATTTGAAATGACATATTACAGTACTTCTTTAATAATTAAGGAAATTTTTGGACGTATAAAACAGTGTTAGTAAGCGATCACTTTAAGCCCTGCTTTGCGTATGGCAGATAACTTCAAGGTCACCTGAGTCAAGAGTATTCAAAACCCATGTCGGACAAGTAAGGCGCATCTTTTTCCACCGCGTCTTAGTACAAATCGGTTAATACGCAGTCATTAATTACGCTGATGGGATAGTGACGAAGAATGTTGAGCTTAAAAGAGTGAATATACACGCGTATAGGGAGAGTAGGAAACTATCTCTGAGAAACCATCCTCAGTACACCTGATTAGGAATCGAACCAAATCACCAGTCCAACACGAGATTGACGCGTTTGACCATGCGACCACCAATGAGGATCAAGGAACATTTTGATGGTTAAGGACCTACGAGGATGTGGAATCATCAAGGTGAATAAAAAACATGACAATCCCACATTTGCGGATAAAGCCATAAGCAACTAATTTTAATTACTGTTTCACCCTTCAACGGTGGTTGCATTATCTCGCGGTGGACTGGGATTGCTGGTAGCCTAGAGGTCGGGGTTTTAATCTCGGTTGGCAGAGCTGAGGGTGTTGTTTTTTCCGCACTACCCTCCACGCAAATTTGGGTACACTTATTCTAAAATTTACCTTCCTAGTTCCTATCCAAATAGTATAAATTTGGGGTTAGCCCGAATGGGAAGTAAGACGGATTTTTAAAATATCTTTATCGTACCCTTAATAAATTATGCTAAATGGAAAAGGGTAAAAGTCAACTTTCTCGACCAATTAGCATGGTTGACTAAATAAATTTTGGACTTATTTCGTGGTTTTTTTTTTCCTTTTTGCTAAGGTTCTGAGAAGCGAATTAACTTCCCTTCCCTTGAATGCATGATTACAAGAAAGGGGAAGTGGCGAAGCAAAGGGGGAGTGGGAGTGGCTCTTGGGGGGATATAATGGCCTGCGCATGCGCCCAAGTGTGTTGTTGGCTCCGAATGACCCCATTCTACCCCTTTTCTACTGCCGCGCTATTGATTGTACCCTACTTCACATAACTGCGCAATTTGACCGGACAAACTTAAAAGGGGAGTGGGGGTTGCATTTTATCATAACATTTGTTTTAACTGAGTAAACATTATAGTAAAAGAGCCCTATTTTCCCGCTAACTTAACCTAATTTTTCCCACAATATGTATTTATTGTTAGGGCCTAACCGGGAGGGATTGTTTTGGTGGTAAAACACCCTCCCCTGCGGAATATTAACGGTGACACCTTAACCCGCGTTCCCATCATTGCGGATCATTTATGAGTAAAAATCACAAAATGGGACAGTTTCAGCCCCCGTGGGTGAAAGGGATGGCAAATAATTTATTTTAGTAAAATGGTGTGTTTTTATTTCCAGTGCCATTCTTTCCTTACGTATATAATTAGTAATATATTATATAATAATGGTCAAAACATATTTAAAATGATTTTTTCCGAGCATTAGGACAATTCAGTCACTGTACTCACCTTAAGACCCGTACAATCTCAAGGAAATCAAACAAATAAAAATAAAATAAAAAAAAATACTTGATTGCATTGTCAATAAAGCACATTTAAAAATAAACAACATTTAAAAAACTGGAAAACAATTTTAAAACAGCGTTTTTTTAATTAATAACACTCGTCTTTGAGGTACATCACAAAAGGCTGAAAAAATGTAAAATGGGCGCCATTTCATTAGCACACACTCGTAAAGTGTGGGAAGCGTCACTGTAGTCTCCATGTTTGTTGTGTTTTAGCATCATAGTCAATCTACCAATGTGATTTTTAAATTTCTCCAGAAAATATCATCAATTCAGCTAAAAAAAAAATTATCTTACCTTAATATATGACAAACCGGTCACGTTGTTTACTTGGGAATAAATTATGATTTGCCGAAAAATAAATGTGATTTGGTACACACGTTTCAATCTGAAAACTAACCTCGAACAGAAACGAGATATAAGTGTCTTGTTTTGCCACTAGTCCATACAATGAATAAAACAAAAACAATCCGGTCACGGACAAACCGGTCACGTTACCTACAGTCTTGGTTTTAGCGTTGCCGAATTGTCAATTTACCGATTCACGTAGCAAGTTTATGGAAAAACATATTTTGAACTTGCGTTAATTTATTAAATGCGTTTGGTTTTCTTTAAAACTAATAATTCATAAGAGCTTTAGTAAAACTACGAGTATTGTCATTGATATGAAAGAAAAATAAATAATTTTGCATGTAGTAGGCCTATGTATTTAGAGTTGGTGAATTAAAAAATAAAAATAAATTAAAAATGGTTTTAATATAATATCAATAGCATTTGATAACATGGCATTTAAAAAAAGCATATTTGATAACGACTTTTAAGAATATTGGATTTTACTTTTAATATAGGTATCAAAGAGAGATCTTAATGAGTCCCAACAAACTACTCTTTTTAAAATGCAGATTTTGCAGGATGGATTTTAAATTCTGTATTAACAAACACATTTTTACTTTCTCCCCAATATTTTGGAGAATGCGTACGATGTCATCAATCATGTTGTCTTAATCCTCATGACACCTTTATTAATTTTAAGGGGCAAAAGAGGTTTTTTTAATATAAATATAATTTAAGCAGCTTTTTCTGATTTATTAGATAAAAGCCACATTTTCTCTAAAACAACCTAACCTGTTGGATAATACTAATTTAACACACACAACTGCCTATGCATAACATTAAAAATACACTTCTTTTTTCCTCTTTAATGAAAAATTGTTCAGAAATTATTATTTTTTAAATATAAAAACATGATATTCAGCTCAGCTTCTTTTTTATTTTACTATTCCTGAATATATTGGCATGGCTTTACATAAACTATAAGTATTTTGCAGGGTTCGAAGATTTTATTGTAAACTTTTGTAATGTAAATAGCTACCAAACTTGAAAATTGGTGTAAATTTTTTAGTATCTGTTATTAATGTAAACAAATTATATTCTATATTTTTTTATACTTAGCAAAAAAAATAAATCTAACACATACACTGCTTTTGTTTAGCATTAAAAAAATATAAAATATTTTGTTTCTTTTGCCTCTTTAATGAGCGTGGCCTGATTGTCCTTTTTTGACTCCTTTGTTCAGGATTTTTTTCTTTAAATATAAAAATATGAACTTCAGCTCGGCCACATGTAGTCTATTTAATCATTCTTGAATATCTTCTGGACTTTCGTGGTAAAAAGGTTAATTTTTTTCTATCATTAAGCACCGCGTCTTAACTACCCTATCGAGTTATACGCTTAAGTACACTAATGGATTAGGAATTGTAAAGGTTGAAATTAGAGGAAGTGAACCCGCATTTGCGTGGAGGGAGAGTGGAAAACCAACTAGGAGTATCACCCGCCTCGGTGGCGGTTGGTCGTACACATGGTAATAGTTGATTAAATTCAGGACGGGAACATCAATCGTGTGTACCGTGTATTACAGCAACACGCCTTGATATTTTATTTCAGACATTGGAATTTTCATTTGCTACCCCACTGCAGGGGAAAATTCATTTTTAAACTTGACGTTCTATAGCGGGCCGTCGCGTGACGTCAAGCCGAGAAAAGATTTATCTGTTTTTTCTCTGCGTTTTAATACCCGTCCTACCTTCCTCGTCCTTATCCCACTAGCTCAAATTTGCGGATAGCCCGGACGTGTAGTTAGACGTGAAGACGTGTTTAATATTAAATTACCCGTGCTTGTGGTCACGCACTCAAAGGCGTTAGGCTTGCATCAACCTGGAGTTCCATTTTGAATCCCGGTCAGGTGATATTTTTTTTATGTATGGTTTCCCCATCTCTTCTTCATTCCAATGCGGGCACAATTCCTCTTTCCCTCCCCCTTCCTATACCTTGCCCTTAAGAGTAATGTGCTATTACACGCATCAATAACCTGAAAAAAACCTCCCGATTGAAAGTGTATACAATATGTCCGACCACAAAACACTCTAAGCGGAGAATTGACGTCATTTATTTAAAGGAAGCAGTCTGCCGAAGCTCTGAGACTATGCGGCCTCCGAGGCGTGTGGGTTGCACGTTTCTGCTGTTGCTATTCCTGGTTGTACAAGTGCGCAGTTTTCAAGATCACGGCCAAGGTTACATGAGTGTATTTATACGTATGTATGTATGTTGTGTATGTGTTGTGTGTGTGCAAGCGTGAAAGAGTCACTCGTGTTAAGCGTGCTGCTCTCACCTAACCCTTCATGCAAGACGGAGATAAGTGACTCAAAGAGTTATATAACTATAGGCCTAAATGCATGGTAGCTATAAAGTTTGGACACATAGGCAAAGGCCACAAAAAAAAAAAAAAAGCCAAACTACAGTAATAATATGTCATGTAACGAACGCCATCTAATGTCCTAACATTTTTGTGTGTATTTTTAAAGTTTTACTTTAGTAAAGACACGTGTTATGCCTATATTTGTATCTGTGTGTTTGCCTATTTGGCCAGACTTTATGGCCACTCAGTATGCGTTACGGCCTACTATACGTCCGGGTTATCCGCATATTTTCACTAAGGGGCCGTCCTTAAAGTACGTAAGGCGTTTTCCTTGTATTTTCGCCCCCCCCCCCTCCCCTCTTTCTTACTTCGTCCAAGTAAGGGACCGTACATTTTCCATCACCCCCTTTTCCCCCTCTAGCTTAAGTAATTGTTTACGATTTGGTAAATTAAATTATTTTTAGATATAAGCTTTGGTAGCAAAGCGAGTGAATTACATTTTGGAATACTTAAATTGCAGTAAAATTAGGTGCAACTCATCGAAAGTAAATGAAATACAAGTGAAATTTTGTAATTAATATATTTATTTCCTGAATTTTTTTTAGATTTTGTCTTACCATAAACATTAATTAAAAAAACCTTACGTAAGATGGATTCTGCCACCCTCCTCCCCCCCTCTTTATGAACTTAAGAAAATATTGAACCCCCTCCCCCCTCCAAAATCCTTGCGTGGTTTAAGGACAATCTCTAAAGGAGAAGATAAGAAGTTAGAATTTATAGAAAGTGTGTCAGCATTTGCGTTGAATGAGAGGAAGGTTTGTACTAAGGGTCTAAGAGATTTTATTAGAGGAAGTTCACTCTCATTAGTGTGGATAGAGGGTGAGAAACCCACAGTTGTAAACCACATATGGAAAACACCCGGCTGAGTTTCGAAACCCAACCTCTCACCGTCATTAGCGTTCCAATATTTAACGAGCCTTACGCCTTAGTCCGTGAGACCACCCTTTCGGACTATTATTGTATTTTACTCACTTCGGTGGTTGCAAATTCTAAGGCGCTTGAATTAGACTCGATTGCTGGAGACTAAGTTTGGGGGGTTTAAATTTCAGTCGAGTGTACTGAGATATGGTTTTTCTTAATTTGTGTCCCACTCCCTCCACTTAAATAGGATTACATTTCCTCTAAACTCTACCTTCCTCCTTCCTCCCTCATTAGTTTAAATATCCGCATATGCTGGGCAAGTAGTAAGAAGTCACGAAAAAAAGGGTATAAGTCAGAAAATAAGGATTGCCGCTACTCTCAATGATGGTCTTTGTTTAACCCTAGAATACTATCGTCGTCGTTTAGTATCGATACGTAAATCTGACGTCATAATAGATTAAACCTTTCGTAAGCTTCATACGTGATGTGAATTTAATTTTTAATCTTATTTCAGTTAATTTGTCTTTTTTTATTTGTAATTATATCACAATCAACATATCAAACACAAAATTAAATTAAATACATCAAACTAAAAAAAAACCAAGGTCTTAAAAAACCTGTGTAAATACAATAAACGTTGGTACCTATATTTAGATGTCTTTGTAATTGTTGTAACTATCTAATTATTATTAAAAAAGAAATAAATTATAATATTTGTACTAACCCAATTTTTAACGTGCACAATTATTTCTGGTGTTTCCCGCAAATCTATTAATATTATTGGTACGTAAATCTGACTTCTACTTCCAAATAACGTAACGTAACATAACGTAACTTCCAAGATGTGACCATACGTCACAACAGCTAATTATTGTTGACTGACATTCGGAGGCTTGAAGGGTTGACTCGCTTGCCGGGGAGGGGGGAAGTGGGGATGGATTGTTTAGACACAAAACGTAAATTATTCCTACGATAGCATTCCAGGGCTAGGAGTATATAATCAAATATTTCAGCAATCTTTTAATTGAGGCATGAGTAGCTATCTAAATGGTGGTAAATTAATTAAATAATCATAACAATTTTTTTTATACGAGCCATAGACATTATATGATATCATGCTTGATCAATGCTTCACTTGAAATCCTCATCCGGTAATCTATGTCCCTTACGCACGGGCTGTTTTCATAGTTAATTCCTTTGATAAGTTTTTAATTGATTAATTATGGCAACTGTCTCGAAATAACCCGTGAATAATCTTCTACAGAATATTCGATGCGCACGCATTCACGCGGTCATTGTTTTCATCTTTGTTTCAGGAATAAATAATCTTACCAACATGATTTTAAACGTATATTTTGTAATAATCCGGTATATATTGAACTACGAACATATCTTTAAAATACATTTAATTAAAACAATTTCCTTTAAAAAAATAAAACCAAAGATATTTATTTTTACTTTTGTTTGAAAGACAACGAAATAACTGTTTAATTGATGATGTAAGACTACTGGTATCGCTTCTGCGCATGCGTCCATACTTTAAAAATGACCGGAAACTAGCCTATAATGGCATACCAGTGTAAAACGACACATTCTGTGTTTCGTTTAAATGACGCGGGTTAGTGCCACTGGGATTAGTAGCAAGATAGGTTGGCAACAGTGATCCTCTGTTGAGGGCGAGAGTGACGCAGCTTTATCCACTCTCCATCCACACAAATGTGGGCTCACTTCCTCTATACTCAACCTTCCCAATTCCTAACCCAGTAGCGTAATTAGTACTTAAGCGTATAACCCGAACGGATAGTAAGACGTGGTGCTCTCTCTCTATATATATATAATGCATATTGAAAAGTGTATCGAGGTTATTGGTCATCATTTTTAACATTTATTAAAGTAATTTTGTAAATATATTGCATTTAACGTCATAAAGAATAAAAGAATGTAATACAAATTTCTTGAATAAAAATTGTTTGTATTTTTGTGTGGGCCTATGATAAAATGTCATTAAAAATTACAGGTTTTTATTTTTAAAAAAATTAAATTTGTCGAAATAACCTTGAAGACGTCCACCATGTATCAAAAAATAACTATTGCTGTGCTCTTTCCCCCTCCAAACCAAAAAAACTTTTGTTCGAAACAATTTTTTCTAAAATGCTTCGTTTTCGAGATATTCTGGTGACTCAACTTAAATGCCTTAGGGGGCGGCCAGACTGAGCGCGCGAGCGAGCGCGCGAGCGACTAAAATATAAAATAGAACACATGGGTTGTAATGAGAGGTGGCCAGACTGGAGCGCGCGAGCGACTGAGCGCGCACGCTTGAAAGATAGAACTGGTTCTATTTTTCAAGCGCGCACGCTCGACCCGGTACAGTCTAGTTTACAGGCGCTAGGCAATATTATTGTGTGTTGGTTCATCGAGTGCTAGGAAAACTTCTCATTTTGACATTTTTATTAATTTTTTATTACTATCGATAGGTTTAGCACACTTTCTGGAAATTGAAAAATGACACCTGGACACGGGAATCGAACCCAATACCTTTGGCTTAGTACGTCAATGCTCTAAATACTGAGCTATCCAGGATTTGTCCCGTGCCCAGGGTTAATCTTCACTCATATTTTAAGGCAGAGCCTATGATGGAATGCGGAAATCGTCAGCTACAAGTATGTGATTATATTAATATCATGAGCTATCTATCAGATAACTCAGCCATCCTCGACTCGGTAGTTGGCTTATTGCTGCCACTTGTACAGTTATTATAATTGTACGGGATTTCATACTAAGAATTAAATAGCCAAAGTTATTATTTATGCTTTTAGTGAGGATTACTCCATCTAGATATCATATTCTGAAAAGTGAAAAATGACACCTGGATAGCTCAGTGGTTAGAGCCTTGGCGTACAAAGCCAAAGGTCCCGGGTTCGATTCCCGTGTCAAGGTGTCTTTTTTCAATTTTCAGAATATGATAGGTAGATGGAGTAATCCTCACTAAAATCATAAATAATAGCTTTTACTATTTATTATTATTATTATTATTAGCACCGCGTCTTACTACCCGTTCGGGTTATACGTACTTACGCTATTTTGCAATGGTAGGGTGATTGTGAGATGAAATAGAGGACCTACAGTTTAACGTGGAATCCGAACCTGTGTGGAGGCCTGGCATTACTCACATTCACAAGTTGTGATTAATACACGTGTTTTCAGAGGTGAAGGAAGGGTTTGGCAATCAGGAAGGGTTTGGCAATCAGATAAATCTGCGCCGGGACCGAGGATTGAGCCCCGAACCCTCAGCAAAGAGGTCAGCCACCTTACCCCTAGACCACCAGGTCACCGTTTGACTATTCAATTCTTATTATTAGCACACTTGCTATTAACGGCCTAATTTAATTGCTAAGATCATAAACCATGTATATATTTATATAAAACTGATATGTTAAAATATTTCAATATTACCAAAGTAGGCCTTTACAAATAAGAATTACCATTAGCGTGGAGAGAGGAGGAGAAAACCACAACAATAAATCACTTGTTAAAACCACCCTCAACTCACTCAGCCAAAATTCGAAGCCTCCTCGTCAAAAAATAACGAGAGGTATCAGCTAATCACGCGCTCGCCAGTGTGGCCACCCAGTCGCTTACGCGCTCGCTCGCACGCTTGTCAGTCTGGCCGAACCCTTACCCGGTATATGTATCCCCGTTCTGTTTCTTGGCAAATGCGTGTGCATATCTTATAAATTACCCATTCGTCCTTACCCTAATAGTGTATTTAAATGCGTACAGTCTAGATGGACTATTCAGATGCGGAGGAATAAAATAGTTCCCATATCATTTGGTGGCATTTCGGCGTTTATAAAATACATATTAAAACCCCGTTGAAATAACAATAATGACGCTTGTTTTATGACCTTGGTATCTGCCAGATGGCTCACTGTTATTATTTAGTTTCCACACTGTTTACTTTCGTAATTCTCTAATTCTTCGTTCTTTTTTCCGTGTGTGGAGGTTCTCTCGACCAAGTTTCCTTGTGCGTCAATGCCCCAATGTAAGGTGACGCAATCCGCTAGGTCTCGGCGTGCTATGCGGTTTTGCTCAAGTGCCGAAAAGCGTTCCAGAATCGTGGCGGAAGGGGGGACTTTCTTAGTCCCTCTCCTTTCGTAAGCAAAAAAGTTTTTTTAATTATTTATTGACAGCACGTTCCTATATATTAGAGACTTATCATTTAACCTAAGGGGACAGCTTGTGAAGGGAATGTACTATAGACTAATACTCATAAAAGAAAAAAATGGGAATTTGTGTTTAAGGTGTGGATGTAGGGAACGCGAGTTAAGGGCTGTATTTTTGCGTTTTTTATAACTTTTTTTTTTTTGCCGAAATAAATATTCTATTGCTCCAGTGGAAATACAGAGTTTTAATTTTCTCTACATGGCGATGTTAGGCTAAGGATATGGCCAGACTGAACCAACTGAACAAACTTGTGTATTATGGCTTCGAGAATAATTTTCAAAAATCAGTTTTGACTAAACTACTCTTAAATATGTTTTTCCTAATAAAAATTAACACATCATCTTGTTAATCACAATAATAAATCTTTACATATACATTTTAAACCAAATTCTTCAAATATATTTGACAAAATTCAGATTTTCAAATTGAAATTATTTATAAACTACCCTAACATTATTTGTCATTTTAAAAAATAAAAAGTATTCTTACATATCATGAATAACTATGCCCAGATTCCCATTTTGAATTCATTCTTCAAGATAAATTTGCAAATAATTTCAAATTTTCTATAATTTGTCGTAAGTAAACTACCCTTAAATTAATTTATTTTGGATAAATTAAGATACATTGCTATTTATAACGTTAAATAGTCCCCCAATACCAATTTTGAACCAACTTTTAAAGCTATTTTCAAAAAATCTAATTTTACAAAAATCAATAATTAATCAACCACTATTAAATTTTTTTAGAAAAACAAATATATATAACGATCTAAAATACAAGCAACTTAACAGAAACTCATTTTGATCCAAATCGCTAAAGGCATTTTTTTAAAATATTCAAATTTAAAAAAATTCATCATTAAATAACCCATCACCAAATTCCCTCCTCCCCCTGAAACAAGTACACAGCATTATTTGTCATGTTCATGTCAAACATTCCCCTAATATACATTCTAAGCAAAATCGTAATACCCATTTTCAAAATAATTCGAATTTTCAAAAATCATTCATCAGTAACCAAATGACCCTTTATCGAATTTCTATCCAAAACCAAGTATACAGAATGATTTGTCATTTCAAACACTCCCAAGATACTCATTTGGAACCAAATTTTTAGAGCCATTTGTAAAATATTTCAAATTTTTGAAAAATCACTCTTCAGTTAAATACCCATAAATGAGTTTTTACCCTAAACAAACTAAACATTGCTATTTGTTATACCCCGCATTCTACAGATGTACATTTTGAGCAAAATCGCTAAAACTATTTTCAAAATATTTATAATTTTCACAATTTCCCCATCAGTAAACTACCCTTTAACAAATGTTTGCCCAAAACCAATTATGCAATGCTATTTGTCATGTCAAACAAGTCCAAGATAGGCATTTTAAACAACATTGTTAAAGTCATTTTCGAAAAAATTACTTATCAGTAAACTACCCTTAATTGAGGGACCTAATTTTTACAAAAAAGTACTCTGGTATAGCCTAGTTAAATCAAGTTTGAACTAAATCCATCAAACCATTTTGGATCTGAGGCCAGGGACATACAGACAGACAGAAAGACATGGAGACAGACAAAATGTAAAATCAATTTTTTACTTTGTCATATCAAGAGAAAGTATTATGATATTGAAAAAATTGATCTAGAGATTATGAAAAAAAGTTTTATGTGATCACGAGGCCAAAATATTGAATCTTACAATATGTCTGTCCCCATGTCTATTTGTCCCCGGTCACGGATCCTAAACGATTTGATGGATTTGGTTCTAACTTCATATTTACTTAGATTTAATTGGACTATACCATAAAACTTAATTTTTTATTTCACCCTAGCCCTTCAATTTAAGGGTAGTTTGCTTATGAGTAATTTTTTTGAATTCCAAATTTTTTAAAACGGCTCTAACGATTTTGTTTAAAATGCATATCTAAGGTTTGTTTGGCATGGCAAATAGCAGTGTATAGTTGGTTTCTGGTAAAAAAAATCGTTGAAGGATAGTTATTACTGATTTTTTAAAAATTGAAATATTTTACAAATGGCTTTAACGATTTGGTTCCAAATGAGTATCTTAAGAGTGTTTGACAGGAAAAATAACCTTGTATACTTTGTTTTGGGTAAAATTTCGATAAAGAGTCTTTTACTGAGAAGCTATTTTTGTAAATTTGAATTATTTTTAAAATGCTATATGCTAACAGTTTTTCTTAAAAGTATATCTGGGGGGTGTTTGACACAAACATGCTAAATAAAGTTGTATGCTTGTTTTGGGGGAAATTTTGGCTATGGGTAGTTTACTGATGAATGTGGTTTTTTAATTTGAATATTTTAAATAGGGGCCTTAGTGATTTGGTTTTAAATTGGTATCGGGAGACTAGTTTACATATCAATAATAATGTATCTTTAGTTATCTAAAATAAATTAATTTAAGGGTAGTTTAGCTACAACAAATTATAGAAAATTTGAATGTTTTCGAACTTGACCTTGAAGATTGAATTTAAAATGGGAATCTGTCATTAGTATTTCATGATAAGTAAGAAAACTTTTTTATTTTTACAAGTAACAAACAATTTAGGGTAGTCAACAAATAATTTATTTTTGAAAATTTGAATTTTTTATAATTATTTGAAGAATTTTGTTTAAGATTTACATATAAAGTGTGATTATTGTGATTACAAGATGTGTTTGTTTTTATGAGTAAAACTTATTTAAGAGTTATTTACTAAAAACCTATTTTTGAACATTTTATTCGAAGCTATAAAGCATAATATAAAAAAAATGCCGTGCTAATGTGTCGTATCATTTATTTGGGTTCTTGTACACATAAAACAGAAAGAAAAATTCGTCATAATAACAGTATGGATTTTTTTTTCCACAATCACAATACTTTCTCTTGTTATTAGAAAGTAAAAATGGTCCGTAAAAACACTCCACACATTATATATGAATACAATTTTCAAATTATTATTTCGATAGTGATACCTACACTCAGCGATACTTTTATTTTAATAAAGTGTGATATCGATACCTTTATTTCGATAACACAACCCCTACTTTCGGTTATATGAATGGTAATGCCCCGTACACAAGGACGATATTTCCTTACTGAATTCAGTACTAGTTGACCATAACTGGGTGTATGATCAAAATTCATAAATACTATTAACACAACAAGAATGTCTCTTGGAAACTTTTGTGAAATTCGTTCTTAGCGTATTTAATAGTTTTCAGCGATGTTCAAGTAGGCCATAGACGCAGAATAGATGAAAGTCTGCCTATAGTAGGGGGCCCGGCGTCTCGTCACAATTTGACCTACTTATCTGTGATTGGCTGTCACAATTTGACCCCGACGCTGATTGGCTGCTATAAATAGCCCTCCCCCACCCCTCCCCCTTCCCTCCCCTCCCTCCGCTCTGATTACAAAATCTCCACCAGTTGATTACGAAATTTCCTCCCCTACAACCCCTCCCCTACACCCCCCTCCCCCATCCCCTACAACCCCACCACGCCTTGAACATGTTGGTACTTGTGCGGGCCCTTTTTTTTTTTTTCTTGATTATTGTTGCGTGCTAATTAATTATTCATGTCTGCTAATTGATTATTGATGTGTGCTAATTAATTATTCATGTATGGGTAGGGGGAAGGACATTGGAGTATATTTTATTTGGATGGTGAGCATACGTCTCTGCACGAACCTCTCGCTACGACTGTCCTGCGTAGACTGGAGGGGGTCGGCCGCTTACCGAGTAGTGACCACGTATGGGGAGGAACACGGAGCACGAAGCTCTCCTGACGGCAGCGTGCTGAAGAGTGCGAGTCAACCATAAGGCCCCTTTCACCAACCCTACTCGCGAGGACAGCATGACCGTGCCCTCTGGCAGCACTCAGTTGAATGCGAGCAAACCCCCTCATCGCGTCATACCTCCGCTCCTTTCACTTTTTCCCCCTCCCCCATCCCTACGTCACTGACGTTGAGTGGCAATGTTTAGGGGGTAGGAGGGGGTCAGTTGCCTCCCAGTGGAAAATTTTATGTTGCAATAAGCAAACGTTTAAAGTTTCTTGAACTCGTCTTTCCCGCCAACCCACCCCCCAAGTCCCACCCCCTTGTCACAGAGGTCGTGGAAAATTTTATGTTGCAATAAGCAAACGTTTAAAGTTTCTTGAACTCGTCTTTCCCGCCAACCCACCCCCCAAGTCCCACCCCTTGTCACAGAGGTCGTGGACTCAAAGCTAATTTTGGCTACTCTGTTTCTAGAAGCTACAGCCATCTTTTGGTAGAAACTCGAACTAGAAGGTCTCATGGGGTGACTAGAATTAAAATATATACAAACAACTAATTCTAATCGACTAGAAATAACCAGGAGGATAAAAAGTATAACGGGTGCATTAAAAATATGAGTGTTTTCATGTAGAAAAAAAATAGCTCAAAATCTTTGAAAAAAAATTGTCTGTCTAAAAAGATTATTCAACCAAGGGATTCGAACCACGATAGTTTCAAATTGTCTAGAATTAATCAAGCAGGTGTGCGTCCGAAATTAAACTTGCGCCCTAAGACCGCTACAAATACAGTCCAGGGCAGTCTGTCTTGCGTAGAATGGAGGGCATCTCCTCTGCTCGTTCGCTTACCGAGTAGTGATCACTGCGCATCACGGGTGCGCACTTTCCCCTCACCCTCTCCTCTCACCTCAATCACCCTGTGACGTCATCGAGACCCGTCGCTGGATCGACAAAACGTGTTGAGACAAGAATTGAGGTCATTGACCCTGGCAATGGGTTTTCCTGGTGTTGCAACACGACATTGAATTAGGTCCCCCACCCCCTATTTGGTAATGGGTTTTCCCTGATGACTGGCGCCGGTTTGGCGGGTTGACAAGACAAGTCGAGACAAGAATAGATCACGAGAGGGCCATCTCGTAGGGGGTTGGGTATATAGGGGGAGACCCGTTCGGTCATCTATTTATAAGCGTCTGTAGAGCGGTTCAAGATGGACAAGTTACAACAGTTGGTGAATATTGTTGACGCCGTGCAGACCGTAAAATTGAGTGATCTAACAGTGGATCAAAAGTACTCGCTGGATAAATTAAAGGCTGTCAATACAAAGTTCGGGAGACGCCTAATAGCCTATCTAGATGGCGAGTTTTGTGTATTTTTACCTTGTCGTTTCGGTACTCTAACAGATGAAGACGTGTGCGAGCTTAATAACGAAAAATTGGTATTTACCTGCGCCGGAGTAAAACCCGGTTCACCTACCATTGTGAACTTTGAACGTGTTTAAGAGTCAAGCAGTTAACAACAACAACATCGGGCAGACGGGTAGTTAATACTTGTGCACGGCGGACCCTACAAACCATACAGAACGTTTTATAGCTCACGGGTACGCTCACCATGTTTAATTTAACGTTTGTGGGTCATACGGTTACGGGTTGTGCCTATATGACAGGAGAAAATATTCACAGTGTGGTTGTGAGCGATAGACAGGTAATTTACAAAATAGTGAACCAAGACAGAGAGGAGCGAGGCTACATCGAGTTTTGCGACTCTACCTGTCACACGATAAGAGCGACTAAAGTACTACCCTACGAGAGAATCGAGGAGACTTACCTGTGTGATATGACATGTGCTGTGTACAATTTCCGCCAAGGGGACGTCGTGGCCGTGTTGCCAAGGCCTCCACCACCCTTCAGAGCTCCATACCACCCGCCACCACCACCCTTCACGGCACCGCAGTCAACGCCCCCGCCCCCAGAGTCACCGGCGTACCCGCCCCCAGAGTCACCGGCGTACCCACCCCCAGAGTCACCGGCGTGCCCACCGCCAGAGTCGTCTGCCTACCAGTACTCACAGCCAGAGTCACCCGCGTGCTCACAGTCAGAGTCGTCTGCCAACCAGTACTCACAGCCAGAGTCACCCGAGTGCCCAGCACTAGAGGAGGAGGAGGAGGAGGAGGTAAAATCCGAAGAACCCGCAAATCTCGAGTGTTTAACAATGTACAAAACTTATCCAAACGTTAAAATTATTGGTGAAACGCCCGATGACTACATAATCGGTCTGGCCAGATTCGGTAACGTCTTACTTCCAAAGTCTGCCTATTATTTGGATTGTAAGCGGTTTAAATCTAAAGCACGTTGTATGATATATCTCGGAGGACAAAGTGTGATGTTTAAAAGTGAATTAATAAACTAGGCGCACTCATGTTGTCGTAGAACTCTGCTGACGTCATTGGAGCTAGTGGCAGACATTTTGAGAGGGGGAACGCAGTTTGTGAGTAGAGAACGTTGCCGCTTGAGCGAGAGGTTTTTTTTCACAGGGATATTTCTTTCGTTGCATTTCCGATTACCATTATGCCATATAAATGCTGCATTTGTAAGGGGGCCTACGCAAAGCTCTCCAGCCTTATTCGCCACAAACATCAATGTCATCAAACATCTCAAAATACTGCTCACCAGGATGCCTGTTGGGACGAAGAGGTATTGTGCAATGCGTTAGACAGGATCGAGAAAGAAGAATACAACCGTGTAAAGTGCTTAAACGAACTTGAGAAAAACAAAAGTTATAACGTTATGCTATCGGAAGAGATCCCCAATGAACCGAACGTTATCGTGCTCGAGAATGTTGGAAGAGTAAGATTTCCATGTAAAAATATTGGAGACATTGTCAATAGACATTCTAGTGCCTCGCAGCGTGTCCTGTACTATTTTGGATGTGACTCGTACTCATTTTCTAGATGGTAAAAAATTATATTCTCTCCTGATGTTTTTAGTGACTATATGGTTTTTTCCTTGCTATCACATGTTGCACTCTAATCTTAATTACTTGTATTGGTCACAAGGCCTAAAAAATCAATCTATGTTGTTGTTGTTTTTGTAGCTTCTCGTTATGAATGTTTTAAATACATTAATTGTTGATTGTCAATAAAAAAAACTAGCAATAAAATGTTGTTTTTTTTAAACCCTGTAATATGTTGTGACTAGAAGGAGATGCCAATATACATGGGGCAACAATACCAGAATAAAATATAAAATGTGAGCACACACACACACGTTCACTTATAAATTATAATTGTGGTGGCGTTATATTGCTACCACTGCCAAAGAGAAAGCAAAGTAAAAGGAATTAATTAATGTTTGAGACCAAACTTCCAGGCTAAATAAACTTGTATGATTTAATTATTTTATTCATAATGTTTGAGACAGAGGTTCTAGGCTAAATAAACTTGTATTTATAGGATCATTCTGCACTATCTAGTAACTAAACATTTTTTTCAATATCTTGGGATAGCACGTATATATTTAATTACTACTTGGACAATAATTTAAACATCCAAACGGGGTAGGAATAGTGAAAGTATTTATGAGAGGTAAGTGTACTCGCATTTGCATGGAAGGAGAGCTGGAAATACCATCAGTGTTCGAATTTCTCAACCAACCAATCATACAGGCAGAGCCTCGCTTAGTTACTTGTACAATTCACAAGACCTAAATAATATTGATTTATGTGTTATTATAATTTTTTAAATTCTTGGTAGAATATGTTTGGCTGGAGAATCAAAGACAATAAGGAGATGCGGTGTCTACACCAAAATCAGCGGTCGGAGTACTGTTCTAGGGGGAGAGAGAGAGAGAGAGTTCGGTTGTAGACGTTAAAACAGTTTATAATATTTATTCACACAACACTTAAACAACAAAGAAATGTTATTTTCGCGATATATTTTGATATATATAAAACTTTGGCAATAAATTCATAAGTAATACAATTATACATTTAAATTCACTAATATATAACCTTCACATAAATTAATATGTTGTTGTTGTTGTTGTTGATAAGTTTTAAATATGAAACTATAGCTGATGACATGATATATAACATTTACACTAAGCAAATTAGCAACTCAAACAACAAAGAAATTCAGTTAAATGATGTTCGCAAAAAATATTTTGATATAATGATATATTAAACTTTTACAAAAAAAATCCTAAGTAATACAATTATATAGATCTTGAAATTATTTTAACTATAAGGCGGTGTTATTAATTTACAACGGGAACAAACCAGTACACATGCTAAGATACATACGTAATAAATATATGTATTAAAATGTTGCAAACTCTGTAGGAGAAAATGCTACTAATAAAGATACGTAAACATTGTTTTAAATACTTATAAAATATTCATTTTTTAGCGGGCCTGCTTGAGAAGCCCCGTTTAAATAACAATAAAGTAATGTATAAGTCTAATTGTAGTATTTTTAATGAGGCAAGCTAATTGTAACGACGCTGATGAAGGAATCGCACCAATGATACATTTTTAGGCCATTCCGGGAATCGAAGCCGGGACCCTTGGCTCGCTGGTCAGGCATGCAGGTTTCGGCTGAATATATTTATTTTTACGAAATACTTTTCTCTAGCACTTTACTACCAGAAATAAACGGGTAAGCCCCAAGACTGCTGCATTTCTCTTTTGAACCATCTAAGACTCCAATTTGACAGTAGACATGGCACCTGACAATGGCCACAAGCGTGAGATAAAAGCTGATGTCGACCAGGTGAAATGTGTAACAGCATTTGCCATGCGTTTGTTGCCCTCTAAGGGACGTCACAGGGCGAGGTGTGTACCCACATTTGCGTGTCATTGACATTCGAACCCTCCAACACCGCCCGAATGAGAGAGATAAAATAATAAAATTATTGATGTACCGTCATTTTTTCAGGGCTGAAATGTGAAAACAGTCAAAGTTATTATTTATGCTTTCTCCTGCTAGATATCACCGATGGCATTCGAACCCGGGACTTGTGGCGTTTGTCGCCCATGCAGGGAATTTAACTCTGGACCTTTTGCAGAGTGTGTGTAATAAAATAAACTTGAACCCTAGGACAGCTACAAATACAGTCCAGGGCAGTTAATGTATCACTATGAAGGGTTAAACATACATTTTCAAGCTATACAGGGAATCTAACTCTGGACCTTTGCAGAGTGTGTGTAATAAAATAAACTTGAACCCTAGGGCAGCTACAAATACAGTCCAGGGCAGTTAACGTATCACTATGAACGGTTAAACCTACATTTTCAAGCATACAGGGAATCGAAATCAGGACCCCTCGCAAAGTGTGTGTAATAAAATAAACTTGAACCCTAGGACAGCTACAAATACAGTCTAGGGCAGTTAATGTATCACTATGAAGGGATAAACATACATTTTCAAGCTATACAGGGAATCTAACTCTGGACCTTTGCAGAGTGTGTGTAATAAAATAAACTTGAACCCTAGGGCAGCTACAAATACAGTCTAGGGCAGTTAATGTATCACTATGAAGGGATAAACATACATTTTCAAGCTATACAGGGAATCTAACTCTGGACCTTTGCAGAGTGTGTGTAATAAAATAAACTTGAACCCTAGGACAGCTACAAATACAGTCTAGCGCAGTTAATGTATCACTATGAACGGTTAAACCTACATTTTCAAGCATACAGGGAATCGAAATCAGGAACCCTCGCAAAGTGTGTGTAATAAAATAAACTTGAACCCTAGGACATCTACAAATACAGTCTAGGGCAGTTAATGTATCACTATGAAGGGTTAAACATACATTTTCAAGCTATACAGGGAATCTAACTCTGGACCTTTGCAGAGTGTGTGTAATAAAATAAACTTGAACCCTAGGACATCTACAAATACAGTCCAGGGCAGTTAACGTATCACTATGAACGGTTAAACCTACATTTTCAAGCATACATGGAATCGAGATCAGGACCCCCTCGCAAAGTGTGTGTAAAAAATAAACTTGAACCCTAGGACAGCTACAAATACAGTCTAGGGCAGTTAATGTATCACTATGAAAGGTTAAACCCTCATTTTCACCCCATATCTGGAATCGAACTAGGGTCCTTGGCTAGGCAAACAAACAAATTATCATGCGCGAAGAAACCGGCCTCGGTACACACGCACGACAGACAAGCGTGAGATAAGAGCTGATCTTGACTAGGTGAAATGTGTAACATGTTATGTCCAAAAGGTGAAAAATCAATTATTATTCTATAATAATATTTCTGTATGTGACCAATTAATAAGTACTATGATGTATTCATAAAAAATAAACACATAGTTTTGTTGATCACAATAACCAGTCTGTAATTATAAACTTTAAACCAAATTGTTCTAATATGTTTAGCAAAATTTAAATTTTCAAAAAATAAATTATTTGTAAATTACCCGAAATTATTTGGTATATGTGAAAAAAAGTATGTTATTCTTATAGATCATGAAAAAACTAATCCCTGATTTTAATTTTGAATTCAATTTTCCCGGTTAGTTAAAAAAAAATTCAAACTTTCTATAAATTGTTATTGGTGATGTAAAAGAATTCCTCCGATACCAATTTTGAACCAGAGCACTCAAGCTATTTTTTAAATATCCAAATTTTAAAAAAAAAAGAAATCTGCAACTGTCACTTTTGACAAAACGTATTAATGATGAAAAAAATATAATAAAATAGTGTGCAATTTTTTTTCATATCTTTAGTAATGTCATTGGTGCCGAGTTAAAATTTTGTAGTAGAAATTCTTAAAACTTCTTGTAGGCCCTAAATGATTTTTTAGCACAGTGTTTTAATAACCGTTCGGGTTATAACACGCTTAAGTACTATTTACGCTAACGGATTAGGAATCGGGAAGCTTGAACCCACATTTGCGTGGAAGGAAAGTGGTAACCCATTTAGAGAAAAAAAACATCAGTTCACCCGCCAGAGATTCGAACCTCAATCTTTCCCAGTCCTCGGTAGTCTAGCTCAGCACAAATCTAGTGCGGTAGCCAACAGTACACCTCGGCAGGTATTCAAATCCCCCAATACGGACTCGAACCCCGATATCTTTCACCATGTGCTTCATGCCCTCTAATTACCAAACCCATTCTTTTCCCTAAAATACGTTGTGACAGAAAGGCGCTGGCAATATACACGTAACAGCTTTGCCGGAATAAAATATTAAAGAGCGCAGAAGTGAGCCCGCATTTGCGTAGAGGGAGAGTGACAAACTACCGCCAGGTCTAGGACAGCACTATCGCCATATACTAAGTTGCACGGAGTTCGAATCCTGGTCCACTGGCTGGCACTTTCATTGGCCAGATGAAAGTGCCAGCCAGTGGACCAGGATTCGAACTCCGTGCAACTTAGTATATGGCGATAGTGCTGTCCTAGACCTGGCGGTAGTTTGTCACTCTCCCTCTACGCAAATGCGGGCTCACTTCTGCGCTCTTTAATATTTTATTCCGGCAAAGCTGTTACGTGTATATTGCCAGCGCCTTTCTGTCACAACGTATTTTAGGGAAAAGAATGGGTTTGGTAATTAGAGGGCATGAAGCACATGGTGAAAGATATCGGGGTTCGAGTCCGTATTGGGGGATTTGAATACCTGCCGAGGTGTACTGTTGGCTACCGCACTAGATTTGTGCTGAGCTAGACTACCGAGGACTGGGAAAGATTGAGGTTCGAATCTCTGGCGGGTGAACTGATGTTTTTTTTCTCTAAATGGGTTACCACTTTCCTTCCACGCAAATGTGGGTTCAAGCTTCCCGATTCCTAATCCGTTAGCGTAAATAGTACTTAAGCGTGTTATAACCCGAACGGTTATTAAAACACTGTGCTAAAAAATCATTTAGGGCCTACAAGAAGTTTTAAGAATTTCTACTACAAAATTTTAACTCGGCACCAATGACATTACTAAAGATATGAAAAAAAATTGCACACTATTTTATTATATTTTTTTCATCATTAATACGTTTTGTCAAAAGTGACAGTTGCAGATTTCTTTTTTTTTTTAAATTTGGATATTTAAAAAATAGCTTGAGTGCTCTGGTTCAAAATTGGTATCGGAGGAATTCTTTTACATCACCAATAACAATTTATAGAAAGTTTGAATTTTTTTTTAACTAACCGGGAAAATTGAATTCAAAATTAAAATCAGGGATTAGTTTTTTCATGATCTATAAGAATAACATACTTTTTTTCACATATACCAAATAATTTCGGGTAATTTACAAATA
Source organism: Timema podura (assembly GCA_033556935.1). Classification (NCBI taxonomy): domain Eukaryota; kingdom Metazoa; phylum Arthropoda; class Insecta; order Phasmatodea; family Timematidae; genus Timema; species Timema podura. The sequence continues at coordinate 15,649,499 of JAVRXN010000008.1, forward strand.
ATTTATTTTTTGAAAATTTAAATTTTGCTAAACATATTAGAACAATTTGGTTTAAAGTTTATAATTACAGACTGGTTATTGTGATCAACAAAACTATGTGTTTATTTTTTATGAATACATCATAGTACTTATTAATTGGTCACATACAGAAATATTATTATAGAATAATAATTGATTTTTCACCTTTTGGACATAACATGTTACACATTTCACCTAGTCAAGATCAGCTCTTATCTCACGCTTGTCTGTCGTGCGTGTGTACCGAGGCCGGTTTCTTCGCGCATGATAATTTGTTTGTTTGCCTAGCCAAGGACCCTAGTTCGATTCCAGATATGGGGTGAAAATGAGGGTTTAACCTTTCATAGTGATACATTAACTGCCCTAGACTGTATTTGTAGCTGTCCTAGGGTTCAAGTTTATTTTTTACACACACTTTGCGAGGGGGTCCTGATCTCGATTCCATGTATGCTTGAAAATGTAGGTTTAACCGTTCATAGTGATACGTTAACTGCCCTGGACTGTATTTGTAGATGTCCTAGGGTTCAAGTTTATTTTATTACACACACTCTGCAAAGGTCCAGAGTTAGATTCCCTGTATAGCTTGAAAATGTATGTTTAACCCTTCATAGTGATACATTAACTGCCCTAGACTGTATTTGTAGATGTCCTAGGGTTCAAGTTTATTTTATTACACACACTTTGCGAGGGTTCCTGATTTCGATTCCCTGTATGCTTGAAAATGTAGGTTTAACCGTTCATAGTGATACATTAACTGCGCTAGACTGTATTTGTAGCTGTCCTAGGGTTCAAGTTTATTTTATTACACACACTCTGCAAAGGTCCAGAGTTAGATTCCCTGTATAGCTTGAAAATGTATGTTTATCCCTTCATAGTGATACATTAACTGCCCTAGACTGTATTTGTAGCTGCCCTAGGGTTCAAGTTTATTTTATTACACACACTCTGCAAAGGTCCAGAGTTAGATTCCCTGTATAGCTTGAAAATGTATGTTTATCCCTTCATAGTGATACATTAACTGCCCTAGACTGTATTTGTAGCTGTCCTAGGGTTCAAGTTTATTTTATTACACACACTTTGCGAGGGGTCCTGATTTCGATTCCCTGTATGCTTGAAAATGTAGGTTTAACCGTTCATAGTGATACGTTAACTGCCCTGGACTGTATTTGTAGCTGCCCTAGGGTTCAAGTTTATTTTATTACACACACTCTGCAAAGGTCCAGAGTTAGATTCCCTGTATAGCTTGAAAATGTATGTTTAACCCTTCATAGTGATACATTAACTGCCCTGGACTGTATTTGTAGCTGTCCTAGGGTTCAAGTTTATTTTATTACACACACTCTGCAAAAGGTCCAGAGTTAAATTCCCTGCATGGGCGACAAACGCCACAAGTCCCGGGTTCGAATGCCATCGGTGATATCTAGCAGGAGAAAGCATAAATAATAACTTTGACTGTTTTCACATTTCAGCCCTGAAAAAATGACGGTACATCAATAATTTTATTATTTTATCTCTCTCATTCGGGCGGTGTTGGAGGGTTCGAATGTCAATGACACGCAAATGTGGGTACACACCTCGCCCTGTGACGTCCCTTAGAGGGCAACAAACGCATGGCAAATGCTGTTACACATTTCACCTGGTCGACATCAGCTTTTATCTCACGCTTGTGGCCATTGTCAGGTGCCATGTCTACTGTCAAATTGGAGTCTTAGATGGTTCAAAAGAGAAATGCAGCAGTCTTGGGGCTTACCCGTTTATTTCTGGTAGTAAAGTGCTAGAGAAAAGTATTTCGTAAAAATAAATATATTCAGCCGAAACCTGCATGCCTGACCAGCGAGCCAAGGGTCCCGGCTTCGATTCCCGGAATGGCCTAAAAATGTATCATTGGTGCGATTCCTTCATCAGCGTCGTTACAATTAGCTTGCCTCATTAAAAATACTACAATTAGACTTATACATTACTTTATTGTTATTTAAACGGGGCTTCTCAAGCAGGCCCGCTAAAAAATGAATATTTTATAAGTATTTAAAACAATGTTTACGTATCTTTATTAGTAGCATTTTCTCCTACAGAGTTTGCAACATTTTAATACATATATTTATTACGTATGTATCTTAGCATGTGTACTGGTTTGTTCCCGTTGTAAATTAATAACACCGCCTTATAGTTAAAATAATTTCAAGATCTATATAATTGTATTACTTAGGATTTTTTTTGTAAAAGTTTAATATATCATTATATCAAAATATTTTTTGCGAACATCATTTAACTGAATTTCTTTGTTGTTTGAGTTGCTAATTTGCTTAGTGTAAATGTTATATATCATGTCATCAGCTATAGTTTCATATTTAAAACTTATCAACAACAACAACAACAACATATTAATTTATGTGAAGGTTATATATTAGTGAATTTAAATGTATAATTGTATTACTTATGAATTTATTGCCAAAGTTTTATATATATCAAAATATATCGCGAAAATAACATTTCTTTGTTGTTTAAGTGTTGTGTGAATAAATATTATAAACTGTTTTAACGTCTACAACCGAACTCTCTCTCTCTCTCTCCCCCTAGAACAGTACTCCGACCGCTGATTTTGGTGTAGACACCGCATCTCCTTATTGTCTTTGATTCTCCAGCCAAACATATTCTACCAAGAATTTAAAAAATTATAATAACACATAAATCAATATTATTTAGGTCTTGTGAATTGTACAAGTAACTAAGCGAGGCTCTGCCTGTATGATTGGTTGGTTGAGAAATTCGAACACTGATGGTATTTCCAGCTCTCCTTCCATGCAAATGCGAGTACACTTACCTCTCATAAATACTTTCACTATTCCTACCCCGTTTGGATGTTTAAATTATTGTCCAAGTAGTAATTAAATATATACGTGCTATCCCAAGATATTGAAAAAAATGTTTAGTTACTAGATAGTGCAGAATGATCCTATAAATACAAGTTTATTTAGCCTAGAACCTCTGTCTCAAACATTATGAATAAAATAATTAAATCATACAAGTTTATTTAGCCTGGAAGTTTGGTCTCAAACATTAATTAATTCCTTTTACTTTGCTTTCTCTTTGGCAGTGGTAGCAATATAACGCCACCACAATTATAATTTATAAGTGAACGTGTGTGTGTGTGCTCACATTTTATATTTTATTCTGGTATTGTTGCCCCATGTATATTGGCATCTCCTTCTAGTCACAACATATTACAGGGTTTAAAAAAAACAACATTTTATTGCTAGTTTTTTTTATTGACAATCAACAATTAATGTATTTAAAACATTCATAACGAGAAGCTACAAAAACAACAACAACATAGATTGATTTTTTAGGCCTTGTGACCAATACAAGTAATTAAGATTAGAGTGCAACATGTGATAGCAAGGAAAAAACCATATAGTCACTAAAAAACATCAGGAGAGAATATAATTTTTTACCATCTAGAAAATGAGTACGAGTCACATCCAAAATAGTACAGGACACGCTGCGAGGCACTAGAATGTCTATTGACAATGTCTCCAATATTTTTACATGGAAATCTTACTCTTCCAACATTCTCGAGCACGATAACGTTCGGTTCATTGGGGATCTCTTCCGATAGCATAACGTTATAACTTTTGTTTTTCTCAAGTTCGTTTAAGCACTTTACACGGTTGTATTCTTCTTTCTCGATCCTGTCTAACGCATTGCACAATACCTCTTCGTCCCAACAGGCATCCTGGTGAGCAGTATTTTGAGATGTTTGATGACATTGATGTTTGTGGCGAATAAGGCTGGAGAGCTTTGCGTAGGCCCCCTTACAAATGCAGCATTTATATGGCATAATGGTAATCGGAAATGCAACGAAAGAAATATCCCTGTGAAAAAAAACCTCTCGCTCAAGCGGCAACGTTCTCTACTCACAAACTGCGTTCCCCCTCTCAAAATGTCTGCCACTAGCTCCAATGACGTCAGCAGAGTTCTACGACAACATGAGTGCGCCTAGTTTATTAATTCACTTTTAAACATCACACTTTGTCCTCCGAGATATATCATACAACGTGCTTTAGATTTAAACCGCTTACAATCCAAATAATAGGCAGACTTTGGAAGTAAGACGTTACCGAATCTGGCCAGACCGATTATGTAGTCATCGGGCGTTTCACCAATAATTTTAACGTTTGGATAAGTTTTGTACATTGTTAAACACTCGAGATTTGCGGGTTCTTCGGATTTTACCTCCTCCTCCTCCTCCTCCTCTAGTGCTGGGCACTCGGGTGACTCTGGCTGTGAGTACTGGTTGGCAGACGACTCTGACTGTGAGCACGCGGGTGACTCTGGCTGTGAGTACTGGTAGGCAGACGACTCTGGCGGTGGGCACGCCGGTGACTCTGGGGGTGGGTACGCCGGTGACTCTGGGGGCGGGTACGCCGGTGACTCTGGGGGCGGGGGCGTTGACTGCGGTGCCGTGAAGGGTGGTGGTGGCGGGTGGTATGGAGCTCTGAAGGGTGGTGGAGGCCTTGGCAACACGGCCACGACGTCCCCTTGGCGGAAATTGTACACAGCACATGTCATATCACACAGGTAAGTCTCCTCGATTCTCTCGTAGGGTAGTACTTTAGTCGCTCTTATCGTGTGACAGGTAGAGTCGCAAAACTCGATGTAGCCTCGCTCCTCTCTGTCTTGGTTCACTATTTTGTAAATTACCTGTCTATCGCTCACAACCACACTGTGAATATTTTCTCCTGTCATATAGGCACAACCCGTAACCGTATGACCCACAAACGTTAAATTAAACATGGTGAGCGTACCCGTGAGCTATAAAACGTTCTGTATGGTTTGTAGGGTCCGCCGTGCACAAGTATTAACTACCCGTCTGCCCGATGTTGTTGTTGTTAACTGCTTGACTCTTAAACACGTTCAAAGTTCACAATGGTAGGTGAACCGGGTTTTACTCCGGCGCAGGTAAATACCAATTTTTCGTTATTAAGCTCGCACACGTCTTCATCTGTTAGAGTACCGAAACGACAAGGTAAAAATACACAAAACTCGCCATCTAGATAGGCTATTAGGCGTCTCCCGAACTTTGTATTGACAGCCTTTAATTTATCCAGCGAGTACTTTTGATCCACTGTTAGATCACTCAATTTTACGGTCTGCACGGCGTCAACAATATTCACCAACTGTTGTAACTTGTCCATCTTGAACCGCTCTACAGACGCTTATAAATAGATGACCGAACGGGTCTCCCCCTATATACCCAACCCCCTACGAGATGGCCCTCTCGTGATCTATTCTTGTCTCGACTTGTCTTGTCAACCCGCCAAACCGGCGCCAGTCATCAGGGAAAACCCATTACCAAATAGGGGGTGGGGGACCTAATTCAATGTCGTGTTGCAACACCAGGAAAACCCATTGCCAGGGTCAATGACCTCAATTCTTGTCTCAACACGTTTTGTCGATCCAGCGACGGGTCTCGATGACGTCACAGGGTGATTGAGGTGAGAGGAGAGGGTGAGGGGAAAGTGCGCACCCGTGATGCGCAGTGATCACTACTCGGTAAGCGAACGAGCAGAGGAGATGCCCTCCATTCTACGCAAGACAGACTGCCCTGGACTGTATTTGTAGCGGTCTTAGGGCGCAAGTTTAATTTCGGACGCACACCTGCTTGATTAATTCTAGACAATTTGAAACTATCGTGGTTCGAATCCCTTGGTTGAATAATCTTTTTAGACAGACAATTTTTTTTCAAAGATTTTGAGCTATTTTTTTTCTACATGAAAACACTCATATTTTTAATGCACCCGTTATACTTTTTATCCTCCTGGTTATTTCTAGTCGATTAGAATTAGTTGTTTGTATATATTTTAATTCTAGTCACCCCATGAGACCTTCTAGTTCGAGTTTCTACCAAAAGATGGCTGTAGCTTCTAGAAACAGAGTAGCCAAAATTAGCTTTGAGTCCACGACCTCTGTGACAAGGGGTGGGACTTGGGGGGTGGGTTGGCGGGAAAGACGAGTTCAAGAAACTTTAAACGTTTGCTTATTGCAACATAAAATTTTCCACGACCTCTGTGACAAGGGGGTGGGACTTGGGGGTGGGTTGGCGGGAAAGACGAGTTCAAGAAACTTTAAACGTTTGCTTATTGCAACATAAAATTTTCCACTGGGAGGCAACTGACCCCCTCCTACCCCCTAAACATTGCCACTCAACGTCAGTGACGTAGGGATGGGGGAGGGGAAAAAGTGAAAGGAGCGGAGGTATGACGCGATGAGGGGGTTTGCTCGCATTCAACTGAGTGCTGCCAGAGGGCACGGTCATGCTGTCCTCGCGAGTAGGGTTGGTGAAAGGGGCCTTATGGTTGACTCGCACTCTTCAGCACGCTGCCGTCAGGAGAGCTTCGTGCTCCGTGTTCCTCCCCATACGTGGTCACTACTCGGTAAGCGGCCGACCCCCTCCAGTCTACGCAGGACAGTCGTAGCGAGAGGTTCGTGCAGAGACGTATGCTCACCATCCAAATAAAATATACTCCAATGTCCTTCCCCCTACCCATACATGAATAATTAATTAGCACACATCAATAATCAATTAGCAGACATGAATAATTAATTAGCACGCAACAATAATCAAGAAAAAAAAAAAAGGGCCCGCACAAGTACCAACATGTTCAAGGCGTGGTGGGGTTGTAGGGGATGGGGGAGGGGGGTGTAGGGGAGGGGTTGTAGGGGAGGAAATTTCGTAATCAACTGGTGGAGATTTTGTAATCAGAGCGGAGGGAGGGGAGGGGAGGGGGAGGGGTGGGGGAGGGCTATTTATAGCAGCCAATCAGCGTCGGGGTCAAATTGTGACAGCCAATCACAGATAAGTAGGTCAAATTGTGACGAGACGCCGGGCCCCCTACTGCCTATATTATTAGATCGAACAGTGACTTTTTTTCAATCAAAAGTAAAACAAATTATTTTTGAAATTTGAAACAATAGTTTGAGGGAATTGGTTTTATTTAAATGTATTTTATAGACATAACACACATTGAAGTTTTAATCTATACCAAAGCAAACGATTTTATTAAAGGAGTTTAATTTTTTGTATTTTTTATTAAATAATCCTTAAAATGGTATGAAAACGATGATCGTGTGAATGCGCATCGTATTTTTTGTAATAGCTACTTCGCAGGCTATTTCGCGATAGCTGCCATCGTGGATTGAATACAATTTTCTCAATTGCATAAAGTACGGAAACATAGCTCGTGTGTGTATTGCATGTCGTGTGTGGGTGAGATATGTGTCCTTGTCGCACGAAGCAGCCCGTTTATTAGTTGGGCTAGTTGTGTGTTATGGAAGCTTTCCGTGGACGCGGCTTTGGGCTTGTTTGACGGGGTCGTTTGATTGAAGGTCGGCCACGCGAACTCTTATATCACATAGACCCGCGCCGGGATGACAATGACAATGACAATGACAGCGGGTGGGCTGGTTGCTATCAAAGTATGACGTCACATCCTAGTCCACACGTCAGAAGTTCCGACTCGGGGGACACTTTCAATGGCACAAGCTTTTATTCATTAACGTATCTTACCCGCATCTCTGGTCACGTGGACAAAGGCGTCAGTTTCCTATGGTCTGGCTCGCCGTTGAAGAGGAGGTTGGAGTTTGAATTCCGACAGCGTGTACTGAGAGTGATTTTATTCTACTCTGTGTACCTCGCAAATGCTGATACATCTACTCAACGTTCAACTTTCCTAATCCTTTTTTCCATTGTGTAACTAAATACGGATAGCCCGGATGAGTGGTAAGAAGGTAGTGAGACATAAGCCGATGTTCATGTGTCTTACCTCTATATTATTCTTCAAGGTTCAATTCTCCTACCTCTACAACCCCACTGTTAATTTACCCTACCTCTATAATTCCCACTGTTTATTTGTCCTACCTCTACAACCCCACTGTTAATTTACCCTACCTCTATAATTCCCACTGTTCATTTGCCCTACCTCTATAATCCCCACTGTACATTTGCCCTACCTCTATAATCCCCAATGTTTATTTGCCCTACCTCTATAATCCTCACTGTTTATTTGCCCTACCTCTATAATCCCCACTGTTCATTTGCCCTACCTCTATAATCCCCACTGTTCATTTGCCCTACCTCTATAATTACCACTGTTAATTTGCCCTACCTCTATAATTCCCACTGTTTATTTGCCCTACCTCTATAATTACCACTGTTAATTGGCCCTACCTCTATAATTCCCACTGTTCATTTGCCCTACCTCTATAATTCCCACTGTTCATTTGCCCTACCTCTATAATTCCCACTGTTCATTTGCCCTACCTCTATAATTCCCACTGTTCATTTGCCCTACCTCTATAATCCTCACTGTTCATTTACCCTACCTCTACAACCCCACTGTTAATTTGCCCCACCTCTATAATCCCCACTGTTCATTTGCCCTACCTCTATAATTCTCACTGTTCATTTACCCTACCTCTACAACCCCACTGTTAATTTGCCCCACCTCTATAATCCCCACTGTTCATTTGCCCTACCTCTATAATTCCCACTGTTAATTTGCCCTACCTCTATAATCCTCACTGTTCATTTACCCTACCTCTACAACCCCACTGTTAATTTGCCCCACCTCTATAATCCTCACTGACTCTATGATTCTCTCGGCTAACTTCCTGACTCTCCGAATATAATGTAAGTACACGCGGCGTATTTCCCCGGACGTCTCTGGTTCAGATCCTGACCGGCTCAAATGTACACACTGGTCGTTCTCGATATGTGTGTGTTACTTCTTCGTGGTCGCTAGACATTATTGTCTTATAATCGAGTACATTCATGTAGGTACTTCTCCTATCAACTTTTATGATTAAGTTATTGCTGCTTAGGACCGAATATTATTAATATAAAATTAAAATTAGTTATTAATATGTTGATTATCATTAATCGACATGCTTAATTGTGACTAGCAGACTAGGAATGACTATTGCCTTTTTTACATCGTTCATGCTAAAAAAAGAATTAATGTCTGCCGGAGGGTGTGGGGGGTGGGGTGGAGCGTGGTTGGAGCTACTCTGTACCCTTTGACTGCCAATCGCCATTCGTCAGTTAAAATTTTATTGCACAATTTTAACAAGTGTATAAGCTATAAATAGTGATTCATTTATTTAAATAATTACAATTTACGAATTATGAGGTTCAAACCTGATATTTTATTCTTTTTGCGTACCATTGTTAATGTATGGGGATGAAATGCTAGTATAACTAGTCTTTTTTTTTTGAATGACCCTAACTAGAGTCGGAGTGATTTAGTCACTTCCGGACTATCTGACTGCCCCAAGAGCGAGTGCCTTTTCTCAGATTGGCCCGCGGGATTTCGCGAGCTGCCGAAAAGATTGCACCAATAGCAAGTCAGCACTGCGGACACTTTTCTGTTCTCCGAATTGTGTCAAGGACTACACTTTCACAACAACAACAACAACAACAAAAACAAAAACACAAAAAACTAGCATAGCCCGGGTTGAAGCGGGATGTATTTTTAATAGACATTTCCTTTAAAAATATCCGAGTCTTTTTAATGTCAGGTTAGTAAACCATCCATTAGACAAACATATTGTTTCCCTGACCTGAAAGTGAAAAAAAATAGCGGCTAAAAGGTCCTACTTTGTGTGCGAGAGCCTAGAGATGTTGCTAATAATATGTTACATTACAATAAGACCTGTTTAACTATGTTTCAACCCGCCTCGGTGGCGTAGTTGGCTAACGTGCTTGTTTCGTGTTGAGCTAGACTGCTGAGGACGGGGAGATCGAGGTTTGAATCTCACTTGGGTGAACTGGGGGTGGTTTTTCCTAAATGGTTTTCCACTCTCCCTCCACGCAAATGCGGGTTCTCTTCCTCTAAATTACCTCCAATTTCCTAATATCCATTATCGGTAAATAGTTAAAAAGCGTATCCCTGAACGGTGTAGTAAGGACGCGGTGCTAAAATTTTATTATTATAATAATGTATTAACTATGTTTCAACCCGCCTCGGTGGCGTAGTTGGCTAACGCGCTTGTTTCGTGTTGAGCTAGACTGCCTGAGGACGGGGAGATCGAGGTTTGAATCTCACTCGTGTGAACTGGGGGTGGTTTTCCCTAAATGGTTTTCCACTCTCCCTCTCCACGCAAATGAAGGTTCACTTCCTATAAATCCAACCTTTACAATTCCTAACCCATTAGCGTAATTATTACTAAAGCGTATAACCCGAACGGGTAGTAAGACGTGGTGCTAAATAAATAAAAAATAAACTATGTTTCCCTCGACCAAGTTGAGAGCGATAGCATCTGTAATGAGAGTAAAAGGAACACCACCACAAGCTGGCTGAATACAAAGTACGGACTGCGTGTGTGTCGGTATGTGTGGAGATGTACGCTCTGCTCCGGTAAATAACAGAATCACTCGCAGCGGTGTACGAATGACCTAAGGTGTCAGTGTCTTGTCCAGTTTGTGGAGGCTTTTTTTAAATAATTTTTTCCCGCTTTCCCTCCACGCAAATGCGAGTAAATTCCCTATAAATGCTACTTCATTTATTACTATCACTTTAGCGTAGTTAATAAGCATATAACCGGAACAAGGTATGAGACTGAGAAGCGGGAAAAAAAAACGTGTTTGTCCTGGTACATTATCGATGGTGATTGAAAAAAATTCCTATAATATTTTTCTGAAAATCTTGCCAGCTATTAAAATGGAATGAATGCACTTGAGGTGAACCAATTTTTAAGCTCTACACTTCAGTTTATTTTATTTCAAGGACGTTAACACCTAAACATTATAAAATGAGATATAATAAAGAAATAACTGCTATTCAAGTTATTGTCTCACTCTCACCTACCGGCTACAACGCTGGATGGTTGAATGTGTCATCAAGCATTGGGTCTGTTGCTGACCAAATGTGTTAATACATCCCTTTCTTCTAGAATTCAATCGTCTGAAATTTTTACGGGAAACTTTTCATCCGCTACGTGACATGCACGGCTTCAATATTTTGTTGCCGAGTTCTTCATCTCCGGTGTTGTATCCTCCTAGGGTTTCCCTCACAGCCCGGCGGTCAGTAGGGAGGAGTGGCAGTTCTTGACCTCGTGCAAAATGCCAGTGAACGACCAGGATGAGTAGGACAACCACACCGGGCGCGGGAGCTTACCGTGGCCTCACCGGGTTCGTTGACTGGTACTCCCCCCAGCCTCCCGCCCCCCTTTTTTCCATTACATATCCCCACCACTGCTCTATCTATAGTTTATAGGCAGGGATCTCCAAACTTTTTACTATGCGGGCCACATAATATATTTTAAACATTTTTGCGGGCCAAAGTAACGTTCACCTGTTCTTCAAGTAGCATTATTTTTGCCCTGAATGCCTTGACATGTGCAAATAGATCATAAATCAAATTTGTTTCAACATGCAAATTTAGATTCAAGTCATAATATGACCAGTCACGTCTATAAAAAATGCCACTTTCCAAGGCCAGTCAGTGTTTGATAAAAGTGATTGACGTTGATTTTTCTCTGTGATATACGAATCAATTTATATGTAATAAATTATATTCATAATAATTATTAGTCAATATATATATTTTTTAATTAAGTAACATCTTTCGGGACTTAATTTTTATAACCCTCTGTCGGGAGACTTGGAACTACCTAAAAATCGTCACAGTCAAGCCGTTCTGTTTTAGGTATAAGGAATGGGCGGCTGCGACTGAAAATTAGGGTTTGCAATTCCGACAGCACTCTGGCTTGGTGTCATGGGGGAAGCACTCTGGCTTGGTGTCATGGAGGGAAGCACTCTGGCTTGGTGTCATGGGGGAAGCACTCTGGCTTGGTGTCATGGGGGAAGCACTCTGCTTGGTGTCATGGGGGAAGCACTCTGGCTTGGTGTCATGGGGGAAGCACTCTGGCTTGGTGTCATGGGGGGGAAGCACTCTGGCTTGGTGTCATGGGGGAAGCACTCTGGCTGGTGTCATGAGGGAAGCACTCTGGCTTGGTGTCATGGGGGGAAGCACTCTGGCTTGGTGTTATGGGGGAAGCACTCTGCTTGGTGTCATGGGGGGAAGCACTCTGGCTGGTGTCATGGGGGGAAGCACTCTGGCTTGGTGTCATGGGGGAAGCACTCTGGCTTGGTGTCATGGGGGGAAGCACTCTGGCTTGGTGTCATGGGGGGGAAGCACTCTGGCTTGGTGTCATGGGGGAAGCACTCTGGCTGGTGTCATGGGGGGAAGCCACTCTGGCTTGGTTGTCATGGGGGGAAGCACTCTGGCTTGGTGTCATGGGGGAAGCACTCTGGCTTGGTGTCATGGGGGAAGCACTCTGGCTTGGTGTCATGGGGGAAGCACTCTGGCTTGTGTCATGGGGGAAGCACTCTGGCTTGGTGTCATGGGGGAAGCACTCTGGCTTGGTGTCATGGGGAAGCACTCTGCTTGGTGTCATGGGGGAAGCACTCTGCTTGGTGTCATGGGGGGGAAGCACTCTGGCATTGGTGTCATGGGGAAGCACTCTGGCTTGGTGTCATGGGGGGAAGCACTCTGGCTTGGTGTCATGGGGGAAGCACTCTGGCTTGGTGTCATGGGGGGAAGCACTCTGGCTTGGTGTCATGGGGGGAAGCACTCTGGCTTGGTGTCATGGAGGAAGCACTCTGGCTTGGTGTCATGGGGGAAGCACTCTGGCTTGGTGTCATGGGGAAGCACTCTGGCTTGGTGTCATGGGGGAAGCACTTGGCTTGGTGTTAGGGGGGGGAAGCACTCTGGCTTGGTGTCATGGGGGAAAGCACTCTGGCTTGGTGTCATGGAGGGAAGCACTCTGGCTTGGTGTCATGGGGGGAAGCACTCTGGCTTGGTGTCATGGGGGAAGCACTCTGGCTTGGTGTATGGGGAAGCACTCTGGCTTGGTGTCATGGGGGGAAGCACTCTGGCTTGGTGTCATGGGGGGAAGCACTCTGGCTGGTGTCATGGGGGAAGCACCGTGCGGACAGAAACTGGACTTGTCAAATAAATTGCGTGATTAAGAAATAACGAAGAGAAACAGTTAATTTGTTTCTTGATAAAATCTTGGATCGGGCGGATGTGGCCCGTGGGCCGTAGTTTGGATACCCCAGGTCTATACCAACTTTTCACTCATACACACACAATTTTACTTTTCAGAAATTTCGTAATTCCATGTGGACCCGACAGGGCTGCTATCACGAATATTTTTTCAACGTATTGACCCATTTGGGCTATCATTTTGTTACACTAATGTAGTAGGAATAAGGAAGGTAGAATTAGGAGGAAATGTACATACATTTGTGTGGAGAGTGGAAAACCGTTTAGAAAAATCCCACCCTTCACCACTCAGCCAAGATTCGAACCCCATCACCATAAATAAATGATTTTTTGTCCATGCAGTCACTGACAACTGTAAAGTTTCCGTGCCCACTTGTGTGGGTCAGTAATGGGTATCGTAGCGGACTCTGTGTGACTCGAGAGTCTAGGGTTCTATTACGAACAAACCTAAGTTATTTTTTTAATCAGCCCTCCCCTCAAACCCATACAGCTCCCTCCCCTCATACTACGTCTTCCCCACCATTTCTATAGGTGAGTGCTGTTCTGTTTCCTTAAAATTCACCCTAATCGTCCTGTCATAAGTCAGAATTATTTCTAAATTGGTACGTTAAAAACACAATGGTAAATATGAACCACAGATACATTTCTTTCTAACCGTGAAAATATATTCAAAGATTCAGATTTCTGACATGTTGAATGATTGTTTTTTGTTATATTTTAATCATTAACACCTGTAATTTTGGTACTTCTGTTAATTTCAAGATTTATTATTTTAGCATTTCCAAAACTGCCTACAGATTGAATACCATCATCACTGTGTATTCACATTTTTATTAATAAGGAAATGAAATAAAATAAAAATATCAAATTTACAGCCACAAATGATTTCCACGTGAAAAGTAGCTCTCGAGTTTCAGCCACTAAATGTTACCAATGAACGGTGTTTAATTATATCATTATATTACTGCCCCATAAACACGGGTGATGCTTTCTTGCCGAATTCCTTAGAGGAATTTTTACTGTGATAATGATGGCAACTAAAGCTTTGATTAGAAAATATACATCACTTCTTCCTTGTTTTGAGAATAACTGATTTGATGTCACCAGCAAAATTTAATATAATGGTTAATATATGTACAAATTAAAAGTGAAACGCATATTTAAAGAGAAAAAATCCAGCATTTCCCTAAAACTAGGAATATATCCATAACCCGTGCCGGTGGGAACGTAGATTGAATTTAAATCTCATCTAGTATAATTTTACATTGACTTTGAGGTAATATATACAGATGGTGTTCCTTTTTTCCTACATTGTTTCTCACTCGCCATTCAAATGCAGATATATTTCCTCTAAATTCTACTGCATTTATCCAAACCTTATTAGTGTAATTACATTCTTATAGCCCGAATGGGTAACGTGAGAAAGAGAACATAAACGAAGTACATATTTATAAAATACGTTTGGTTGGAAACCACTTCCCTCTAACATTTTTCAACAAAGATATTTCGTGTGACTTTTGTTTGAAAAATAAGGGAATAACTGTTCAATCTGCTAATATGATTAGTAGTTTATTTTCTACTCTAGCATCTGCTTTAAACGTCACTGGAAACTATGACCCCGGCCTTATTACCAAATTATCCGCCATTATAGTTGGCCACACACACTTTGATAGTTTACTTGAACTGAATTATCTATTGAATTAAGTACGGTAACATATCTGATGTATACCAGGCATAACGTGGACTACGCGTCGGAATACATTACATACACTGTTGAAATGAATGGTTATTAGAGATATCCCTGGCCTACTTCGCAGAACTCGGGAGGAAATGGCCTTCAACATGGAAAGTAATTGTTTTAACTTCCACACAAAAAAAAAGTTAGTGCTAGCTGACCGCTTTGATCACACGTGTCCAACATTACTAATAGTATTGGGGAAAAGGTGATACCATAACCAAACGATACCGACAAATAAGCCACCAAGTTAATATGTCTAATCTGATTATCCTTATGACCACTCTTGCTAGATGGCATTGTAGTACCAATCAATGCCGCCAGATGAGATTCCGCCAAACGGTGTCAATCATCCTGTCACTCATTCTTCAGCCTAAAGCCTCCCCCCCCCAGCTTTCACCCCTCGTAATCCTGCCATCTTCACTCCTTACCTCCTCGCTTCAACCAGACTTCCCCTCCAACCTGCCAAACCTCTCCCTCCCTCATCCTGTTGGGACCTGTTAACATATTACTCCTTCGCCGGCGTTCACCTTACCTCTCTCTCATCTTAAGGTAGGATTCCCTCGGCGCGTCCCGCGTCTGCGACCAATGACTGGACTGGTTCCCATAGTTTGTTATTTGGCCAGTTCCTTCGAGGCAATTGCGACTGACGACTAGAGTGCCTGTTCGCCCTCTCTTCATTGCGTCTGTGTCCACAGAGGACGGAAATTTAATTGAAGAGGTGGAAAAGCACCCCTCAATTTTTGACATATCTTCGCCAGTGTACTGGAATTAACATATGCAGGACAACACATGGAAAGATATCTCAGGAATAGTTGATCGATCAAGTTATTATTTTTAATCCACACTATTCCAAATTAAAACGGAACATTAAATAAAACACAATTGAAAAACTCTGATAACTGAAGAACTATCTGTACTGCACATTAAATTACCCCATGACTGGTGACCAAGAGACGCATCTAGGGAAACACTGTATCCCGCGTCTGCGACTCACCACCCCACGTTTGCGGTCACGGACGCGAAATGCGAGTTGCGCTGAGAGAATCCTACCTTTATACAGCTTATTACGAAGGAATTTTCTTACGGCTAGAGTCGGTAACGTTGAATAATCTGATACATTCTTTAAGCAAATATTGATACAAGATCTACCTACTCATCTGCATTAAAAGTTTAGAGGAAGAATGGACTAACAACAATTTTAGAGAATGAATAGACTAACAACAATAAAAGTATAAAATTTATTCGAAAAAAATTATACGATATTAGCTACATCGATCCATAAATTATGGGAAGGGTCGAATCCAAGCCATTTAACAACATCCTTATCTCCTATTCGTCTTAAGACCTTTTCAACAAGGTAAACATCTGGATGCGATTTTTCCACATCGTCTGAGTGTATAATCCTCCCAGATCCCTCTTCAGATCTTTAAACAGTAAAGTTCTAGAATTCATGTCAACAACCTTACGTATCTTTAACAGTTCTGTAGACCATTTTGCTGTATATCCCTTGGCAAAAACATTCTTATGCTTACTATTGTGAACGATATCGCCAACGTTTAACTAAGTCATTGTTGGGTCGACCATTTTAGAACAGGCGTAAACAGTTTAGAGAAGACTATTATTCTTGACGTCGATAGGTCTCATCGTGAATGTTAAGTAAACCTTACGATTATATTAATCGGACATTGAATCGATCATATCAAGAGGTGCACCATAGCGATAAGGTTCGTTACGATTTTAGTCTTAACAGGTAAAGCCCAAGCATGTTCAAAATAAATATTGAAGACAATAGGAAAATACTTGCATCCTCTTGACCAGATCTGCCTGAAGCAATTTATTTAAGCCTCGCACACTAACATGTATTTTGGCAAAACGTCGAGTAGGTCGTTGAAGTTCACGTGTGATCTCTTACTTGACAGGCGTCGTTATGAGGTTAATTGGTATGGAATAAATGCTTAAAGAATGATGCCAGTGTCTTTTAACCTTCATTAAACAAAACTATCTCATTCTCATGTGAAGAATGTCCAGCTTTGGTTGAAGCATGGAGAAACATAACAGATCAACCCACTCCTAATGGGTATAACGATCCCCCTTTCGACCTTAATCTTAAACGGACCTTCTCCATCAAGCTCATCCTCCTCTTTAAACAGGGGTTTAACTATTATCAGATACTTTGGTGTGGCACGTGTTTTGGTACGTGTGTGAATTACATTTCTTGAACGATGAACATTTGTCTCTTCAAGCATCGTCTTGTAGACTACAAGATCCTTCTCGGTATAATGCATTGGCTCCTTTTTGAAGAGTAGTTCCAAAAGACCTCGAGTAAACGGTATCGTACTATAATATTATTTTGAAGTAAAGTTCCATCGTCCATGTTAAATAGGATACGGGTTTTACCTAGTGTGGCTATGTTTACATAATAGCACACACCGTAAGTTTTATTCAAATGATCTTGAGGTGTGTCAAGATAAGTCTCCAACCTTTGCTTGTTACGCTTATACTCGTAACATCATACTCCCTCTCCTCCTTTTTGAACATATTCAGGTTCAGTTTGCAGCAGTCATCTTCACCATCTTGTTTAGCGGCTCGGTGATTGGTTTAAAGGTTTCCTTAGCGGCAACCTCTGACACATGAAATGCATCTCGTAACTGTTTATACTTCCTCTCAATAATCTTACTCGCTTTGATCATTTTCTATTTAACCTTCGTCGCCATAAGCTAATAATGATGAGTATAATGAAGTAACCAGTCATTATATTTAAACGTATGTAAGACATAGCAGAATAAGGGATATGTCAAACTTTTCTCCATCATGAAATATATTGAATCACCACCTGAAACCTTGAAAAGTATTGTTCCGTAATAGCTAAGGTTAACTAGGAAAACCACGTTCTTCAAATTCATGATCAGCAATGAAACCATGCCCTATTTCTTGAAAGTATAGTCAACCCTACCTGTCAAATTCTGTTCAGAGTATTTTGAATTTTTTTTTACTATCTTTCGAGTCCAAGTAGATGTAGATGAAACCTCTACCACTTATCACATTCATGTAAAGTTTAGCAGCAGCATTGGAGAGTAATGTCGGTTGTCCGATATTACGTAGAATTAAACCAACAACTTTGTACTATCGATCATCCTCTTTCTTTAGCAGCTAAGTATCTCTTCCAATTATATCATACAAATCGGTATAAATCGTTTTCTATGGAGTGGTAGACTTTTCCAACTTCTTCAGCTTGGGATTCACGAAATCTCTCAAATTATAAGCCTTAGCGAGATGATCTTCCTGCTTATGACATACGTTCCTCACCTCTTCCAACCTCTGCCAGTGGATAGTTTCAAAGTTAACAATCATAGCACGATCCTTATCCATATTCTCGTATCCTTAACATTGTTGAGAGCAAGTATATTTTAGTTACTATGCATATAATCATTTGTATTGACTTAAGACATGTCACAACCATCTTTCACCCCGATCGAACTATCAATGTTTACGAGTTGTTTAGATCCTACATTGAAAATACCTTGAGTAGTATAAGCTAGATTAACATCTTATTTGCCATTGGTTCGATGTATGTTGAGCCTATGACCAAATTTCGATATGGATGCCATGACGTCAAATCTTCTATTGAGGATGTATGTATTAATTATTCAATATAAAGGAATCGAACATTCTCCTGGTGTATTCTCTTTGTCACATGCAACACAATTGAAAATGAAAACAAAGTTAGGTTTCACCTTGGTTGCTGGATAAAATATGAATTCTCAGCGTATAAAACGTAGCTCATCTCATTCACGAGCGAAATTACTTGAGATAAACGTTGGTACTAGTAATGATACAAAGATTTGGAGTAGGCTGATACATTCTGGAGTATTAATCAATTAGGTTCTTCCAGAAGACTAATCATGGCGTTGGTTTTTCCGCAATTTAAAGGTCCACATATGATACATCGAATCATATCTGGTAACAAAGACCCATGTCTCTGAAGAAGAATTCTTCCTATATTGTGATCGCTATCTTGCACAGGTAAACAATCCACTTCTTTCACTAGTTTCATGATGACTAATGAAGTTATATAATAAGAATCTTTAGCTAAACTTCCTCATTAGACATGGTGGGTAGTGGGCTATTGAATAAACTAATTTATAAACATTCGTTCTAAGTCCATATACCTAGTTATCAATATTATGGTCCTGGCTCCAAGTTGGAAAAACGTTTGAAACGGGGTGATCCAGGTGCTAAATCAGGCCTGTAAAGAACATAATATCGCCAACTCTCAAATTAAAGATCTTGAAGGGAGACATACGGTTGATCTTGTGCTTGTTGAAAAAGCCTGGAAAAGAGTCATCGCAACAGATTAACAGTTGCGTGAGAAAGTGGCTGCTTGGGCTGTGACTAACGCGATGAAGGCTAAAGTCAAGATGGGAGCTGTTTTAGTGAAATGAAAACGTCAGTAAAAGACGAATAAACGAAGGACCACTCATCGTACGAATAATAAAAAGAGCAAGAAGAATGGATTTTTACTCATAATTTCTCTGATAGCAGCCTTAGGTGCAATTTCAGGAATTGGAAAGCAGTAATTATTATGCAAAGTCGAACACGAAGCAATTGAGCGAAGCTAAAATACATCATGAACTCGAAGCGATTGTTATGGGTAAAGGGATGTATCCTCGTTCATACTCAGAAAACTGATTGAGACACTACCTAAAAGACTCCTTACAGTAATCGATCGATACAAGTACATTAACTATTTAAAGATTCCTCACTTTAGAGGCGTTTTTCCTAGAGGTGTTTTACCTACTCGTCCTCCATGGATAAAAGACTGTGCCATCATCAATCTCGATAGGGATAGCGGTAAGGGCAGGGATTGTGTGGCGTATAAAAACCATGAATGTCTTGCTGAACACTTTGACAGTTTTTGCGATCCAAGACTTCACCGATAACTTGCCAAATACCTAAGAGGAATACCAATAATCTCTAATATCTATCGATATCAAGAGTACGGAACTATATTATGTGGCTATTTATGTTTAGCTTTCCTAAGCATAAATACATATGCTATCCCATGATCCGAATAAACATGTCTATGACGTTTACATTAACGGGTCTGAGTTTGAATTTGACAATATTACTATTTTCCTCGGATCATATTAAGAGAAGATAATCTTAAAGAAAAATGGGTTATTGGACTAATCAATCTCAATACATAAACTTCTATAGCAAACATTGAAGAATGTATAATAAATTATACTGTGCAGGGAAAGAGTATACTATCCCTTCAGGCACTTATGAGCTGGAGGTACTGGACCGATATCTAAGAATAGAAATGGATGTAGCTGTAAAACACTCAATCATTGGAGATCTGATCACCTTAAAGAGTTACATCACCTTTTCTAAGGATTTGATTTTACCACACATTTTCGACTCTTCGCTCGGGTTTGATGCAATCTTGTTAGACAGTGGAAAGACACACGTCACGACTAAAACTGAACATCCTACATGTAAAAATGATTGGGGTAGAATGTAGTTTTACCTGCGGAGTTTCCGTCAGCGAAGAACTGAGTCATGCTCTGCACGAGCTCAGCATGAATATTCCTCTAGGCTATAATATCGTTGAAGTGCCAAACAATATTATTTACCTTCCAGTCATGAAACAAGTAGTAGAGTTTATCTCTGTGTGACTGGTCGATGAGCGAAAAGGTATTGTCAATTTTAGGGACAAGACTATATAATTACGAATTCGCCTGACACGTATATGCGATGGTGCTCGTACTAGAAAAAAGTATCTTGTGCTTCAAATCGTTACATTGAGAGAAGATCGGTGAAAGTTAACATCTAGTAATAAACTGATTTTACGTCATCTGGAATATTCTCTATGAAAATAATGGATGAGTCTATTGATATATTTAATATTGAAGAGGCTTAAGTCTTCTACACGGCTCTAACCAGCTTCTAGTGTCATTCCTACACTTCGTATATCCCCGGACCGTTAACTAACGGGAACGAGCTCAGAATATTTATTCAACAAGAAGGATTATACACATTATCTCATCGTTCTGTCTTGCATATAAAGGAGATACCTCTACTGAATATGGGAGATGTTGAAAGTACATCCATAATTACCAATAACGGAATACATCATCTCTTTTCGAGAATTGTTTACGAGATTAACAGTGTAGAGATTAATCAATCTCGATATGTGGGTATTTCAACTCAGCTCAAGAACTATCTATCTATATGGTATGGAGAGCAGTCATACCTTGTAAATGCTGGATGGAGATGATAAGGAGTGCATGTTCATGCCGGTCCGGGTATCTTTAGTGAATACATCCTTTAAAACTCAAATATAGTTTCGTCGAAGACCGAACTCGTAGAAGCCCCTTCTAAAATCGAGCTGAATAAAATCTCATGGCTTGTACCTCATATCAATACTGATGATATCTAGCGACTAATTCTGCACAATTCCATTAAAATTTGGAGGATTATCGATCTACCATTTCGTACTTGGAAACTGTACGAGTACCCTAATGTTTCTAGTTCTACACAATACTATTGGATTGTGAAAATATAGACTTTTCTAGAAAAAACCTCGCTATATGATAATATATATATCTACAGACTGGTCGAAACAATATGGAAGCTACAGATGGAAGCATTTCTGATCATTATCGTCTATGATCAGCAAAACTTTATTCTAATTCAGTCATGTATTCTTTCGAAGATATGAACCTAGTTTTCGATCAAGATTCATTCTCCAAATTATACGAGGACTAATCTAATTTTTTTTTTCCAGTATCTTATATATGTTTCTACAATGACACATCAGCGTTATCCTCCTATAATTTTACACCTCTCCCTGTCTCTTTTCTGGAAAATAGGTACATAACTACCTTTTTCCAGTCTTCTGGTAACTTATTCTCCTTTCAAATCACTCTCAGCATCCTGTACAACCATTATACACCTGCTTCGCCTGCAGCCAAAAATATTTGATTAAAAGTACACTATTATTATAGTTGTGTTAGGCCTAGTTATTTAATTTACATCATATCAAAAATCTTACTCAACACTCTTCTTGGACAACCTTTTTAGTTTTATTTAGAAAACTTACAGTATAAAATAAATATAAAATTTTAAGTGTATATGTTTTTTTCCTTTTTTTTCTTTTTTTTAAAGATATTGGAAGGTAAATGTATTGGCCATACCAATAAATGCAACTGAATCGGAGTTTTTGTCCTTTTCTCCGACTTTTCAAAATATTGCTGATATCTACCACTACATTTAGCTCAATTTAAACTATAACATTATTTTAATTTCTTAATTGAAATAAATTGTAAAACTAAGTTTAGATTAAAATTATAAATCTGAAAAATACATATAATCTTAAAGTGGAAAATTATGTTTACATTTTTATCCCGTTTTCGCGGGAAATCGTTATTTCCCGCCTGAAAATTTCCCGAAGTCAAAATGTCATTACCGCACATCACTGGCTACGACTTATACTGAATTAATTAATTATTCCAGATCAAATCCAAAAAAACATAACCCATATAATCAATTTACCACTAAGCCAAAACAAACAATCCTAATTTCACTGTGACAAATAAATAAAAGGACACAACTTTACAGTCCACTTTTCGTAAGAAGAGTATCTTCTCTTTTTTATTATCTTTTAACTAAAATAATATTTTAGTACATTACTAGTGTTATTTTATAGGTATTAATAAAATCTATCAAAGATGGCTAGCTGCAGATCTGCAGAATTTTCCTTTGAAAACGTATAAAATGTTATTTATCATAAAAAAAAACCCTTCCCAGATATCCATTTTGAACCAAATCGATCTTTATTATAATATTAAAGACTTTGTTTATTAATGGGTCTCTTCCAGACTAATTCTAATAAATGAATCAAATGGAAGGTGACCTAGTGGTCTAGGGGTAAGGTGTCGGACTTCTGTGCTGGGGTCCGGGCTCAATCCTCGGTCCCGGCACAGACTTATCTGATTGCCAAACCCTTCCTTCATCTCTGACAAGACGTGTATTAATCACAACTTGTGAATGTGAGGAATGCCATGCCTCCACCGTGGTTCGGATCCCACGTTAAACTGTAGGTCCTCCATTTCATCTCACAATCACCCTACCATTACACATTAACGTAAGTGCGTATAACATGAACGGGTAGTAAGACGCGTTACTACTACTACTACTACTAATAATAATAATAATAATAATAATAAATTAATAATTTACGTTGAGATTGTGAAATATACTCTCAAATGTACTGCGCAAGTGCAGTCTCTGCCATATTTATATGTTTTTCAACACACTTCAGTTTGACTTGTAAGGCCATGTAATTTGTTGTTTACCTTGAGTAAATAATTGAAATATTTCTTAAACTTGCAAATTTCCTAATTTCTGTTATAATAATTTCCTTAAATTCCGTTCACCCTCTTTTAGTCTATTGTGGCCGAAGTTACAAGAAGAAGTGGCCGGTACAATGGGAAGATATTGCACATCCTCTCTCCTTAAACGCTATCTTCCTCATTCTTACCACAAAGCTTTAGCCGCAACTAACCAAAGTACTATATTTCGGTGAATTTAGAGATATTCAACGTGCACTTTCTAAACCGATTGACTACTTTTAAACTGACCCGCCTCGGTGGCGTATTTGGCTTAACGCGCTAGTCGTGTTGAGCTCGACCGTCGAGGACGGGGAGATCAAGGTTCGAATCTCGGTCGGGTGAAATGGGGGTGGTTTTTCCTAAATGGTTTTCCACTCCCCTCAACGTAAATTCGGGTTCACTTCCTCTAAATTCAACCTTCCTAATTCCTAATCTATTAGTGTAATTAGTACTTAAGCGTATAACCCGAACGGGTAGTAAGACGTGGTGTTAAATATTATTATTATTATTATTATTATTATTACTTTTAAACTAATGTTATTTTAAAGCCCACAAGATACTTAGCCTTCTGGCCGACTATTACTCCATTAGAATTTAATTTTCTTCACATGGTGACCTCAACAGTTCTTGAATATATGTCACAGTTGTCCTGGAATTTAATGACAACCTTTTCTCTTCATTTAAAAAGTTTGTCATCTAATTCACTAAGCGCATGAGGGATATTCAACTAATGTTGATATCACAATGTGAATTAATCTCTATGTTTGTACTGGAGCAATATTTTATTTATTTTGGAAAAAATATTACCATAAAAACTGCAAAATACTAGCCTCGCGTTTCCTTCCATTTCACCTTAAGTAAGTTTGAAATTTGAGAAAGTGTATCCACATTTTCTTGTAGGGAGAGTGTAAAACCACCCAGTAAAAATATATTTAGTACACCTGCCCTGGTTCGAACTCCAATCTCACCGTCATTGGCAAGCCACTTTATTAAAAGAGTTGTGCTTTAGACCATTTGACCATCGAAGCGGGTATTTACAGGGTCAAACATATTAGTTAGGTTTTTTTATAGCACCATGTCTTACTACCCATTCGGGTTATACGACTATGTACTAATAATTAGTCTAATGGGTTAGGGATTAGGAAAGCTTAATTTAGAGGAAATGGACCGCATTTACATGGAAGGAGAGTGGAAAACTATTTAAGAAAAACACCCTTAGTGCATCCGACCGGGATCAAACACTGATCTCCCAGTCTTCGGCAGTCTTGTTCAACACGAGAGTAGCGCGTTAGAGCACGCGGCCACCGAAGTGGGTGAAACGTATTAGTTAAAAATATAAAGTGCGTTAGTTATAATTTGTCGCTGACCTTGTAGTTATAGTTTGTTGCTGACCTTGGTGGTTCCCACCTCATATTGTTTCCACTAACATAGATCTATGATGACGTCACTCCAAATTAGTCAACACAACATCCTTGGGGCAGTCGACCGGGCTGTTGAGACAACATCAAACTTGTTGGACTGGAACCGGTGTGTATATAACGCTGAATTCAGGAGAGATATGTCACCTTTATCGTTGGACACGTGGACTAAACGTCAGACTCGTCTGGTCTGGTTTGCCGGTGACAGTAAGGTAGAGTCTCTAATCCCGGCCAGGTTTATTGGGGTTCATTTTTTCCACTCTTCCTTCACAGAAATGCGAGAACATTTACTCTCACTTTCATCTTCCCACAACCTGATTCGTGTAGTTATTATTTAATTAATTAATTTAGCACCGCGTCTTACTACCAGTTCGGGTTATACGCTTAAGTACTAATTACACTAATGGATTAGGAATTGGGAAGGTTGAATTTAAAGGAAGTGAACCTGCACTTGCGTGGAGGGAGAGTGGAAAACCATTTAGGAAAAACCACACCCAGTTCACCCGACCGAGATTCGAACCTCGATCTCCCCGTCCTAGTTATTATTTGGGTACCTCGGATGAGTAATAAGACTCGTAACAGAAATAACCAGAAAAATGTAACTACTATTTTGACTGTCTTATCGGCATTGATATGATTTGTTTAAAGTGATAGGTGCAAAAAAAAAATGCTACAGATGTAATCAGGAAAATTTTACTCTTAATTTTTTCGCAGATTTAAATTAATAATTAAATGAGTCCACCTTGGTTGTGTTTGGGCAAAGTGCTCGTCTTAGGACTCGATATTTGTGGGTTCAAACCCGGCTGAAATCGACGAATTTTTGTTGAGCGATAAAAATCCTTGTCCCAACTTCCTTCGGAGGGTAAGTAAAGCCGTTGGTGCCTTGTCGATTGTGGTATGCAAAAGAACCTTTGAAAGTTTGTATTTCCCGGCAAAATTGGTAGGCCCTTTCGCTTTTACTCATATAAATTCTCGTGTGCTCAGTTGGTTCAGAAAGTGCTTGCTAAGTACCCCCAAAAAAATTATGAAAGGGAAAGCACATGATATATCCCACTATTTAAAGTTCACAAGCCTAAGGACTTCACCACCATAAACGGTATCAATTGAGTTATAATAAAGCAATGATAGGGATTCCAGTTCTCTTCTTATATTCGCGTATTGACTACAGCGTTTGGTGGTTGAATGTGTCACTAATGTCGGACCTGCTGAAGAGCAGAGATGCTAGTACTTCAATATTACTTTTAAACATTTTTACCGGAAAATGTTTATATCTGCCTATAACTTAATGTAAGGTCCGTCACTTTAGTTCAGTCAGTAGCGTGTCTTTCTACTGAGTTAAGGGTCCCGGGTTTGATTCCTGGCATGGCCAAAAAAAAATCTGTGAAATGTGGGTTTCCCCTTTCACAGTGATGAATAAATGGGTGGGGGCTGGATGTTGTGTCTGTTCTAGAGTTAAGTTAGTTTATATGTTGTGTGCTCATATAATCAGTCGGTTCAGAAAGTGCAAGTTGAATAACTCAAATAAATGAAAAATGAAGAAAAAAAGCTTGACATAAGAATACATGAAAGGGGCGTTAGTAAAAGCGATTCCACTATAACCACAGGAACAGGCTGCACCTCGTGTTGTGTCCCAACCTCTCCAGGTTGAATGACACGGTGACCCCCCTCCCCCGACCTTCCCTCACTCCTCTAAACATCGTTTTTTCTCTCCGTACGTTTGAAGCTCCCTGTTAGGATATTTTAAAACGTAGGATATTGATAGATAGGAACATTAAGAAAATAAAAACATAGCACAGGACGATTCCTGGATAGCTCAGTGGTTAGAGCATTGGCGTATTAAGACAAAGTTCCCGGGTTTGATTCCCGTGTCCAGGTGTCATTTTTCAATTTTCAGAATATGATATCTAGAAGGAGAATTATTCACTAAAAATCATAAATAATAGCTTTGCCTATTTGATTCTTAAATATGCAATCCCGTACATTATAATAATTGTATAAGTGGCAGCATTAAGCAACTACCGAGTCGAAGGTGGCTGCGTTATCTGATAGCTCGTGATGTTAATAAAATCACACATTTGTAGCCGACGATTTCCGCACGTCCATCATAGACTCTGCCTTAAAATGTGAGTGAAGAATGACGCTGTACACGGACGATTCCTGAATAACTCAATGGTTAGACGATTTGTGTATTAAGCCAAAGTTCCTGGGTTCAAATTCCCGTGTCCAGGTGTCATTTTTATATTTTCAGAATAAAATAAAAACATAGTTTTTTTGCGGCAACATTGGTAAAATTTTACTTTATTATTAGAATTATTTTATAAGAATTGATTTTATTTTGCAGATAATATGACGACGTATAAATATATAAAAAATATTTAGTTTTAAAAACTGTCAAAAAATTTCTTCCGTTAAATCAGACTGTAATATTTTCTTGGATGCCATAACTTGGGACAGGTTGATCAACTGCGCCATACGAGGAGACATACTTTTTTTTTGTCCAAACATTCGAGAAGGGTAGCATAAGAGGAATGCACCGGTGTACTTGTGGGAGCGATATAACCGTAAACCCAAAGGGAAAGATCGAGGCTCGATTCCGGGTGGGTGTCCTGAAGTGGTTTTTCCTAAACGGTTCTACACTCTTTCTCCACGGGAGTGATCCTTACTACATTCCTGTAGTTAAATGTGAATAGCCCGCAAGGGCAGAAAGACACGGAGAAAAATGAGCACAGCTCCTCAGACAAACGTTCTACTTACTTACTTGGCACTAGAAATTCGAAAGTTAATTGTCGCACTTACTAAAGTATGTCCACCTATCCTTATCTTGAGCTAATTCTATATAGTCCACTTCATTACACCCTATCTCTTTCAGGTCCATTCTAATGTTATCCTCCCATCTGCGTTTGGGTCTTAACAAAGCGTATCTTCCCATTGGGTTTGCCAGTCAGTACCCTGAACATGGTTCTAGAATCTCCCATTCGTGTGCATATCCCGCCCATCGTAATCTATGAGACTTGATTAGCTTAACAATTTCTGATGGTTACAGGGTATGTAACTCATTACAATGCAACCTCCTCCACTCCCAGTATTTTTATCCCCTTTTGTACCATATATCTTCCTAAGTGCCTTGTTTTTTAACACCCTAAATTTTTTTACGTCATGGAAGGTAAGAGAAAACGTTTCACACCCATGATAACAACCAGTAAAATTATTGTTTTCTATATTGTGAGTTTTACATTCCCTAAATTATCAGCACCAATCTGTGTTCTCTGTGCGATCGTATCTACTCTCTACTGGCTACATTTATTAATTAATTAATTTTAGCACCGCGTCTTACTACCCGTTCGGGTTATACGCTTCTACTGGTTAAAATAAAGCTTTTTTTTCAAGCTATTACATCTTGCACCAAGGTTATTAAAACACTATTCGCAGGTGTACGGGTGATAGAACTAGTTTAGAGGATGTGCACGCGCGTATGCTTGGAGATAAAATATAAAATACATAAATCACCACCTCCAAGTGAGCCTGGCCGAGATTTGAATCTTGACCACCCTCGTCAACTGCATGCAATTCATTATATTTCTTGTCTGACGTTCTAGTTGGTGCGGTCATTGTTACGGCTGTTACAGTAGCCCCATGGACTTCTTTGGTGCTGACTGACAGCTCACACTGACGGCTTTGAAAAGCTTACCAAACCAAATTATGTATCCCTAGCCGAACCATATGATCTGCAAAAAACATGTGTTTAGCAGCTGTCACTTCTGATAGTCAAAATGTAGGTGTATACTTAAATGTTGACTGTCAGATGTCAGCACCAAAGAAGTCATGGGGCTACTGTTATGTATGTTCATTATATTTGTAATCATTTAAACACATGTTCCATTGTGTGAACACCTTGGTTTCGTCATTTAATCTTTCAAGTAGACGGCGCCCTTTAGGAAACACTTTCCTTGGTTGCGACCGTCCCCTTCCCGGCCCCGTCCTTATCAATGATAAGGTGGGGGTTTGAGAATGCGTGCAGACACGCAAGGAAAATGACGGGGGGGGGGGGGGGTTGGTAAAAGTTCTGACCCATTCTACCCCTGCTGACAAGGTCGCCTCCCTCCCACTCCTCTGGCCTTTTATTGATCCTTTGCGGGTCACCGGCTGGCCGCTGACTTCCCCTGTGCCGCAGTACTGCCACCCTCCGCGTCGGGCGGTACCCTCGCTTGGTGACGTCACGAGACGCGGTGCTGTTAGTTGGCGCATCATAACTACCCGTTAAGGGATATCTACACATTTACACTAATAGGGTAGGGTTGAGGAAGGTATTATTTTTTTAGGTGATGTACCCACATTTGCGTGAAGAAAGAGTGGCGAAAGCAATGAGGCAAGAAACACGGTACTTTCGCCAGTGATTCTAACCCCGACCACTCCCGTCACTGGAAAAAAAAAATAAAAAAAATAGCAAAACGAGACTGGCGTATTGGTCCCTTAACCTACTTGTGTGTGTGCGCTAACTATTTCATTTGTTTGCCAGGTTAATACAAGGACGGGTGACCTGTGGTCTAGGAAGGTTCGACTTCTGTGTAGACGTCCGGGGTTCAAACCTCGGTCCCGCACATATTATTGATTGCCAACCTTCCTTCACCTCTGACAAGACGTGTTATAATCACAACTTTGAAGTGTGGAATGCCAAGGCCCCACCGTGGTCGGATTCCACGTTAAATGTAGTCTCCATTCATCTCACAAACACCCTACCTTACGATTAGCGGGAGTGCGTAACCCGAACGGGTAATAATAATGATAGTAATAATTCTATTATTAGATTGATCACTAGTACACATTAACTTAATAACATGCATCATAGTTTTAAGCCAAGACTCACTTTAGCATTTGACTGGATTTAAGTGACTTAGCATTGGTGTCGAATCCGGTGAATATATATTATTATTATAATTAACACCGCGTCTTACTACCCGTTCGGGTAATACGCACATATGCAAATGTTGTAATGGTAGGGTGATTGTGGGATGAAATGGAGGACCTACAGTTTAACGTGGGATCCGAACCACGGTGGAGGCCTGGCATTCCACACTTTTACAAGTTGTGATTAATAACGTCTTGTCAGAGGTGAAGGAAAAGGGTTTGGCAATCAGATAAATCTGGATTGAACCCCGGCCCCTAGCATAGAAGTCTGACACCTTACCCTTAACCGCCAGGTCACTTCGAATATATTGAGGCTTGTTTTACTTAAATGTTTTACCACTCTCCTTCCACGTAAATGCGGGTTAATTTCTTCTTAATTCTTCCTTCATTATTCCTACACCATTAGAGTAAATACACAAATAGTCATAACGGATACTATATAAGTGAATAACCCTACCGGGTAGTAAGACACGCTGCTAAAAAAAAAAAAGTAAGACGCAAGAATCTCTCACTTTTAAATTTCACTTTTTGTGTTTGTGTGTTTTGAGGGATGCTAAATTTTAATCACAAATTTGTAAATTTGTTGCTAATGGGAATAAAGGATATTCAGAGACTCATGAGGTAACATAGAAAAATTAAGGGTCAACACCAAACTGCGCACCCAGAAATTTAATTGAGGTAGGGGTGAGGTGATGTATGTCTTTCTGTACTTTTTTATTCTTACATTGGGAACTTTAGGGGCACTTTTAATGAATATAGAGGGATGATGTTTTATTGTTAAGTCGAAATATGATTTTAAAATCTTAGCCCATGCATTCGGTACTTCTACAATACTTTTTATCTATTTATAATTTACTTTAATAATCAATATATGTAAGGGTACTATCATGACAAGGTTCCTGATGTCATAAATAAGTGATGGCATTCTCTAAAAATAGATATTGATCTGTAGACTCGGATACACATCACAAAACTTGCTAACTGTCGCTGGAATTTACCATAAACCTTGTGTTCCGGTGAAGGAACTAAGTTAACTATGGCTATTTTCAATTTGGTAATACGACAATTTATTATAATTTGTACTTCATCAGTTTTAACCTTTTACTAAAATAAACTGCCACCTAAGGATTAGCGCGGAAGGAACACCCTGGTTGATCCCATGGGAAAGGTGAGTTCCTTAACGAGAGTTTTAAAAAATAGCTCCCTTATGGGTGTTAAAAAATTGGTCCTTAAAATCGTCACATGTCAGATTCACATTATGTCGACCAAATCATATAGTTCTACGTTTAGTTAGCTTGGGACCGAATAAGTGACAGATTTAGAATCTTTTTCTTATACACAAGGGTGGTTTTGTTTGATGGTTAATGGAGAGGGGCGAGTAACAACCATTAAAGGTTTCCCTCCCTTACCCGAGCTTATTTACAACTTCGAAACTTTATTTTACTATAATATAATAATAATATTTAGCACCGCGTCTTACTACCCGTTCGGGTTATACGCTTAAGTACTAATTACTCTAATGGATTAGGAATTGGGAGGGTTGAATTTAGAGGCAGTGAACCCGCATTTGCGTGGAGGGAGAGTGGAAAACCATTTAGGAAAAACCACCCCCAGTTCACCCGACCGAGATTCGAACCTCGATCTCCCCGTCCTCGGCGGTCGAGCTCAACACGACTGGCGCGTTAGCCAACTACGCCACCGAGGCGGGTTATTTTACTATAGCTCATTGTGCGACTGATAATACAAAACAAACGACTTGTCAAGAGTGAAAAATGTTTTAAATCGGTTGTTTACTACACTAAGTAACCGCAACTGAATACAAAAATTTTCTCTTTTTCTCAAATATATTCCTAGTTTATTTACTTTTAAAAAAGCCTGTTAAAACTGGACTAAACGTACAGCGCAAGATCCGGAAGAGGAGACTTTGAAATATAATTAACGCACTTTTATTTTGCCTCATATCGCGCTAACCGTTAGTCATATATGTATTTAATTAGGCTAATGGGGCAGGAATGAATAAGGTGGAATTTATAGAAAATGTGGAGGGAGAATGGTAAACCATTTAGAAAGAACCTCTATCAATACATACCAAACTTTAAATTCGTTCCCAGGCCTCCTTGTCATCCATCAGCCAAATAGACTATATCAAATTGTCATTCAGCCCGCGTTCCCACCGGCTTGGGTAAAAACACTTTACAACAATGAAATACGCTTCGGTTGTAGCATGGTCTGAGGGTTCGGCCAGACTGACAAGCGCGCGAGCGACTGGGTGGCCATACTGGCGAGCGAGCGAGCGAGCGCGTGATTAGCAGAAAGCTCTCGTTAGTTGTTGACGAGGCGGCTCCGAATCTTGGCTCAGTGAACTAAAGGGGGTTTTAACAAGTGATTTATTGTTGTGGATTTCTCATCCTCTCTCCACGATGATGGTGATTCTTATTTGTAAAGGCCTACTTTGATTATAATATTGAAGTATTCTAACATATCAGTTTTACATACACACATATAAGTATGGTTTATGATCTTACCAATTAAATTAGGCCGTTAGTAGCAAGTGTGCTAAACCTATGGATATTAATAAAAATGTTAAAATGAGAAGTTTTCCTAGCACTCAATGAACCAACATACAATAATATTGCCTAGCGCCTGTAAACTAGACTGTACCGGGTCGAACGCTCGCACTTGAAAAATAGAACCAGTTCCATCTTTCAAGCGTGCGCGCTCCAGTCTGGCCACCTCTCATTACAACCAATGTGTTCTATTTTATATTTTAGTCGCTCGCGCGCTCGGTCTGGCCGCCCCCTAACGCGTCACTCTCGTGGTGGACTTGATTGCCAGTAATAGGAAGATTGGAGATTGAATACCGGTCGGGTGTACCGAGAATGTTGATTTTCCTAAATGTTTTTCCAATCTTCCTCCACTCAAATTCAGTTACGTTTCCAATCAAATTCTATCTTTCTTATTAATACTCTAATTGCGTATACAGCCAACACATAAGAAAAAAAACTTTTGAAAATTACAAAAATTAAATAGTATGAGTCACAAGCTATCAAATAGTTACTGCCCCAATAATTATGCTCATTAACAACAAATATATTTGATCAAACATAATTATTATTTTTAAATTTTTATAGTTTCATTTTATTAATATTCTAGTGTGTGAATTCATCTCGAACCTTCTTCTAAAGGAAATACATTCAGTTTTGATAAACATTTAACAATGCTAATCCATTAATCCGTACTCAATCATGTTTTATCATAAGTATGTTTTTGCTTTAATAGTTTAGTCATATAAATCAAAGTATGAGTGAAGATAATTTGACTAATGATACTGGGAAAACGAAACGCGAAACGATTCTAGCCTACAACCACTCTAACAGCTATTGGTGATGTATTATTAAGTATAGGATACTACAGGGTGACCACAAATTGTTTATACATAGTCTAAACAAGGGTGATCCAGACCGTCGAATGGAAACATGCGACTGGTTCAAACTTTTCCAAAGATTCTGTTCTGTTTGCAGTGACGAAGCTAATTTGTATGTGAACGGGTAGGTAAATATATGAAACATGCGCAAGACAAGCCTCACTGAATCTCCCCTAATAAATAGCAAGGCGTACCTTAAGGTGATGGTTTGGCGTGAGCTGCGGCGTGCATATATATCTTAGGTCCCATTTATGTATTTAAAAAACGTATAAGTACTTTTATTTTCTTATTTATATAACATATATATTAATATATATCCCTTTGTGTCCTAACTTTATGGCCACCCTGTGTAGGCTATCGTTTACTATGATATGAAACAATAGAGCGTATTTTACATTGCATAGGTAGACGTTTCTAAAAAATATCACACTCCACTTTCTTCACTTAGGTCAAGGCCTGTGCAAAGAGACAAGAGTAGGATTTTGCTAAGAAGAAACGTTTAGAAATACAAACATATTTATTTTGCAGTCAACACTGATAACATTTTACTATATTGTTATTATTATATTATTATTATGTTATAGGTAATGGTAGTATCCATCAAAAGTGACAGCTGCAGATAACATGACTATACATATAAATATGGGAAAGTAGATCTAGCAACTTTTATAGTTCTCAGATAAGGTTCTTTTTATGACAATTGATATCTACATGATTCTAGAAAGAACCAAGGCATTTTAATATATTATAGCTTAGGTGCGTTTTGTTTTATTCTAAAAACTGAGCTTTCACTCATAATTTTGTATTAGTTTTCTGACTCACCCCCTAGCCCCTTTCCCTGACTCCTCATCCCTATGAATCCATAAACGTATTAATTTTATTAAAATAGGATTTATCGGATTTCAGTAGTCTTTAGTATTATTGGTCTTATAAATGCTTGTTCATATGACATTATTAGTATTATATATCACAAATATTTCAAGTGTATAAGCTAGAATAGTACCAGGGCTAGGGAGGGATATCACTAATTAGAAATTTAATGAACCATGTCGATATGCGCCATAGTAAAATAATTCACAAATAAAATAGACAAGAGGATATATATTTCAACTGATAAACTTTCTTTTTGGGAAATGCTTTTATGTATCGTAAATATCCGTACTTATCTAAGGGTGTGAACTTCAGGAGTATTTTTTTTTAATCAAGGATAGGCCTGTATATTTATTGTGAGCTAGAAACCCTAGACTAGTGACCACTGGTGTGAATAATTTTTAAACCAATAATAATAATAATAATAATAACGGAGTATTTTATCCATAGCCATGATTATGTTAAAACTGTTATGATAATACAGTATTGTAGATAATTGTATACAAAACATTATATGATTAACGTCCTCCAGTTTACCCGACTGGAAGTCACTTAAAATTATTACTTTAAAATGTCACAATTTCCTGTGTATGAACACATATAACCATCCCAGTCACACATCCAAAGGGTTAATATGTTACTAAAAATCGCACCCTTTTTCCATTACAAACAAATTCAGCCTTGTAGAAATTAGTAAATTTGGTTTTATAAACTAAGTTTTATGTGTTCCTTTAGGTGAAATATTTGACTATAATTTAAACAGGCCATAGTTTCTATAACGTGTTATTATTTAGTTGTATTTTTATCATCAATAGCAGCGGAAAAGCGATGAGACTCAGACAACCAAATAACGTGACTTTATGAAGAGGGTTTTAATACCCAGAACTTTTTTTATATTATATAATATACAACTCTAAAATTAAGGGTAAAAATATAGATATATTTTCTCAAAATTGGCTTTAACGGTTTTGATTAAAATTCGTTTCTAGGCACTGCTTAGCATTACAAACAAAATTATTTATCTCATTTTCCCATAAAAATGACGCAGGGTACTTTACATAAGCGAAAATTTCTAATTTTGATCATATCTCCGCATCTATTTAAAATATGAATCATATGTTCATTGAAAAATTGTAGGACCTCTTAAAAGAAACTAATTTTATTTGAAAGAAAATGGCATAAAATTAAATTTTTTTCCTGTTTATAGGCACATATTTTTAAAAATATAACTTTGGGAAATGGGGAGTTGAGAATGCACGAGACAATATATTACTGTAACGGTGTGTATTATTTCATCTAGCTCTTTGATGAAATGCGATATTATTTTTTCACCATTATGTTTCTATGACGTATATTATTTCGTTTCACATATTATCTTACGAGCTTTAGGTAGGCTTGTAATTTAGATAAAGATCTGTTAATACTGGACGTGGCCATTATTGCCCTTTTTTAGTAAAATCACCCGTAACGTTTTCAATTTAGCATATAATAATAATTATCGGCAGTATTATTTTAGTGTCGTTATTGTTTTACCTACAGATCGAACTACTAAGAACAAGGGGTGGAATTCGGTCACTTAGCCGTGGGAAAGCGGTCAGGTGGTCTGGTAACCCCTTCCTGCTCGCCCGAAATTTCATCGAACAATAGGGTACATTTAGTTAAAATTAAACTGCTCATTTTCAAGACATCAAGTGAAAAGTAACCTAAATAGGCTAAGGGGCCGTTCTTAAATTACGTAAGGGTTTTTTGTGTGTGGGGGGGGGGGAAGGGGCGGAGGGAAGGGGGGAGGTGGTGTTTAAGTATTTTCTAACATTTTCTTATGAGGGTGGCAGGGTCATAATCCATCTTACGTAAGATTTTTTATTAATGTTTATGGTGAGACAAAAGCTAATTTATTTATTTTGATAGAAAATAATGGTGTAAATTATAAAGTTTTTCTTATATTTCATTTACTTACTGCAATTAAGTTTTAAAAAAATTTATATCACTCGCTTTATTACCAAGCCTTATGTCTACAAATAATTAAACGATTAAAATAAAAATATAATTTACTAAATCGTAAAACATATTCTTAAGATAGAGGGGGGAGGAGAACAAAAAATCTTTCAATTCCTTGCAGGGGGTGAAGGGGGGGTTCGAAAAGCATTTAAAAAAAGTCTTACGTATGTTAAAGACGGCCACTAATTAAGTTGTAAATTATCATAATGTTATGATTATTTTAATATATGCTACTATTTAGAGCAACAGTTCTTTTCTTAACACTTTCGGGAATAGTAATTCCAAAATCACTAACCTTGGCCGGAGAAGGTAAACCTAGATTCTCTTACGAATACCTTATCTAGCTAGGTAAAGCCACCAGATCTACTTTCATGTATCCATGCGACAAACCTTATAATTTACACACCCATATGTTGAACATGTCATTTTTTGGCAAAAATTTCACATTAAAAAAATTGAATGTTTTTTAAAACATTGAAATATGAAATCATGAAAAAATGTTTCCTTTTTTTGTCTTCATGTTCTACAAAAATTATTTAAAAATGAGAGCATCTAAAAGGTTGCCTTCACTTCATAAATAAATATGGTGAACCAGACTAATTCACGAGATGACGGTTGATGACGTCGACGTAACCTGTATTCGGGTGCTTATATTTAAAAAATAAAAATAAATTATTTTGAACATTTTTCATTTTTAATTTATTTGAGGTATTTAACGTGCACTTTCTGAACAGTGACAACATCCAGCCCCCGCCCGTCAGTTAATAAAATGGGGGAACGCACATTTCACCAATGATAAGTTTTTCGGCCATGCCAGGTGTTGGACTTTTTGAAACTAATATTTTATATGGCTTTTTCTATAAGTTGCAAAATGTATATGTGTGTGTGTGTGTGTGTATATATATATATATATATATATATATATATATTAGAGCTGGGCCGATCAGCTATTTTGCCGATTAGTCCGATGCCGATCATTTGTTGCCGATTATGCCGATCACCGATGCCGATTATTTTTGTTTTCAATTTTAATAAATGTATAAAGTAAAATGACCCTTAAAGAAAAAAAAGTTACTTTTACTAGTTTTATAATGTCCAATATAGTTTTGTTTTAATAACATTTAAATAGAAAATTTTAAAATGAAAAGGTTGTTTTATTATTATTTTATATTGTTATTGTTAGGACAAGTGAACCTGTCACTAAACAAAAACAAATCACAATAATGAATAGCAAATATACCGGTACATGTTAGATAATTAAAATATTATTTCACATTTATGATTAAATAGGCCTACTGACCCTTTCATTAGACAAAGAAAAATCATAATCAGCAAATTTAAATTTAATTTTAATGATAAAAAATAATCAAGGCACACATATTTTTGCACACAAGGAGAATAGGCCTACATCTATTTTGTTTTTAGATGAAATAGGATTTTTTACATCCAATGTTTATTAAAATATGGCTTCAATATTAAACAAATTTTAACGATCGTAATATTTTTGTGAATTGTGATTTAGATATATCATAACATAGGTTTTTGTGATTCTACTAAGCATTCCATCATAATTTAACTTCTAAATATTAATATCGTATAGAAATAAGTGGTTTCTTAAAAAAAGTATAATAAAAAGGCATCACCATTTTTAAACAGTAATACGATCCTTTTATTAACAATTTAAATAATCTTAATGAAAAATAACATTGTATTAACTACATTTAAATAAAAACTACCTTTAGAAAATCGAATGAATGGTGAACGGGTCAAAATGAACGGATCATTGAACTCAACCAGATACAATGAATCGTTCATTTAAAAGAACGATTTTGCCCATCTCTACTTCAATATGATAAAATAAATAATAAATAACATAATGTGCAACGAAAGTTATTTATCGTGTTTTTTTTTTAAGAAATACTTTAAAACTTATTTTAATTTACTTTTAACTATTAAAGAAAGTGTAAAATTTAAATATTAATATATATTAATTAAATTCATATTGAAATATGAGCGAAACAAATTC
Source organism: Timema podura (assembly GCA_033556935.1). NCBI lineage: Eukaryota > Metazoa > Arthropoda > Insecta > Phasmatodea > Timematidae > Timema > Timema podura. The sequence continues at coordinate 15,687,359 of JAVRXN010000008.1, forward strand.
CCTGCCAGTGGAAAGTTTTCTACTTGCAATAAAAGAAACACGGTTTCCATTTAAAACAAAATGTGCGCATGTGCGAGATTATTACGTCCGATGTTTCATTTTTTGGGCATCTTTAACAAATCGAAATAAAACAACACTAATCTGCTAATATTTTATTTTATGATTATTAGATTTGTTACTTGTGAGTATCTTTATTTCTAATAACGTGCATAAATTGGAAAAAGACCTATGGTAAATATATTTATTTTGATATATTTTGTTTGGAATGTTGGATGTGCTGTTTATTTCAAACCTAAGTCGCTAAGAACAAGCTAATTATTCAAAGATCACATACGAGAGAGCAGAGATAAAATATATATTTTTTTAGGACTTATAATATACCCACACATTTTGAATAATCGGCATAAATAATCGGAGATTCAAACACCGATCATCGGAATCGCCGGTTATGCGATAATCGGCCGATGATCGGATTAATAATCGGCATCGGCCCAGCCCTAATATATATATATATATATATATATATATATATATATAGGGGAAGTCAGGCTAATATGATCAGGTGTGATATATGAGCATACCCGTCTGAAACTCTCCCCTTGGCAAGTATGTACTGTCATCTTATTGAAGAACGTTCAACTGCATCATAGCAACATAGACGGAAGTGTACGGCGATCATAAAAGAGCCACAGCGTCCTGTATTTATCATTTTATGAAAAGGTACGTTTAAAATTGAATTACTAAAATGTTTCCCATAGTTTGTATAAGCAACAGGGACTACATTTATCTTTGGTTTAGTCGTTATTTAAGCTCAAATGTAACATAAAACCTACTCATTGCATCCCTTGAAAGAAATTAATGTTAACATCTCACCACAACGAATAAGATGGCTGAAAAGGCGAAATGGCCCCAGTTGTTTATATGAGCAGGGGTGCTCACAATACCCTGATCTTTTTTAAATTGTGAATTTTTACACTTTTCGCGGTGTCTACATCTACATCATGCTTAAGATAGTCAAAATAATAGCAATTAAAATAGTTAAAGTAATAATAATTAAAATAACGTAAAATAGTAAATAATGTTAATAAATAATAATCACAGGCAGGATCAACTTCATAATGCTCTTCAAAATTCCAAGCCCTGATTCCGATTCCAGCCAAAGGTACAAGGAAGACTTCTACCAGAAGAATGGCTTATTCTATTATATTCACGGATAGTCCTCACAAAAATAGCGTCGAGAATGCCAAGAAACATGTGTTATCACTACCAGAAAAAAGAGCAATAAAGTCTTCAAATTCATCATCTGCTAAGAAGTCAAGAGATGTAGAAGATGCAGAGTGCATTTTCTGTGGCGATCTTTTTTCCACAACAGGTACAGTGGGTACAGTACCAAGCATGCAAAAAATGGGCTCACGTCAAGTGCATTGGTGTTTTTAAACAGAAGCGTTACATTTGCGACCTTTGTTCAGACTAGCAAAATAGTCCTATCAAGACAGAAATTGAATATCAGTAGGTATTGGTTTGTGCTTGTAGGATACTAAAAGAGTAATTATTATATGTTATATCTTTACCACTACTTCCCTGTGTGTGTATATGCCCTATTGAGTATTTCTGTCTGATATTTAAATCATCGTTGTATGTGTATATCAAATTATAACACGATGCTCATCTTACCCCCTGGGTGTGCTCATATTTTCCTCCCATGCTTTTAATATGAGCACTTGCAGCTTCTTAATTATTATTTTTTCTAGACCAAAATTATTAAAATATCATTCATGTTTATTGTATTTTGTAGACCTAATTCAATGATCAATTGAATAAAATAATATTACTTTTGGATAGCCATACTGTTTCTTATGAAATAACAGATTTTCTTAAGGTGCTCATAATTGCCCGACTTCCCCTATATATGTTATCATTTATTTTGACATCTACAGATACAAGTGTGAATATAATACTTTTTAATTCAATATTTCATGCATTATAATATCTCTTTTGCCACAACCACGAAACAAAACAAAAAAGTAATAGTTTTAATAATAAGTCTTGTTATTTCACTAAAATTCCAACTATACAGTAATCCTTAAGTAGGTCTTATTAGAAGCTTTTGATAACTCTGTGAGGCTGTTTTTCCTTACATGGCTCTTCACTTTCCCTCCACGAAAATGAGGTTACACTTCCTCTAAATTCTACCTTTCTCATACCTTACTCGATAGTGTGTTATAAAGCATATAGCCCGGACGATTAGTAAGACGTATAGAAAACAAAGTTATGCGTCCATCCATACCGCGATCCAAGACGTCACTCTTACGATGGACTGAGTTGCTGGTGACGGGAAAGTCGAGGCTAGATTCCAGCTGGATTCGTTGAAGGGGTGGCTTTTACATGTGTAATTCATCGTTTTGTCTTCCCCTTTTAAGAGAAAGTGTACCCGCATTAATATGAAAAGAGGAGGGAAACGACACATTTGAAAAAAATGAAACCCATTCCACCCGGCTGAGGTTTGATTCGAGACCTTCCCACCCACCGGTAATTCAATGTTTGGTGAATTTGTCAGGTACCACATGACCACCAGTGTGGGCTAGTGATGCCGTTGAAAATATTTCTTATCTAGAGCCTCCTTTTCAAAGTAGTGGTTTCCTTCACGTCTAACCACCCGCCCTGAATATCCAAATGAATGGGGTAGAGATGAGTATGATAGCATTTAGAAAAAGGGTACTCCCATTTGTATGGAGGTCCTATTTTGTAAAAAATAGCTACACTACTCCCGGCCAGTATTCGAATTCAGACTTCTCCTTTACCGCCAAACCAAACTACGAGTAGATGAGATTGACTTCTTTTTCCTCGTGTTCGAATCTCGGTCGGGTGAACTGGGGGTGGTTTTTCCTAAATGGTTTTCCACTCTTCCTCCACGCAAATGCGGGTTCACTTCCTCTAAATTCAACCTTCCCAATTCCTAATCCATTAGCGTAATTAGTACTTAAGCGTATAACCCGAACGGGTAGTAAGACGCGGTGCTAGATATTATTATTATTTTTCTTCGTGACCTTCGATGCGATTTCCAAAATAGTCCCGATTACAAGTGTCGTCGCACCGTCCAGGACACGAGAGAACGTCTCTATAGCCTCACCTTTTCATTTATTCACGTCAACGGTTCTATTTGCCAACACGTATCATTTGTTGCTGGGGGGTGAAAGGGGGTACGACGATGTCATTGTTCCCTCCGTGGCCCTAATTTGTCTTGTCTTCATAACATGACTCTGAACTCAAATGAGGGAAAGCGTGGGTGAATGCGCTCGCTGCCTCGCGTTATAATGGACGCCCACGCCGTGACGCTGGAGAGGGGTAGTAGGCAAACCCTCCCTCGGCTTTCCTCCCCCTTTTCCTCACTATTGTAGGCGGGGAGTTGGTTCCCTCCCCGCCATGCGTTGGAGGGTGTAAGGGAGGATAAAATAAATATGTTCCTCCCCTCTACTAAGCTTCTACCAATCCCCATTTAACTTTCATTGAAACCCGTACCAACGATCACGTAGACTAAGACGTCAAGCTCGCGCCAGAAAGGCGTTTTCACCGCCGTCATTTTGAATGAACAATGTGGCCACTCATCGGGAAAGTCGGGAAAACCCGTAATTCTGCTTGAATTTTGAGAATCGGGGGGGAAAAAAATCGAAAAATTGCTTGAATTTGGTCGTCTGCCAGGAATTTAAAAAAAAAATTGAATAGCGTTTGTTCAAAGTTTTCTAAATTTTAAATCATATTTCCAGAAAATGCAAATTATTTGCCATTCTTACCACCAACACGGCTGCCAACATGTCTTGTCTAGTTAATTAGAAACACTCAGTTTTTTAAAAAAATGCCAGGGAAGGATTTCTTCTAGTAGTTTCTAGAGACATTTAGTATTACAAACATTTTTATGCTGAAATCACTCATTACATGAGAAGAAGAGGTGAAGGGGGTTGGGGGGTAAGTAAACCATTATAGTGCCATACCATTATGTAACACAGATTTTATATTTTCTAATGTTTAAAAAATATAATATTTTTTTAGCACCGTATCTTACTATCCGTTCAGGTTATACGCGTATGTATGTAAGGAAGGTTATACTTATAAGAAGTGTACTCGCATTTACGTGGAGGGAGAGTGGAAAACTATTTTGGAAAAAAACCTCAGTACACCCGACTGAGATTCAAACCTCGAGTTCCCCGTCATCGCCAATCCAGTCTACTGTGAGAGTAGCGCGTTAGACCACGTAGCCACCGAAGCGAGTAATATAATATTATTGTTCATGTTGGGTAACTCTAGTAATAGATTACCTTTTGATTCCCAGTTATATTAAATATGAGTACTTCTTCTAGAGTCCCAAAACCTTCCCTATGAAATAATGACGTTTACTTTTGATGTGAAAAGCTATGTAACAATGGTTGGGGAAGACGGGTGCGTTAAAACATATGTAGTATCTCTGTACAAATAAAGCTCACAAAATTGTATAAATATATGTCCAATATCTTCGAAACTATTGGTTTTATAAAGATATTTGAAATAGGTAAGAAAAGCGTTACTTGGTTTATGGATGACGTGCTGTACAAAAAAAAAAATCAAATTCGCACGTGGACTACACATCAACACTTCTCGACTGCAGCCTGGTATACATTTCAAAGGAAGAGAGGATGACTCAGCCCACAGCACAATAATTTTATAAATCGTTATCTCCCTTATACCGAGTTTTGACACTTATCAGCGCTTGCCGTGGCTATAATAGGTACTAAGTCTAAAACCAGCCAAATTGTGGTCCATTTAAATTACAAGAAAAAAAAAACTTTTAACTTCCACTTTTATTTACAAGTTGTTTTAATCAAACTCATAAACAAGAAAATATAAAACTCTGCATCTGGACTAAATGTAGCATCAAATTAATATGGCATTACTTGTATTAATTAAATTAAAACCTTCATGACGTCAGCCTTCAATCGAGCCATACTGACCGGGCGGCCACTGTCTGTGTCAACTTCTGTGAATAGAGGGTGTCATTTGATCAGCACAACTAACCCTCCGCCCGTTAATCTCAAGTTTCTAGACCGAAGCCTCCATTTTTTCATTCAAGTAGCTCCTCATTTGTCCTCACGAACCTGAATTAACCCCGTTCCAAACCCACTGCTTCATAGAAAATCTGCAAGTGACGGGGATCGAACCGGTACTGTAGCCAGGAACTCTGACCGCTAGACCACAGGGGTGATTGAACTTTATCAATAGTTTTAATAAATTAACGAATGTGTCGATTCTACGGACTTTAAATCTCTCATTAAAAAGTTTAGTTATGAACTTAATCTAATGGTGGATATGGAGAGTATAGATTACGAGAAATTGTCCCGCGTTAGTATGGAAAAATAACATGCGAAATACCATATCTAGGGTAATTGGCCAGGATATGAATCCTAACCTCCCCCCATTAATGGCAACTTGTGTAAAACAAATTAAGCCACTCGGTCAACAGTGCAGCTTTACTTTGTGCAACTCGAACCTATATTTGGTTCGTCCATTGTTAACTTCGATGACTATAGACTACTAGTGAAAGTTTTTAGGGTCTAACCAGATTTATAAAACAATAAAGTACACAAGATACCTGTTATCTCGTCAAATATAACTGTCGGGCCACGTTTTAATAGGGCTTCAGTGGTTAGTTAAATAAAGTCGTTACAGAGGGAAATAAAAGTCCATGGCATGACGTTAAAATCCGCGTTAGTTTGTTCATTAGGCATAATATTAAAGATATATATATATATTATGATTAATAAATCTCAATGGTAGGCCGCATACCACTAGTGCACAGATAAGGTAAAATTATACCTTGTCTGTGCATTAAGATGGGGTGTTAGTGAGCGTGAGTTTAAGGAAGTATTTTTGAAGTTTTTACAGCATAAACATTTTTGGCCAAAATAAATCAAATATTTCTTCTATAGAAACATAGAGTTTAGTTTTCTGCACATGCTAATCTCAACAGTCCTTGAATATCTGTCAAGGGGGGTCCTAGAATTTAATGACAACTTTTTCTCTTAATTTAAAAAGTTTGTCACCAAATGCCACCATGCTCATGACAGATATTCAAAAACTGTTGAGATTAGCACGTGCAGAAAACTAAACTATATGTTTCTATAGAAGAAAAATTTGATTTATTTTGACCAAAAAAATGTTAATGCTATAAAAACTGCAAAATTAGCGCACTAAATTCGCGCTCACTAGCTACCCAACCTTAAGGGAAACACTGGCATAGAGCAAAGGTAAGTGTGGGATAGGAATATGAGAGTTATGTACTCTTTTCCTACCTCCGACAGGACACCATACGGCGCTGTCACTCATTACATGACAAGGCAACGAGATAATGACTAGAATAACAACAATTATTACAGGCAACACTTTTTCTTTAGCACAGCGGGTGACCTGGTGGTCTAGGGTAAGGTGTCAGACTTCTGTGCTGAGGGTCCGGAGTTCAATCCTCGGTCCCGGCACAGATTTATCTGAATACCAAACCCTTCCTTCACCTCTGACAAGATGTGTATTAATCACAACTTGTGAATGTGAGGAATGCCAGCCCTCCACCGTGGTTCGGATCCCACGTTAAACTGTAGGTCCTCCATTTCATCTCACAATCACCCTACCATTGCACATTAGCGTAAGTGCGTATAACCCGAACGGGTAGTAAGACGCGGTGCTAATAATAATAATAATTTAGCACAGCGTCTTACTATCCGTTTGAGCTGTACACAGATAATAATTTGTTAGTGTGGTATATACGAGTAAGTGTGCATTGATGCAACTGGTTGGGGTAATTAAAGGGTGTGTACCAAACTAATGACCAGGCCCGTATCCAGAATCTTCTTGATATGATTTGTAATCTTTATCACAAATTGTTAAATTAGCTCGAATATTCGCACTACTTAATTTTTTTTTTAATTTTGATTGGAAATAAGTATTCTCTATGTCGAAAGTAACCAAACATTTTAGACCGAAGGAGGCCTTGCATAAGAAAAAATACTTACTGGAGACCTCGTAAAAAAAATTACACTAATACGATGAAGATTTAATAACGACAGTTAACATTTACACTATAAAATATAAAACCAACGGAAAACATCACATATGCTGACTTTAGATTGAGTAAGACTCATGTGTGGCGCTCAACTAAATTCAGAATGGACTGGGCTAGCCTCATATGCAAGACTAGACCATTCCATTCTTATTTAGGTAGGTGTCATTTATTTAGTTTAACGCCGCACTTGAGGCATACCAGGTATGACTACAGTAGCCCCATGGCTTCTTTGGTGCTGACTGACAGCTCACAGCTGACAGTTGACGGCTTTGAAAAGCTACCAGACCAAATTATGTATCCCTACGCCGAGCCATATGATCTGCAAAATCATGTGTTTAGCAGCTGTCACTTCTGACAGTCAAAATCTAGGTATATACCTAAATGTTGACTGTCAGAAGTCAGCTGTGAACTGTCAGTCAGCACCAAAGAAGCCATGGGGCTACTGTATTTAACTGGACCTTACTATCCGTTTGGGTTACCATAAATCATTTACGTGAATAGAAAGCTCATTCTCATTACATCCGGCCGGGATTCGAACCCCGATTTCCCCGTCAACTGCAATCCAGTTCATGAGAATAGTGACGCAATATTAATATAATGTTGAAAGGGTTCTCTTAGGAAAACATAGCCGTGGCCTCAGCTGGGCTGAGCATTGCAATGCGAGTAGTGCATCTGCATCCTCCCCTGTCTTCCCTGCACCGGGTGCGCGCGCATGTCTGTCTCTCTGTGTCACGGTCAAGGTCACGGTATGCTGTCGTGTGTGGTGTTGGGGGGGAAGGGAGGGATTCCAACTGCATTGCGGCTCGTCCCTTGGCAGATAAGGTGCAACGGTCCGGATACTATAGTTAGATCACTGTGCGGATTACTTAAAAAAATAAAGTTGCCCTACATTATCAAGGCCACAATTCGGGGAATCCGCCTGATATCTGCATTTATGGATATTGTAATATTGCGTAACATTTATAAGCCAAACACCAATTAATAATTCAGAATATTAGTTTAAAATGTGAAGTTAATCCGTTTCCATGGCAACCTTCCTCCATCCCCTGGCGAACAGTTAACTCCCGTGTCGTGATTTGGTTAGGAAGGGTAGGAGGGGGGGAACTATGAACCCCGCCAGCCGCCAAATGGTAAAGGTCATACATAGTCTTTTTGTGCCGACCCCATAGCTCAGAACTGTCCAACCTGAAGTTAGCTAAAAGCCTCATTTGATATTCCTAGACAGTGCGTGGGCCGCACACGTAGAAATTAGGCATATACACTACAGTATTAACTATTTTTTTAAAGTTGATACTCTTAAAACAGAAAATCTGTTGCTTTTTTTACTAAGTTATTTTGTTTGATTTGAGAATAATTTCTTTGAATTTTCAATCTAATCTAATTCATATTTTGTAATTATTTTTATAATTGATAGAACCTAAGACCCAAGGAAAATATATGGATATTTAATGCGAACTCTAAATATGGAAACATTCAGTCAAGAGTAATTTTAACTAGATACCAAGCACTCTCTTTCTTCACTGTACGGTATTTTCAATTTTTGGATAGATTAAACAGACGAATGTTACATAATAGGCCTATGGACTAATAACTAATATATTACATTATTGTATTATAATAATTGATAGTATACTGTACAGTACACGACAGTAACTTACAGCAAACAATACATAAAACACATTTTACACAATTTAAGTCTGATCATGTTTAAGGAACTCCTGGATGACGTTATATTTCTTTAACCTTTTTAATGCGTCGGAGGCTGCCAGTTGCACAGGGCTGCCTTAGCTAATAAGTTAAAAGTCTGCCCAAAGTGCTAAGATTACCTAGGTAGATTCCCGGCTTGACCAAATTATTTGTTTATAATTTGATAAATTGGTGGTATCACTTTTAACAACGATGAATTGACGTCTCTAAGATTTGGCCATTTTGTTTGTTTTCGAGTTATACCTCGGTGTCTTACTACCCGTTTAGGCTATTCGAAGATTAACTAATTACGCTAATTTGTAAGGGATGAGGAATGTTGAATTTAGAGGAAGTGCACTCGCATTTGCGTGAAGGGGTATCGTAAAACCTCATTCAGTACACCCGACCGGGATTTGAACCCATATCTTCCCGTCGTGGTCGTCGTAAGTGTATGGCGAAATTGATGCCTTAGACCAGCGTTCGACAACCTTCGCCACGCTGGTTGATTTTATATGGCCTGCAAAATATTTAGCAAACAAATCATTGCGTTCAGAAAAATTGACTATTAACTGTATCAAAAAAAAATTGGAAACATTTTTGCCAGACATTTTTTCAAACCAGCCCACCAACATTTTTTTTTTAAATCCATACGGCCCGCAATATCATAAAGGTTGCCGACCATTGCCTTAGGCCATGCGGCCACCGAAACAGTTCCAGCGGGTTGTTTTCGTGTTAAGTTATAGTAAGATTCTAGAATGAAAACACTTTAAGTGCAGTCGACACTGATATTAATAGTAATATTTTTAAGGTTTTTATATTACTAATCAAAGGTGAAAGCTTTAAATCCCATGACTTAGCAAATAATCATATGAAAATTGTTTTGGTAAATTGTTTGTAACTGTCTAAAAGGTTTCTTCCTGTCTAAATATGACAGTAATTTGTAAGGCACACTATCCTATTATTAAGTATCTTTAGGCTACGATGTAGAGGGATGGTTCGAATTCTTTATTTTGAACAAGATACATTGGTAGACCCATAAAGGCCTGCGCACACCTGTTAATATCGTATAGATTAGTCTTATTTTAAAATTATTTCTTATGAGAATGGGGGAAAAAGTCAAATCGGGAATATTTTCCGAACTGTTGTGGAACGATACCAACATAAACCGATCCGATACGATGCGATACGTACAGGGCCTGGATTCACTAATGAGTGTAATTCTGCTCCGGCGCAAGTCTAGAAATGGCGCAACTTTGCTCAAAGATGCGCCTCATTATTTGCTCCATTTCCGTATTCACTAAACAAGGCGCAAACTGGTGGCAAGATTATGGTGACGTCACCATAAACGTCATCAATCGCGCTCTTTTCGACCAATCCTTGTGAAGAATTTACTTTCAAAGTCAAGCCTACTTTATTTTAAATCTCTAATGAAAATAACAGCAAATACAAAGATTTCTAAACATTTGGCTTATAAACTAGCAACACAATTAGAAGCGGCCTCTTTTTTGCTGCTTTACAAAAACAATATTAGTTCATTATTTAGTATTTATTAATATTATTAGTTTAAAGCTTAAGTTCCATTTATAAAACATTTATAGAAACTTTAAAACTAATTTTAAAGCTATACTAACCGCCATATTAATTAGTGACGAGATGTAATTGGACTTAGAAGAATACAAACCTCTTTGGATCTAGACAAAAATTACACAGTTCGTGGTTTTGTTTTGTAATAATGTAATAAATGCCGTTGCGTTGTTTGAATGTATAATTTCAACAATAAAAGGTAGGTAATTGCTTTGTTACCACTATCTAAATTGAAACAAATTTTGTGCTTGACAGACGAATGTTATTTTAGTTTCTTTATTATTAATTGGAGCACAGTTAACTAATCATTCTACTCTAAGCCATAACAATAATATGCCGCCATTTAATTTATTGAAGTGACAATAATGATTTTAATAGTTGCGCTTACTCTTGAGTGGTGGCAAGTAAAAGGCACAACTTTGCTCTCAAATTGCGCCTCCTTCTTTTAGTGAATAGGGATTTGGGTACATATTTCAAACTTGCGCCGGCGCAACTACAGTAGCCCCATGGCTTCTTTGGTGCTGACTGACAGTCAACATTTAGGTATATACCTAAATTTTGACTGTCAGAAGTGACAGCTGCTAAACACATGTTTTTTGCAGATCATATGGTTCGGCGTAGGGATACATAGTTTGGTCTGGTAGCTTTTCAAAGCCGTCATCTGTCAGCTGTGAGCTGTCAGTCAGCACCAAAGAAGCCATGGGGCTACTGTATTTGCTCCCGTTAGTGAATCCAGGCCGGTGTGCGTCAACCTTAACAAGACAATGGTTTTCAGCTGACGAAACCCGCGCCACTTGTTACAAAAGCAATCACACGTAACCTGGTATATATAATAGACAAAGAGATAATAGTGGTAAATTAGTTGGAGTTATTAAATATGTGAAAGCTATTCATTTAGGAAACACCCTAAGAAATTAGTAGTAAGGGGCGTTTGAATCTTACTAAGGATATGACTTGTACAATATTTTTTTGAATAAATATCGTTCCAAACATATAGTCAATGATATATTAAAAATTAAAAAAGTTATAATGAAGTTAATAAATAGAGAGTCAAAAGGTATTTTACTTATACAAATCAAAATTAAATTTAAATTTAATCAAAGTTACAATTTTTCGTGGTGGCGGTAGTAGTAAGACGCGGTGCTAAAAAAAAACCTAGGAGACTGAAGGCACAATGATTGTAGGTGGCAGCATTTTGATAATTCTGAAAATTGAAAAATGACACCTGGACATGGGAATCGAACCCGGGATCTTTGGCTTAGTACGCCAATGCTCTAACCACTGAGCTATCCAGGAATCGTCCCGTGATAATTGACAAGAAGTATGATTTAAACATTAGTTTTATGAATTTTGGATTAAATAATAATAATAATATTTAGCACCGCGTCTTACTACCCGTTCGGGTTATACGCTTAAGTACTAATTACTCTAATGGATTAGGAATTGGGAGGGTTGAATTTAGAGGAAGTGAACCCGCATTTGCGTGGAGGGAGAGTGGAAAACCATTTAGGAAAAACCACCCCCAGTTCACCCAACCGAGATTCGAACCTCGATCTCCCCGTCCTCGGCGGTCGAGCTCAACACGACTAGCGCGTTAGCCAACTACGTCACCGAGGCGGGTTTTTGGATTTAAAAAAAAAAAAAGTTATAGTAGGTGCTTGGGGATCTTCAGTGCTTTATAATTTCACTAAGCTGACTGAATAACTAGTGGTGTTCAAAGGATGTTTTTTGGTGTTTTTTTTTATATTTGTTAGTAGGAAAAGTTTTTTCTTAGGTAATGTTACCACCGATAAAATCCTAAGTATTTGTTATGTAATCTTCACGATACTTAAGTACAAAAGTATTTCGTTTATCTGCTTTAACTAATTATAATTTTGGATTTAAGCTTGTTTTTAAGAGTTGTTGATATTGATAAGAGTACTTTTGATTTTGATAGTTGAAAACAAGTTTTTTTTTTAAATTTGATCGACTATTAAAATGTGTTATTTGATTTTTAACTTCATGTGGTATCATTGTGCCTTCATTCTCTTAACTATTTTGTCAATTATATTTTAGTTTATGGTATTCCTTAATTCTACGTTCTTAAATTATCCAGATTCCTGATGATGGCGATTATTCGCCGAAACATGTCGATAATTATTCTCGTGGAGAAGACTTGTTACATTATTTCACGGAGCGAGGGACTACTTTCAACAACAGGGATAAGAAATTTTTGACTATCAATTTTTAATTTAGTTACTGTTTTTATTTAATATCGTAACAAAGATACACTCTCTATACTTAAATTCATGGCTGAAACTGTTTACAAATTTTATATTTACTTTTAACTCCAAGTTTTGTCATCTTTAAATCCTCATTCTCTTTATAAAACAGATTTTATTTCAATTTTATAATTTTCTTTTATGTAATAATAATAATAATAATAATAATAATTTATTATATAATAAATAATAATAATAATTTATTATATAATAAATAATAATAATTTATTATTACTATTATTATTATCACCTATTGTAATTGTCTTTCCCTAATTAAATATAACATAACTACTTAAATATATTTTGAATTTTTATCTCTTTTTTTTATTTAGCACCGCGTCTTACTACCCGTTCGGGTTGTACGCTTAAGTACTAATTACACTAATAGATTAGGAATAGGAAAGGTTGGATCTAGAGGAAGTGAACCCGCATTTGCGTGGAGGTAGAGTGGAAAACCATTTAGGAAAAACCACCCCCAGTTCACCCGACCGAGATTCGAACCTTGATCTCCCCGTCCTTGGTGGTCTGGCTCAACACGACTGGCGCGTTAGCCAACTACGCCACCGAGGCGGGTTTTTATCTTATTCTTATCTTTCTTTCTACTTATGCAACAAATTTGTAACTTTCATTAAATTTAAATTTTATTCTTATTTATGTAAGTGAAATTACCTCTTGACTCTCTTTATCAATTCTGTAATCCATTAAAACTTTCTTACTTTTAAATATACTCTTAAATATTTGTTTGAATCCATTTTTACACTACAAATACTGTACATTTCATATCCTCGTTAAGATTATAGCTAGAAATTATTAGTCCTGACATTTCTGATTGTATACAAGTTAAAAGCTTAAATGGCAACAATCGATATTAAATACCGTGCCCGTTTATCTTTATTGCGGTATTTAAAGTGTACTTTCCGAACATTCGTTCTGTGAGCACACTTATAAATACGATACACCCAGCCTTAGAACCTAGTTATTAAATAATTTGTAGCATATATCAGAACAACCCAAATATAAATAGTTAAAATAACTTTGTTAAGTAGAAACACTGATTAGGATTCGTTAGATTTTATCGTATAACTGCCGTAGCTTGCATATCTTTACTAATTTACCATAAATGATTAACTCAAAATCCCATTAATTTATAAAATCAAATACTGAAAAAAATATTATAAATAATAATTTAACCAATTAGTAATTAAAAACCCGCTTCGGTGGCGTAGTTGGCTAACGCGCCAGTCGTGTTGAGCCAGACCGCCGAGGACGGGGAGATCGAGGTTCGAATCTCGATCGGGTGAACTGGGGTGGTTTTTCCTAAATGGTTTTCCACTCTCCCTCCACGCAAATGCGGGTTCACTTCCTCTAAATTAAAACCTCCTAATTCCTGATCCATTAGTGTAATTAGTACTTAAGCGTATAACCCGAACGGGTAGTAAGACGCGGTGCTAAATAAATAAAAATAAATAGTAATTAAATCTTTTATTGCACAAAAATTAACTTGTAAAATATTTATCTAATGCATTTATTAAACAAGAATAAAACTTTAATTGTTTTTAAAAATCTGGACCAATTAAATATATAATAAGTAATAAAACGTCATAGTGTGAGCTCGCAGGGAGCTATACCGACCGAGTGACTGCCACCGTTAGTGATGATAGTGCCAATATTTGCTGATAGAAGGTCTCTTGTGGTCAGCACAACGGGCCCGTTCGGCTGTTAATCTGAGTGTTTTTAAATGCCGAAGCCGCTACTTATTGATTAAAGTAGCTCCTCATTTGTCCTCACGAAGCTTAGTTTGACCCCGTTACAGACCCAATGCTTCATAGAAAATTTTTGGAAGTGCTGAAGATCGAACCCTGTAGCCAGGAACGTTGACCACTAGAGCACAGAAACTGTTAATATATAATTAATAAATAATAATCATTACATGATACACACCTACCTATGATAACGAGCTCATCCAAGTCGTTTTTGTGTCGCATCTTAATTAGAGTCGGGAATATAGGCATCTAATTAATATAATGAGGTAGGAATGATTAAGGTAGACCTTAAGGTGAGTATTTATGGAACGCGAGTAAAGGGGAGTGTTTTTTAGTTTTTATAGCAAAACACTTTTTTTTTTGTCGAAATCTAATAAAATATTGCTTCAATACAAACATAGGGTTTAATTTTCTTTACTTGGTGATATAAACGGTTGTCATGAGCATAGCGGCATTAGGCGACAAAAAATTTTAAAAAAGAGAAAAGGTTGTCATTAAATTCCAGGACACACTTGAGAGATACTCAAGAAATATTGATATCACTATGTGAAAAAAATTAAACTATATGATTGTATTGAAGCATTATTTGATATCTTTTGACCAACACAAGTTTTACTATGAAAACAGCTAAAATACTGACCTTTTCCCGCGTCCCCTACACCCCCACCTTAAAATAATACTTTAGCACCGCGTCTTACTACCCGTTCGGGTTATACGCTCCCACCTTAAAGGAAATATATGGAGAGTGGAGACCCATTTAGTAAAAAAATCACCTTCATCACACCCGGTAGGGATTCAAACCCCGACCACCCCCTTCTGGGAAAACCAGTCTTGATGATCTTGATATTTAGTCCTAATGCCCACCGGTGTGGGTCCTTTTCCAAGTTAAGCTACTCGAGGTAATCAGTAAACTAAACTGTTCGGCTGCATGGCTTTAGTTGGATTCAAGTAGGACCGTTTGGAAAATACAAATATATTTGTTTCAGGGCAACATTGTTAGCACTTTTCTATAGTATTAGTTTATAGTTACTAAGAGTATTTATCAAAATGATCAGCTGCAGCTCACATAACTTACCGTATGAATATATTAAAGGAATCCTAGTAAGGTTTGTAACGTTCAGATACTGTCTTTCATACTAAATTACATTTCCCCGCCTGTGAAGTCGAATGGTCTAAACTGTTAGTCGTCACTCTCGAATAGACTGTAGAGTCTGTTCAGCGTAGGAATTGTCTTCTGAAAGGCCTTTTTCCCTACCAGAAATCTATTAGATAGTAAGATATTGGTAGGAAAAAAGACCTTCAAGAGAGTAATTCCTACCGTGAATGGAGTATACTGCCGATAGCGAGGAGATCGAAGATCAAATCCCAGTTGTGTATACCGAGAGTAGTTTTTCCTAAATGGGCAATCACTCTCCCTCCACGCAATACGGATAAACTGCGAAGTGTTACGCGTTTTCTCTACCTGTTCGAGCCATCCTCAACTAACGACAAATTATATAAATACACAGTGAGTGTGGAGAGGTGGTGGGTAAATTATGTGAACCACCCCGCATTAGTGGACACGTGGGCTAAATGTAAGGCTCATATAGTTTAGTTTGTCTCAGACGAGGAGGTAGGGGCCGGATGTCCTGAGGTTTATTTTCCTTAAATGGTTTGCCACGCTTCTTCTACGTTAATGAAGGCATAGTTTCTTTAAATTCTACCTTGTTCATCCGTACTCAATATTTAGTATAACTAAATGCATATACCCGCCTCGGTGGCGTAGTTGGCTAACGCGCTAGTAGTGTTGAGCCCGACTGCCGAGGACGGGGAGATCGAGGTTCGAATCTCGGTCGGATGAACTGGGGGTGGTTTTTCCTGAATGGTTTTCCACTCTCCCTCCACGCAAATGCGGGTTCACTTCCTCTATTCAACCTTCCCAATTCCTAATACATTAGTGTAATTAGTACTTAAGCGTATAACCCGAATGGGTAGTAAGACGCGGTGCTAAATATTAAATAAATAAATAAATAATAAATAATTAAATGCATATAATCCGGGTGGGTAGTAAGACGTGGGGAGAAAAAGTCCAAGTTTCATAAGAAGGTTCTAGTTGTTATGAAAGCACCTTCTTATGAAAATTGTACCGCTTAATTCCGATATGCTATAGCCTATGGTTTGTTGTCATAGTGTAAACGACCAAGGTAAGCCTACCATATTGTATGAGTAAATGTAGAGTACAGTCATTTTGGCCGGTAGTGTTCAAGGTTAATCGAGTTGTAAAGTGAATATGATGGGGGTGAATGTTATAACACCTAGGGCTATCATACAACATTGCTGCCGAAGCGAAAAGCTAGTTGTTTAATAACTGTAGAGCCAAAACTTTAATCTGTATAGTGGAAAACCTCTTTAACATCTTGAGATATATATCCAACATAGACATGGCGTCTAAGGCGTATAACGAGTAATTTTACATTTTAGAGCCAACAGTATTTTACTAATTACTCTTCGAAACCTCTGATTTTAATCCAATATGCTTGTTGGTTTTACGCAAAGTTAACTGTGCCAAACTGCAGTTCTAACATTTGCGATGCCACATAAGTTGAAAACTTTGGGCTATGCTTCTATTATGGCTGTCGGTCGCCATACTATCCGTGACCGGATTATAAAGAAAACTTTTGTGCTTTTAATGTTTAAAAACCCTGGACTCTATACCTCCAGCATGGCCGCCAGGGTGCCAAGCTGAAACGTGTTGGACTCTAAACAAGACCTCCTGTATATCTCCAGTTTGTCCTTGTATTGCCTCGTGAATAGCAATAATAATTGTTGTGTAATTGGGCTCATTCAGGCAGACTGACGTGTTGTGTGTTTCGAACACTGCCCGCAATGTAGCTGCCAACCAGGAGTAACTTATTACTTAACAATGCCCAGAATATTACAAGGTTATACATGAGCGCAACTTAAACATATAATGCCACTCCATGTTGCGACTTTGTTGGGTGGAAACCGGATATGTAACTTAAATGAGTAATTTTGTCTAATGTATATATATATATATATATATATATATATACACACACACACACACACACACACACACACACACACAACAGACCTGGCCAACTGGTGGCCCGCGGCGCATTAGAAACTATTTTTTAAAATGTAACTTCATCCAGGAGTTCCTTAAACATGATCAGGCTTAAACTGTGTAAAATTTATTATATGTATTATTTGCTGTACTGTACTGAATATCCATTATTATAATACTTTTTAATGTACTATATTATTTATTAGTATATAGGCATATTATGTAACATTCTTCTGTTTAATTTATCCGAAAATTGAAAATACCAAATACTGAAGAAAGAGAGTGCTTGGTATCTTATTAAAATTACTCTTGACAATGTTTCTAAACTCATCATTCGTCTTAAATATCTATATATATTTTTACCTAGGTCTTAGGTCATATCAATTATCTAAATAGTTACAAAATATGATTTAGATTAGGTTAGATTAGATTAGATTAGAAAATTCAAAGCAATTAATCTTAAACTAAACTAAATAACCTAATAAAAAAAGGCAACGGATTTTCTGTTTAAGAATATCAACTGAAAAAAAGTGTTGATATTGCATGGGTCTAATTTCCGCGTGTGCGCCCCCACACTGTTTAGGAATATAAAATGAGGCCCTTGGCTAATCTCAAGTGGACAGCCCCAAACAATCTACCACATAGTGCTTCTTATGTGCTTCGGTGGTAGGATGGTTTAAGGCAGGGATGAACAAACTGCGGCCCGCAGATGTGTTCAATCCGGCCCGCAGGATACCTAATTTAAATGCATTGCGTTGTGAAACAGGCTTTTTTTTAAACACAACAGAACAGAACTGTATTTTTTTTATATAAAAGTAAAATCATGCCTTAATCAACATTTCCAAACTTGGTAAATTATGCCCAAAAATACACGGCAATGATTCACACATTTAGTTTAACCCAGATTATGAAAAAATTATGGAAGCTCATTTACAGTTTCACTAATCTCACACCTTATCACATACATCTCTGAACTAATCCACTAAGGTGTTTATGATTGTTTTGTATTCTCAAGGTGTTTATGATTGTTTTGTATTCTCAATATATTTAAACTTATTCGTGTTAGTCAAGGATTTATGTGTTTATGATTTTTTTAAACTGAACTTTGAAGAAAAATTAATGAATAAAGGTCTTAGGCCCGATTTTTTTTTTTTTTCATTTGGCCCCTTTGTAAGTACTGGTTTAAGGCGTCAATCTCGCTATAGACGAGACCGCCGATGGCAGAGTGATCGGGGTTCAAATCCCGGTCGGGTGTACTGAGGGGTTTTTCTTAAATACTTTTCACTCTCCCTCCACGCAAATGCGGGTACACTTCCTCTATATTCAACCTTCTTCATACCTAAGTCATTAGCGTAATTAATACGGATGCCCACAGCCTGAACAGGTAATAATAATAATAAGACGCGGCGCTAAATATTAATATATATATATGCCTATTCTTATGGCATAATCCGCATTGGTGGACACACGAACTGAATGTCAAGCTCATCTAGTCCGGTTTGTCAGTGACGTGAAGGTCGGGGTACGAGTCCCGACAGGATGTGCTGAAGTTTTTTTGTTACCCTAAATTGTTTCCCCGCCCTACCTCCTACCAAAATGTGATTTAAATTTCCTCCAAATGCTACCTTCTTCATCCTTACCTCCACCAGTGCGAGTAGCCCAGATGGGTGGCAAGACTTGATGTAAAAAATATATATAAAGCAAAAAAAAATTGTTAAAAAACCATAATTAGCTCTGCTAAGCCCCCTGGCGACGGAAGCTTGGACACGAATATATCACGTGACTCAATCTCCTTTTCGAGTGCCACAGTTGATTAAAGAAAGAACATTATATGTGTTTCCTGTACGAGTAAAGGTTTTTCAAGGCTCTACACTATTACAGTAGAATTGCGGTAGGTAGATAGGTTTAAAACATCTAAAAAAAAAGTTTTCTTAAAAATATGTTCGATAACGATATTGTTTGAATTATTTTATAGGTATTGATATTAACTATCGAAATTGACAGCAGCTTATCGCATGGATTGACCTACGAATATTTGAACATAATTTTAGTAATCTTTGTAACTGTCAGATGCAGTAAGATACTGGTAGGAAGGAACGTTGATAAATTAATACACACGTATTTAGGACTATTATTGGATTAAAAATTGAAATCAATTACGTAATATCAATGAGTTATTTATTTAACGTGATCACTGCTTTATCAACGTAACAACGCGACCCGATATCGCATGACATTATTCAAATTAAAACGGTTAAAATTTAATTCCCACGCCGATTTAAGCCTGTTACCTTCACTAGATCTCAGTCTATAGAGTTTATGTTGAGCTTCCACTCACTTTTGTTCTACGTGTTTATTGCTTCGCATTGCACCACTCCCCTTATTCGTCCCTTGTTTATTTCAAAACCTTCGTTTTCGGGGAAGACTCCGGCCTGTCTGGGGTAAGAGCCGGAGAAAAGAGCATTGCAGCAGATTGCGACTCTACAGCTAAAATAATATTTAAAAAATAACCCGCTTTGGTGGCCGCATGGTCTAACGTGCCACTCTCGCACTATACTAGAGTGCCTGTGACGGGAATATCGAGGTTCGAATCTCGGATGAGGAATTTTGAATTTAAGGGAAGTGCGCCTGTATTTGTGTGGAGAGAGAGAGAGAAAGAGTAAAACCATTTGGGAAAAGCCACCTTAAGTACACCCAACCGAGATTCGAATCCCGATCTCTCGTCATCGACAGTATATTGCAAGAGTAACGCTTTAGATCAAGCGGCCACCGAAGCGGCTACAACACTTTTTTTTTAACACAGAGTAAAGCACAGTATTATTTTTAAATAGAAGAGACAATAGGTTTTTTTTTTCAGTATCTATGCTAAACTGGTGGTATGGGGTCTGGTTGTTAGGTTTATTCTATAATAATAGCTTAATGCTGAGGAAGTATTAGAACTCAATAAAAAAATTAAATCCTAAAAAGGGTTTTAAATATAAGTATGTTGTCTTAAATCCAATATTTTCTCTAACTGTGATCTAGAATATCCCTAAGAATTCGAGGGATTCAAGGTTTTGAGAATCCCCCATTTTAACACGTTTAAAAATATAATTGATGATTTATTTTAGTGTCCGTTGATGGTTAACTTTGTCCTTTTTTGATAGGTTGAAAAGGTTCTAAACCATGTTCCCTAGTCATCAGCTTCGCAAATGTGTCTGACTACTTTGATCGCCTAAGTGGTTTGAATTGGCGTATGCTGCCAAAACGACCAAATGTATTTGCTTGGTGAATATATGTGGACTTTTTTTTTTAAGTAGGGTGACCTGGTGGTCTAGAGGTAAGGTGTCAGACTTCTGTGTTGGGGGTCTGGGGTTCAATCCTCAGTCCCGGCACAGATTCACCTGATTGCCAAACCCTTCCTTCACCTCTGACAAGACGTGTATTAATCACAACTTGTGAATGTGAGGAATGCCAGCCCTCCACCGTGGTTCGGATCCCACGTTAACCTGTAGGTCCTCCATTTCATCTCACAATCACCCTACCATTGCACATTAACGTAAGTGTGTATGACCCGAACGGTAGTAAGACGTGGTGCTAGTGATAATAATAATAATAATAATAATAATTTTAAAAGTAATTTTTCAACTGTCGGAAAAGGACATTACACCGTGAACAAACTATAAAATAACCTTGAAGAACTGTTGCTTATAGCTGAATTGCCATAGAAAGAACTTTTTACTATACAGTTTAAGGAATGCTAAATTTTCTTTTAAGTAATCATACGCCAGAATGTAGCTTTTGAGAAATGATGTCAAATTTGACATCTCTATGATAAGTTTGTTGGTCTTTGGTCGATTTTGAATACAATACTGTAGATCCTTCTACATTCGACCTCTGAAGATCCATCTCCTCGGCATATCTGACCGTCCCGCTCCGGTGCTTGTCTGTACTTGTCTGTGAGTTACTGCTGTTTCATTGTTTTAATTTTTTTGGCTAAAGAAGTGGAGAGACTTAGCAGCCAAGGCTAAGATATCTTCTTTAAAACAAAAAAATAATACAGACTTTTTTCTTTGTCAGATCAATAATAAATCAATTGTTTTAAAATACTTTTAGTGGTTTTGAAAACAAGCGAGGATACATGTTAAGGATTCTTCTTGAAAGATAACATCTTGGTATAAATTATTAGTTGGCCTATAAAAACGAAGGTTAGCTAAGGAATTCCCCAGAAACCTCTTTGACTCAATAATTTTATACAACTTATAATGAACTCACGTTTGCCTTTTCCCCAACATATATATATACTTATTATTCTCGAATCTAAATCTAAAATTTTCTTTCGAATCCTCGAATATTTAAATGTACAAGTTTAGCTCAAGGTAAAATATTTAAAATTTAATTTAAAAAAAAAGTTGTTTAAAGCTTGATGCCATTGACTAATGCTATTTTGTTTGTCATGTCAATTGCGTCATAAACAAGGCGAACACTTATTTTAGTAAATTAATAATTATATTAATACAATTTTATCATTTTGTGTGTGATTTGGTTACCATCCCAACTACACAAGTCTGTATAATTCCTTGTATCAATTTGTTTAAAATTGCTATATCAAATAAAGGTCTTGGTAATTGTATTCGGAATACTTTTTTTTTAAGATTTTTATGAATGCCGAATCTTTAGAATACCTTAGGATCCGATTGATTCAAGCGTCTCATCTCTAATACCGAACATACAATTTTAATATCTAATCGAAATTTCAATTCTAAAATCTTTTAAAAAAAATGGTAGAATTTAATTCAAATCAAAATATTGAAAATTTAATTTTAAAACATAAGTTGTTATTGAAGGTTTGGGGCCACTAACAAGTACTGTTTTGTTTAGACATACATACACATACACATACACGTACATAATCACGCCGTTCCCTGAAGGGGTAGGCAAGAAACTGTGTATATATCCCAAAAAAACATATCCGTACTTAATCCATCCCCACTAACTTTCTACACACTTCCTTCCCTATTCTTGCATTCGCCCTTCGCTTCAACAACATACATAAACCGAATCATACATGCGCTTTTATTCTTAAGACTCTTATTAACGTTTCTAATTTTCATACATTCATCTACAACATTTAACCACGACTTACATGGCCTACCTCTTCCTTTTGATCCGTACACTCTACCTTCATATATTTGCTTCGTCACTCGATCTACACTCATCCTCTCAACATGTCCAAACCAACCTAAGACACTTCTTTCACATTGACCTATTAGATTCGCTTTCAAACCGCATTCCTTCAGCCCCCAATCATTACTGATTCTGTCCATGGGATTACATTTCTTAGATATATTATTCCAATCGCAGTTATTTTTCGTCCAGCAATCCTTCATATTACGTTCTCACACTTTTACCCTGCAGTTTTTCCACTTTCACCCTTACTTTCTTAATACTATTGCGCTGCTATCTCACAAAATTCCTACCTAATTCATCTACTGAGATCACTATGACGTGATCCGTTCCACATTCAGCGCCACGCTTATTTTATTATGTTTATTTGTTATATTTATCATACTATACATAACATGGAGGACACTGAGTATATAAATATTTTCATACGATTTTGGCCATTTTTTAAATGATTTTGTAATTTATGTCAGGTAAAAGTCTTCATTTTGAATGCAATATTATTATCTCCATCAAGTGACGTCTAACCATAATATTCCTGTCTTTAAATTGGAGGATAATACCGAGTACAAATATTTCCTTAAAATCTCAACTCTCGCAATTTATTTATTTAAAACATTTTGTTTGTGTTTTATAACCTCTAAACTGGGGGCTACACTTTTTTTTTACCTCTAGAAGTTTATATCTAGTGCCACACCCCCTCCTCCCTTATCATAGAACTTATAAACTTTTTCACAACGCGTTTCGCGACCCCTCTGGGCTATGTAACTATGATAATGGAGTAAGTACGAGGCACGTGCGTAAACAAAGAGTGGGGAACCATCTTAGGAAAAGACCACCCTCACCAAACTCGGCCGGGATTCAAACCCAGACCTCCTCGTCAACAGTAAACCAGATTATATGAGCCTGGTATTTATTCCGCGTGCCCACCGATGCGGGCAAATAATTATAACCTGGTTGCGCCCCAGAATATACTTATTTTTATAAATGGCGTCTAATATATTGATAAAAATATCACGGTGCCTTATACCGGTGCCACCTATCTGAGGATAATTAATGTTATTTTCATCTAAGGGTTCGGCCAGACTGACAAGCGTGCGAGCGAGCGCGCAAGCGACTGGGTGGCCAGACTGGCGAGCGCGTGATTAGCAGATAGCTGTCGTTAGTTGTTGACGAGGAGGCTCCGAATCTTGGCTGAGTGAACTGAGGGGGGTTTTAACAAGTGATTTATTGTTGTGGTTTTCTCATCCCTCTCCACAATAATGGTAATTATTATTTGTAAAGGCCTACTTTGATAATATTGAAGTATTTTAACATATCAGTTATATATATATATATATATATATACATATAAGTATATATATATATATATACATATAAGTATCGTTTATGATCTTAACAATTAAATTAGGCCGTTAGTAGCAAGTGTGCTAAGCCTATCGATATTAATAAAATGTCAAAATGAAAGTTTTCTTAGCACTCAATGAACCAACATACAATAATATTGCCTAGCGCCTGTAAACTATACTGTACCGGGTCGAGCGCGTGCGCTTGAAAAATAGAACCAGTTCTATCTTTCAAGCGTGCGCGCTCCAGTCTGGCCACCTCTCATTACAACCATTGTGTTCTATTTTATATTTTAGTCGCTCACTCAGTCTGGCCGCACCCTAAAGGGCACCCTACACGATCAGTAATACTGTCAGTATTAAGAAATAGTGACAGTATTACTGACCGTGTAGGGTGAATACTGATGGATTGATGAGAAGTACTGATGTATATCTAGATTTCTTGAAGTAAAACCATCAGTATCGCTGAGTGGTGGGGGATATTGACAGTAATACCGCGCGCGAGAGCTTGCATCAGTATTACTGTCAGTTTTTCCATCAGTCTTAGTAAAAGCACGAACGATGGAGGAGGTTAATGAAGGCATTACTCTCTGCAATGATGAAGATGAAAGTACAGTTGAAGAAACATTGTTATTAGGTAGTAAATGTGCCAAAGACCATGACCGTGAGTTATTACAAAACTTCATAGAATTATATGAAACACTCCCGGAATTGTGGGACACTCGTCGTCCTGATTATATTAATAAAAACAAGCGCAATTCGGCACTATTAAAAATGTTAGAGTGCTATCAGAAAATTAAGCCGGACGCTACCAAGGAAGATGTTAGGAAAAAGATAAATACTTTGAGATCCAACTACCGCAAAGAGATAAAAAAAATTATAGCGTCAAAACGCTCTGGAGCTGGATCCGAGGAGATTTACCAACCGACATCTTGGGTATTTAACGCCCTACAATTTCTTGGCTCATGTGAACTTCCAGCTAATGTAACCATGCAAGTGGTTGCCACAAAGGAGGTAAGTTACTTTTAGAAATGTGTACCTGAGTTTGTTGGGTTTTTTTTATGGCAATGTGTTTACCGTCTATTTATCCCACACAGTTCCAAAATTATTGGTGTTTCATTCCAAAATCATTTGCGATCTGAAGCCACTCATGACTTCTTGTTGGAAACAGAAAAATAAAATAGTATGGATAATTTACGAATATGGCAATACATTATGTGTGCGTATCAATGCCTAATTTTTTTATTGAATCCTTCATTTCCAGGCACTACAAGCTGAATGCACGGACGTTAGCCAGGTAGAACTGCATTCTGAGGACCACTGTGGGTCACCATTACCACAAACACCAACAGTGTTCACCACCAGCCCAAGACCAATGGCTGCATCATCAAGCTCGATTGTAGGCCTACCTTCACAACAGCCGGCTAAAAAGCAAAAGACACAAGGCCCTACAGCAAAACAAAATGAGCTACTAAGTCTCGCGTGTAAGTATTTAGCGAATTCATCAAAAGAAGGAAATGTCAATGATGAGTACTTAGACATTGCCAAAGTGTGGGCAAAGAAATTAAAAGATGTCCATCCTAGGCAGCGATTGTTCGCAGAGAAGGCAATTAATGATGTTTTATTCGAAGCTCAATTAGGAACGTTACACAAGGACTCAGTAAAAATAAATGAAAGTTTTAAACTAACAAGTCCAAGCATCTCTTATTTGTCTACTTCAGAGTCAACAAATATGACCAGTCAAATTCCTTCCTACAATAACACACCCTCTCCTTATCATCACCAGCATTCAAACGAGCCACTATACTGTCAGCCTAATCCTAGTGAAACACAGCTAAATAATTGTCAGTCCTCTAATGAAGAGCATAATTTAAAGTCTCTATTTTCTTCATACACTGACAATACTATTTTGTAATTGTAATTTTTAAAAAACATGTTGAACAACCTTAATAGCAATTAAATACATGTATATTAATTTTGATTAAATTTATGTTAAATATTATACAAGCAATGTTTTATTCATCCACCTATTATTTATGTAGTTTTGCAGAACTTTTATTAGCCCTTCACATGTTTCCAGGGCTGCATAGCTGTTTAGTTATATAAAAGTATTGCAGGTAAGCGGGCCGGTCAGCTATATCTGGTGGGCCGGATTTGGCCCGCGGGCCGAGAATTTACGAACCCTGATTTAGAATGTTAATTATGTCAAGGAGGAATTTGAGAGTAGACATGAATTAATGAAGTTGTTTAGAAATCAAATACACAGAAATATATAATAAACGTAATATATATTTTTAATAGCCTTTATTTTACAAACAAATCATACAATAATAATTTACCTTTCTACAAAAGTATTGATTTTTTTTACATATTTGTTTATTATTTGTTTTTATTTATTTACAAACATTCACTGCATGAATTTCACATTTTGCCTTCATTGCTTAAATACTCGCAAAAGCGTGCTCTGGTTTGTTTAGCATTGTTTGAACTGTTTCTATGGGACGTACCTTGTAAAGGTAACAGAGTGCACTCATCTGTACTGTCACTGCTACAAGGGAAGTATGTGTTGGCACTTTTCTTAGAAAGAAAATTGTGTAAATAACAACAAGCCAACGTAATTATGGTAGCTTTTTCTGGCTCTAGACATATTGGCTTCTGGAATACTCCAAACCTAGTTGCGAGTATCCCAAAAGCGTTCTCTACAACTACTCGAGCACGAGATAACCGTTTGTTATATTCCCGCTGTTCACTGGTCAGAGGTAACTTAATTGGATAAGGCTTCATTAAATTTACGTTCAACGCAAAAGCTTCATCAGCAACGAACACAAACGGGAAACTTTCCGTAGTGTTATGTATCGGTGAAGGATCTGGAAGATTTAGAGCATTTTGTTCTAACAGTTCTCCAAATTTGGAATAAAAAAGTACACCTCCATCAGATATTCGACCGTTTATTCCAGCGTCCACCATGATGAACTTCTTGTTGGCATCTACCACAGCTAATAGTACTATACTGTGAAACCCTTTATAGTTGTAGTACACAGAACCTGAGTTTGTTGGTTTTTTTATGGCAATGTGTTTACCGTCTATTGCTCCCACGCAGTTCCAAAATTGGTGTTTTGTTCCAAAATCATTTGCGATCTGAAGCCACTCATGGCTTCTTGTTGGAAACTGAAAAATAAAATAGTATGGATAATTTATGAAAATGGCAAAACATTATTTCTATCAAATGAAGAGCATAATTTAAAGTCTCTATTTTCTTCATACACTGATAATACTATTTTCTAATTGTAATTTACAAAAGTACCATATTGAACAACCTTAATGGCAATTAAATACACGTATATTAATTTTGATTAAATCTATGTTAAATATTATACAAGCAATATTTTATTCATCCACTTACCTTTATGTAGCTTTGCAGAACTTTTATTAGCACTTCACATGTTTCCAGGACTGCATAGCTGATTGACGATGTTGACATTATTACTGAAAATTTTAAATCTTCAAAATGTCTTCCTGTTGCTAGGTATCTTAAGGTCAACGCTAATCTCTCTTCGACAGAAATACAATTTCTCATATTCGTATTATTTCTCTCTAGAAAGGGCTTCACCTTGTTTGCTAAAATATTGAAAGTTTCCGAACTCATCCTAAAGTAATTCTGGTAATCACTGGCATGGTTGAGTTGTATCTCACTTAATAAATTTATATGTGAGTATTGATCGCGTTTTTTTAGCCACTCCTTCACCCAACGCTTACGTTTCACAGTCTTCTTCGTACTTAGATATAATATCATGGCTAGACACGCTTTTTCCATGTTATTCATTTTTAAGAAGTGTAAAAACGTAGACTTTTTTCAAGAAATAATAATGTTTTCCTAATCGAGTTATACGAACTCAAGTTGGAAACAACTCAGTGGAAGTTTAAGTTCGGTCAGTATTACTGTCATTAATACTGACCGTGTAGGGTCATGCCATCATTATCGTTGCAGTTGACAATACTGACGGAATTACTGACTCTGTATTACTGACAGTATTACTGATCGTGTAGGGTGCCCTTAAGTCAGATCTCGCTTAACTTGACTTAGTCATGTTGGCAGTGAGTCATCCTCCACTGCACATAAAACGTGTTGTTGTTTATTGAAGTTGTTATCACATATGACGTTCAATAACGCTTTACGTATTTGCTGTGTATAACGGCAGCTAAACAGTTGAATCCGTTGAAGGGACATATCATACATACATCGACAGGCAATCCTAAAGTTTCAAAACCACTAAAACAATACTCATTTGTATATGAATATTTTGTCGTTAGCCTGATACATAATTACTTAATTTAGAGACTAAACACTTGAATCTTTGTATTTCTCGAATCCTTTAAATCCTATGATGTTCGAAAGATTCAAGATAAATAAAAAATCTCTTTTACACTATGAAGGTGCCTTGACTTTAAATCACAATTTAAATCAATTTGTAAAAGGAATTAAATAGACGTGTGTAATTAGGAACACACACACAAAAAAAAGGATTAAGGGCATGCAGATTATTATTACTAAATAATGATGTAAGATGCATGCGAAACAAAATAACATATTTTGTCAGTGGCACCATGTAGGTAGTGATATATATTTTCTCTTTCCTAATATTACAGATCAAAGGTTCCCACATGTACAATTTTAGAATATTTTAAACTTAATGAATCCATATGTGCTATAAAATCCTCTCTACTGAGTCAATTTATTTTATTTTTTATGTGTTGACAAGAAACTGTGTCGCCGGCTTGAAATAGCTTTGTTAACAGGTTTCCACCCCTCTTCCGAGTATTTTGTGAGCAACACGTCACTGTCAGATATATTTTCTAGCGGTTGTTTTTCTCTCTCTCGTTTCTAAAAGCTGACGAAATCATGGTGGGGTATCATGAAATTGGAAAATTCTAGAAGCCGTCTTTTCTGACCGCAAACAAGGAAAAGTGCTCTTCCAACTTCACTTGGCCTGCAAAACCCCGCTGTAGCTAAGGTCCACAGCAAGAAAATATCCAACTTTAAAGCTACCTCTTATTAAAAACATCTTATTTCCTACTGTGATAATTTCTGGTTGATCGAGTGTAATTCCATTTGAATGAATAAAACATCATTCATAGACCTGTGTTTCCATTAAAAATGGACCGGATTTTTAAGTGTGTTTAAAACTATGTATACACGTAATTATTAATAATCCCATGGCGAACAACTTGCAAACATGAAAAGAGAACCCGTGAAACGTAACGTAGCAGCGAGTAGATTCGCCGGCGAGTAGCTATAGTAGCCCCATGGCTTCTTTGGTGCTGACTGACAGCTGACGCCTTTGAAAAGCTACCAGACCAAATTATGTATCCCTACGCCGAACCATATGATCTGCAAAAAAAACACGTGTTTAGCAGCTGTCACTTAGGTATATACCTAAATTTTGACTGTCAGAAGTCAGCTGTGAACTGTCATTCAGCACCAAAGAAGCCACGGGGCTACTATAGTAATCTCACACAGTGCATTCGACCCTTTACTCATGTTAAATACGCTTATAGTGTAGGAATGAAGAAATTAGAATTATATGGAATGTACCTGCATTTGCAAGGGAAGAGTGGGGAACGATTTAGGAAAAAAAAATCCTCAGAATACCCGTCAGAAATTTGAATGAACCTTAACCTATTCGTCACCTGCAAACCAGACTGCATTTAACGTAACTTTCTAGACTAATTGTGTTTACTGATGTGTTTTTATTTACCACCGCGTCTTACTACCCTTTCAGGATACACGCAAATTTACTAATTACGCTAATTTGTCATGGAGGAGGAAGATTGAATTATAGGAAATGTACCCTAATTTGTGTTGGGGGAAATTGAAACACCATTTATGACAAACCAGCCTTGGTACACTAGACTGAGATTCCAGTCTGATGCGGGCTTAAAGTTAATAAAGGCTAATTGAAGCACACTTTTTGAACCAAATTAAAATATCCGCACACAACTTAGAAACTAACCTTATGTGTGGGTGTGCGTGTACCGCGTCGTTAAGAGATGTGAGATGGAAACATTTTCTCTTTTTTTCCGGAAACTTTTTTTTCTTTTATTTAAATTGAACAAATTCAATCTAGATATCCCAAGTTTAAATCATCCCAAGGACGTTAACCCAGAAACATCAAATAAGTAACAATGCGCCACTAGCAGCTTATTTCAATTTTCTTCAAACACTCACGTATCGACTTCAGCGCTTGGTGGTTGACTGTGACACTTAAGTCGGCTCTTCTGTAGACCAGACATGTTAATACTTTATTATCATCATCATCAACCACACTTTTACGAATAAATCCCCTTCCCTTAAGATTCAATAATGTGAAATTTTGACCGGAAAATTTTCTGATTGCAAATTCCACCTGAATTCTAAGGTCGTGTGTGTAAACCATATGTGCCACGTAGCTCTTCATTCACATTGAGATACGTTCCTCACTAATACCCCGTACTCACAGTTGATAAATTTCCTTTTTTTTTTTTTTTTTTCCCTAATCACCACGTCTACTGCTTGTTAAGTTATGCCGTATTATGTACAAATTACGCTAATGAGTTAGAGATTAGGAAGGTTTAGTTTAAAGGACGTTTACCCGCATTTTCGTGGAGGGAGAGTGAAAAACCATTTATGAAAAACCACCTTGATCAGGATTTTTACCCCGATTTCCCTATCAGCAGTCGAGTATATCGCGATAGTGACGCCTTAGACTAAACGGCCACCGAAGCAGGTAATTTATTATTCAATACTGAATCAGTACAAGTCAACTGGAGAGTATCAGTGATGTTAAGTACAGATGCATAAACAGAATATAGATAGATAGGTAGATACAAATTGTTTTAATTTAGCAAGTGAAGTCCACGTCTTCCCAAACAAAATAAGACGAAATATCTTTGTTGTTAAAAAAAGTTTGAAACTATGAGGCTAGTCAAATGTATTTCATAGAGTTACTTATAATGCAATATCAGGTGACCTGGTGGTTTAGGGGTAAGAGTGTCAGACTTCTGTGCTGTGGGTCCGGGGTTTTAATCCTAGGTCCCGGCACGGATTTATCTGATTGCCAATCCCTTCCTTCACCTCTGACAAGACGTGTATTAATCACAACTTGTGAATGTGAGGAATGCCAGGCCTCCACCGTGGTTCGGATTCCACGTTAAACTGTAGGTCCTCCATTTCATCTCACAATCACCTACCATTACACATTAGCGTAAGTGCGTACAACCCGAACGGGTAGTAAGACGCGGTGCTAATAATAATATAATGCAATAAATATGCCGAGTTTTTTCGAAAACTAAACTTTAATTCAAAGATACACAAAACTTTTTCTGATAAGATGAAATCAACGACCTTGTGGAATACGCGTTAAATATTTTGTAGTTGCTGCCCTGTACTTATTTCGTTTTAGTTGTCATCGTTTTGTTACACGTTTCTCGATTGCCCCATATACAAGGGAATGTTTCTACCATTTAATTTAATTGAGAATCTTATGTTCAAATAATTATGGTCACTATCGTAAAGCGAAGTAGCTATGACAAAAAAAAAAAATACAAACGTACCGTACGAAATATTCAAGGCTACCAATAAAAATATAATTATTTTAAGAAAATGTTTTGTTTGTATGAATTAAAAGTTAAAAGTATATTTGGAAACAAACCGGTGTACTTTTTTAATTGATATACTTTAAATATATTTTTGTAATCACTCCTTTAAACTAATTTTCAAATTCTTAAGACATTTCGTTTTACTTTTGTTTGAAAGGCATGGAAATCACTGTTTAGTTTGTTAATACAAAATAACTTGTATATTTTCTGCTCCTACCTCTAGACTTAAACACTATTGAAAACTGGGATCTGAGCTACTACCAAACTACGCACAAATTTCCTTATGACACTTACTTGTTTTGACATTAGTCGCCATGATAGTTGGGTCGTTCACATGGCGATGGTTCAGTTGTACTGAATTAAGTACGAAAAAATCGCACGGGCTTAAAGGTAATAATATGGTGTTTTTTTTATGGCATACTTATCTTTTGTAAGGTATCATCAGTCCGTTTTGCATGTAGGTATGTGTTTGTGTGTGGTTTGTGTGTGTGTGTGTGTGTGTGTGTGTGTGTATGTGAAAGAGGACATTAAACGATTTATTGTCAATTCTTTATCGTTTGTTCGCTGAGATCCGTGTGTCTTTTGTATTTCGCCATAAAGTTTTTCGCAGGAGACGCTGCGCGGCTTTAGGATTTAAAAACTCAAGACTTGGAGACATTTAAGTTTTCACTATAAGCATTCAAAGTGTGCCAGACAATTAGATCAAACATAATCGTGATTTTCAACTAAAAAATGTTCCCCTTGTGTCATTTTAAGTTTTGAATGTTTTTTTTTTGTCCCGCCCTCCATTATCCTCTGTTTATGTAATGCTATGAAACTGTACGGGGAAAGTCAGAGCTAGGTTTTTTTATCTTGTTTTTTCTGGCTCTTAGTTCCCAAGTGATTTTATAATTTTGCTTTCGTTATTTTGTATGTTATTGTACAATTGTTTTTGTCTTTCCTTGAAAATGTCCATTGTTTTACGGAATGTTGAAAACGTAAAGCTTTTTGGCTAGCCAATCAAGGATAAGTATTTTCCTTTTGGGTGTTAAGTCTAGTAGAGATAGAAGATAAAACTGTCGTAAATTATCTTCTCGTGTAGTTATAATCAGGGTTGCGGAGTCGGTAGGCTAAACCTTTGACTCCTCTAATTTTTTTTACTGTCCGACTCTGACTCCGACTCCATACTCCGACTCCTTTATTAACGGCAAATTTATATTAATAGTAGGTAATAAAAAATACCTATCAAAATAATTTTAACACAGTACATTTGTTATAACTATTGGATATACATTAAAATACTAAAATGGTAGCACAGGGCATTTCATCACCAACACTTGAATCATCAGGCTACTTGGTCAATAAAACATAAAAACAATATATTTAGTTTACTACAATTTCTGAACAAAAAAACAACTAAATTCCTATGAGTGAGAGTCGGTAAATTTCTATCGACTCTGACTCCACAACTCTGGTTATAATATTTGAAAATGGATCACGAGCATATAAATAATGATTGCTGTGGGGCAGGAGACATTCAATCATTTGAATAAATAACTAATTTGTTTGGTCCAAGGCGTCATTATCGTGTTAGATTGGCTTGCTGATGTCGGGGAGATTGGGATTAAAATCCTGGTCGTTTAAACTGAGGGTTTTTTCCTTAAATGGTTCCCCCTCTCTTTTCACGCAAATGCTGTTATACTACCTATAAAATGCTTCTTTCCTCATCCCTATCTCAACCCGCGAGCGTATCGTGAGCCGGAGGTCAACGCGTGCGTAGGATACTCTGCCGTGAAAAGGAGGGGGGGGGGAGTGAGGCTAACTTCCGGTTGATTTCGTTTAGGTAAGGAACGCCCTCTGCACGCGGTCATTCCCGTTTCAGGGTCACTTCAAAATTCGTGAAATGACCCGTCAAGGATAAAAGCATTTGAATTACACTAAAGGGGAAGGAATGAGAAAAGCAGATTAGAGGAAATGTACCGACATCCACAAGCAGGAAGAGGGAGAAATCCTATTGGAAAAAAAACACCCTCAATGCAGACGGCCGGGAGACAAACCCTTACCTATCCGTTACCACCAAATCAGAGTACGCCACTGGACAATTTCAGATGATTGAATCCCAAGGATTAGGAATGTATTCGTATGGAAATATATTATAATATTAATGTATCCCTTCCCCCTCTTCCTTCTGTGGGCCTAGGTTGTCAGGATGGGTTGCGGTCGAGAATGGGGGAAGTGACTGGGTTCTGATTGTGTGGGTTCGTAACTGACGTCCGGCTTGGGTTTTTATAGTTTTATTGTACTTATATGTTATATTACAAAACGTGATGTTGATAAAAATATTAGAGGATATGGAAAAACTTAATAGATTCACAGAAGCTCGTGACAAAATGAAGTATGCAAGGAATGCTTAACTAATGGACTGACTGACCTGTAGGCTATCCTAAATGGTCTATGAACCCTGGTACTCTGGGGTTGACGGTATCCCTCCAAGACACGTACTGATGATCCAGCGTCCTAACCTGCGTAGCCCCAAAAACGGGCAGAGTCACCCCCTAGACTCGATGATGATTAGTCAGCCCTGTTAGCTTGGATACACACTATTAATCCTGGCTTCTAGCCTGATTTACCGTGAGGAATGCTGACACTCTGTTTGTGGTGTCAGCGCATATATTATATTTGTTTACAACACCTTGCGATACTCGTTTTGTCATTCGCAATCCAGAACACAACAAATGTTAAACAAACACACCTCAATTCAGGCCGTGTCTATTATATTAAAGTATTAAACTACCTTATCTGGTTTACAACAAACCCTACGTCAGTGGTACATACAACCACCGAGCGCTGTAGTCGGTACGTAACTTTAAGAATAGAACTGGAATCGCCGTTATAATTTTATTACAATTTATTTGTTAAAGTTTTTGGTATTAAGGAAAAATTAAACTAAAGTTGAAACTTTAAATTATGGATTATCTCGAGTGCATTTGTTACATTTAAATAGTTGGAAAAATTCCCAGACAACATTAAAGGAACATTCTTTATTTCGTATTTGTATCTTTACCCTCCCAACTCCTTGTTGACAACTACGGATATATGTACGGATAAGGGTTCGGCCAGACTGACAAGCGTGCAAGCGAGCGCGCAAGCGACTGGGTGGCCAAACTGGCGAGCGAGCGCGTGATTAGTAGATAGCTCTCGTTTGTTGTTGACGAGGAGGCGCCGAATCTTGGCTGAGTGAACTGAGGGGGGTTTTAACAAGTGATTTATTAAGAATTAATAGCCAGAGCTATTATTTATGCTTATTAGTGGGGATTACTCCACCTAGATATCATATTCTGAAAATTGAAAAATGACACCTGGACACGGGTTCGATTCCCGTGTCCAGGTGTCATTTTTCAATTTTCAGAATAAGTGATTTATTGTTGTGGTTTTCTCGTCCTCTCTTCAAGCTAATGGTGATTCTTATTTTAAAGACCTACTTTGAGTATAGTATTGAAGTATTTTAACAAATCAGTTTTACATTCATATACATATGGTTTATGATCTTACCAATTAAATTAGGCCGTTAGTAGCAAGTGTGCTAAACCTATCGATTTTAATAAAAATGTCAAAATGAGAAGTTTTCCTACCACTCAATGAATCAACATATAATAATATTGCCTAGCACCTGTAAACTATACTGTACCGGATCGAGCGCGCGCGCTTGAAAAATAGAACCAGTTCCATCTTTCAAGCGTGCGCTCTCAATCGCTCGCTCGCGCGCTCCAGTCTGGCCACCTCGCATTACAACCAATGTGTTCTATTTTATATTTTAGTCGCTCGCCCAGTCTGGCCGCCCCCTAAGAGAAGGAATTTAGTGGTGGCCAGACGGCCGCAAAATTGGATACGTTAGAAAGCGACTTAAGATTTATCGTCAGACTTTTGGTACTGACGTTGCTGGAGAGTGTAGAGAGACGTGATATCTGAAAGGAGTGGATGTGTTTCATTTGTGAAATCTGTCATTTATACTTCTAAAACTCTTTGTTAGAAAAGTTGGCATTAAATCGTGAACGTTTATTAGAAACAATAGTAAAATTAACATTTATTTTACTTTTTTATGTTGTATTACAGTTAATTCTCGATTGAGCCAGTGAGTTAGTTTGATCTGGAGATGGCGTGTCTAATTTAGTCTCGGGTTTGATATTGATCGTGACCAGAAACAATCTTGACCTTTAAAACATTACCAATAAGATGACGCAAGTGGATATTAGGCCCAGCGGGATATTACTTATTCTACAAAGAAAAATACATGAACAAAACTTGTATATAGTTGGATCTCCTTATAAGTAGCCTTTAAGAAGATATATAAAAAGTGTCAATCATTTTGTTGCTTTTTTTTTAGAACGACTTATCTAAAACTCTTTTATATTAAATCGTTAAAGTTCAATTTTCATAAACGGAACCTTTTAAAAAATACATTTTTACGGCCAAAATCGACAGTGTTTTACTATTTTATTAGTGTTAGTTCTAGGTATTGATAATAT
Source organism: Timema podura (assembly GCA_033556935.1). Lineage (NCBI taxonomy): Eukaryota > Metazoa > Arthropoda > Insecta > Phasmatodea > Timematidae > Timema > Timema podura. The sequence goes on from JAVRXN010000008.1 coordinate 15,723,453, forward strand.
CCATCAAAAGTAATAAATGTAGATCACATGGTATGATGTATTAATGAATTAAAGTTGGTCTAGTAACTTTTCTAGATGTCGAGATGTAGGGATTCATATTAAAATTGACTAAATTATATATTTAGTCAAAATGCTGTTTTGTTGATAAATTATTTTTATGCAGAATTTCCATGGAAAAATAGAATATTTTTCAGATCCAGTAAGAAAAAAACTATTTTGAGGGATGAAAAAAAAGTAGAATTTCGACTCAAAATGCTAGGAAACTAATTTCAAACTTGACTAAAAAATTTTTTTTGTGAAGCAATTTACAATAATTCTCTTTTCTTTTTTTAAAATTATTGGTCATACATAACAATAAAATAAATGTTTCTGATGTAAAAAAATAGATTATTATAAAAAATACTAGATTGATTGCTAAACATTTTTAATAACAATTAAATGATTGGGATGTCACAGAATAATTTAATTAAAGTTCCATTTTGATAATAGACTTAGCAAATGCAAAAATATTGGGGTCAGTTCGTTGCGATTTGCGACCCGTATAGTGTTTACATACAGACTAAGAGAAAACTGAACAGGACAAATTTCTTTTACGTTGTATGACATCAAAATAAAGTTCAATCGAATAGAAATTATATTGACATGTTTATCTCAGTCTGCTCTTTCAGGAAATATAAATTTGTTTGTGGATTACAAGAGAAATTAAACTAGATGAGCTTATTTTATTGATGTACATCAACAAGCATGCGTCGAATGAGAATAGAACATACCTAGAAAAAGTACCCTAAAGAGTAGTGTAAGTGTGTGCAGTAAGTGTTGATTTGCCAATGTTCCTAAGAGGGCTTTTATTTTTGTCTAAAGAGACAGCTGTATACAATATGGTGGGATAGCGTATACACTCACTAAAGTAGAGATTTGATCGTTGAGAACGGTAATACTAGTGGTAATCAGCCTATAGAAAGCATCGATGAACCTTCCTTGACGGGGGATCTAGGGCGTCGGGATCGCAATTGTCTGGGGTAAAGGTACACTGGAGTAAAACAAAAAATCTCACACCAGACGGTTCCATAACTTATGGTGACAACATACTATGTGGTATGAATTAGGAAGGTAGAATTTAAAGAAGATGTACCTGCATTTGCGTAATGGAAATTTAGGAAATTCCACTTTCAATACACCTGGGCGAGATTTGAACTCTAATCTCCACATTACCGGCAAAACAAACTGAATGAACTTGATTTGAGCGTGGGTGTTAATAATATTATTTATTTTTCCACTTCGTCTTTTTTCACATACAACATACTACACTACACTTTTACTTATTAAACTAATTTTGGAAGCATGAGGAAGGTAGTGTTTAGAGAAATTGCACTAGAATTCGGGTTGAGGAAGAGAAACCATTTTGGAAAAAAACCCTCAATACTTCCAGGTGGTATTAGAACCCTGACTACCCCGTCACCAGCAAACAAGATTAGACGAGTTTACCTCCGTCACCAGCAAACCAGATTAGACGAGCTTGACCCCCGTCACCAGCAAACAGATTAGACGAACTTGACCCCCGTCACCAGCAAACAAGATTAGACGAAATTGACCCCCGTCACCAGCAAACAAGATTAGACGAAATTGACCCCCGTCACCAGCAAACAGATTAGACGAACTTGACCCCCGTCACCAGCAAACAGATTAGACGAACTTGACCCCCGTCACCAGCAAACAAGATTAGACGAAATTGACCCCCGTCACCAGCAAACAGATTAGACGAGCTTGACCCCCGTCACCAGCAAACAAGATTAGACGAAATTGACCCCCGTCACCAGCAAACAGATTAGACGAGCTTGACCCCCGTCACCAGCAAACAAGATTAGACGAGTTTGAAGTATATTGCACGTACCCACAGATGCGAGTATTAATATTATTAGTCCTAATGTGAGAGAGCGTCACTTAAACTATACCTCAGTTTTAGCTTCTGTGGTGCTGACTGACAGCTCACAGCTGACTTCTGACGGCTTTGAAAAGCTACCAGACCAAATTATGTATCCCTACGCCGAACCATATGATCTTCAAAAAACATGTATTTAGCAGCTGTCACTTCTGACAGTCAAAATGTAGGTATATACCTAAATGTTGACTGTCAGAAGTCATCTGTGAACTGTCAGTCAGCACCAAAGAAGCCATGGGGCTACTGTATATTGATTTTAAAAAGTGTGGCATGATTTAGAGACAGTAGAATAGCCATTAGCGACCTATTTTATCACAACGACCAGCGCCATCCACGAAAGTAACGGCTAAACCTTTAGGTGATAAACTCACACCTGCATCGGTGGGCACGTTGACTAAGGCGTCAGTCTCGTCTGGCTTTCTGATAGGGAGAAAGTCGAGGTTCCTATCTCGAACGAGTGTTTTGATTTTTTCTCCTATGTAATTTTTATTCTCCCTCCACACAATTGCGGGTACACTTCTTTAAATTAATACTATTTCTACCATATTAGTGTAGTAGGACGTGGTAAAAGGGATAAAAGCCTTGCATTCCACAAAGTCGGCGACCGTTGATGGGTGGAGTTTGGTACGTAGCCAATGCTTCTTATCTTACCTATTAAAAAGAGTATAATAAATAAAATTACACTACAAAAGGATTAGGCTTTATGTAAATTCGATTAATATGAAGTAAAAAATTAAAATTAAAATTAATAATTAAGTTTTCTTTCCGATTCTAGGAAAAAAGCGCAAGTGAAAGAAGCGCGTGAAAGTTAAGACAGCTCACCCAACGAACGACCTTTGTTGACCTTTTTTTTTTATTGTACACTGTCATTAATTGCAAATAGCCTACACAAATTGAGTTAAGGCCGTCTCACACTAGGCAACAATCGCTGGCGATCACTCTGTCAAATTAGCAGACAATCATTGGCAACTTGCCGGCAATTTCAATCTCTCAGAAAAATCAGTACCAACCTAAACAGAGCATACGAAGAAATTGGTAATTTGTGATTATGGATTCGGAGGACGAGGTTCTTTTTCTGTGGCTTTTTTATAAGGAGGCGGTTAACGAAAAAATCACAAGATTAGTTCGGATATTTTATGAGCATCCGTTAAAAGTATTTTTGGATGTCACTGACGTATTGCGAGTTACTTCTCGGAAATGCGAGAAAATAAATTCTGAAGGCAGCCACTATAATCCGAATGGCAATAGCACCATTCTGTGATAAATTCCGTATTGCCGGTCGTTGTTCCATTTCATAGATAAAATCATCGATGTTAAATCTAGGTTAACTTATCTCAAAACGGTGACCTGGTGGTCTAGGGGTAAGGTGTCAGACTTCTGTGCTCACGTACTGATCCCACGTTAAACTGTAGGTCTTCCATTTCATCTCACAATCACCCTACCATTACACATTATTTTAAGTGTGTATAACCCGAATGGGTTGTAAGACGCGGTGCTAATAATAATAATAATAATATCTCAAAACAACCGCACAAGATTTGACAGTGCAGATGAAAACCAATAGACAAAAGATATTCAGGTGACAAAATAGAAAAGGATAACCTCCTGTATCACGAAGAAAATTCAACAGGTGGCTTGTGTGTTGGGCAACACTTGGGATACTGGCTGTTGATTGTTTCCCCATGTGAACGAAACAATATAAACACTTGTTTAACGAAACATTCGCCGGATGTGCGACAGTCGCCCCCTGATGGTCAAACTACGCCGAAAATCACCAATAGTGGGGTCACTTCTGATCGAATGTTGTCGGACCGGGAAACTCGGTTTCTTCGTGTGAAAACCCCAACCTACCTCCATGTTGATCAACAGAGTGATTGTTGCCGGGCGATAGTTGCCTAGTGTGAACATAAAATAAATTATATGTAGAGCTGACATCGATACCAGCAAAGGAACAAATATACATGCATGTGAAATCCGCAGCCTAATATAACACTTTTTGTTTATAGATCTACTCGTGTTGCAACTATCGGTGGGGTGGGCCATCATGCATAACGTCATTCTCGTCTGATCTTGTTGGTTGGTGACAGGAAGGTCGGGACTCGAATCTCGGCCCGTTGTACAGAAGTGTTTTTACTATCTAAAGGTTTCCCATTTCACGCAAAATTGTTTTTAAATTCTACATTTCTGAACCTGAACAGGTTAAATCGCGGGCTTATAATAAAGACTATAATAATACTATTTAAAAATGTTATGGCTGTTTTCTACTTTGTAAGCCTACACCGAATCAGATATTTCTTTTCAACTACATAATATATCATAGTTTTTCTATTAAATTTATAACTGAAATATACATTTTCTTAGCTATTCTGACTAGCAAACCCAATTAATGAAGAGAGACCATTGGGAATACCTAGACGCAGATGGGAGGGTAACGTAAGAATGGACCAGAAATAGATAGGGTATAATGAGGTGGACTGGATGGAGCAATATAGAAATAGGTGGCGTACTTTTGTAAGTGCGGTAATGAACTTTCGGGTTCTTAATGCCATAAAGTAAGTAATAATTCTTTATTTCATAATTGATGACATGCGTGTCCGTTTACCGTTAGCTATCGGTTTGTCTGTTCCATTCCATAAGTTGTTTTTTTTAGAATCTGCCGACAAATATTGCACATACTTGATTTGCAAATTTAACAAGTTTTAGGAATTGATCTTTAGTGAGTAAAGAGTAAAAAATTGAGTTCGCCAAACTCACTTGGTAGATTTCCTCAAATAATAACCAATTTATAAATTTATTTACATCCATTATTGTTTCCATACTTGTGGCTTTGTTCAATTTTTTATTCAAGCCATATATTTCCCACTACCGGCTTGCTGGCCTTGTCATAGCTTCGTATGCTTTAGAATCTAACTTATGACTAGGACAGGCACAACATCCGGTCCCCAGACGTTAATTTATCAATGTGAAAGGATAAACCCACATTTCACCGATGATAAATTTTCGGTCTTGCCGGGAATCAAACACGGGACCCTTAGCTCCGTGAACAGACACGCTACCGATTTAGCTAAGGTGTCGGATCCCCAATTTTAAATATAATCCAAAATGATGCATACAGCTTTATAATAACACGTTGTATGTTGATTCGTCAAAAGGTCCGCGGACCGCAAGTTTGATATTTCTGACCTTTCTCACCGGTGGGCGAGTTTACCAAAGTGTTATAGGCCCTACTTGCATTGAACTTGGTCACCGTTCGACAGGTTCGAATCACGGCCGAGTAGATTTGAAAATATATAATTTTGTCATTTTGTTTCCCCATTCTTTCTCCTTTATATTTTCTCCAAAACTGTCCATATGCATCCCTTACTCTTATATTAAGTATTTAATAAGCCTTGTGTCGAATGTATTAATATGACAAATTAAATTGCAAGGTGTATTCATTCATATTCTTGAAATTCTTCTCCAAAGAGCGATTCTTTATAACAAAATAGGTCTAAAATGTAAAACAAATGAACGTTATAATATGATGCTTAGATTGTAAGATTGGTGACACCGTCACTTTCACTCTGGTTGTACAACCGTCGAGGCTAGCATATTGTGCCGTATTCAGGATAATGAATGCGACGCCTTTCCGCCGTATTTAACTGCACGAACACATACTACAAGCACGAATGACAGGATATACAGTAGTATGCTGAAAAATAATGTATGTTCATGATGTGCCTTTCATTACCTTGCCTAGAAGCAATGGTGTGCTTCCTTACCACATTTGACGGTGTCACTTATTTCGAAAACCTAACATAAGACGAAATTTGTCGAGTTACATTGACAGCGTGTTTTCTTAGTTATAAGGAATCGCATTTTTGAAGTCGTGTGAATATTATTTTTCGGGCCAGAATCATACAGACCTCCGTAGCTCAGTCAGTATTGTCTTAGCTAAGAGTTCCGGGTTTACTCTCCGACGTATCCGAATATTAAATCATTAGACAAATTGAGGTTTCCCTATTTTATTTTTCTCCGCGTATCATTCACTACTCTGCCGGATTATACGTATTTTAACTACGCTTGTGGCGATAGGGATTAAAAGGGGAATATAACCACATTTGCGTGAAGGTAAAGTGGGAAACTAATTAAGGTAAAACCACCCTGTTGGTATTTGAGCCCCCACCTTCCGATCACCAGCAAACCAGACTAGATATATGAGCCTGGTATTTGGTCCGCGAGTCTACCAATAGCGTCCTATTCATCCTGTATATTCTATAATCAAGTTTGTTTGTAAGCCGTGTTGGTAAAATCTGTTGGTTCATATAGTGTATGTTAAATACTCCAAATGAAAAAAAAAAACACCTCCCAGGTTATCAATGACGCGGTGTGATGCAACACCTCCAAGTATGCTACTCCTTTTTTTAAGGGTGAGGGGTTGAGCGAAGGGTTTCGGGAATGTTCGTCCGTATTCGGGAGAGATCGATGTATCTCTGAGGCCGCGCTCTGCAACCACTTTCCACCACCTCGACTCGAAGACACGCAAAGCCACCAGTCGGCGCGGTCAAACGGGGCGGTACGGATGTTTTCAGGCAGCGCATCTCCGCTACGTAAAGGGCAAAGGGGAGGATTTTGTGGACCAGGGATGAGGTGAATTGTTGATTGTGGTTCAACCGCGGTGTTTGGCACTCTACCAAAGTCGGTAGGGCTCGACAAACTCGAGAAATTTACAAAAAAGTAATGGAATTTTGTGAATTTCCAACAAAGGTATTACACAAATTATTAATTTATAATTATTGATAACCATATTTTATTTGTTTGTTCAGCCCAAGGTTGTTTTAAGAGGTGTGTAATTAAAGTTCATTTCAAAATAAATGCACACCCATTTGCATGAAAACAGGATATTGAAATCACAGTAAAAATCACACACATAAAAATTTTTTTTTGAATTGGACAGGGATTTAAATCCCGCTATTGCCGTCAACTGCGACCAAACTAGACGTCAATAAAACTCAACATCTTGTACAACACCGGTTTCTTTTAAAGTTAGGCCACTTTAGGGACTTAAAATATAATGTTTATCTTTTAAACATTTAAATATATAAAATAAGCTTAAATAATTATTGTTTTTGCAAACGTATTTTAGACCCGCACTGGTGGTCACGTGGTGTATGGAGCTAAGCTCGTAATGGACTGGATTACCGGTTAGTGGGAGACCCGCCTCGGTGGCGTAGTTGACTAACGCGCCAGTCGTGTTGAGCTCGACCGCCGAGGACGGGAAGATCGAGGTTCGAATCTCGGTCGGGTGAACTGGGGGTGGTTGTTCCTAAATGGTTTTCCACTCTTCCTCCACGCAAATGCGGGTTCACTTCCTCTAAATTCAACCCTCCAAATTCCTAATCCATTAGCGTAACTAGTACTCAAGCGTATAACCCGAACGGGTAGTAAGACGCGGTGCTAAATAATAAAAGTTAGTGAGAGTACAAGGTTCGAATCTAGGTCATCTTCACTGATGGTAATTTTCCACACTTTATTTACCCCTGTAGTTTTTTCCCTATTCCATTTCCACGATACTGCTTCCTTCTTAACCATCCTCATCACATAGCATAAACCTTTAATAATGCACCCGCCTCGGTGGCGTAGTTGGCAAACGCGCTAGTCGTGTTGAGCTCGACCGCCGCGGACGGGGAGATCGAGGTTCGAATCTCGGTCGGGTGAACTGGGGGTGGTTTTTCCTAAATGGTTTTCCACTCTTCCTCCACGCAAATGCGGGTTCACTTCCTCTAAAATTCAACCCTCCCATTTCCTAATCCATTAATGTAATTAGTACTTAAGCGTATAACCCGAACGGGTAGTAAGACGCGGTGCTAAATATTATTATTATTATTTAATAACGCCTGTGTTGAGCGAAATAATTGAAATAAACTTATTTGGTAAATGTTTGTAGTGTTCTTGGTTAATTACAGTAAATATTTTCCCCGCGTCTTACAATCCGTCCGGGCTAGTCACATTTAATTACACTAATGAGCTAGATTTGAGTGCGGTAGATTATAAAGTAAATCTACCCGCATTTTAATGGAGAAAGGGTGGCAAACCTTTTAGAAGAAAAAAAAAACCCACACTCGGCACATCCCGCTAGGATTCGAACCCGACCTATCTTTATCAGCAAACTACACTAGACAAGCTTGACGTTTAGTCCGCTTGCCCATCGATGTTGGCAGAATGATTAATTAGAACGGCGTGTACTAGAATATGGCGGATTGTTTTGTTTTTTTTAACGCGACGAATACCGAGAAAAAAGACTGACATGGAGAAGAAGAAAAAAAAAACACGCACAAGAGGACCTGAGTACGGCCTTGTGGGTCCGCCTTCCACGAACCAAGTCACCAATTAATTATTCCGAGGGACCAGTCCGAATGTTTAGAACCCCTTAAACCACACCAATGCCTTTTTAAACTCTGGGTGCGATCAAGGGCATGACTTTCATTAGTTTCCAACTGAAGCAGCGTACACACTATATCACTGTGCATATTGCTACGTTTGTATTCAAACCGAGGCATTTAACGTGCACTTAATAAGCACACATCTCATTTGCATACAACTTAGGGGGCTAACCTTAAATTACGTGAGGGGTTTTGGGGTGGTAGGGAGTGGGGGTGGAGGGAGGGAGGCTTCAGCATTTTTTCACGATTTCATACAAGACGTGGAGGATGGGGTCAGAAACCATCCTGCTTCAAGTTTTTTAATCAATGTTTATGGTAAAACGAAATATAAAAAAAATTGTCAGAATTTTTTTAAATATAAAATTTCACATACAATGCATTTATTTATGAAGTGTTACACCTAATTTTACTAAATTAAAGTGCTCTAAAAATGTGTATCACTTGCTTTTATTACCAATCCTTATATTTTAAAAAAAATTCAATGATTAAAATATTCTAATTTACCAAATCGTAAAAATTACGGAAAATTTAGGAGAGAGGGGGATGGTGACGGAAAAATCTTACGATCCTTTACTTGTGGGGAATAAGAGGGAGGGGGGTCGAAAAAAAATTAAAAAAAGACTTATGTAATTCAAGAACGCCCCCTTACAAACTAACTTGAACTAAGTTGGTCTAGTGCTACATACCCACTCCTAGCTTCTAGATATTTCTTTTATCATGGATAGCAGGACGAAACCTTATACGAATAATATACACCACACCTGGATTGATGCACTCGTGCATAAAATGAGCATCTAGTCTGATTTGCCAGTTGCCAGGAAAAGGGGGCGGAGGAAGGGATTGAATTCCGGTTCAGTATACTGATCTGATATTTTTTACTAAATGGATCTGTTACTCTTACTCTATTCAAATTAGGACACAGTTTCTTCCTCGTGACGCTACCCTCCTCATATTTATTACACTAGTGTAAATATTCTTACAGCCCGGGTGGGTTGTAATACGCGATGAAAAAAAAAATTACTCCGCTAACTGGAGTAATTTTTAGTAGCAGGGAGGTATTTAACACGTTTTGAAGGGGGAAAAAAATCTATTTTTGTAGAAAAACACAAGAAAATAAATGTTTGTAGATTCAGACCCAAACTATCAGAATGTAAATCATTATTTTCTAAGAATATGTTAAATATTTCTCCTCCCTTCAAATTTACTCCAGTTGACGTTACATCACTTAAATCTGTTACACTGTAATTGACCTGCCATAGTTTGGGGGCTCCAATATATTTAAACATAATTAGAATTTAGGCCTATTAATGGTTTATTGAAAAATGACTCCTGGATGCGTGAATTGAACCTGGGACCTTTGGCCAAACGTGACAACGCTCTAGCACGGAAACCTCTTAGTATTCGCTCAGAGTAATTCATCACTCTTTAAGTTTATGGCAGCGTCTGTGATGGAGTGGGAGCTTCTTAATATATATTAGAAACACAGCCATGTTGACACAAGGTCGACATCAATGCTGCCGTTTGCACGGGTTTATAATTAATTGGGTGACCTGGTGGTCTAGGGGTAAGGTGTCAGACTTCTGTGCTGAGGGTCCGGGGTTCAATCCTCGGTCCCGGCACAGATTTATCTGATTGCCAAACCCTTCCTTCACCTCTGACAAGACGTGTATTAATCACAACTTGTGAATGTGAGGAATGCCAGGCCTCTACCGTGGTTTGAATTCCACGTTAAGCTATAGGTCCTCCATTTCATCTCACAATCACCCTACTATTACACATTAGCGTAAGTGCGTATAACCCGAACGGGTAGTAAGATGCGGTGCTAATAATAATAATAATAATAATAATAATAATAATAATAATAATAATAATAATAATAATAATTTTATGAGGCTGCGTGAACACTCTTGAGTGGAACACTCTTGAGTGGAACACTCTTGAGTGGAACAATCTTTTCTCAACTATAATTGTTATATACATTATATGAAATACATCACCGTGAACGGCGCTACACCGTTATTAAATTGAATTCCACCCATTTATTACCATCAGAATAGTTTGATTTGTTTCGATTATGTATAATATATTTATTCGATTGGTGACCATCATTGAATCGATCGTTTGAAGAGCGCGAACCGTTTCCTGGCGATCCAACTATAGTAAGAGAGAGAGAGAGGAGGAATGGAATCAGCTGATGGGTTCCTAGAATGCGCACCGTGACGTCAGAGCAGCACTGTTGTGTAACGTCCCCCCCACCATCGAATACATTAGAACAACCTTGAAAGAAGGTTCTGGTCTAATGCTCCTTTCTCTAACTCTTCATGAGCGGCTAAAACTGCTTATAAGCCCCCAATTTTCCTACGAATGGACAAATCCGACAGAAAAATAAAGTTACTATGCCGACTTTCACGTATTGATAAGTCAAAGCATGTGATCTGTAGCTGCCACTTTTGATAAATATTATTAATTCTTATAAAATAATACTAACAATATAGTTCAATATTTTCTATCAAAAATATGTTTGTAATTTCTGAAAGGTGTTCTAAATGTCCATTGGTAAGAAAATCAAGGTATAGAAGAGGTTTATAAAATGCGTCGTGCTCTTCTCTTCTGAAGATGGCGAAACATTCGAAACAAGGACGTTTGTGTTCTTACGCTTTATAAAAAAAATAAAAATGTTTCATTTTGAAACTAATATTTTGCATGGCTCGCTTTCTAAGTTATAAAACCATGCTTTTTTTAAATTTTGATAGCCAGTTATAACAAGATACAAGTGTGAATATAATACTTTTTTATTAATTAATTAGTTAATTATTTCATGTACTATTATATATCTTGTTGCCACAACCGCAAAATCAAATTTTTATAGTTTTATTAATAGCCTATATTTTGTTCTTTCAATAAGTTAATGCACCAAATATATAGTTATTCTTAGGGATTTATTATTGGACTCGTTTGATAACACTTTTTTATTGATATTAGTAAACAAATTATAACTATTTCCGGATAGGTTTGACATTAGTCACTTTTATTCAAGGTTTGCAATAAATAATAGATAGCTATCAGATACCACCCTTTCAACCATGGATTATGGATGCCCTCTAAATATAGTTATACATAAAATGTACCTTCATTACATCAAAAATGCCAGTGTTTCACACACTAAAATATAAAAAATAAGCTATTAAATTTATATCAAATTTTTTAAGCATTGCGTCTTATTACCCGTTCTGGCTATACGCCTATGTACTAATTACACTAATGGCTTAGGGATTAGGATGGTTTAATTAAGTTGAAGTGCACCCGCATCTGCGTTGAAGGAAAGTGAAAAACCATTTAGGGAAAAATAACATTCTCATTGCACCCGACTGGTATTGAACCCCGATCTCCCCGTCTTCGGCAGTCTAGTCTAACACGAGAGTAGCGCCACCGAAGTGGGCCATACCCTATTGTTAAATAATACCATAATAAATTATAATACTCCTTTTTCTAATGCAAATAAACCCTATACAAGATATCTTTTTTTAGTACCGTGTCTTACTACCCACTCGGGCTATACACATCCTATTAATTACGATAATGTTTCAGGTATTAGGAAGGTTGAATTTAAAGAAAATGTACCCGCATTTACTTGTAAGGAGAGTGGAAAACAATTTAGGAAAACCCCTCTCAATAGGCCTACACCCAACTGGGACGCACAGGCCGACCAGTAAAAGTGTTTTTTACCCACCTGACTAGGTTGGCGATGACATAGAGATAGGGGTTTGATCCCGGTCGGGTGTACTGAGTGTGGTTCTTCCTAAATCGTTTTCCACTATCCCTCCATGCAAATGCGGGTGTACTTCCTATAAATTAAAGCTTCCTCATGCCTAACACATTAGCGAAATTAGTATATAGGCGTACAACCCGAACGGTTAGTAAGACCCGGTGCTAAAAAAAAAAAGAGCTAATTGCTTTAAAATGTCCTTGCTATCTTATGTTGGGGGAATTCTACACAAGCCACTAAAAGTTTACTCCCCCTACCCCGTAAAGAACTAGGTGACCATCTGACCAGTATTCATTGTTTGCGCAGAAGCCTAGAATGAATCCACCCACACCTTAATTTGTCTAGGATGTTAGCCTCTAGATATCCTCCTTGACGGTTATGTGATCTGTTTGTTTCAGTAAGTCGACTACATTGTGAGAGCGAGTCCTTCAAGATGGACCTCATACTGGACGTAAACACCTGGCTCTACCCCATGGATCTGGGTGAGTCCCGGCGCCACTAGACTCGTTGGGTGTTCAAACTGGACATGGTACTAGGGGCAAAGCTCTCTTTGTACTGTTCTTAAGGGGGGGCAGTTATCAAAATTAATGAATTTCGTGGGATTTTGACCCCCAAACTAAAGGGGGACTTGGGTACCCTCCCCAGTCGAATATCTAGAAAATATTTAGAGTGGCCCTCATACTGAATTTTTTGTGGATATTAGACTCTTCTATAAGCTATTTGGAGTGGTCCTCCCCAATAAACTTTTTGAAATTGGCATGCCCTTAGAAAATATTTAAAGTAAGTTTTAGCATTTGTTTTATTATAATGCCTTAAAAGATATTTGAAGTGGTTCTCCTTCACAAAAATTTTGAAATTTGGTTGCTCCTACAAGCTATAGGGAGAGAATGTCCTCCTTCGGCAAATATTTGGAAATTTTATAACTCTACAAGCTATTTTGAATGGTCCTCTCTCGGAAAATGTTTGAAAACTAGAATTTTCTAGAATATGGAGAGGTCTTACTCCAGAATATTTTTGAAATTTGAATGTCCCCTGAAGATATTTAGAGTGGTCTTCACCTAGAATTAGATACCATTTGAAGTGGTCTTCGCCAAATAAAGTTTTGAAAATTGATAGGCTCCAGATGTATATTTCTTTTGAAGATATTTAGGATATAATGGGCTTCTTCCAGCAAACTTTTGAAAATTGAATACATCCAAAAGCTACTTGGAACTTTATGCAAGGTTATCTTCACCTTCATATTCTAAAATATCAGAGGAGTGAAATAAATCTAGACGGGGACAAGTTTATTCTAGGGGAGAGAGAATTTTAGTCCAATTGGGGGGGGAAGGAGGTTACAAATTATGCCTCCCTCTTGTTCTTACAAGAAAAAAGTAGTGTACAAAAATTACTACGTAAGTGAACACTGAAATATTACATACTGTACATGATGAAATACTCAAATTTTGATTGAATTTGATTTACTTCTTGAATCTCTTTCTGAGCCAAATTTAATTTCATTACAAAACTTTAAACCGTGAAACTTCCAAACACTTTGAAACAAAGTACAAGACTGGACCGAACCAAGGATCCATTGGTGACAAATGGCAGTAAGTTCCTTCGAAGGAGACCGCACTGGTAGGGCTGGCTATTCCTTAGTATCAATTGATAATCCGGTTTTGTATTTTATTTCATCTTCTACAACTTTTTTTAAAATTTGTGAATCTGGATAGCGGGCCCGCGTCCCTGGAAGTCCCGGGCCCACGACCTTGGTACCAATATTCCCCCTCTCGTGGTGGGCCTGTCCGGTGCAATCATTCTCGTACAGGGTCGGTCATGAAAAATGGCCGCTAACATTTTCTATCTAAAGTTCCAACCTAAACTGTATTACCGCGAGTGCTTTCTTACGCCGTGATACAATAGCGGTTGGGACAGGCGGACAAAGGCGTCACTATCGTCTTGTCTGGTTTCCAAGTGACAAAATAAGGTCGGGGTTTGAATCCTGGCAGTCTATTGAGGGTGGTATTTTCTAAATGGTTTCCTACTCTATCTCTCCACGCCAATGTGGATACATTTTCTCTAAGTTTTACCTTAGCCTGACTAAGTGAAGATGTTTAGGATTTCCGGACGAGTAGCAAGACGTGAAGCACGGGGGGAAACCCCATTATTTAACGGATTCATCCACGGGGCATGGGCGAAGGCTATTTAGAGATATGCATCCATACTAGCGTGACGATAGAATGGAAGAAACACGTGGAAAATCACTCTTGAGCGCGTCCAGTCAAGATGCAAATACCCGCCTCGGTGGCGTTGTTGGCCAACGCGTTGGTTTCGTGTTGAGCTAAACTGCTGAGGACGGGGAGATCGAGATTCGAATCTCGGTCGGGTGAACTGGAGGAGGATTTCCCTGAATGGTTTTTCACTCTACCTCCACGCAAATGCGGGTTCACTTCCTCTAGATTCATCCTTACCCATTCCTAGCCCATTAGCGTAATTAGTACTCAAGCGTATAACTCGGACGGGTAGTAAGACGCGGTACTAAATAATAAATAAATAAATAAAAGATGCTAATTTCATCCTGGGCTTCACCAGTTATTTGCGAGCTTTACGCTTTAGGTCGCGTTGCCATTGCAGTAGGCTTTAAATTAACATTCGTGTTTTGTTTTTTAAATAGGCCTGAATATATTCCATTTATTTTACTTCCATCTCGGGCCTTCCGGTGTTTATTATGCGATTAGTGTAGGGATTAAGAAGGTAGAATTCAAATAAATTGTACTTGCGTTTTCGTGAATGAAAAGTGGCAAATCATTTAGTACCACACCCAGCCGGGACTCGAACCCTGACCTCATCACTAGTAAACCTAATTAGATGAGTCTTGCTTTTAGTCCGCGTCACCGTGTGTCCACCTTTTCGGGTAAAACCCTTTTCATATGAAAACCTTAACTTGTCGATTAAATTCTAGCGTTGGATTTAATGGATCGGCACTGATCATACATAGAAAATGTGTGTGTGTGTTTGACACCATCGAGATTCAGCTTTACTTTTTTTTACCTTCATTTTATCTGGCAAAGAAAAATAACCCAATATAATATGTTCTAGGTATGGCGCAATGGTTTGCAAAGGCGGAGGGAAGTGAGTACTGATGTTTGTAGCGCATGCGCAAGCCCGAGTATCGATTGGCTCGCGCATGGAGCGCGGCAGTGACGCAACCCACAGCCCCTGTCCGAGCTGTGTCATGGCCAAGGTCATTGCCAAGGTCACAGCGGCGCTTCGTTTGTTCTCACGTTCACACTCGTGTTGCATTGCGCCCAGCCTATCCACATATGTATACTAATAGGTGTTTGGATGAGGTCTGTTTTTGCCTAGGATGGAAGGTCGGGGTTTCGAATACCGGCTGGGTGTACTGAGGCGTATTATTCCCAAAATGGCTTTCCACGCATTCGGGTGCATCTTCTCTTAACGCTTCCTTCCTCATCCCTGCCTCTTTAGTGTAACTAGGCAGATAGCCAGGACGGGTAGAAAGGCGTGGAGCATGTAAATATTCAGTACATGTGGCCACAAAAACATTATCGCCAACTGAAGTGGCCAGTGGGCTAGTTTCCACACCCCTATCTCAGCTTATTAAGGGCATATTAAGTTCGCGATAAAAAAATAGACATACCTAAAGCCATTGTAATTTTTTTTTGTGAATAACCCGATGTAAATAGAATCAAGACTTGCTTCGGTGGCCGCATGATCTAAGGCGTTACTCTTATGTTAGACCAGACTGCCGATGACTGGAAGATCGGGGTTCGAATCCCGGTCGGTTGTACTGAGGGTGGTTTTTTCCCAAATGGCTTTACACTCTCCCTTCACAAAAATGCTGGTACACTTCCTCTAAATGTAACCTTCCTCATCCCTAACTGATTAGCATAATTAGTATATGCGTACAACCCGAACAGGTAGTAAGACGCGGTGCTAAAAAAAGAATCAAGGTTTTATCGCCCCGCAGTAAAAAAGAGCCCACTAAACCTAAGCTATAGGGCCAGTTTCATAGGCAGATTTAGTACGCCTCAAGTGCGGCGCTATACTAAATACAAGACGTCACCTACCTGAAATTGAATGGAATGGGCCAGTTTCATATGCCCATTCCATTTTGGTCTAGGTAGGTGTCGTCCTGTATTTAGTATCGACTTGCACTTTAGGCGTACTAAATCTGACTATGAAACTGGCCCATAGTTTTTTAAATTTTCACTGCGTCTTACCACTCGTCTGAGCTATCTGCATATTCACATTAATGGGGTGGGGATGAGGCAGGTAGAATTGTAAAGGAAATGTGCCCTATTTGCGTGGTGGGTGAGATGTAAACCAATTAGGGGGAGGGTGACTCAATACACCCCACCTCTTCACTGGCAAACCAGACTAAATTAGCCGGTCGCTTGGTTATTCCGCCCACTAATGCATGTTAAGTTGTAGTCCATTAAAAAAAAAGTTAAGACTTAATTTAAGTTGTCAGATGTTTCTTGTCAAACTGTCTATTTCAACATGCACTTTGGAATGCAGGGCTGTCATGGCAGGAACCAAATTGATTTTTTTTTTATTTAGCACCGCGTCTTACTACCTGTTCGGTTTATACGCTTAAGTACTAATTACACTAATGGATTAGGAATTGGGAAGGTTGAATGTAGATGAAGTGAACCCGCACTTGCGTGGAGGGAGAGTGGAAAACCATTTAGGAAAAACCACCCCCAGTTCACCCGACCTAGATTCGAACCTCGATCTTCCCGTCCTCGGCAGTCTAGCTCAACACGAAACTAGTGCGTTAGCTAACTACGTCACCGAGGCGGGTAAATTGACTTATTACCTTAGGAATATTTGAAATAGTAATATTTTTATTTATTTATTTATTTAGCACTGCGTATTACTAACCGTTCGGATTATACGCTTAGGTACTAATTGCACTAAGGGGTTATAAATTGAGAAGGTTGAATTTAAAGGACTTGAACCCCCATTTGCGTGGAGGGAGTGTGGAAAACTATTTAGGAAAAACCACCCCAGTTCACCCGACCGATATTCGAGCCTCAATCTCCCCATCTTCAGCAGTCTAGTTCAATACGAAACTAGTGCGTTAGCTAACTACGCCACCGAGGCGGGTAACTAGTAATATCACTACGCTTCGTTAGGTAGGACGCTATCTGTTGCCCTAGTGGTAAATTACGTCGGTGACAGAGAGGTCGGGGTAGGGGGTAAGAGTTGAAAACGTTTCAGTAAATTCTCAATCGTGAAATTTTCTTGTAAAAATGTCAGATCATTGAATACCGGAAGAAGGTTCTGTATAAAGGCTTTGATGATAATTTTAAAGTAATTAACATATCCTGTATATATTAGACCTAACGTTTGTGGCACATTCAACCACCAAGCGCTAATACGATATGTGAGTGTGAGGAGAGAGCTGAAATCGCTGTTATTGCTGTGTTGTAATTAATTTGATAATGTTTCTGGTGTTAAAGTCCTCGGGAGAAATAAAACTTTGTATATCCTGAATGCACTAAATCAATTTAAATAGTTGGAAAAAGTTTCCGGAAAAAATTAGAGGAAACTTTTCTATCTCATATCTTTAAGTTCGAACCCGACTGTTTCTACTGAGATGGCTGTTTCCTAAGTGTTGACCACTAGACCAGGAGGCACCGCTGTTACTCATTTCCGATCTGTTTATATGAGGGGACCCGCCTCGGTGGCGTAGTTGGCTAACGCGTCAGTCGTGTTGAGCCAGACCACCGAGGACGGGGAGATCGAGGTTCGAATCTCGGTCGGGTGAACTGGGGGCGGTTTTTCCTAAATGGTTTTCCACTCTCCCGCCACGCAAATGCGGGTTCACTTCCTCTAAATTCAACCTTCCCAATTCCTAATCCACTAGTGTAATTAGTACTTAAGCGTATAACCCGAACGGGTAGTAAGACGTGGTGCTAAAAATATATATATTATATATATATATTATATATATATATATATATTATATATTATTATATATATATATATATATATATATATATATGAGGGGAAGAAACTTTCAGGGCTCAAGAGTTGAAGATAAATTTTAAGACTTTACTTCAAACGCAGCTCACATAACATCTTTAATTCCCCTTCTAAATAAAATATGTTATTTTTAGTTCGAATTTATTTGGAAATGATTGTAACATCAACAGTTAAAATTGCTTTTGATTGCTTGAAAAAAAAAACTGCTAACTTTTTCATTGTTCCTGGTATCGGATTCTCTACGAACATTTCGACACGTGAATCGATTCATTGGTGCACAATCAAATTAATTGCCAACTGAACCGTAGCTCCCATTGATAAACTTTTATAGTTCATGTGCATTTGTCAAATAAAAATAAAATAAAAACACATAATTTAAGAATAATGAGTACTACTATCAAGTCGTTTTGATTGCTTCTAAATGTTAATGGTTTAAAACCGTAAATCGAATCCCAAAGCTCTTGTTTCTGATTTTGATTACGGTCCCAGAGAAAAGGTCAAGCAATAATAGGAATGAGGGCGACTCGAATTAAAACCTGGCCGTAAAAACCGCTGTAATTAAATTTTTTTTAATCCTCCGCCGGCCAATGAGAGGCTGTCTCGTCACACGGCCCCGTTGTACTGTGGGTAGAGGCCTTTGCTGTTTAATTGCCTGTAACGAGAATTTGAGCCACTATAATTTGCCTTATCGCGTTCCGCATGTGTCGTATAGGTTGGCGAGTGTGTGTGTGTGTGTGTGTGTGTTAAGCTATTGTTTAGTGCAAAAGTTCTTCAGTAGATGCGCGCGTGGCACTACCGATGCTTCTCCTTTGCGCAAAATAGGTAATTTGGGTACCACATCGCCACCTAAAGAGAGGCACTATTGTGTCACGCCGCTGCTCAGGAAGATGGGAAGAACTTTCGACTGTGGAGCTGACAGGGTAACTAGTTATAACCATTTTAAACATTCATTATTTGGGCAAGGGAATGGGAGGGGGTCTCTTTTCCATGCCCGGGTGTCTGAAACTCATAAAACGATATTTTTATCTCGGGCTAAGCCTGATGAGCACACGGACTTGAGGTTTTAGTGTTTCCTTTGGTCCGCCAGTGATTGTTAGGTCAAGGTTTAAATCCCGAATGGGTTTTCCGTGGGTGATTTTTTCCCCCTCACCATATCTTTCCCGTGTAAATGCGGGTACACTTTTTTAAACTACCTCCCTTATCCAAACCACATTTATGTAAAATTGCTGATGACACGGGGGGAAAAAATCATCCGCATTGAAGTTAAAAAAAATCCTTTTGAAAGATTCTAAGCCAGCCTCCGATGGGGACGTGATGCCATTGTTAACGCTTACTGCATTGCGCATGCGTCATTCCAGCAGCCTCAATGCGGTCCGACTCGACTCGATAAATCTGCCCTTCCTTCCCCTCTGCCTCCGACCGACCTAGAGAATATGAATGGACAGAACACCCTAGAGGAAAATGTACGTCCAGTCGAGATTTAATAGGCAAAAGGAGGGGGTGATCACGTCTTTGGCACACTCGGTAACGCGTCTTCCTACTGAGAAAGGGGTCCCCGAGTTAAAATCCCCAAAGTATTAATCATTGGTGAATTTGAGGAACTATATGTTGTCTCTTTTCGTCCGTTTGTAAGTCGTGTCCTACCATCTTTACACGCAAATGCGCAGTACACTTGCTCTGAATTCTACCTTCTTCCTTAGTGTAAATATGTGGCTATCTTGGACGTGTGATACTGATAAGATGTCGCATATAGGACGGAGGAAAGGGGGGGTCAAGCAGTGGGAGTCTTGGCCGGTGATTCAGGTGACGGCGGGCCAGTTTCATAGTCGGCCTTGGTACGCTTCAGGTGCAGCGCTATTCTAAACACAGGACGTCACCTAACTATACCAGAATGGAATGGGCCACTTTTATATAAGAAACTCAGATATCCCATTTTCCACGTTTTATAAAGTGACTCTAATACAGGTCTTTAGTTCTCCTTAGCCCCGTCTCTGTGGTGTATTAGTTTTTAGGGTGTGGTCCCACGTTCGATTTTCGACTTGACCAAATAAATGTATATTGTGGCTTTGGTGATGTATCCTTCTCTTTAACATGGATGAATTAACAACCTGGTAGACTGAGTGTTGTGTTGCTGGTTTTTTTTCTAGAACTATGCCAGAATGCGCCTAGTATAATTTGGTTCGGAAAGTGCAGATTAAATACTCGTTTGCATTAAACAAGATGGCGTAATGTTACTAAACGTTACTCTAGGAATTATGCAGCGATGCCTTCCGCTTGTGTAATACTGACATTATTTAAATAGGGGAACCTACAAGTCTCTAGAAGTTATATAATTACACCATTGATACATGCTTACCCAATGGAGCCTATGTCCATGAATAAACAGGTTTATTTTATAAACCCATGATAAGAAAATTGCTTTCCCTCGCTAAATATGATTTAAAAAGGTGTTGAACGCTTGTTCTATCGTTATAAGAGTGTTACAGAAGCTGGCCAACGCTTGTACTCCTTTGTTACTAAGGCACTTTTTTTTTTTTAGAATTTCAAAATTAGAAAAATTTCCAAGTGGTAAAGGAAAGTATAAGGGCAATGGTAAATGTTGAAAACGGAGAGGGGGGCAGGAGGCTCCCAGGAAAATTTTAAAATTTGGGGCGATAATCAACCTAGCTTTCAGGCAACTGTACTTTTAAATTTATTTGTTGATCCTGGATTTTTAAAGCTACAAGGCTTTTTCAGTGCATAAGGAAATAACTTGAATTATTATTTATTTCTGTTTTTATTTAAATTTGTAGCTATATCGCTCATATCCTGTATGTTTAGATTAAAAAAATATAACTGACTTTATTACAGCGGTTTCCAACATTTTATAGTTTATGACCACAGCTTTTCTATGTGCCGCCATCGCAACCCTTTGATAACTTAAAAGTGTTCAAATCCTAGTTTTCAAGTGTTTGTATCACTGTGTCTTACTACCAGCCCGGCATTTCTATATTTAACTACACCAGTGGGCTAGGTGAAATTTAGAGGAAATGTAGACTTATTTGCTTGGATAGATACTAGGATAAACTACCCCTGGCCAGAATTAAAATCCTTACTTCACCTTCACCAACAAACCAAACCAAAATAGCGTGATATTAAACCCGCATGTCCACTAATGCTTGTTTTAATTATTATAAATTGCTTATAATAGTGATTATATGTGACTAATATGTAGTAAAAGAGCATCAACAAGCCCGAGGCTGGGAGATAATTTTATATTACTGTAGCAGCATTACAAGGCTGCCACAGTAAACAAGTCAGCAAGAAGTTATCAGGATGGAATAGCCAAAAGGAACCTAAGCAGTAACTTGGTAGTTTTTAGCACTTAAACAACTTACATTATTTTTAGAATTTCGCATCTTCCTATAATCATTAAAATCCTTGAAAAAGTAAATATAGAGCTAAAACCCCACCCAAAACACGCTATGACCCCCAGGTTGGAAAACGCTGCCTTATTATTGCACACTTGGAAGCAATATTTAATTAAGCTTCCTGATATGTAGAACTCACTCGTCACTTTATCAAAAACTTAGCATTTGGGCCAGGTTTGTTTAAAACATCTTCAGTTGTAAAATAAAGCAATAAAAAAATTGAATTTATAGATATTTCTACAATATTTTGATACCTGTCTACCAATGTCCTGATTCATAACCTCATGGAAGTAGTCCTAAAATGTTAATACTGGTACGTGAATAAACTATTAAAAACATATTGTAATTTAGCTCGTGAGAGTGAAGGGGATTCCCCTTATTTTATGAAATAACTAATGACAAATTCGATATCAGCACTCTAAACTACATGGTTATACGAAATTTCACGCAAATCGAACACAAAATAACGAATTTAAAAATGTACCCCGAATTTGAAAATGTTAAAGGATGAATAAAGAAACTTATATTTTGTTTAATGTAGTCGACTTAATCAAATGAAAAATTATAAGAGTTGTAACAATGTAACATAGCCCTAAGTTACTCCTCTTCCTTCATAGTTGCTTTGAGCCTATTTAAATTGCTTTCATGAAATATAATAAATAATGAAATAAGATACATCAGCTCAATTCAAACTAGTATGGATACTTGCTAGAAAAATTAGTGTATTTTTCAGAAGTCAAACACTAACACTAACCTCAATGTCCTCATTTCGTCATTCAGAGCTTCCAATAAGAAAACAATAAAATGTTGCCTAGCATTCACTGCATTTAGACCTTCAAAATTTAATAAAGCCCTAATTAAGGTTTTACATGTACAACATATGACAGTTTGAGTCATAAAACTGCGACAGTCTAGCAGCCACGAAAGTCACAACTAAAAACACTAAACAATAAACAAAACATTGGCTGACAATGCTGCCACTTCAAGCATTGCTGGATGAGTGAAATTTTTCTACTGGGCAGCTCATGTTCCCTTAAGGTTGGGTGCTAGTGAGCGCGAATTTAGTGCGCTAATTTTACAGTTTTTATAGCATAAACATGTTTTGAACAAAATAAATCAAATTTTTCTTCTATAGAAACATAGAGTTTAGCTTTCTGCACGTGCTAATATCAACAGTTTTTGAATATCTGTCATGAGCATGGTGGCATTTGGTGACAAACTTTTTAAATTAAGAAAAAAAGTTGTCATTAAATTCCAGGACACATCTGACAGATATTCAAGGACTGTTTAGATTAGCATGTGCAGAAAACTAAACTCTATGTTTCTATAGAAGAAATATTTGATTTATTTTGGCCAAAAATGTTTATGCTGTAAAAACTTCAAAAATACTTCCCTAAACTCACGCTCACTGGCACCCCATCTTAAGCCTAGTACGCAGTAGGAAACATTTCCCAAGAAACATTGTTTGCCAACATGTTGCCCATGTTTTAGAAACAGTTGGGCAACATTTTTCCTAGTTGCCTTTGTGTTTCCCAGTGGGGAAAACATGTTTCCCGTGATCCATTTCAAATGGGTTATTCAATAATGTTGGCCACATTTCTTACAACAAGCAACATGGGCTAGTAAGTGAGATCGCTGATCTATATCTTGTGTCTCTTTTCATTATCCTGGGACCAACCATTTGTAAAATAACTTCAAAATCTGTAGGAGACATGCGAGTGAAGTTCCTAAAACCACTGCCGTCTTCGAACTTCAGTTTTGTTGGAAGCTTATTTGCATAGTACGAACCATTTTGAAGCATTTCACAGACCCAGCATCTAAAGTCTGTTCACCGTAAGAATTGTTTTCTGAAAGGCCTTTTTCCCTACCTGAACTCTAGTAGAATATTGGTAGGAAAAAAGACCTTTCAGAGAGTAATTCCTACCGTGAATGGAGTTTACTCCTGTTTTCTTCTTTTCTGTCGTCTTGAACAGCTCATAACTACGTACAAAGCACAAACCATAGCAGCAGCATCCTCAACAGACATCTTTCACTCAACTGAACTTTGTACGGGAAACAAACGTTTCATCATTGTAGTCTGGACGCGAAACAACGTTTCTATAATGTTTGCCAACAATTTGTTTCCCATGTTGGCCAACAGCTGGAAAACGGTTGGGGAACACTTGGGCAACGGTTTGCCAACACTGTTTCCAAGTGCGTACTAAGCTTACGATTCGTTTTCATACCGCATTCGGCATACTCTCTCTGCCTACTTACGACACTACTAAACTTCTTGATTAACTAAGATTTCTACAATCTACCACAGAAGGAATCTTCATTGAATATATGATGATTTTAGAAGTTGGGATAATTTGTAGAGTAGGGATCAACATTTGGGAAATTTTTAATTTGTCTGTACAAGTTTACGGTTAAGGACTTTCATAATATAAAGTAGGCCTAATAGAGTACAGAATAAGCCTCAGAATTCCCAACTCCAGATCTCAAATCTCACAAAATTCCCAACTTTCAAGCTTTTAATCAACATTGGGGGGGGGGGGGGGAGACACCCCCAACCCTAACCCCTCCCCCGGCGTGACGCCCCTGTATATAAGTCTATCAATGCTTGTACTCCCAGAGGTCTGTCAACACTTGTAGCTCCTTGCAAGTGAGGTATATAATCTTCTCAACGCTTGTACCCCCTTGTGAGTGAAGTTTAGAGTTCTGTCAACGCTTGTACTCCCTTGCAAGTGAGGTATATAATCCTGTCAACACTTGTGCTCACTTGCAAGTGAGGTATATAACCTGTCAACGCTTGTCCTTGAAGTGAGGTATATAATCTCTCAACGCTTGTACCCTGTGAGAAGTTGAGTGTACTTATAACCCTCTGTCAACCTTGTGCTCACTTGAAGTGAGGTATATAATCTTCTCAACGCTTGTACCCCCTTGTGAGTGAAGTTTAGAGTTCTGTCAACGCTTGTACTCACTTGAAGTGAGGTATATAACCTGTCAACGCTTTGCTTCCTTGCAAGTGAGGTATATAATCTTCTCAACGCTTGTACCCCTTGTGAGTGATGTTTAGAGTTCTGTCAACGCTTGTACTCCCTTGCAAGTGAGGTATATAATCCTGTCAACCTTGTACTCACTTGCAAGTGAGGTATATAATCCTGTCCAACGCTTGTACTCCTTGCAAGTGAGGTATATAACCCTGTCAACGCTTGTACTCCCTTGCAAGTGAGGTATATAATCTGTCAACGCTTGTACCCCCTGTGAGTGAGGTATTTAATTCTGTCAACGCTTGTACTCACTTGCAAGTGAGGTATATAATCCTGTCAACACTTGTACTCACTTGCAAGTGAGGTATATAATCCTGCCAACGCTTTATCTCCTTGCAAGTGAGGTATATAATCCTGTCAACGCTTGTACTCACTTGCAAGTGAGGTATATAATCCCGCCAACACTTGTACTCCCTTGCAAGTGAGGTATATAATCCTGTCAACGCTTGTACTCCCTTGCAAGTGAGGTATATAATCCTGCAACCTTGTACTCACTTGCAAGTGAGGTATATAATCCTGCCCAACGCTTGTTACTCCTTGCAAGTGAGGTATATAATCCTGTCAACACTTGTACTCACTTGCAAGTGAGGTATATAATCCTGTCAACGACTTGTACTCACTTGCAAGTGAGGTATATAATCCTGTCCAACGCTGTACTCCCTTGCAAGTGAGGTATATAATCCTGCCAACACTTGTACTCACTTGTAAGTGAGTATATAATCCTGTCCAACGCTTATGCTCCTTGCAAGTGAGGTATATAACCCTGTCAACGCTTGTACTCACTTGTAAGTGAGGTATATAATTCTGTCCAACACTTGTACTCCCTTGCAAGTGAGGTATATAATCCTGCCAACGCTTGTACTCACTTGCAAGTGAGGTATATAACCCTGCCAACGCTTGTACTCACTTGCAAGTGAGGTATATAATCCTGTCAACACTTGTACTCACTTGCAAGTGAGGTATATAATCCTGTCAACCTTGTACTCCCTTGCAAGTGAGGTATATAATCCTGCCAACGCTTCTACTCCCTTGAAGTGAGGTATATAATCCTGCAACACTTGTACTCCCTTGCAAGTGAGGTATATAATCCTGCCAACGCTTGTACTCCCTTGCAAGTGAGGTATATAATCCTGCCAACACTTGTACTCACTTGCAAGTGAGGTATATAATCCTGCCAACGCTTGTACTCCTTGAAGTGAGGTATATAATCCTGTCAACACTTGTACTCACTTGCAAGTGAGGTATATAATCCTGCCAACGACTTGTACTCCCTTGCAAGTGAGGTATATAATCCTGCCAACGCTTGTACTCCCTTGCAAGTGAGGTATATAATCCTGCCAACCTTGTACTCACTTGCAAGTGAGGTATATAATCCTGCCAACGCTTGTACTCACTTGCAAGTGAGGTATATAATCCTGTCAACACTTGTACTCACTTGCAAGTGAGGTATATAATCCTGTCAACCTTGTACTCCCTTGCAAGTGAGGTATATAATCCTGCAACGCTTGTACTCCTTGCAAGTGAGGTATATAATCCTGCCAACACTTGTACTCACTTGCAAGTGAGGTATATAATCCTGCCAACGCTTATGCTCCTTGTAAGTGAGGTATATAACCCTGTCAACGCTTGTACTCACTTGTAAGTGAGGTATATAATCCTGCAACACTTGTACTCCCTTGCAAGTGAGGTATATAATCCTGCCAACGCTTGTACTCACTTGCAAGTGAGGTATATAACCCTGTCCAACGCTTGTACTCCCTTGCAAGTGAGGTATATAATCCTGTCAACAGCTTGTACTCACTTGCAAGTGAGGTATATAATCCTGTCAACGACTTGTACTCCCTTGCAAGTGAGGTATATAATCCTGCAACGCTTGTACTCCCTTGCAAGTGAGGTATATAATCCTGTCAACGCTTGTACTCACTTGTAAGTGAGGTATATAATCCTGCAACGCTTGTACTCCCTTGCAAGTGAGGTATATAATCCTGTCAACGACTTGTACTCACTTGCAAGTGAGGTATATAATCCTGTCAACGCTTATGCTTCCTTGCAAGTGAGGTATATAATCCTGTCCAACGCTTGTACTCCCTTGCAAGTGAGGTATATAATCCTGTCAACCTTGTACTCACTTGCAAGTGAGGTATATAATCCTGTCAACACTTGTACTCACTTGCAAGTGAGGTATATAATCCTGCCAACGCTTGTAGCTCCCTTGCAAGTGAGGTATATAATCCTGTCAACGCTTGTACTCCCTTGTAAGTGAGGTATATAATCCTGCAACGCTTGTACTCACTTGCAAGTGAGGTATATAATCCTGTCCAACGCTTGTACTCCTTGCAAGTGAGGTATATAATCCTGTCAACGCTTGTACTCACTTGCAAGTGAGGTATATAATCCTGTCAACGCTTGTACTCCCTTGCAAGTGAGGTATATAATCCTGTCAACGCTTGTACTCACTTGCAAGTGAGGTATATAATCCTGTCAACGCTTATGCTCCTTGCAAGTGAGGTATATAATCCTGTCAACGCTTGTACTCCTTGCAAGTGAGGTATATAATCCTGTCAACGCTTGTACTCACTTGTAAGTGAGGTATATAATCCTGTCAACGCTTGTACTCCCTTGCAAGTGAGGTATATAACCCTGTCAACGCTTGTGCTCCCTTGCGAGGAGGAATATAATCCTGTCAACGTTTGTACCCCTTGTGAGTGAGGTATATAATCCTGTCAACGCTTGTACTCCCTTGCAAGTGAGGTATATAATCCTGTCAACGCTTGTACTCCCTTGCAAGTGAGGTATATAACCCTGTCAACGCTTGTACTCCCTTGCAAGTGAGGTATATAACCCTGTCAACGCTTGTGCTCCCTTGCGAGGGAGGAATATAATCCTGTCAACGTTTGTACCCCTTGTGAGTGGGCTATAAAGTCCTTTCAATGCTAGTATTTGAGAGAATTCTCGTAAAGAATCACTGTTTGAAAATAATGCTTAGTCTAGAAATACATTACAATAATTTTTTTTACTAATTGCATGAAAATGAGAAACACAATAACTTCGTAACACACTGGTTCCTATTATTCTTTTTTCTTCATGACGAACAATACATAGTAAATAAGTGGAAGGCTTTATTTAATATCGATTGGTTTAACCAGTAACCTTTATTTCCTGATTACTTAAAAGATACCGCCCACCAGGTCCGTGTTCTTTATCTATGTGAGGGGTGAGGGGAGGGGGACCGACAAAAACTAAATGGTACGGAACTCCGCACAGACTTCCTCGCTCCATTGTTTAAAAATGGAGATATTTACTAAAAACTCGTAAAATACGTGAAACGAACTAATATACACTAGCAAGCCAGAGCACAAATTGCGCTATACTTACGTAAAACATTTTTTTTTACTCCCGGTTTTAAATTTTATAATTTTATTTTTAAAGAATTAGTCTTCATTAGTATATTTGGACCAATGGAAAAAATTGATATTGGGTCCACAAGGGTTAACACTTAGTATTAAAATCTCATCTTCCAGTTAAAATTTTCGAAATTTTATTAAAAGTTGCACATCTTCAGGTCATCCATCGCATTACTATTATATTCCTCATTTATAAATTTTGACCAATAAAATAGGTAAATATTGACTATTGAGTCTAAACTGATAGATCATTGCTGTACAAACATTTCTCTTAAGAGGTCAAAGAAAAAAAAAAAGAACATCAACTTTGTGAGAGATTTACTTACTTACTCTATGGCAGTAGATAATTATTGCATTAAAACTTAAGTAGTATCTCTGTACAACTAGAACTCACAACATTTTATTAATATATTTGCCAATATCTCAGAAACTATTGGTTTTATAAAAATATATTTCAGATACAAGTTTATTTTTATTTTAATAGTACTACAATTTTGCAATGATAAGTTATTTTGTATCTCAAATAGTTGCAGAGATACGCTTCTGTAAAGTACCCTAAAAGTAATTTTCACGGAAAAATTAAAATAGCCATTCTATTTATAATCTTAATCAACGTCTAGATACGAACTTTAATCAAAATCGTCTGAGCCGATTTTGAGAAAATATTTTTCTCTTTTCGCCCTTAGGTAAATTACTCTTAATTTTAGGGTTAGACAGACACACAGACAGATGGTATTGTAAAAACCACTTTTTAGGGTTCGGGGGAGTCATGAAAAGTCGACATTCATCAATATTTTGGGTTAGATTTTTTTTTTTTTTACGGTTGCAATACTATACTTTTAGTGTTTGAAAAGTTAATATATATACATATTTGCGCCTAGCGTGAAAATGATTGGATTTATAAAAATATGTTTCAAATAAAAGATTTTTTACTATAAATAGACTTACATTTGCAATGATAAGTAATTCCATATCTCAAAGAATTACGAAGCTATGATAAAAAAAATTTAAGCATGTGTACGGAACCCTTAAAGTCATTTTGACGGAAAATTGAGAGTAGCCATTTTGTTTGTAGTTTTGATCAATACTTTAAAATGAAATTTAAGTTATCTACCGCACGCATAAGTCTAACATTTAAACATTATTAGCGGCTCTACAGAAAAATGTGCACCTCGAAGCCGAAATTTTAAAATTTGGATTTAGTTTCTTAAATTAATTAAAAACTGGGCCGGAAGAAATAAATTAAAGCTTTTTTTCTGTCTCTTGGAAGCAAAGAAAAATGTTGCCTGGGCCTACTTTTGCTAGTTAGTAAATAAATGTAAGAGTTTTTTTTTTTTTGAAACAATGGAACACAATGTGTTGTAGCCTATGTGTGTTAGTTTATGTATGCATGTAGCTATGTAATGTATTGTATGTATGTTGTTATGTATGTTATGTATGTATGTATGTATGTATGTATGTATGTAATGTATGTATGTATGTATGTATGTAATGTGTGTATGTATATATGTGTGTATGTATATGTGTGTATGTATATATGTGTGTATGTATATATGTGTGTATGCATGTATGTACATATGTACGTGTATATATGTATGCACATGTATATATGTATGTATGTAAATGTATTTATGTATGAAATGAATGTAAATATGTATGTATGTTTGTTTCTATGTATGTATATTCTTTATATATGTATGTATGTATATTATATGTATTGGTATGTATTTTTGTACTACATACAGGAGCACCATAATTTCGATATTCACCATTGAAATTATCTTTTTATATTTTTGTCAAACCTTCCACGGGTTAGACAAACCCACTCCGTGGGCTGTGGTTTGAGGACCTTTGATCTAAGGCGTCACACTTGTGTTAGAATGACTTCCATATGATGGAAAGATCCGAGGTTCGAATCGCTGTCGGGGTCCGCTGTGGGTGGTGTTTCTTAAATTGTTTCCCACTCTCCTGCCACGCAAATGCGGGTAGATTACCTCAGAAATGCTTTCTTAATCATCCCTACCCCAATCGAACAATCATAATTTATGTGTATAGCCCGAAGAGATAGTAAGACGCGGTGATAAAAAAAGTATAGAAACTTATATTTAAGTAGGCCTAATGATGGCAGCTATTAGGAAATATCCAGCGAAGTAGCTATTTATAGAAATACGAGACGCGGTCATTGTGTTAATCCTTGTTTCGACATAAGTATAAATTAATAATAGATAAGACTTGGCTATAGTAATTGTTAGATTTAATGGATATATCAGATCAAAATAAATAATTAAAACCTTGAAATAATATAGGATAGATTAGATATTAACAGAACATGCATGGCAACGTACACAATAAATAACATGAACTAATTACAATGGATACAGTATAAACGTGACTGGTATAAGCTTATTATATGTTTATACAATATTAAACAAAGTAAAGAGCGTTAAATAGTTTTTTCTAAAATTTTATAAGTATAATTATTTTTAGAAAGTTGTTTGTGTATGTATAAATTAAATGTTTAATGTAGGCTGTATTTTGTAACAAACCGGTATAACTTATTATTTAAATTATAGATATATCTTTAAGTTACACTTAATTAAAATTATTTCCATCAAACTTAATTCAATATCAAATTATAACGTCACCTGTAACTCAAAGATTCCCGGTGTATTGTTCATCACCCGCTTCCGTCAGCGAACGGCCTGCTGATGACGGGGAGCGAATCCCGGTAGGGTCTACCGAGGTATTTTTTCCTAAATTATTTCCCACTTTTCTTCCACGCAAATACGGGTAGACTAGCTCTAAACTGCTTCCTTCCTCATTAGAGGAATTATCATAAAATTTGTGGATAAGCTGAACAGGTATTAAAACGCGGTGACATTGTATCTCCAAAATCACTATCAAACGACCCCTTAGCTCTGAACTTCACTACCCGGAACACTACCTGGAACACTACCTTCTGAGTCTTAACTGACACCACAATATTGCACCCAATGTGTTAAACAGAAGAAATATTAAAACTCTCGAAATCGGAACATTTCCATATGTTATGCATTTTTTATAAGATTCTAATAAGCTACTAGCTTAGGCATTGAGAGGGATTACCAAAATAAATTATAATATGTCTTAGGGGGAATATGTATGCTGAGGGGCGTAGGGTGCACCCCCAAAACACCTACCTCGTACAAACCTTGTTTTTTTTTGTATGTAGAAATCAACCTAAACTGCATTAACGGTAGGAATTACTCTCTGAAAGGTCTTTTTTCCTACCATAATCCTACTATATAATAGCTTTCAGATAGGGAAAAAGGCCTTTCAGAAAACAATTCCTACGCTGAACAGACTTTAGGTGGGATGGAAATGGATATATATATATATATATATATATAGGAAGGTGTAGTAAATTCAGAAAAATTCCAATTTTTGTTGTAGTTGTTGAACATGCTAAAGCAATGGTTTTGGGCACTGCTCATTAATCTTTCACCCCGGTGAGGCTCACTAAAATGACATAAACACATTCCTACAGAAGGCCGCGACCATAACGTCAAGCCTGGTTACGTATAGGCTGACCCAAAGTCGCTCTCGCCGGGCAGTGGCTCACATACTGTGCAATTATCATAGGAAGAACCTTATCTCACGGCTAGATATACTTTCACCTAGTATTCATAAGTCAATTCAAGTGATCTGCAGCTTTAATTTTTTATAGATAATATCAAAATATATATATAAAATATCAGTATAATTTACATACATTTTTATACATTTTGGTCGCAAAAAATATGTTTGTATTTTTTTAAAGGCCTTTCCTGTTAAATTTGGACTGTAGTGAATACGACTGCGCGTGTCGGCGTTCTGATCACGACGTTTTAGTCGTGGTGACCAGGTCGCAAGTATGGAAGTAGTTGGAGCAGTTGTGTTTTTTTGTTGAAGAGCTTTTAGTTAGTCAATTTCGGCCTAATTTATTTTCATTTGACCTTTAAAACTTTTTTTTTTCCAAAATATGTTGAGATACTCTTGATGAAAAATTAACTGAAAATCTTAATAATTGTCACAGTACCTACATCAGTATCCTTTACCAATTACCAGCGCCGGTGAACACAAAGTTTAAAGGCGTCGGGCTCACGATTGACTTGATTGCCTTTGACGGGGAGAAAGTTAAGGTTTGAATCTCAGCCTCATGTTTAGAAGGGAGGTGGGGAGCTGTCCCACATGTGATTTATCACTGCTCTTTTCGCTTATCCTGTCCACTGTTAAAAACCTTTTATCTTCCATGGCCCTTAATAATATTATTGTATTGAACATAACGCTTAGAAAATAAATATAAAAACAGAATGCCAGTATACCTTAAAACTCAGTTGGTAGCGTCTGCTTATTGAGGGGTCCAGGGCTCGATTCCCAGTGAGCCTGAAAAATTTATCATCGATAAATTTGAGGTTTCCCCTTCTCCCAGTGATGAATTAATTGCTGGGAGACTTGGTGTTGTATATCTTCTAATATTAAGTTAGTTTTTTAAGTTTTGTGATGATATAAGTATTTTTCAAGCACAATAAAAAAAATTCACGATAAATAACCCAATTTACAATATCTATGCCTCGGCGCATCGTTTTGTTAAAAACACTGCTTTATAGAACTTGTTGCTAAGGTAGCAGTATTTTGGAGTGTTTGTGCCTGCACAGAGAGGAGAGATGCACCGGTGGCCTTGAAATCCGCCAATTGCACTGGTCATGCACCCTAAAACTCCCCTCCCCTTCTCTCTCCCACTCTATGTTCTTTTTTCTTTAATCCTTTCATACCCCTCTTCTACTTGCTACTACCGAACTTGCAAGAACTAAGCTCGGATCACAATCTAAACTTTAAGACTTACTTAGAGCTAAGGTAAATTCGCTTTTGTGAAAAACTCGAAAAGGAAAAAAAGGGTCGAAAATAGGGTATTTATAAGTTTTCTTTGTGTTTCATGGCATTTGAAAGTGTTTAAAGCGATTTTTATTTCGCGAATTAACGCGAAAAACGTGATTTTGAGAGTATTTTAGCTAAATTATTTTATTTAGCTAAATAGACGCGAATTCCCTGAAAATGCTGTGCATTTAAATAAAATGCTGAGAATTTCTATAAAACGATGTTTTTCAGCGGAAATAAGTGATTAAAAAATCATTGAGTTTCACTCGTCTGTGTGCTTCAGCTCGGGTTTTACTTGCATCCTGTGCCTTCCACAGCCCATCCGGCTAATCGCCACATTCCGTTAGTCGTTGCTTTTATCATAAATCCTTTGTATAGGCCCTAAAAACATTGACGAAATACATTTTTACCTATTTTGCTACAAATGCTAAATTATGCCACAAAACGCTAAATTTCCAATAATTAATGCTAAAAAAACTGAAAATTAATGCTATTTTACCCTATCTCTAATTATACTCCATTCACGGTAGGAATTACTCTCTGAAAGGTCTTTTTTCCTACCAATATCCTACTATATAATAGCTTTCTGGTAGGAAAAAAGGCCTTTTAGAAAACAATTCCTATGCTGAACAGACTTTATAACGCTCACACGTAACGAATTCTTCAAATTGAAACTAAACACGATAAATAGGCTACAGGTAATCAGAAATTACGTACGGCAGCAAGGGTCTTTATCGGGTAGTAGTTGAACTATTAAATTAAAGGAGCGCCGTGTTGCCAATTTAAAGGGGGAAATATTCACATTACTGTATTTATTATGCTTAAGCTGCAAAACCACTAAAAGTATACTTTTGTAGACGGCCCTGCTAATTAATATTAAAACATTATAAATACAAACTATTCTTTTTAATACATATCTTCTATTGACGTTATTAAAATAAATAGACAATATTAGAGATTAGCTAGATCAAACCAAATTCTTGCTAAGATAAACAACCTTCTGATTGTTTGAAATGATTTGTGGACCATTTCACCGCCAGCGGAATATTTTCACTATTAATTGAAACAGTTTGTTAGTTAAAAGAAAATCAGAAAAATTGACTTTTCACAAGCATATTAGGATTCTGGTATGAAGAATTGTTAGAAAATACAAACCGATATTTTGCTCTCTATGTTGATACTTTATTCTATCAATAGGGACATCTGCAGATAATATGATTTGACGTAAAAAACATTTGAAAATTGATTCGGTAACTGTTGGGACTTCTTGATCGAATCGTGAACCTTTAGATCAGTGGGCAAACGTTCGAATTACTTAGCTCCTGTTAAACGTTGAGCTTAAGCACGCACTTCATCAGATAATATACTCTTCCCCCCCACCCCACCCCCCGGCTCTTACTTCCGATCCAGTCATATTGAATTACAACAATGGGGTAAGAAGGAATGAGGACGGTAGAATTTAAGAGAAAATGTACCCGAATTTTCGTGGATAGAAAGTGGAAAACCTAATCTCAAAAACATCCTTTTGAAATTTGAATCCCGGCCTTACCGTTTCCAGCAAATCGGATAAAATGAGCTTGACCCTTAGACCCTATGGACACCGGCTTTTTTTTTTCTGATTCTTCCTGCTAGTTTTTATATTTATTTTTTGCGCCGCGTCTTATTACCAACCCGCCTCGGTGGAGTATCTAGCTAACGCGCTAGTCGTGTTGAGCTCGTCTGCCGAAGATGGGGAGATCGAGGTTCGAATCTCGGTCGGGTGAACGGGGGGGGGGGGGTTTCCTAAATGGTTTTCCACTCTCCCTCCACGCAAATGCGGGTTCACTTCCTCTATATTCAACCTTCCCAATTCCTAACCCATTAGCGTAAATAGTACTTAAGCGCATAACCCGAACGGGTAGTAAGACGCGGTGCTAAAATTTAAAATTTTCTTATTACCAGTCCAGGCTTTCAAAATATTTACACTATTGAACTAGGGATGTAAAGGTAGAATTTAGAGGAAATGTAACCTCATTTGCTTAGAGGAAGAGTTAGAAAGTTATTTAGTAAAATACACACTCAAGATACTCGTTTCGATATTTGAAACGCGATATTCCCATCGTCAGCAAACCTTACCAAATTAGGTTTACGCCTTAACCCGTATACCTGCCTATGCGGGCGGTTGTTTTGTTAATCAATCAGTAAATAAATAAAACTGTGTGCTGGTTTTATTGGGCGTCTTGTCTCGGTTTGGATAGTTTGTAAATCGTGTGCTGATATGATCTGCGTGTTTGGAAAGGTACCCCACATGCACATCCGTTCCGTCCAGTTGACGAAAAACTGAACACGAAAAGCAAGCAGTATAACATTGAAGCTATGAGGTTTTGTGTTTAATCTCTATCTTTCTTTATCTCTTTTTATTTATTCGTGTTCTAAGAAACTGGTTTCAAAGGAGGACTACACAAAAGAATTGCCACATCTTTCGCCCGGAGTTTGGCGAAACATTAAATACACCGAATATCCCCCCCCCCCCCGGTTTCCCCTTTTCCGTCTCAATAGATATATCATTAGATTGTAGATTTTTTTTCCTTCTCCCCAACCGCCTTCTTTTCCTTGTTTTGTTTTTCTCATCCGCGAAAGATAAAAAAAAAGGACAAACGAAAGAGATTTTTTTTTCACCACCGTGTCTTAACACCCGTCCAGGCTATCCACATTTAATTTATCTAACGTGCAAGGACGAGAAAGGAAGGATAAATATGAGACGTACCCGCATTTGCATGGAAAGGAAATGGAGAATAATTTAGGAAAAAAACCATCCGGCCGGGACTCAAACCCGGACCTTCTCGTCGGTAGCAAACGAGACCAAATGAGCCTGATATGCCCTTAAATAATTCAACACATTATCGTACAGCACTACTTATTTTTGTTGCAAAAGAGTTTTTTTTAATAATAATAAAATAGTGAAAACAAACTTTTACAAATTGTAAATAGCATCGCCATCACCATCTGGAATCGAACCTACGTTCCTGAGATTTGTGAACAACTATACCCCACTTACGGTAGGAGAGGGGTGACCGCTAGCATAAAGTTCTTTATTGCATACATTGACTGAAAGTGACTATTATCAAACTATTCGGAAATAATTATTATCTGTTTGTTAATAATATAATTAGCAATAAAAAGTGTTATCAAACGATTCTAACATTACTTTCAGCCAATGTTTGCGATAAAGAACTTTATGATAGCCTTTACTTACCTACATTACCACCGTAGATAGACTCTTAAGTATTTAAATACGTTACTTTTAATTTCATGAGACCTGCCTCAGTGGCCTCGTGGTCTAAGGCGTCACTTTAGATGTAGACTAAACTGCCGATAACAATAAGCTCGGGGTTTGAATCTTGGTCGAGTATACTGTAGAGGGTTTTCAGAAATAGTTTTCCACTCTCCTTCAACACAAATGCGAGTAAACTTCTTCTAAATTCAACCTTTTTCATCTCTTAACGCATTATGTAATTAGCATATATGCAATAACCTTAACAGTAGTAAGACGAGGTTCTAAAAAAAAAGCACGAAAGACCTGTATCGGTAGGCACGCAGACCAAACATCAAGCTCGTTTAGTATAACTTGCCGATCGGAGTTTAGATTCCAGCCGGGTGTACTGAGGTTTTTTTTCTTAAATGGCTACTCCTATAGTAACTTATGTGTATCTTTGCGTTATGTGTTAATTTTCATAACGTCAAATGTTTGAATTAATATTTTTTTTAAATTATTAACTAGATCGTAGGGCAACTCAGAGGATTTTGGGACCTACAACATTTGAATTTACAAAAAAATAACTAACTTAATTTCTTTTATAAGTAATTTTAGTCAACATAATTAATAAGTTCCTAGAAAATAAGATAAAGTTTCCCTCGGTAATTGAGCTACATTATCCTTATATTTACATTGCTAGCCGCTTTTAAATCTCCTTAAAAAAGCATTTCTTTTATGCTGTGTTTTAGGCTGTGGAAAAAAATCTGAGGCCTGTGCTGGACGAATTTACGTCAGTCAATTGAATTTTGGCCACTGATTTTTGTGAAGTTAATTTATAAGCAAAATTACTTTAGGTGAAATTAAATTTGAATGCCAATTATTTTAAGCCAAATTTTTTCGACATACTGCCGCATCCCCAGGTCCTATTCCCCTCGCTCTCTCTTTACTGTTTTTCGGCTATTTTGGTTCGATAAACTAAACCTTTATGTGATTCTGTAGGGTCTACCTCCGTTCCTAATATGATCGAAATCCCTCCATTAACTCATTTGCCAAGAGTGAACATTCAGCGTAATCATGACGGATATAAACATTGTGTAACTTGTCCCCTTGTCTTGTTTTGTGCCAACGGCGCATCGTAATAATGTTTTCAATTTCAAGTCGTTTAAAGAAGGAACCAATTTCCTTAGTTGTAAGTTGTAACTTCTTCCGGACGAGTGCCGATTTTATAAATCTATTGTAGGTGGTCTTAACTCAAAACTATCTAAAACTCTCCACCTCTTATTTTTTTTCCTTTGAAAAAAAAACGAAAGTCGAAATCGATTCGTGAACATTACAACAAAATAATGGCAAACTTGACCTTGTAAAGTCACGTGACGTGACCGCCAGGATTCGGCACGGCACGGTTCTCTCATCTCTCCACCCAGCTGAGAGAGATTTCTGGCTCCGTCGGTCCGTGTCGTTGTTGGCTTCGGCTATTCTCGGTCCTACGATCGGCGTAGCTCGTTACTGCGCGAGGAAATTATTTGTGTGGTTGCTGTGAGGAACCTATTCAGTTTTTTCGCCTCACACACGTTCTCAAGGTCCGCGTTGATTACGTTCGGTGTGACGTTTGTTTTTTTGTTGTTGTGTGTTGAATATGTTTTGATGTTTGTGATTTAGAAATAATATTTTGTTCTGACAGCAGATAACAAGGAATAAAGTTCTTCGATTGTTGCAATATGCGCGCGGATGTAAAGTTCGCAGTGTTTGTTATGACGTTTGGATTGGCTGACTTTCGGTGTCATGTCATATTTGCAAAATTATTGTGTTGTGTAGGAGAATTTGGCCCCCTGTGAATTGTGATCCGCTGACTAAATGTTCCATGATGTTCTTGTGGGGAGGCGTAGAAATGTTGCGCAGGTAAAAATATAATTTTCATTGTTGCATCTTTTATAATAATAATAATAATAATAATAATAAACGTCAGTTACATTTGTTTTACCAAAACACCTTTTTTTTCAAGGGAAGAGGTCAGTTGATAGCAGAATTGTCTTTTTTTAGTATATTCTCTATTTTGATTTAAATGAAGATTGTTAGTAAGGAAAAAAGAGTGAAGTTTATTTTAAGTTTAAGTTGATTCGCAATAAATTTTCTCTTTTATTTTACATATAAAAGCAATTACAACTA
The DNA here is from genome assembly GCA_033556935.1 of Timema podura. NCBI lineage: Eukaryota > Metazoa > Arthropoda > Insecta > Phasmatodea > Timematidae > Timema > Timema podura. The sequence continues at coordinate 15,761,717 of JAVRXN010000008.1, forward strand.
GTTCCACATCTATATCCGCTTCACAAATATGAGATTAGCAATTGGCAATTTAGTTAAACTGTCAGAAAAGTAAAATAATGCCGTGAATCGGCTTTAAGCACTTTTCCTTTTGACATTTGCTATGTATCAAGTTTATTTAAAAATATATATATTCCATCAATTTTTGGAATTGTGAATTTATGGCCGGAAAACTTCATTTTAGACTATTTGTCTGCTCATTGAGTATATTTTCGCTTTCTATGAATTGTACTGTCTGTTATCTACTAGCGACTTACCCTAATTGGTTTTTAGAGCACAATAAAACCAGATACCACATCTTTAATGGACCATTTAGGGGAGGGGAACAAGCCATTGTGCTAATAAAAGAAATCGAGTTGGCGGGATTAAAACCAGACATAATTCGTCAAGATAATAAAAGGGATCTGTTAACTTTGTACATTTCAATGCTACAATGAACTATGTCGTAGTGTTTATAAGAAAATACCAATAAATAAAATAACTTGGTTCTCTCTTCCATTGGTGTGTGAGGGTGTATTAATTGGAATTATTTAACAAGCACGATATATCAGAGCACGACAAACCAACAAAACCTAGACTTACGACGGTACATTTAAGATGGGAGTGTTGGAAACGCGAGAAAGGGTAATTGTTTTTGCACTTTCTAAGCAAAACTTTTTTTTTTTAATCTAAAACAAATTGCTCTAGTAGAAACACAGAGTTTAATTTTCTTCACATGGTGATATCAACAAATATTATTGAATATGTGTCCTGAGCATATCACCACCGTAAGATAAGAAACTTATTAAATGAAGAGAAAAAGTTGTCATTAAATACCAAGACACTCTCGATAGATATTAAAGAGCTGTTGATGTCACCAAGTGAATAAAATTAAACTCATGTTTTTACTGAAGCAATAATTGATTTATTTTGGGCCAGAAAAAAATTGTTTTGCTATACAAACTGTAAAAAACACTTTCCCTCTCGTTTCCTCCCACCTTAATATAACACACCTAGATATTCACTAATTGTGTGGCCGTACGAGCCCAGTATCAAACCAGGGTCTTCTATACGTGTGTTCGATCATTCGTGTTAAGGGTACGGTTTCGTAGCTGTTATTAATTTCCTGTGGTGAAATGGACGAATAATGGTCAAGTTATGTAATGCGGCTTAGAGTTTTTCGTGAATGCGCATGCGCCTACCTGTGATGAAAGCTGTATAGTGTATTTCAAGCACCTCAGTTAATGAGTGATGACTAATGTATAGAGTTTTTGGTTCTTGAGGGAGAGCACAGCTGTTGTTGGACAGCGAACAAACTGAGGTTTGTCAAGGTGGAATACAACTGCGCAAAAACCTTAGGAGAGACGTAGTCGGGGGGGAGGAAACTTCCCGAAGACTCCGAGCTGCGCGTGACGGGTGTGTTTCGTATCGAGCGGGGCGGTGTCCTGGGTTCATGCTAGGGTCGACGCCACCAGTTTCGTATTGCGTGTTATTGCCCCCCCGACTAGAGATGAACTTTCCTGTAAATTTTCCGCAGAGACGGTTTGCGGCACACTAAGTAGGTTAAGAGTCTGGGCTAACACTGCATCTTACTACCGTTTCAGGTTGTACGCATATATAATTACTCTAATGAGGTAAGATTGAGGAAGGAGGTATTTTAGAGGTGCATTTGCTTGGAAGGATAATGGGAAACCATTTCAGGAAAAATACACCCTTAGTATCTCGACCGGGATTCGAACCCCGATCTACCCGTTGTCAGTAAGCCAGTCTAACACGAGAGTTACGCCTTAAGACTAATCAGGGGGATGGGGGAAAGGGGGGTCGGATGTAGGGAACGCGATAAAAGGTCGTATTTTTGCATTTCTTATAGCAAAACATGTTTTGGTCAAAATAAATCAAATATCACTTCATTACAACCTTAGAGAATAATTTTCTTCACGTGGTGATATAATCAGTTGTTGAATATCTGCCAAGGCTGTCCTGGAATTTAATGACAACTTTTTCTTCTCATTTAAAAAAAATTCTCATCTAATGCCTCTATGCTCATGACAAATATTCAACAACTGTTGATATCACCACGTGAAGAAAATTAAACTCCTATGTTTCTACCGAAGCAATATTTTATTTATTTTTGTCAAAAAAACGTTTTGGTATAAAATTTGCAAAAACACAGTATTTTCCTCGCGTGCACTACATCCCCACCTTAATAGAGGTGGAACCTGGATACTCTGCATAATCACATCTAAAGCCATCGAATAGTGTGTTGGGGACGATTGTGGGCGATACTAAGCCCAAGCAAATAGTGGCAATTAAGAGAGGAAATGTTTTCAAGAAAGTTTTAATTTAATCTTGGAGGAAGAGGGTGTATACGTTAAGCAGTATATTATAATATTATTAACATATCCGGTTTATAACAGACCTGACGTTGGTGACACATCCAACCAACAAGTTTTGTAATAAGTGTGAGAAGATAAATGGAATAGCGTTTATTTCCTTGTTGTGACTCATATGATAACGTTTCTGTCGTTAACGTCTTCGGAGAAATCTAATTGTGTCTATCTCCCTTGCATTTATTCCATTTAAATGGGCCAAGTTGAAAATTTTCCATCTCGTATCTTTATCGCTGACCCCAGTTAAAGGGGAAAGAGGTTGACAAAAAAAACTTAATTTCATTTCATCTTTTTTTTACCCCCACGTCTCACTAATCGTCGGGACTAAACACTATTTTGACATAGGTCTATGTGAGGAATTTAAAGTTAAGTAAATGTACCTGCATTTGCTCAAGGGAAAAAACCACTCATTACATACGGCCCAGTATTCGAACACCAACCTCCCCGTCACTTGCAGACAGACTAGATCAGTTTGACGTTTAGTCAGCGTGCCGCAGAGAAGAGGATAACAACAACAATCATAATTTAATATTTATCTTCTATTCTTACGATTTGGATAATAAATTCTCCGCAATTTTTTTTTTTGCGTTAAAGTTAGTTTTTTCGACAATGGCTTTAAGGAATGAACGTGGAAAAGTTTATGAGATTCTAAAATTGAATAATAATAGACTATATTTTAATGTTTTCAAAAAGTTAAATTAATTTTATTAAAATCTTATTTTTAAAAAAACGTGATTGGCAAATCTATAACATTCACCTTCTTTACTTTTCCCATTGACCATATTTTGGTCCTATATAAAAAGGTCTCCAAACACTTTCTTGTGTCGTCAAATTGTCCCTTATTTTGATTTAGGAAAGGTTACGACCCATATTCGTGCTATTGCGACATGATTTGTTCTCGCTTCTCTCCCCCCCCCCCCTCACTTACCGGCCGCTGCGTCGTCATATGTTCGCCAGGAATTATCACTATAGGCATAGACATCCCATTGATAATTGATATAACTACCGATACTCTTAACATTCAATGGCCGCATGGTCTAAGCAGGCTTCACTCTCGCTATAAACTGGATTGCCGCTAACGAGGAGATGAGACTTTGAATTGAAATCGGGTACACAAAGGGGAGTTTTTACTAAGTTACTTCCCACTACCCGCCTCGGTGGCGTAGTTGACTAACGCGCTAGTCGTGTTGAGCTGGGAACCGCCGAGGACGTGGAGATCCGAGGTTCAAATCTCGGTCGGGGAAACTGGGGGTGGTTTTTCCTAAATGGTTTTCCACTCTACCTCCACGCAAATGCGGGTTACTTCCTCTAAATTCAAACCCCAATCCTAATCCATTAGCGTAATTAGTACTTAAGCGTATAACCCAAATGGATAGTAAGACGCGGTGCAAAATATTAATACTTCCCATTTTCAAAGTAAATACGGGTACATTCCCGTCAAACTATATATTTCTCATACCTAGCCCATTAATGTAAACATACGGATAGCCCGAACGGGTAGTAAGATGCGCTGCACAAAGTAAAAACAACACTAAAACATCGTCGAGAAAAAAATATCAACAAAACATCATCCGTCGTTGTCACATGGTCGTGGTTTTTTTTTGTCCTGCCCTTACCTCATATTCTACATGCAGGTGCATTTGTTCTGATCGGCCGTCCTCATACCTACAACTTGGCCAAAGAATTATTATTTTTTATCACCGCATCTTACTACCCGTTCGGGATGTACGCCAATTGTATCAACTCCATCAATAGATTTGGTAAAGTCGAATCGCTTTAGCAATGACTTTTTAGACCATACTTTACCAAATAAAGGCAGAGTAGCCAACATTGACAAACGCTCAATCCCCTAACTATTCTACAACTCGCTACTATTATTATTTGCAACCCGCCCGGGTATCTCATACTTTCCATTAATGAGAGTAGGGATGAGAAAGGTATCATTTATAGCAGGGGTATGCAACCTGGGGTACTAGAGATATCTTAGGGGGTACGTAAAATTTAAAATATAGGGTATATATATTATATATATCATTTAATACACTAAATAATAATCAGTGCCAGATTTAAAGTTAGTCACAAGAGACCTGGACGTAAGGACATGATTGTGATCTGGGAGCGTCTGTTTTATGTTATATGTAGATTATAGAATATGTATCACTTGCATTATGCACCAACAACTTTGGGCATACAAAGTTGAAGAAAAATTATATCTGAAGGTACGTGAACAAAAAAATATTGGCTACCACTGATTTAGAGGATAATATGCATCAGAATTTATCAGAATGGGAAACCATTTATTCAAAACCACCCTGCCAGGATTCGATCTCCAACGTCCTTCTTCTCATATCAGTAATTTACACTCTTTTGAGAGGGACGCCTTAAACTGTGTGATCACTGATTTGGGGGGGGGCCCCTCATTGTTGAAACCTTATTTAGAAAGTGACAGTTGTGTGACTCATGGTTGGAAGCATGACTCAACGAAAGTTACTTTACTAACTTTTTTTTCCACCCGCATCAATGGCTACATGGACAAAGGCGTCATTCTCATACAATTTGGTTTGCTGTGGATGGGAAAGTAGGGTCGCGAATCCCGGTCAGGTCTGTGTACTGCTGTGACGTTTTTCCTAAACTGTTTCTCAATCTCACTTAACTCAAATGTGGGTTGATCACAAGAGAACAAGCGCCACTGTCTCGCTTTGTCGGTTACGCTCACTGCAGGTGTTCTAACCCTTCCAAATTAACTACAGCATCTCTGGACGAAAGAAATAGAAACATTAAAGTGTCAGAAAGTTTTGTTGTTTATTAGGCGTCTACACCCTCGTATGCCGCTATCAAGGTACGTGTGAAACTACATTGCTATCACTGAGGCGGATAATAATGTATAAATTAGAAAACGCTTCATTAACACGAAGTTGTCCTAGAAAGTCTTCTTGTTGTAGTCAGGCGGAACAACGCCTGGTGAATGCAGCTTAAGTACGGTCGTGTACAACAAATTGCATATCACAAGGCGGATAATATATTTATTAATATTTAGCAACGCGTCTTACTACCCGTTCGGGTTATACGCTTAAATACTATTACACTAATGGATTAGGAATTGGGAGGGTTGAATTTAGATTAAGTGAACCCGCATTTGCGTGAGGGAGAGTGGAAAACCTTTAGGGACCCCCCCAGTTCACCCGACCGAGATTCGAACCTCGATCTCCCCGTCCTCGGCGGTCGAGCTCAACACGACTAGCGCGTTAGCCAACTACGCCACCGAGGCGGGTCACAAGGCGGATAGAAGTACCCGTCCGCGAGCAACGTGTCCGAAGGGTGAGCGCACGTCAATTTCAGCCGACGGATGATGCGCCCTCCTAGTAATATACAAATTGTTATACACGTACGTACTTAAAGTTGCGTACTCCCGGTGTTGTTCCTCCTTAGTGATACAAGGCGACTTTTCCGGACAGTTTTATTTACAAGGTTTACAAGGTTACCCGCCTCGGTGGCGTAGTTGGCTAACGCGCCAGTCGTGTTGAGCCAGACCACCGAGGACGGGGAGATCGAGGTTCGAATCTCGGTCGGGTGAACTGGGGGTGGTTTTTCCTAAATGGTTTTCCACTCTCCCTCCACGCAAATGCGGGTTCACTTCCTCTAAATTCAACCTTCCCAATTCCTAATCCATTAGTGTAATTAGTACTTAAGCGTATAACCCGAACGGGTAGTAAGACGCGGTGCTAAATAAATAAATATTTACAAGGTTGTCTGTTTCTCTCTGCCCACAGATACAGTGGTTTAAATTTGAGCAGAGAGGTTAGAAACAACTTGTATGGATCCATAGATCACAAGTTTTGTAACTAAGGTTTTTTTTTATACCAACACTTGGGGGGAGGGGGGGGGGGTAAAATAGTTAAAATATTGCTTCAGTACAAACATATAACTTAATTTTCTTCACAGGGCGATATCAACAGTTGTTGAATATCTTTTCATGAGCATAGCAACATTAGATGAAAAACTTTTTAAATGAAGAAATAAAAAGTTGTCATTAAATTCCAGGGCACCCTTGACAGATAATATTCAAGAAATGTTGAGGTCACCGTGTGAATAAAATTAAACTCTTATGTTTGGTCTAAAACAATAATTTTAATTATTTTTACCAAAAATATGTTTTGATATAAAAACTGCAAAAAACTACCTTTTCCCGCATCCCCTTCATCCCTACCTTAAGGGTGCTGCCTTCTCGAAGAAAATAATACACTGCTGTGTTTTTATCATTTCTCAGGAATCGTCGTTATTGAGATAGTTAAAAAACACTTAAAAAAAGTAAAGTTTTTAATCCTTTATGGACATGTTTGTTTCTTTTCGCTTCCATTTTGAGGTGAAACATTTAAAAAATATATAAAATCACTTCTTAAATAATGTATGAATTCTGGACGTCTGCAACGCGTGTCGGCGCTCAGCTAGTACCCCTCCCCCTCCATCAGCAGGACTATTAGACTCTCGTGTGTTATTATGTTAACGGTTTTCTACAGGCCTACCTCAAATTTTTTTGTTCACTAAACGATTGGTTGAATAGTGAGATAACCTCTATTTTTGATCGCGACTGTACAAGAGTGTGACTCAACAATCCAGTCCAAATACACTTACTCTGAATGAAATTATAACACCCATTAGGGAACCTGCAAGAAACAATGGTCATTGTTAGGATTGAATCGAAATCAATCTGCTGAAACAATGCTTAATTCATTTACTGTGACCGCGATTGATAATTTTTGAGCACGCTCAAAGCAATCGGCGCATTAAGGTGTGTTGACCCCCCACTTTTAGTTAACTTCTTTTTTTTTTGCCTATGGAATTTTGGCCTTGAGAGACCAGGTATATAGTTTTGTCGCCGTGAATGAAGACCTTTAGGGACATTACGTTCTGTTGACTCGTCCAGGAGACCACTAGGCTGGAGGAGATCAAACTGGGTGACTCGCCAGTATCACAGGGCCCGTCAACCACATTTTTATATAAATAAATGTCATTCATTTTGCGATAAATATATAATTAGCATTTAATTTTATTTCCCAACCTAAGTCCTTTTTTTTTCCTGCTGCCAAAGCTTTTTATCCCCAAATAAATCCACTCTGTATTCCCATCGTTTCTTTTTTAACGTCATGATTGGACCAAATCTCAAATGGCCTTTCGAGATTCATTTTCCAATCACCACATGACACGTCTGGTTGCCACCAAATTTGCTTGCAGAGTGAACGAGCGCATTTGAATCAGGTTACCTCATTGGTCGTCGCGACATATGTTCCTTCGAGCCTAGTGGTTGTCGAAGATCTGGTCGTCAGCGACCATTCGACAGTGCCTAATGGCCCTTAGCCGCTCTGCGGGAACAGAGCATGGCTCAGGGTATATTTAGTAGATTGAGATCACGTGATGATAGTGATTATGAAGGCCTTGGAGTCAGGGAAATCTTAAACTTAACTTAAGCCAAACCTACCAGACCGTGCTGATTATAGGAACAGTCCCACTTTCGGGGAAAATACATATAGTGCCGCCGGGAATCGGACCCAGGACCTTTAGATCAGTAGCCAGGGGAGCTGATCACTAGACCAAGAGGCCGGTCTCCTAATCACCTGCATTAGTGGTACGTGGATTTAATGTTCGGCCCATTCAGTCCGGTTTGACGGATGAGTTTGGAGCTTGAATCCTCGCCGGATGTACTGAAGCTCTTTTTTACTAAATAATTTATCACTCTCCCTCTGCGCAAATGTTGGCACACTTCCTCTCAAAGTTATCACTATATATCGCGTAACTAATTACGGATATCCCAAACACGATTAAATAAAACACTCGAACTTAGGGCTGCTCACGCACCACACAACAATCATGTTTATAAATATATGACCCAATCCAGATTGAAACCGACATAGTACGTATATCCAAGTTGTTTTTCCGTCGTCCGCGTCTTATTACCAGTCCATACTTTCCTTATATTTACACTAATGATATAGGAAAAGTTGAATTTAGAGGGAATGTAGCTTACCTACATTTGTGTCGAAGGAGATTAGGAGCTTATTAAAGGGAAATCACCTTTATTAGTAGTCTACGCCTGGCTTAGATGCGAACCCTTACCCACGTCACTGGAAAATCAGTCTATTGCTAACTTGATGCCTTTCTCCGCGGGTGTAAATATATTATTATTATGGTGAGGCAATTACAGTGTAGGTGATTGTTGGTTTTAAAATGTACTAAATCTACTTTCATGCATGCATACGTATAAAATATGTAAACAGCTCTCATATTTTACAAACATTACTAATTCCGATAAAATAATGATAGATATAATAATGTAGCAGCTAACAATATCTTAACCCTGGTAGTAGCATGATAACACAGTGCAACGGTAACACCAACTATTGTGGTATCATGATTGCGTAATTTACCACAATACAATTGCTAACCAACTATTGTATTACAAGATTGCGAAATTTACCACAATACAATTGCTACAACCAAACTATTGTAATACAAAGATTGCGAAATTTACCACAATACAATTGCTACACCAAACTATTGTAATTACAAAGATTGCGTAATTTACCACAATACAATTGCTACACCAAACTATTGTAATACAAAGATTGCGAAATTTACCACAATACAATTGCTACACCAAACTATTGTAATACAAAGATTGCGAAATTTACCACAATACAATTGCTACACCAACTATTGTAATACAAAGATTGCGAAATTTACCACAATACAATTGCTACACCAACTATTGTAATACAAAGATTGCGGAATTTACCACAGTTCAACAGTTACACCAACTATTGTGGTAGAATGATTGACTAATTTAAAATTGAACTACAATTATTGTTACCCGCCTCGGTGGCGTAGTTGGCTAACGCGCTTGTCGTGTTGAGCCCGACCGCGAGGACGGGGAGATCGAGGTTCGAATCTCGGTCGGTGAACTGGGGGTGGTTTTTCCTAAATGGTTTTCCACTCTCCCTCCACGCAAATGCGGGTTCACTTCCTCTAAATTCAACCCTCCCAATTCCTAATCCATTAGCGTAATTAGTACTTAAGCGTATAACCCGAACGGGTAGTAAGACGCGGTGCTAAATATTATTATTATTATTACAATTATTGTTCATTAGAGTAGTCGGGAGGGGCGGAGGGGGCTGTATTCTAAAAACCCTGTACCTAATAGATTTTTCAACAGTTCTGTCTAGATGACGACGTCTTTAATGCACCATACCTAACCACTTGCCAATTGCGAAACCGAGACATTTCACTAAAATATTTAGATACATTCTTTACATTGAATATATCAAACTGTTTTAATTCACTAATCATCAACAGCAGTCGTGGCCGAGTGGTTAAGGCGTCTGACTAGAAATCAGATTCCCTCTGGGAGCGTAGGTTCGAATCCTACCGACTGCGCTACTTTTTACTTTTTGTGATTTTCATTAAAAAAGGTTAGAGACAAACAGAGCTCAAAAGGCATTGCGATTAAATTATTTTTATAAGCCAAAATATTAGTTTTTAATTTTTAAAATAAATAACTGTATCTGAAGCTCATTTATCCTTATGAAAATATTTAACCATATTGGACAGTTTACGAGATCCACCGGAAGTAAACGGCTCTTCTACAAATGATTTTTTATTGTATTTAAAATCTTAAAAACCAATGTGTTTTCCTGCATTGTTGGGAGTAACAATACTTACCATTTATTACTATTATTATCTCAGGGAAGTTATGCAGATGTTTTCAGGTAATAAAAACTATAGCTTACACAGTATTTACTCTTTACGACTTAGATTGTTTTAAATTGCATCTTGATTAATCTGATTTATTTTTCCGAATTGATAAGACATGTTAGCTTTCTGTTGCAAATAATTGGAGATAAAATATAGTAAGACTCTGTTGGGAATACAATTACAAAAGCTACTAAAACTACTTTCATACTTACAAAAGCAGCCACCTTATGCAAAGCGTCTTCACTTTGAAATTATTCTAATCAAACCACCCGTCACAGCTGAAGAGCGTATTTGAGATTGTTCTAATGCCAAATTTCATTCCACAGAGTTAAATAAACCAGCTGTGGGTTTCACAGAAAGCATATCTCTATTAAATTAATCAATCATTTTCGCTGGCTAGTCATAAAAGTGTTCGGCTTTGGTGCATGCACTAAATCTTCAGAAGTGTCACCAAATAAACAATAACATTCACCACTGCCTTTTCTTTTTCGGCTAACAGCTTCTACATACATTTTATTAAAATAAAGCCATGAAATACAACAATTAGGGCACGTTGGCTCAGTAGTAACACTATAAAGCGACTGAGAAGCGCTATAAAATGAGCGAGTGCGCGCAGGTAGGGCAAACCGACCACTTACCCAGCTGGAGACATGAATTTACATTGAAACTATCATCCCAGGTGGACAAATCTGAAATGGAACTGCGTCCTCATATTTTGCAAACGAAATCCCTCCTAGCACCTGCATTAATAATAAAAATAAAATAACAATACGGATCTCAAACAAATACTTTGGTATTTTTCTAATCCTTTCGTTCTACCAAAACCCTATAATAGATTTAAACTCACAACATAATCATGCATGTTGTAAATATTCTTTTCTTCGTTATTTGGGAAGGGGGGAGGGGGGAAGGGTTTGTTGATGTTTAAACTCAAATAAGTAGAATTTTTAAAGTAGTTTCTTCCCTCGTTTCCCTTCTCTTTTCACAACCTGTTATCTTGGGCACAGATGGTTGGAATAACATTATTGTAACGCTTGGTAAGCCTCTCTAATTAGTAAAACTTTGGGAATTAATCGTGAGGAGGGCAGCATTCTACCTTAACTTTCCACCCCCCTCCCCCATACATGCACACGCGTGTCTGATTACGAACGAAATAAAGTTTTTGAAAGAGTCACTTTTCAAAAGTTCTTTAAATAATTTTCAGTTTTAAAATGCAATTTTCACTCAGTCTCAATATTTGTTCATGGAATACTCATAACATAATGCATGCTACCAACAAAGATTTTGCGTAATTAATATTATTAATTATTCAAATCTATTAAGTTAAGGGTCCAGGCTTTATTTCCCGGCATGGTCGAAAAAATGATCATATGTGAAATGTGGCTTTCCCCTTTGACCTTGATGAATTAACGACAGGTTGTGTTTGTTTTAGATTTAAGTTAGCTTATAAGTCGTGTGCACGTAACGCCCCCCTCCCCCTAAAAAAAACTTCTATATGTTGTTGAGATAAGTAATTATTTGCGTAGAGGGAGGATGAGAAACAAATTAGGGGGAAAACACTAGTTTATCCGTCAGAGATTCGAACTCCGACCTCCCGTCACTAGCTAACTAGACTAAATAAACTGCGTGCTCACTGGTGCATGCTTCATATACGTCCATGTATTTGATCTGTAGCTAGATTTCACTTTTAATAGATATTATTTAATATTTATAAAATAATAACAATAATGTTTTAAAAAGTTATGTTGACCTCAAAAAAAAACCGTTCGCGCTTTTTATTGTCTTTTGTACCGCGTAAAGGATGGAATTGAAACACAGAGCAGTGTAGAATAGGAGGGGGCTACAGGTCAAGGTCGCCTTGTTCCTTTTCATCCCGAGGCTACTATATCACTGACGGTCATAAATGGACGATTGAAATTTAAAAAACGGAGACTACGGCCAACGTTACATAGAGAGTTTCCCTTGCCGTTTACGATATATTCAGCCGTAGTTAAATGTCCTTTACGTGTCATTAACGGGATATTCCGCAATCACTCATATTTTTATTTAAGTTCCAGAATATTTTGTAGATGACAACAGACATCTGAAATATAAATATATTATAGTGTTTGAACTCGGAACTACATCATAGCGCTACGTAAACTATGTTAGATCTTCAGTTTTTTTTGACAGCACCGTGACTTATCGTTTCCATAGTTAATAAACAACATGGCGTCTGATGAAGAGACAGTAAGAGTGCGGGATTTATTGTCAAATATAAATGACATTGATCTTGGTGATCCTACAAGTGATGAAAATGACAGTGTTGATCTTGAAGATAGTGAATCTCTGGAGGGGGAGGATTCAAGTGACTTGGGCAATGACATCACAGCCACCAGCTATATAGATGTGATCAACAATGATCCCGGACCAACACATAATTTTTTGTTCAATACAAAAATGAACCCTTCTATAATTCTGCCAAGCCATTTTGATGTAGATACACCTCCTGTAGAATATTTTAAGCTCTTTTTTTGGCTGTGAAATGTTAGATCTTATATGTTAGGAAACTAACCTCTATGGTGATATATGAACAAGCAGGCAGGAGAGATTCGCCCAATTCACGGTACAACAAATGGAAACATTTTGATGTAATAGCCATAATAAATATGGATCTGAATCCACGAAATGACATAAAATAATATTTCAGTAGGGAATGGCACAGACGCATACCAGTTTTTTAGTGACGTATTTTCATGCAATGAGTTCATGCTTCTGTTTCTAAACCTTCACCTAAATCATGATCATGAACAAGGAGATACAGTAAATAGAAACCACAGAGTGGGGCCTGTTTTAGAATATATCTCTGAAAGTTGCAGAGTGTTCTACACTCCTTCAGAGAATGCTTCTGTGGATGAGAGCACTGTGAGATTCAAAGGGGTTGTTTCATTCAAAGTTTACAATCCTAACAAGCCTGTGAAGTTTGGATTGAATAAGGCAAACCATGTTGACTTATATGCTACATAATTATTGAAATATATAACATTTATGTGTTCTTTCCACTTCCACACAACTAAAGTAACAATTTTATCTCTAATAAAAAATTATATTAAAAAAAAATGTGTTGAAAAAATTGAGCATATAGGGCCAAAGCCTATTTTTTTACCTAGACACTGGAAGGGTTAAAACCAGATGAATCATCAAAACGTATTTATTCCGTTCAGCGCCTAGCAATATCGTTAGTTCGAGATACATAAATGAAAACTATTAAGACAGGATAGCCCGAAACTAGGAACACCGTTGTTCCGTTGATTAACATCACTTTTAACTTGATCTATGACTGTCGCTATGCACAACAGATATTCAAGATTTGTTAATATCAACATGTGAAGAAAAATAAAATATAGGCTATATTTGTACTCAAACAATATTTTATTGGTCCAAAATAATGTTGCTATAAAATGGCAAAAACACTGGTCTTTTCTCGCGTTTCCTACATCCCCACCTTAAAGAAAATTTAAACCAACACAAATACTGTAAAACTACTTTCAGGGCATCTTGTTTTACAACTTTTTTCCCTTCTATTTTTCCGCGTCTCTAAACTCTCCCAGGCTATCTACATAAATTATACCAATCGAGTAGGTTTGTGTAAGGGATAAATTATGATCAATATTGCCGCATTTTTGTGGAAAGAGCGAGAAACCATTTTGGAAAAAATCCACCATCACTACAATCGACTGGGATTTGAACTTAACATCCCATCAACGACAATAAAATAGCAATTTAGAAGCATTTGTTCTTATGTTTGTAAAAATTACAAGCTGGTGTTTTAAGTGGACTGAATAGTGACGTCATAATCGATATACATTTTTTATTAGTACCGCGTCTTACAACCCATTTGGGTTATACGCCTATTTACTAATTACTCTAACGGTTTTATGTATGAGCAAGGCTATATTTAAAGGAAGTGTAGGCCTACCCGCATTTGCGTGGTCGGAGAGTAAAAATTATTTTGGAAAAACCACCCTCATTACTTCCGACTGAGACTCGAATCGGCAGTCTAGTCTACTGCTAGAGTAGCCCCTTAGACCACGCGGCCACCAAGATTTATTATTATTATTATCACCACCGCGTCTTACTATCCGTTCGTGCTATACGCACTTACGCTAATGTGTAATGGTAGGGTGATTGTGAGATGAAATGGAGGACCTACAGTTTAACGTGGGATCCGAACCACGGTGGAGGCCTGGCATTCCACACATTCACAAGTTGTGATTAATACAAGTCTTGTCAGAGGTGAAGGAAGGTTTGGCAATCAGATAAATCCGTGCCGGGACTGAGGATTGAACCGCGGACCCCCCCCCCCCCCAGCACAGAAGTCTGACACATTACCCCTAGACCACCAGGATTAATTAATGTACTAATAGTACAAAATATATAAATACTTTACCACATCATTTCAGCTTAGGACCACACTGAAACATGCCTTCAGTGTTATTAATGTATGTTGAGGGCCGCAGTAGTTGTAGTTCTGGGCCGCTTGGAGCCTGCTAGGTCCACCCCTGTGCAGAGGAGATGGGAAAACCACAGCTATAATTCACATTTAGAAAAACCACTCGCATTGTATCCTGCTGTCAAATGCTTTTCCAACCATAACATATTAGAAAGGGTAACACACTTAAATTTAACAAAACACCACCAAAGTTTATAATATATTTCACAAAACAATATTACTTTTCATTAGCCTAGATTCGAGTCAGCCGCTAATTTAATTCGTGATGATCGCGGTTCTTTTGACGTCACGTGACTGTCGCACCTGCGTATGCTCACGTGTTAGGAAGGTCGTTGCGCGTGAGCCGCACGTGTCATACGTGGCTAGGTTGCCAAGGTGACCGCGTCATTTGATACGGACATTTGGAAGGAAGGAGGCACAAGCCACTTTGATATCGGCTTTTTTTCACACACACACACTCCCACGTTTTTAAAAGGAGTATTTAACTTGCACTTACTGAACAAACTACAGTAGTCCCATGGCTTCTTTGGTGCTGACTGACAGCTCACAGCTGACAGCTGACAGCTGACGGATTTGAAAAGCTACCAGACCAAATTATGTATCCCTACACCGAACCATATGATCTGCAAAAAACATGTGTTTGGCAGCTCTCACTTCTGACAGTCAAAATTTAGGTATATACCAACTGTTGACTGTCAGAAGTTAGCTGTGAACTGTAAGTCAGCACCAAAGAAGCCATGGGGCGACTGTATATAAATATATTAGAACACGACTTACAAACTAAATTAACTCTAAAACCTCACCGGTGGCCACGTGGACTTAACGGCAGGCTCATCTTGCTGGTTCGACTCTCGGTCAGGTGTAACCCACTGAGGTTTTTCTTCTTTGACCTTTCCCACCCCCCTCCACCTAAATAATAGTACATTTCCCCTAAATTCACTCCCAACACTAGTAGTATAATCAACCGCGTGTAACCCGGATGGAGGAACAGATACACCGCTCAGTCCCCGACTGTCAATTTTTCACATTTAAAAGAGGAACACCCGATTCTAAAAAAAAAAAAAAGCTAAATATTTTTGGCCATGCCGGGAATTGAACTGGGGATCTCTAAGTTTAGCAGCTGTACGTGCTACTAACTGGGCTAAGGTTTGCACATACACATACATATATGCTATTTCACTTCCCCTATTTATTTATTTTTGCATTGTGTCTTAGGTACTACCACTCCGGGCCATATTAACTTTAATTAATTGTTAATGAGGCGGGGTGAGGAAGGTAGAATTTAAATGAAATATGTACCCGCATTTATAAGAAGGAAGATTTGTATAAATTGTCTAGGAAAAATACCTCGGTACAGCCGACCGGATTAACGAACCCATGACCTTCCCCGTCACCAGACACGACTAGCTTTATGCACGATTTACACGGGCGATATTTCCAGTACAAGTCAACTATTACCGAAAACCACTTTTTTCTATTTCTGAGGGTCATGAAACGTCGACATCAAAATATCGAGCTAGTTTTTTTTTGACGAATCACAATACTTCTCTATCCGAGGGTCGAGAGAAAGTAAAATAGTTTTATGGAAGTGGTTTGAAATAAATTATTATTAAATATACATTATTTACTTACTTACTCTATTGCATTAATAGCGATACATTATGTTTTTAGCACCGTGTCTTACTGCCTGTTCAGGCTATACGCAATAAGCATATAAATTATGTACTAATCACGCTAGTGAATTAGGGATGAACAAGGTTGAATTTAGAAGAAGTGTACCGCTGTACACGCATTAGCTTGGAGGGAGAGTGCAAAACCATTTAGGAAAAAACCTCACTACACCCGACCTGGATTCAAACCCTGCCATTTGAAGTATATTCTAACATGAGAGCGACGCCTTAGAACATTCGGCCACCGAAGCAGGTAACTCGAAAGTTAATTGCCGCACTTACAAAAGTACGCCACCTGCCCCTATCTTGAAATAGTTTATCCAGTCCAATGGCGGCGGTACTGGGGGTGGGGGTGGGGGAGGATCATTGCACACCTAGAAAGAATTTCCATCATCCTGGAATGAATTTGCATCCCCCTCCCCCAATTTGTTTCAAATCCCGTGATATCAAATTTGAAGCTGAAAGGTATCCTTAAATCTAACTCCAAATGACTTTTAGATGCATTCACTTTTCAAAAATGCTATGCAAAATACCACTTCAAATAGCTTCTTGAGGCATGTCAGAAAAAAATAAGGCTAGGAGCACTCTAAATAGCTTTTAGGGCCATCAATATAAAAAAAAAATGTCTAGGGGAGGACTAGTCTAGGTGTATGTAATTTTGAAGAATTTTCACGCAAGGACCACTCCAAGTAATTTCTGAAATCATTTAACTATCAAAATTTGTCGGTGGAAGACCATTTCAAATACCTTCTAGAGGCATCTAATTTTTAAAAAATCCCCAGAAGAGAACCATTCCAAATAGTTTCTAGGAAAATCCATTTGTCAAAATATTACCGGGTGAAGAATACATTAAATAACTTCCAGAGGCATCTAATTTTCGAGAAAAATTCTGGTGAGGAGCAATTTTAATAGCTTCAAGAAGCATCCAAATTTCAAAAATTGCGAAAGAGGACCACTTCAAATAGCTTTTAGGGACATCCTAATGCTATCCTCCCATCTGCGTCTAGGTTTTCCCACTGGTCTATTCCCATTGGGTTTGGGATTCAGTACCCTGATTTCTTCGATTCGCGCTGATATCCTGCCCACCGTTTCATCGAGATTTGATTACCCTTATAATATCTGGTGATGAGTACAGGGTATGCAAATAATCATTATGTAGCCTTCTCCGCTATCCATTATCTTTATCCCTTTTTGGACCGAATAATTTTCTAAGCCCCTTGTTTTCAAACAACCTGAATTTCTTCTCGTTATGTACGGTAAGAGACCATATTTCGCAATCATTAAGAACAACCGGTATAACTATTGCCTTTTTTTATATTCTTAATTTTTTTATTGACAATAGGCACGAAATTAAAAACTTATTGACCTAACAATAGCATGCATTTCCCGATTTATTATTTTCATAATTCCCATTAATCTTTTAAATTACAAATACACAAACCATTTTCTAAGATAATTTTAATTTTTGTTTATGAAATTAACTATTCACAAAGGTTGAAAACAATGGCTTTGTGAATGCGGGTCGTGAATTATTTCGTTGTAGCCACTTTTCTGGTTATTTCGTGATAATCTTCATCATTATTTCAGTAGATAAACTTGTACGTAAACATTGCTCGTTTATGTATTTTATAAGGTATGGCATCTAGTCCACGGGGATGCTGATACACTTCCTCCAGAATTACACCTCAGCTTGACCGTGTTTCCCTGAAAGTGCTGGGCTGTATGTATTCTGTTAGTTTCTTTATTACTGTCGTGAAAGGTAAGGCGGTGTGTACTCGAGGTAATTACATAGTAGCGAATTTAAAGTTCCTTGGCTGTATCTGTCAGTGACCTTGGTGAACGTATGGTGGGTCTGACCTTGGTGGAGTCCAGGATAAACCGGGTGTTGGGAAGGGGGGGGGGGTCGGGTTATACGATTGCGTCATGTCCGCTTCTACCTGTCATTAGCTTCTAGCGGCGTCCACCGTACCAAGAGTGCTAATTTTTTAAAAATATTTAGTATCCACTTTTTAAATCAACTTATACTATAAGCACAAAATTTGCAAACTAATTTGTCAGGGTCGGTTATTCTAGTTTTCTGCTGACGAAGAGGCTGGGGTTCGAAAACCGGTTGATTGTGCTGGGTGTTTTTTTTTTTTTTTCAAATGATTTCCCCATTTTTCCTCTATGCCGATTCAGGTACTTTGACTCTAAATTTTGCCTTCCTCATCCTTATCTCATCTACATAGCCTAATTAAAATTCGTAAAGCCTAAACTAATAGCAAGACATGGTGGAATTAAAAAAAATTCAAGAACAAACACAGCACACTCCGTAATCCTCCGTAATTCATCGCTGTGTAAAAGGCAGAAACTCCATTTTCATCATCGATAGATTTTGACCGTGCTGGGAATCGAACACGGGATCCTCAACTTTATAGACAGATGTACCATGGAGAGACAAATATGTAGTTTTTCGTATACATCACTAAATGACACAAAGGAAATTATTCATACACCCTTAACCGTCTTGTTAGTTCACTCGTTAGCGCGCCCACCTACTGAGCTAAGGGTACCAGGTACGATTCTAGACACACCCCAGAAAATATATCATTGATTAAATTTGAGCGTACCTTTTCAAAGCAACGAATTAAATGCAGGGTACTGAGCGTTGTTTCTGTTCTAGATTTAATTTATTGTGGACCCGCTTCAGTAGCCGCATGGTTTAAGGCGTTTCTCCAGCAATAGACTAGAATGTCGATGATTGGGAGGTTGTGGTTCGAATATCAGTCTAGTGTAATTATGTTCTTTCTAAATGGTTTTCCACTCTCCCCTCACGAAAATTCGGGTATATTTAATCTAAATTTAACCTTCCTCATCCCCAACTCATTAGTGTAAATAATTATTAGTATGCATGCGTCTAACTTGAACAGATAGTAAGACGGGGTGCTTGCGGGGGGGGGGAGTGTGTGTAGTGTGCAGATAATATGCCTAAAATTAGAGATGAATCAAATCGACTTTTCCTAGAATCTAAATCTGCACCTGCATTTTCTCTACGGATCTCTAATCTTAATTCAAATCTTAGAAAGAATGATAAGCATAATGATTTTTTTTTAATATTCTAGCACCGCGTCATACTACCCATTCGAATTGTACACTTATATACTAATTACGCTACCGGATTAATGATAAGGAAGGTTTAATTTAGAGGAAGTGTACCCGCATTTGTGGAGAGATAGAATGCGAAATTGTTTAAGAAATACCACCGTCAGTATACGCAACCGGGATCAAACCATGATCTACCCGTCATCGGCAATCGTCTCTATAATATCCTTGAGCATTCAGGGATTTGAAGATTCGAAGAACCCATCCCTACTGAATTGAAATCATTTGGTTTAAGGTGGGAGTGAAGGGGACTCTAGAAAAATTACTAGTGTTTTTGAAGTTTTTATAGCAAAACTTTTTTTTTGTCAAAATAAATCAAATATTGCTTCAGTACTAACATAAAGTTTAATTTTCTTCACATTGTGGTATCATCATTTCTTGAATGGCGTATAACCTGAACGGGTAGTTAGACGCGATGCAAAAAAAAAAGTTCTTGAATATATGTCATGAGCCTTAGATTACGCATTAGATGACAAACTTTTTAAATTATTATTATTATTATTAGCACCGCCTCTTACTACCCGTTCGGGTTATACGCACTTACGCTAATGTGCAATGGTAGGGTGATTGTGAGATGAAATGGAGGACCTACAGTTTAACGTGGGATCCGAACCACGGTGGAGGCCTGGCATTCCTCACATTCACAAGTTGTGATTAATACACGTCTTGTCAGAGGTGAAGGAAGGGTTTGGCAATCAGATAAATTTGTGCCGGGACCGAGGATTGAGCCCTGGACCCTCAGCACAGAAGTCTGACACCTTACCCCTAGACCACCAGGTCACCAACTTTTTAAATGAAAGAGAAAAAGTTGGTCATCCAATGCCGCTAACAGATATTCAACAATTGTTTATATCACTTCGTGAAGAGAATTAAACTCCTATGTTTGTACTGAAGCAATAATTTTTTATTTTACTTTTGGCCAAAAAAAGTTTTGCTATAAAAATTGCAAAAACACTGGCCTTTTCTCGCGTTCCCTACATCCCCACCTTAAAAAGTACACGTTAAATGCCTCTAAAAACAGATAGTATTTTTTTTTTGCACCGCGTCTTACTACCCTTCCAAACAAGCTGTTTATTTTTTTCACTAGACGAGTAAGGATGAGGAAGATCTAATATATTTGAAATATACCCGCTTCAGCGTGGAGGAAAAGAGTCAACCTATTCAAGGAAATTCATCTCACGATACCCGGCCGTGGTTCGAACCCTCCCTCCTCTCCCCCAACCTACAATATACCATAACGCAATATATTACGAGACTTATGCCTTTACCCTTAGACTCAGCCGTCCTGGTTACTTCTATATAAGCTAAGCTAAAGTAGCCCCATGGCTTCTTTGGTGCTGACTGACAGCTCACAGCTGACTTCTGACAGTCATAGTTTAGGTATATACCTACATTTTGACTGTCAGAAGTGACAGCTGCTAAACACATGTTTTTTGCAGATAACATGGTTCGGCGTAGGGATACATAATTTGGTCTTGTAGCTTTTCAAAACCGTCAGCTGTCAGCTGTGAGCTGTCAGTCAGCACCAAAGAAGCCATGGGGCTACTGTAGTTGTAAAAGAAGAGGGTTTTCCTCATCCACAATGTTAATATTGTTTTCTCGCTTCGAAAGGTGCTTGTAGTATTGTCTTAAATTACCTTTAAAGAACTCGGAATAGCCTACCAGTTATTTCTTTCAATTAAATAATTATTACCATACACACACGTGGTAGCGTTGTATACGGCGTAAGGCTCTTAGATTTATCATGGCCGCCGTTTTCCCTTCACATCTCCACTATAATGCGGGCGCACCACCAGGGATGGGAAACCTCCGGTCCCTTTGAGATGCACTGTGCGGCATTTTCACGTATTTTTTCTTCTGTTATACATCTTCATCAATTATAAACTATAGATTCTCAAACGGCATATATACAGTATATATATCATATTAACTAAAGTAAAAAAAAAAGTTGTTTTTAAAGCTTAATGTTAATAAATAACCGCTCTTATCGATCTTTTATCATTGGTTTTCGCACTATCATATTTGCCTAAAAATAATGTACATAAATTGTGCGGTCTTATGAGGAATCCGTGAAGTGACATACGGCCTCCCAATAACAAAAGGTTACCAACTCCTGTGTTGTAATATCCTCATCCCTATCCGTAGGATTAAGCTGGTAGTAAGCTTTGCTACGGATATCCAGGACGAGTAAGACACGGTGCAAACACCAAAAAAAAGCCTTGGTAGTAAACTTAGTATTGAAAAAAAGGTAACGTTATTTATTAACGGACTGTACTTATGCTGTGTCTGTCCGAATCCTCCGGCGTTCCAAGCATATGGTGGAACGCCTCCTACAACCGTTGATAAGATAATCAGTTGCGATATCTCGCCCTTGATAAGTACCAGAACATTCCATCCTATTAATCAAGAAATATGCTGAGAAACCTTCAGAACAGACCGTGACAAATCTGTTAGCTTCTGTTATTCCACCACTTGTTACTATCCGTGTATTTACACTAATGGGAAAGTAGAGTTGAGAGGAAATTAGAGTAATTCAAATTTGCCTGAAAGTAGAGGGGTCATCACCTTGAGTATAATCTCACCTAGGTTCAAATTTCATCCTCCCAGTCGCCGGTGATCCACTCTATTGAGAGCCTGTCATTAAAAGCTCAGGTCACAACCTATTATCCAGAATATTAGATACATGATCTCGCTTAAACCAGAAACTGCATCCATTTGCGTTTTTCTGCATAAGTCACTTGTTTACAACAAGATTGGAATCAATGAAATAGTTTTTTTAATGTTAAAAGAATCATTTTTCAATTTTGTAGTATTTTACTGAGGGAACGTGAGAAAAGATCAAGAGTTTTTTCAGTTTTTATAGCAAAACTTTTTTTTTGGACACAATAAATAAAATATTGCTTCAATACAAACATAAGAGTTTATTTCTCTTCACTTGATGCTATCAACAGTTGTCGAGTATATGTCATGAGTATAACGACATTAGATGACAAACTTTTAGACTAAGAGAGAAAGTTGTCATTAAATTCCAGGACATAATTGAAAGATATTCAAGAACTGTTGATATTACCATATGAAGAAAATTAAACTCTATATGTTTGTATAAAGCGATATTTGATTTATTTTGACCAAAACATGTTTTTATATTTAAAAAAAAAGCAAAAACACCTTTTCTCGTGTTTTGTACATTCCCACCTTAAATATGGGTAAAATGTTTCACCGGTCTAAAACTCTTAATTCCACTGTTTTCTAATGAATACTCAAGGTTACTGCACTGCAATGTGATATCTGGTTCAAGCTGTATGATCCTCCTAACCTAGGTGTTATTTGGGGGTGTTTTCAACCCACACACCGATTTAGATTTGAACATATTTTTTATAATTAGTTACTGTATTTCCTATTAGCCTATTAGTCTAATCATCTGTCTTACATAAGGGTTCATCCATAAACTACGTAACGCTGTTGAGAGAGGGAGATCTAATGTCTACATGGTATTACATTAATGGAGATGGGGTACATCACAGTGACCGTTACGTAACACAGATCGTAAATTTAAATTTAAATTTAAAAAATATAATGTTGTTCATGAATAAAAATAATAAAGTATTGTTATAAAATTATTTGAAATAATTTATATTCCGAATTTAAAATGGGTTAAAGTGGTATTAAATCATAGTCCTTCTTTTAGTGTCACAAAAGCTTCCCTTCGCAAAAATGGCATTCACTCTTGTTGTGAAAGGTTACGTAACACAGATTGGAAATGTGGTGGAGGGGTGGGGGCCAAATGTATACTTGGTGTTACATGGGGTGGTGGGTCAGAAAAAAGCGCTACTAGTTTTATGGATGACCCATAACTGCCATCTCCTGATTTTACGAACTTAAATGGTTTTTTCACTAGTTTTACAAACCGAATATAATTAATTTTCCTTAGTGTATTTTTGATGATAGAGTACTTAGGCCTACATATAGTCAATTTTTTTTAGAACCGCTTCTTACTACCTGTTCGGGCTATACGCATATGTACTAATTACGTTTATGAGTTGGGGAATAGGAGGTTTGAATATTGCGCATTTGCGTAAAGGGAGAGTGGAAAACAATTTTGGAAAAGCCACCCTCAGCACAACCGACCGAGATTTGAACCCCGATCTCCCTGTCATTGGCAAACCAGTCTTTTGCTAGAGTGACGCCTTAGACCATGAGTCCACTGAAGAAGATGATGGTCAAATTAACATAAATATACTAATTTGTGTAAATTTTTGAAGTTTAACGGACTTTTTATATAGTTTGGAGGAGCTATTTACCCGTTATGATGAAGAAATGTAATTCCTAATTTTTTTATTGACTTATTTTAATTTGTATTTGTGTGGTTAGTTTACAAAATACAAACACATTTTTTTACGGTCAAAAATGATAACATAATAATGCAGATCACATGACTTGACGTATGAACCCATGAAGATTGTTAAATGTTTGAAATAAAGTGTTTGTTTTTTTAATCTGAATTCTACTGTAGATAATGGTCGAGTGCGAATCTAGATGAGCGAAGCTTGGTTCCATATTGTTGACGAAGATATTTGCTATTAAGTATGGCTCATGCTCCCCAGTCTGTGACCTGAGTGTGTGTGACCTTGTGTGTCCTGTCCCAGGTGACAAGTTCCGGCTCGTGCTGGCCACGACCCTGCGGGAGGACGGCTACCCGGACAGCGGCGAGTGGAACCCCATGGACACGGAGGGTTCCCGTGCCGACAGTTTCGAGTACGTGATGTACGGCAAGATCTACCGCATCGAGGGTGACGAGAGCGCCTTGGAGCCGTCCAGCAGACTGTGAGTACATCAGTCCTCCTTCTGTCACTCTCGTCTAGTCTGCTTCGCCGGGGATAGACGAGCTTGGGGTTCTTATCCCGTCTGGGTATACTTAAGTGGTTTTTCCTAAATCGTTTCTCATCCTCCCGCCCGTATATTTAATCTAATTTCTACCTTCCTCATCCTTGCTTCCTTAGCGTAAATATGTGGACAACCCAAACATGGTGTAAACCACCCCAAAGCGTTTCTATAATGATTTTAGCGCTGATGTACCTCTCCTTAGTGTTGTAAAGGTACTAGTGCTGACCTATTTATCTTACGCGATTCCAAGGTGATTTTATCGTTGATCTACCTCTTCTGAACGTTTCCAGGGTGCTTTTGGTGAAGATATACCAACCTAGAGCTTTTTTAGGTCACTCTTGGTGACGAGTAATGGCATATCAACCCTAACGTTCCCATTGAGTTATCATTAAGGATTCAAGTTGTATGAAGTTACTGTATTCAGGAGATATTTGTGGAAAATAAGTATTTAAATAAATAATTAATTTAATTTTTTTTATGTATATCGGATTTGAGACATCCAAATTTCCGTTTCCTTCAAGTTGAGTGTAAGATGGCATTCCTAAGAACTACGCTGGGTGCGCCTGTATGTTTGTCACTATGCAACCAGTCTAGCGTGCTAGTTGTGAGAGTTGCCTAACCTTCCCACACGCTAGCTTCGTGACAGAAAAGGATTCCTACCTACAATAGACGAAAGTTTATCTATGCTTAGAGATAGGGTATATTCGCTTTTGCGAAAAACGCGAAAAGTAAAAAAAAGGGTCGAAAATAGAGTATTTATAAGTTTCCTTTGCGTTTCATGGCATTTGAAAGTGTTTAAAGCGATTTTTATTTCGCGAATTAACGCGAAAAACGTGATTTTGAGAGTATTTTAGCTAAATTATTCTATTTAGCGAAATAGATGCGAATTCCCTGAAAATGCTGTGCATTTAAATAAAATGCTGAGAATTTCTATAAAACGATGTTTTTCAGCGGAAATAAGTGATTAAAAAATCATCGAGTTTCACTCGTCTGTGTGCTTCAGCTCGGGTTTTACTTGCATCCTGTGCCTTCCACAGCCCATCCGGCTAATCGCCACATTCCGTTAGTCGTTGCTTTTATCATAAATCCTTTGTATAGGCCCTAAAAACATTGACGAAAGACATTTTTACCTATTTTTCTACAAAATGCTAAATTATGCCACAAAACGATAAATTTCCAATAATTAATGCTAAAAAACTGAAAATTAATGCTATTTTACCCTATCTCTATGCTACTACCCCTGGAGGATTTTACTATTCCAAGCGCGTCTTTCTCACCACTAGTCCGGCTTATACGAATATATTAATTTTACGCTAATGTGCCAAATATGGTTAAGGTATATGTTTATTTAAAATGTATTAGAATTTACATGGGCTAAGAGTGGAAAATGGTTTAGGTAAAACTACCCTCGATACACCCGACCTCTCACAAACAAGACTGAATGAGCCTGATATTTCATACCGCGTTTCCACTGGCCTGGCGGACTTATATAGTAGGATTGGTAAGAAGGCCTGTTTAGAAAATACAAACATATTTTGTCTGCTGTTCACGTTAATATTTGATTATATTATTAGTATTATGTTAGGGTATATATCAAAAGTGAACGTTGCATATTTTATTACTTGGCGTTTGGATAAATGAAAGTAGTTTCAGTAACTTTTGTGACTCATAAATTGTATCTACGGAAATCTTACTCTACAAAAAGCACATTTTTAAAAAAAAATTCTTTGAATAATTAACAATCATTATTAATATTGAATGATAGTTGTCAAGTCATAGACATAATCTAGACTAGACATTTAACACCAGAATCATTTTACATGATGGCTGATAGAATATTGTAATGGGTTCTATTTTCGTGCTTCTCGTTTTACTATCCGTCCAGGCTAACCCTATGTTTACACCAGTGGTTATTATTGTGTTCGCGGCACACTTTTAATAGTAAAGAGTTTTTGAGGGCACACTTGAAGGGATTAAAGAGCGAACACCAGTTTAAAAAAGAGGAAGTTGAAGTTTGAAAAAAATAATATTTGTATTCATATACATATCATTAATAAAGATATTCAATATTTTATATTATTAGTGTTTTTACATTATTAAAAAAAATAAATAATAAATCAAACTGTAATGGTTATTTATTAATCAATTTATTTTAATTTGAGACTTGAACTTGTTTTTTGTTGTTTTTAAGCTATTACGGTAGTATTGAGTGGGAATCTTAATTTGCATATCTATGATGTCTATACATATATCGAAATTTGGCGGCATATCTTAGGATTAGCGGCATACCGATGTACCGCAGCACACAGTTTTAGAACCACTGGTTTATAAGATGGGCTAGGAATGAGTGCGGTATCATTTAGACTAGAGGATATGCACCCTCATTCGTGTAAAGGATATATGAAAAAAATATTCAGGGAAAACGGCCTCGGTTCACCGGGCCTGATTACGAGGACCTGACCTTTCGGTAACCGGTAAACTAGATCATACGAGGTTAATGCTTGCAAACATACGGGTATTGTATTTTTACGGCCTGAGGCCTTTGTGCGGCCGTTGAAACAGCAGGGTGGCCACAACTAAGGAAAATATAGAAAACTTTTAATTGTTGGGGAGTTTTATAAATTGGCTTAGAAAGAAGAAAAAATGTCTCAACCGGATCCTATTTGAACATTGTATTTATTTAAGTATATTTGACCACATGGTCAGACTAGACGGCCGATGACAGGGAGATCGGGGTACGAATCCTGGTTGGGTGTACTGTGGCTTTTTATAAATGTTTTTCCACTCTCCTTACACGCAAATGCGGGTACACTTCCTAAAAGTTAAACCTTACACATCCTTAACACACTAGCGTAACATAGGCGTATAACCCGAAAGGTTTGTAAGACGTGGAACAAAAAAAAAGTATGTTTATTTTTAACTGCATTCCAAACATTATTTATAACAAAAGGAGTATGATTTTTCGAACATCTAATTAATCCTGATATGAGTTCAAGACAGGGGAAATATAATTTTTTGATTAGGAATTTTTTTCCTTCTGAAGTTGATGGTCACCTCTAAACCTTTAGCACTAGCTAAACATTTCAATCCTTAGTTTTTTTTTCTTCTTATTTAATCTATACATTTAATTAACTATTGCGAGGTCATTAAATTGATAAGCTCTTCTTTATGTCCGATTTAAGAAAGTAGTCCCGTTTAACGGACTAGAGATAAGATATTATTTAGCTTCGGACACGCTCGGTTGGATACCGACATCAGCCGACTGGTTCGGCCAGGACTGTCTTATCAGGCAGGTAATCTTGTATCCGAGTAGTGATTAGATAACAAATCTTAGTTGTAACATTGCTCTACGTCACTGTCGTAACCCCTACGGACTCGCTCGCATCTTATCCTTCCCCTCTAACTTGGCTTGGAGATGCCCTGAGATCATTTTGGTTGGAAGAAAAGTTTAGAAAACTCGTTATTTCTTTGCGGTCAACATTGATAACATTTTACTATATTATTTATGTTATTTTTTAATGTATTGATAATATCGATCAAAAAGTGATAGCGGCTGATAACATGATTTGATGTATGAATATATTAAAATTGTTTTAGTAACTTTAGTGCTACCAGATACGTTCTTCCTACAAAATCAAGCTATACCTGTTCAGGTTAACGCATATATGTATTTACTCTAATGGGATAGTGATGAGATTCGAACCCTGACTTCCCTGTCACAATCAGACCATTCTAACACTTAGGTGACGCAATAGGCCATTCGGCCACTGGAGCGGGTAATTTTTTTTTTATTAATTCGTCCCATATAAAATAAAATCTTGCCTCTTGACAGTTTGTGCTAAGTGAGGGAAGGGGGGGGGGGGGGGCAAATCCTCTCCCTCCAATTCTTCGGGTTCTAACCTCCCTTCCCTTGCCCTATTCCCACTACTTCACAACTGCGTACGACGTTGCTATTGGAGATTTCGAAGCTATTTTGCGAAGCGGGTTGCATCTTAACTTGACGCACCTAAACAGTCTAAGCACGATCACACTTAGACGCCAATGTACAAATTGGGAAGAAAGGAAATAAAATGAGAAGTTCACCCTGAGAGGACTCTTGTCTTTGTGCAGACAACCCCTTTCCATCTGACGAGTTTACACAGTACTTCATTACTTGCGCCTTAAAAACATTGACTTTTTAATTTTACCTTTTCCTTGTTTGCTATTCTAGATAAACATATGCTACCACGGATCTTTTTTTAATCCACATCCTGCAGGAAGACTCCTACGGGCCATTTTCGTGATCAAGCCAAATAGTCTAAGTTGTGGATGATTTTAAAAAATACGTCTAAAAAAAACTAAATAACGATAAAAATAAGTAAGTTGTGACACTGTAGGACTATTTTCAAAAATATTTAAGAATTTATTATTTTTGTTTCAACGTTATTCTTTAAAACTCGCTGAGTAAAACGTAAATTCACCAACGTGGGAAATCATATATTGACCAGCTGTGACGTCATAGGTAGGCTACGTCCTTAAAACAACTGCTCTACTTGTCAGTTGCAAGGTAACCATTACAATTACTTAAATTTTAAAAGATAAAAAGGAAAATAATCACGCAAAAACATTTAAAAAATCAGCAAAGTATTTTTGAAATAGACAATGAGTAAAGTAAAAAAAAATACAGTAACAATATTTTCCAATAAATTCCTGGATAAAACATATGAAAAATATTATTAAATTCCCATTTATTGTTTAAATGGTAATAATAATAATAATAAACCTAAAATGTCAGCAAGATTTCCTATAATTTTGACTAACTAATATAATATTACCTGTTGACATTATACAAATTAAACCTGTAGGGTATTTTCGTACCCGGCGAAAAAGAACCAAAGATAACTTTTTTGCCTCTTAAAATCACAGCGACAGTTTGGACATTTTATGATGTCTTGTTTTGCAAATTTACAAATCAAAATCTTTTCTATACACTTTTTTATTATATTAAAAACCCTATCATACATAATAGGGTTCATACATTCACCAATTAGCATAAGGTAAATAATAAATAGTTTTATGATTGAAAAACGACACTTTACATGGGAATTTAACCAGTTGTCATTTTTCAACTATATTTAATCTAATGAATTATTTAACCATCTTCGGCGCTTGGTCTCTTAACAAAATATTGATAAAGTTGTAGAAATATAGGATACTCTAGTTTGACGCCTAGAATAATTTAGTTTTATTCAAATATTATCATTCCGACCTCTAATGTTGGTGTATTGTGTTTGGGTTGCTGCCCCGGGTTAAGTTATTTTATAAATATTTTACCGATATATTGTGTTTAGAAATCACACCTTAGTTATAAAATAAAATACATAATTATTTGAGCCTTTTGTACTGTCTGAGGGACGTTAATAGAAATACGTATTCCGCACATAGCGCTCCTAGTGGTGATCAAGGGTACCTCTCATATTGCGTAGATTTTCTTGACAGGGCTGGCGCCTTCTTTTATTGTATTTGCATTCATTGTGCGGGGGCTATGAGCGAAGGGGCGGGACGGCGCCGACTGCTTCCTCTGACTTTCTCGACGGTGACGCAAAAAGGGGGTGTGGGGGTGTGGGGGGCAATATATCCTCGAGGTGATATAATACCTCTCTCCCCTTCCCTCCAACCCCCCTCCTTGACCAGTCTGGGGGCGGCCTCTCGGATCAATACCACACGTTTCATAGTTCCCCCTGCGGTGCGAACGCTCACGGGCATAACGCCTCCCTCCCCATTATATTAACCTGGGGCTATGCACGGTATCCTGCCGCGGACCGAGAATCGCTGACACATTATATACTATTTTGGCTTTGCTTCGTGTCATTCCGCCTGTCCGAACTACCTTTGATTACATTAATGCAATAAAAATGAGGGAGGTAAACCTTAGAGAGACAATGTACCCACATTTTAATGGAGGTAGAGTGGTAAACCATTTAGGTTAAACCACACTCAATACGCCTGGGCGAGATTTTGACCCCGGTCTCCCCAACACCGCTAATTCGGTTTATTGTGAGAAGTTCGGGTATTCACCGAAAGAGCGAGCGAGAACCAACAAGAGCGAGTGAGCATTCTCACTCAATAATCGTTTAGTGAGTACCGATTTTAGAATTGCTTTTCCTATAGGTCACTTTTCATTATTTTCAGTTTAACAAATTGCATTAATCTTCTTTGACATTCTGCAAAAAATTCTAAACATTCCATGGTCTTCATCTACTGTTAAGTCCCTTAATAAACTTCCACTGTATACTTGTATGTTTTTAAACATAGTTTCTTGCTACCAACGCCTAACTAACTCTCTTTGTTTTATCTTTTATCAAACCATGTATCACAATATAAACAACACTTGCACAAAGTAGCATATTATTTCAGTAAGCCATATTCATTTCCCAATCAGCTACACCCAATATCATTGCTTAGGGAAATGCAGGTCTTATGAAGAAAAAGATTTATCTTCGCACTATTTCAGTTAACTGTTGCCAAATCTCCTCGCTCTGAGCTATGTTGTAAAGTGGTGTGCTGGGTAAGGAGCAACTACTGGCAACCTCGACGAACCAGTGTTGAGAAACTTGTCTTATATTTGAAGGGAGATTGATCACACAAAAACGAGAGAATGACA
This sequence comes from Timema podura, assembly GCA_033556935.1. Lineage (NCBI taxonomy): Eukaryota > Metazoa > Arthropoda > Insecta > Phasmatodea > Timematidae > Timema > Timema podura. The sequence continues at coordinate 15,792,680 of JAVRXN010000008.1, forward strand.
AACTCTTGTCGCCCACTAGTAAACATGCAGTTCCCTCAACGATAATATTTAGTGTAGACTAGAGTGCTCACTGTAACGATGGATCAACTGCGAACAAGAACATATTCGCTCCGGTATGGATGCAAGGTGATTATTTCAAGCGACACAAACAAACATCGGGCGATCGCGAGCCAATGTTTGCTCGTTTGTTGAATACCCACCTTCAGAGCGACGCGTGAGCTTGAGGTAACGTTGACCTAATTTATTTGTCAAGATGATCTCTAAAATGCCACTATCAACAACACTTCCTCTATATAATAGAGTGAAAACAATTCACAATAACCAAGATTGGATAAAGATAGCTGTTTCATTTAGCTTACAGCTTGTCAAATTAGACACCTACTGCCTGTAAATAGTTTCATATACTACCCGAGTCTCTGCATGGACCTCCCAAAGTGGAAAAGAGAGAGCATGAGTGAGCTGCGCTAGCTTAACTTCAGCCCCGTGGTTTTAATCGTAGCGGTAAACAACCGGCACTGGTGTTTTAACTGGTCGCAACAAACTAGACTCCCGGATCTAATCTCGGCCATTTCCTTTTAGAGACGTGGGGAGATTCTTCACATCAATGTCATGTTCTCATTCCCTACATGCTAATGTGGGGAAAATATATCGGCGTTATTAAGGCCACGCTTCAACGGATTAGATCTATTTTCAAATTTAATTATGTTGAAAATTAATGTTAAACTAATTTTAAAAACTGGCCACGCACATTAGTAGGCTACATACTATTTTTAATATTACATCAAAATAACATCTCAGTTTCTAAAAATAAGAGCGTATTATTCATTTCTAAGTATTTTCTTTTAATTGGGCCATTTTGTTTAACGGGAACATTACTTGTGTGTGTGTGTGTGTGTAAAATTATAAATAAAAAATATATCTTAAAACTATTGAAAAAGACACGTTGGTGATGAAACCCTCAAATGCCTCTGGTGTTGAACGTACTAATGAAAACAAAATTGCAACCCTCTTAAGGGCCTGCCCGTTCTCTAACCGCCCTTGAAAATGTACACTCCCCCTCTCTCTGCCACGCTCCCCTACAATGCGCTGACCTAACCTAACCTGACGCCAGGGGATCCGCCGGTGACGTCACCGGGCCTGTGAGGGTAGGACTCGGTTTCAGTTCCCCTGAATTTTGGTTCAAGCCATGGCAGCATCCTAGAGGAGGTCTCAGCCCCCAATTCTCTCTTTTGGAATGACAAAAAATACACCAATAAAATTAAATAATAGTCATAGTTAAGATTAAATGATTATTTATCCCCTCATTATTGATATTGCGTATTTAGTAAATCTGGAAACAATGATTTTTTTGAGATGTGACTTTAATTTCCATTGTGAAAAGAACTTTATTATTTCAACTACACTATATTATTAGGTTGCTCTGCAGTCTGCTTATCAATGTTTTGTTAGCTTTCTAATTTCATTTTTGTTTCTTTAGATTTCAAGAAATAAAATGGAACCTTCACTTTTTGTTTTTCGGGAGTGTTTGTTCATTTTGTTTTTAATAATTTTATTATTTAAACCTTTTGTAAATGGCTTTTTTAATTTTAATTAATTCCCTATTATGACCCCCTTTCCTCGAAAATCTTTTGGTTCTAAATATACCATTTCTTGGCAAAAACATTTTAAAAAATCTTTAAAATAATTAGTTTAAGGTAGGAGGGAAAAGCATAATATTCTGGTATCATTTAAATTAAATTAAAGTATTTTTCACACTCAAAACGCCTTAGTACTGTTAACAAATACAATAACCGATCCGAATAAATCGTTTTTTCCCCACCGATTCTTACTACCCACTCGAGCTATACGCATTTTAATTACTCTATTGTATTAGGGATCATGGAAGTGGCATTTAGAGGAAAATACCCGCATTTGCTTGGAAGAAGAGAGGTAAACCATTTGAGAAAATCAACTCTCACTACACTCGGCCGCTATTTGAACCCTGGCCCTCCTGTCGCAGGCAAACTAGACTATATTAGATTGACATTCAATCCAGTCTCTTATTTTCGTTGGACATGGGAAAACCTTTTATTATTATTATTATTATTATTATTTATTATTATTATTATTATTATTATTATTATTATTATTATTATTATTATTATTAAAGATCATTCACCGCCCGGCCTACGGTGTCGTGTAGTTAGACTAACGCGCTCGGTGGGGTGTGGGTTTTTTTTCTCTTACCATTTATTTTTACTTGTTTTATTATTTTCCGCTTTTTGGCACAAAAAATGTAAATACCATTATTTAAAGACTCCCTCAAACTAGACCTTTTAAATGTTTTCAGGGAGGGGTGAGGTTTATCACCCCCCTTTAGTAAGTTCCTATTTTGACTCTCCTCTTACCGCAATCATTGGGCACGTGGTCTAAACGTCAGGTATTCCAGATGAGGGGGAGGTTGAGATTCGAATCCCGGCTGGGTGTATTGGGGATGGTTTATCCTCTTACCTCCACGTATATGTGGTTACATTTAATTTAAATTCACCCTTTTTTAATCCCTATCTGTAAGCGTAATTAATTTGGGATATAATGGTAAACTTCTTTTAGTTGGTTAATCTATATTATTGCCACCGTACTTTAACCAAATAGAATGGTATAAGCGGTTCCTTAGAGTCCTAGACCTTTCGGCCTCTGCGGTTGCTTCTCACATAATTATTTAATCGGTCAAGGCCGTAGCCAGCCAATAATCTTGGAGGGGGGAGGGAGGGTTGGTGGGCACATCTCCCAATTGGTGAGGTAAATTAAAAAAAAAAATTAACAGTTCTAGAAGCTTTCTGAAGTGATTTTTATGGTAACATAACCCCTAATTTGTACTTTTACCTTAATTTTGATATTGTTTGAACCATAAATAAAGCTATAATATTTTATTCATAAAATTTCGGGGGGGAAGGGGGTTTGAATCCCCAAATCACTCCCACCCTCCTCCCCGCAAAGGCCTTGTAATCGGTGTAAGCTATACCTTAGACCTCTCGGCTTCGGCTCTCGCTTCTCACATAATTATAAATTATATAATCGGTGTAAGCGGTATTTTTAGTCCGTTGGTCATAGCTTTTTTTTTTTACATAATTATGCAATCGCTTTGGCATGAATATGGAGGCGCTCACACCGGCCCTTTTTCAAAGTTCCCCCTTCGCGTGTAAACTTTTTTTTTTTACACTTTGTACACTCTTAATTTTATCGTGACGAGTGTTTTTCTTTGATGTTGCAGGCGTAAGGGCTGGTGATGTGGAATGGGAGAGAGTATAAATCCACTAGTTATTTATATGCGTAGATGTAGAGAGGAAATGACGTTGCGTGTCTTTAGTGTAGACCTGCACAACAAACGGACCGCGGGCCCGACAACGGGTATCCTGAGGCCCGCAAAGTATTCTACTTGCTACCATAAATCGCTGTCCGTTACGGACAAAAAATTATGTGATTGTAAAATTTTCTTTAAGAATTTAAAATTAGTAGCCATTTTCCTAAAGTTATGGTTGAATAAAAACTAGGGCATTATAGTGGTGGTTATCCTTGAATGAATTTGAGCAAAATAAATAGGGTAAAGAAGTAGCTGATGGTAACTTGGAAGACATTTTTAAAAATCACACTTCTAGTTGATATATTTGTGGTGGATATAAGTTTCGAAAACTTCGACTTGGCTTCGAAAAAATATCCTGCTTTTACAGTTAAAATATTCATTTGTGTTCATTTATTGCCATTATAAGCAGCTATTTTATATAAATTACAAATTAATATTATTATGAAAAAAATTAAATTAATTAATTACATGTCGTGATGATTAATTTATCAGCTTAAAATGAAATATTTGCACCAATTTCTCAATTAAAAATGTTCTACATGATCTTAGTTTATAAAGTTATATAAATAATCACATAATTTTTTTCAACCAGAAACTAATAAACAAAAAATATTTGAACTTTGATTAAAGGTTCAAGAGTAAATAGTCCTAATATATTCCGATTAGGATTCGCTTCGAACTAAAACAAAGTGGACGTTGTACACCTTTAAGGTCATTCGACACTAAAAATTCACAAATTTAACAAGTGTATAAGCTATAGATAGTGATTCACTGATTTCACATAATTATAGTTTACGAGTTATATGGGATCAAACTCCCTATTTTATAAATATCTTATTCTATACACCTCATATGAACGTCTAGTTATACTAAATTTCAGCCTCATACATTAATTACTTTACCTAAACAATGGTAGGCCTACGGGAAAAGCATAAATAGCAAGTTTGACCCCTCATAACTGGTGAACTGTAATGATTAGAAACCATTGAATAACTATCATTAGTTGTTAAAACAGTTCAATAAAATTTTGATGGTTGATTGACCTTAATAATAACCATACCGGTACTACGAGAAATTTACTAATGATCAAATATGACGTATTTCTTCTCTTGTTTTAGCACCGCTCCTTACTACCCGTTCAGGTTATACGCTAGGCCTATATATTAATTACGCTAATGGTTAGGTATGATTACGGTTAAACTTGGAGGAAGTGTAACCTGCATTTTCGTGGAGAGAGGGGAACAATTTAGGGAAAACCACCCAAATAATACCTGACCGTAATCGAACCAAGATCTGCCCGTCATCAACAGTATAGTCTATTGCGAAAGTGACGCCTTAGACCATGCGACCATCGAAGCGGTTTGTATGTCTTATTAACTGCCTGATGATTTATTTCGCAAAAAAAAAAACATTTTATTATTTTGTCTAATTTGCTAGGTAGGTCAGTAAATTTTATTTTATTTATCTCCTATTTAAGCTTATATGCGTGTAAACACAGGTAAGTAGGCGGTGCAGTTTATATATATGTGTTGTTTGGGGTGGGGGGGGGTACTCACTTAATGGGATAGCAAACAATTAATTGTGGTCTATACAGGCTCAAGCATTCTTTTTTGGCCCTTACTTACCTCTTGAGTTGTGCAACCCTGCTTTAGTGTGTCAGAGTGCGTGCTTTACACTGACTCACGCACCTTTTTTCTTGTTACCACGAGGGAAATCCCCCCCTTCCCTTCTTTGGTGTTCATAGTCCCTCCCCAAACCCCTTTCTAACCCTCTAGTGGTGATCCATGAGGGTATCATCTACTGCTAATAGTCGCGCTTTAGGGATTGTCCTTGAGGGGTCTGGTTCGCGTCTCGGTAAGTGCGTTAAAAAAAAAAGATGGTTCCACGGGTGATTTCAAGGTTCTCTCAAGGTCCGACACTTTGGCTGAGTCTGTAGCATGTTTGTCTGGTGTGTTGAAAGTCCTTGGTTTGGTTTTCGGTATGTCGGCTTATTGTATAATTTGGAAGAGTTGGGGCTCCCCCCATTTCGCAGCACTTGATGAGGTGACGGACAGGAGACGGGTATTGTGTGTTTTTCTAGAGTTACATTAATTTAGTAGGTTGTGTGCTGATGAAATCGGTCGGTTCAAGAAGTTCACCTTAAGTCTCCCAACTAAGTTATCAAGACGGTAATCGAGACTTGATTGCATTTCTGTTGTGTTTCATTGCGTCACACGTATCTTGTTTTATAATACTTTTTTGTTTTCCGCGTCTTGGTATCCGTCCAGGCTCTCAGCATATCACTATTAGGGAAGGGATGAGGAAGGTTGGTAAAAATGTACCCGAATTTGTGTGGAACCTTTAAGGGAGGGTAAAATAAACACTTGTTACGCCCTGATGGCATTATAACCATGATCTCGCCGGAAAACAGGCCCAGATAAGGTTGATGCTTTAGCCCGCCGTTTTGGATTTTGATAAGGACTCAGTACAAGGGATTAATTATTCCATATTAAATGTTCTTAAAACTTTAAGGCTTTTTTTATATTCAAACACTTTAGTTTTGTTGTTCTAATGATCTGTACCTATCTGCTGACAAAATTAATATGTTTTTCATTGTAAACTTTAGAGATGGACCTAACCCGAATCTTAAGAAACTATATAAGTGTAAGAGGTTAACTTTCCCACATTGTTGCATGTTTTTTCTCTCTTCAATTCTCGGGAACGCTGCTTATTTACGAGTGTTTAAAGAATTTCTTTTTTTCATAAAACAATATAAGCTATATTCGTATTTTATATAAGCTACACACAAAAATAATACGCTGAATAGAATATTAACAATATTAAAATTTGTTTTTTGGTTTATAATATTAGAACATTTAGAATGTACCTAATTAATTATCATTAAAATATTTTCAAAAATATTAAATAGTTTATTTTTAACAATATTATCCTTTCCAACTTAAAATAAGTTATATATTTGCGCATTGGACAATTTGTATTTAATTATTGCGTGTGATAAAATTAATATCCACGACGCTATATCAATATATTACTTTGCTAAAGCTCCCAGTTATTATCGATATGTGAGAGGCTTTATTTTATCAAATTTCATTAAAAGACATTAAACATGTTTTTAATTAAGACAATTCAATAAGTATGATACAAAGTGTCTAAATTAGTTGAGTTTTTTTCGATAGAAATATAGTTTTATGTGGTCGACGCTTTCCAAGAAATACTATGCATTATGGCCAACTTAAGTGAGTATGTCTTTAATTTTATAAAACTAGAAAATTTACAATCTTAATATTGCTATTATTCGATTCGTTGTATTCATGTTGTGTGTATTAAAAATAAAAAAATAAACAATGTTTAATATAACATTATTGTGATAATATAAAAAATTATATTAACACTCCTAATTTGTGCACAATCCCCAATTTGGTTTTTTTCGCACTCTAAGTGGTAAACAAACGGTTAGAGGTCTTTTTTTTAGGCTGGAGTTATAATAATTATGTTAAGCTTATAAAACACCTAGAAAGCATCATAAGACCTCTTAAGATAAATAAATGTATATCTAAAATTAAAATATGGTATGTATTTTTTAATCTTGACCTGGAATCAAGAATTTTTTTAAAATCCCGAACATTATTAAAGAACGATTCGAAGATGGCTACTACACATTTAGTAAGTAGACAGGCTGGCCACCGAACGGGAAAACCGGAAATTATGCTTCATCTTTGAGCCTCATAAAAGTGCTGGAATTTTCTCTTCATTAATTTAAAAACAGTTTTAGAAAAATTACACCATTTGACATTTTTAGCATTAATACGGCTGCCAAAATGCCACTTCAGATATTTACTAAGAATTTGATATTTTTTAATTGTGAGAAAAACACCTCAAATAGCTTTTGAAGAAATTTAATTTTCCAAACATTGCTAGACTAGGATCACGCTAAATAACTTCTACGGACATCTCGATTTTCAAACATTTTTCTGGGTAAGCTCTCCGGACCCTTCTTTGAATTGGGGTGTTATTTTTTTTTTTAGTGAAAATCAACACACAGATTGCAAATAGTTTTAGTTACGGAACTGTCGTATGGATGGGACCACAATTAATTTAATTTAAATTAGTTGAAAAAAAATGGCACCTGGACACGGGAATCGAACCCGGCACTTTTGGCTTAACGCATCAATGTTCCACAACTTAGCTACTAAGGATTGGTCCCGCACTCAGGTTAATTCTTCACTCATAGTCAAAGGGTGAGTCTGTGATAGACGTGTGGGAAATCGTCAGCTATAGGTTATACGAGCAATAAATAAATAGTATGGTGAGCTATCGGATACCACAGCCATCTGCGACTTGGGATTCGTATCGCTTGTCTGGTGACGTGTTGTTTGTGTTGACCAATTTAATTTTCACGTCTTTTAAAACGTGTTTATTGAAATTAATTCGTATCTATTGTCTGGGGATATTGTTCTCTCACGTCTTTTAAGATCATGTTTTGAAATTAATTAATTTCTCTTTTTGATAAACTTAAATATTATGGTGACAGCATAATGTAATTTTTTTTTAGTGGAAGATATATTAATACAAAATTCTTTAATTTTTAATCTCTCTTTTGTTTTTAAATTTTATGGTTTGGTGGGTACGTTTTTCGCTATTTCTAATTCTTCAAATGGCCCTGGAATATGTTCAAGCACTAGCGGATTCAATGCCATCTCTTGACAGATACCGAAACTACGTGCAAGTCTTATTGCGGGACGGGGACCCATCCTGGGTTCACTCGGATTTAATACGGAGTGAACACAGCTGGTGGTATCTCAGTTCCTCTTTAAGCTAATCTTCGCGTCGAGGGATACCTCCTCTGGATGTGTATTTATACTCGACACCTTCAAAGGACCTATACGGACCCGCTGTTGGACGATGTCAAGAGAGCAAGTGAGCCACCGTGCTAGGCTGTGAGTGCTAAGCGGCTGAAACTAGAATCATTGTAGCTGTCAGCAAACAGTGTGGCTCGCCGCCGCTAGATGCCATTGCGATGTGCTCGTGTTTCCCTTGTGGGGGCAGCACGGTCGCCGGGATTAACAGGCAGTGTTACAAGACACTTGTGGTTACAACAGTGTTGTGGTAGTATTTAGTCTTCAAGAGATTCGGCAGCTGATAACAATTCATGAAGACGGTGAGCGACGAAACTTTATAATGTTCGGATTATTTTTAGTCGTCAGGACCTATATGCGGGAGAAATATTAACTTTCAGTCTCAAACCAGAACTTTTATTTTGTCTATAGCGTTTGGAGATATTCACGACTTATTTTAAAATTATATATATTGTGTTCGACTCATTTTTGATTGCATTTAAAACACTATAAATTGAGGCAGTGTTGTCTAATTCTCGTATGTTCAAACACATTTTTATACGTGTCCTAAGTATGCTTGTTACGCAAAATTAAATTCAAATATAATAGATTTTAACTTCATACTTTGTTTTTTTGTGTTCCGTATTAACAGTTAAAATTATAACTCTCAATTATTATTTTTTTTAAATGTACGTATAAACGGTGATGACTATTTGTGAAGTGAAAACCATTCAGAGTGGGTAACGTTCGATTTAGAAAGTTTGTGCAAGACTTATGGCGGAGTGCAAGTATCTTGTTACAACCTGTGGAGTTGCGAGGAGTCTATTAAAGTCACAGTCACTCCTCGGGTGGTGGTGTGGAAGGGGAAGTTAGAAGAAGAATATATATAAAAAAGGAAGACAGGGGCGCCGAACTGCGGCGAAAGACACAAGAAGATGACCTATATTGTACCTGCTACGTTATTTTTGATCTTCTTGTCCTGTCCTGGGCTAGGATCTTGGCACGTGTGCTGCCGCATTGTTGGCGGAGCGACAGCGACAGTGGTGCTGCCAGGTTCTCGCGGCCGGTGCTACTACTACTACTACTACAACTACTACTACAAGATCCCTGTTCTGTCTAGCAACGCTTCGTTAACTATTTTTAGATTTATTTTTAAAGATTAATTTTTGGGGCTATTTTATTAAGAATAATCTTATTTAATGAAACATCGGAAGTTCTGGAATTGTATCGTTTAGTTGCGGAAAGGGTTTGGTGGAGCAGAGGGCAATTATGGGGTCTGTATTGTTTATTGGAGTCATTGTTGGTATTTCTACTAAACTATGAACGACTTCTTGATTAATTTATTATTTCAAAGGGGTACTTTTTGTTTTGGCAGTCGTATTAGCTAAGAGCATTCATTGTATTAATATAAATTATATTATTGGCCATTTTCGCAAGCTAAGGTTTCCACCACTTTATACATTTATCAAATAGTAATTTTAAAACATAAATCAACTCAGGACTTGGGGTCTGAGTACAGATACTATTGTTTTAGATAACAAAGGGGGAGGGGGTATCCTTGCGGTGGATCATTGTGAAGTCTTCCGATAGGAGACGGAAAGGAATGTTCTTATCATTAAATCCTTATTGATAATTTTTTTCAAACATAATTGGATTTGTAAGGAAAAAGTCCAATAAGCTATACTAGTCTTGGCTTTCAACTGGAATTCATCCATAAATGCATGCATTCCTACGTATATTAATTTCGGTACGGTATTAACCCTTTGGATAACATAAAAAACGAACATAAAAATAAAAACTCGAAGAGATTTGAAAGCTTACGTGCTTTAACTATGAAGTGTCTAATATTTGGTTGCCCTTATCTAATGTATTTCATTTTAATAATTAACAAGCTATAAACCTCAACCTCCAGGAAGTAGTATATATGTATAGTAAACTCTAAGATCTTCCAGGTTGACGCCAAAAGGGCCTCTATTGGGTGTTATTGCCTTTTCATCGAACCGCTCCCAAGTTTTGCCTGACCTTGAAGCGGTTCAGGAACGGTAAGAGGAAGTTGTTTTAACTCGCTCGAAGGAAATAAAGTTTTCAGCCGAGAACGTTGTATCAATGTGGGAAGCATAATGAAAGAACCATTTTAAATAATGGCATCTTAATTTTTACGACCTTTATTGTACCTACTTATTTTATTATGTTGGTTGTATTTTTAATTTATCAACTCAAAGTTTAAAAAAACTATTCAAGAAAAATCTGGTAGTAAGGGTATAAATTTCGGTAACTTAGTTATCAATCCTGACAAGGCTTTCAATTTAGTTGAGACAATTTTTTTTAAATATAGTAAGCTCCTATAGTTTTCTTGGAAGTATTCTCCATGGTTTCTTTTTATTCCGTGAACGCGTTAGGCGTTCATTTTGTGTTGGTTTCATATCGTCTGGGAAAATCTTAGAGTAGCCTTCATTGAACCGAATCTTATCTCATTTATCAAACTTAGATAAAAGGGTAGCCTTATAATTTTCTTTGTTAAATTGCGAGTAACGGTCTAGTTTTATAAAATTAGTACTTTAACCTCATTACCTACATCATTTGTTGCAAGAACTGTAAAGTTGTACATTGTTATAGCGTAGGTCTATTTAAATTGCGTTGATTCCATTTACAAGTTTATTATGAAGGTGTTTGATCAAAGCGCTCTTGGTATCTTTGTCGTCTATTAATTATACTGTTAGAAACGGCAAGTCATGCTTACGGTTGGCGAAAACACGAGTCCACTTGACTTGGTAAAGATTAGGTTTGCTACCCGGCATAAGCCCAGAAACTAGGGGGCTGTGGTTTGACTCTCCCCTTCCAATCTCCTATTGTGGTGTAGGGTAGGTTTTTTTTTGGTGGGGGGGGGTGTAATTATTTAATTATTTTTCTCGCTGTAACAATGAACAAGCTTGATTAGTTTCTTCCTCTATTTGTATGGCCTAATATTTCTTAACAAACACACGAGTCCAGCGAGTTCTTAAAAGATTGTTTTGTAGTTTTATAGGAGAAAGGAAAATAAGTGTTGACAATTTATAAGCAAACCTTTAGTTCAAACAAATTCAAATGTTTTGATTGATCAAACTATTACTCTTTACTGAAACAATCAAATGAATAGGAAGACACAAATTATACTAACTTTCTCGTATAGTAATAATAATCGTAGTAGTAGTGGCAGTAGTTATTATCATTACTATACGGTAGCTTGGAACGAAATTAAAAAAAAAAGTTTTGGGTGAACTGTCCCTAAAGGAAGTTTTCCTAAAAAAAATCATCTTGTTAATCACACACACAAATATAATATATATATATATATATATATATATATATATATATATATATATATATAATATATATATATATATAAAAATTTTAAACAAAATTGTTCAAGACAATTTTTAATAAATTTCCTATTTTTACAAATCGGCTGTAAACTACCCTCAAATTATTTGTATTTAAAATAATGAAAGTAACTTATATTCTTACTAATCATGAAAAACAATTCCCAGCTAGACATTTAAACTAAATCTTATAGGCCGTTTTCGAAAAATTTCAAGTTTTCTAGATTTTGTCAAAAGTAAACTACCCTTAAATAAATGTATTTAAAAAATCAATAAACGTTTTTATTTACTATGTAAAATAGTATCCGAATACCAGTTTTGAATAAAATCATCAGCAATTTTCAAGAAATTTCAAATTTTTCAAAGATCATTCTCTAGAAAATTACTAATTTTGAAACAAATTGTTGGAGCCATTCTTAAAATAGGTATTCAAATAAAAGAGCCATCAGTAAACAACCTTTAGATGAAATTTCTCCCAAAAACAACTATAGGTATACAGTTTTTTTAAATCTTAAAAACTCATCAGATATTTATTTTAAACAAAATTATTGAAGCCATTTTCGAAAAATCTAAAAGTTTTCAAAAATCACTCATTTGCGAATTACTGGTGGTACCTATTCATAAACGAATTTTAACTAAAAAAACAAGTGGTTAATTTATTTTTACTATATATCATATTTTAAATGGTAGACTGGCGATGAAACGGTCTAAATGAGTTTTGAATTGTTATAACATTTTATTTTTTGTTGAGAAACAGTTTGTACTCTTGATTAACAACCCGCCTCGGTGGCGTAGTTGGCTAACGCCCAAGTCGTGTTGAGCTCAACCGCCGAGGACGGGGAGATCGAGGTTCGAATCTCGGTCGGGTGAACTGGGGGTGGTTTTTCCTAAATGGTTTTCCACTCTCCCTCCACGCAAATGCGGGTTCACTTCCTCTAAATTCAACCTTCCCGATTCCTAATCCATTAGCGTAATTAGTACTTAAGCGTATAACCCGAACGGGTAGTAAGACGCGGTGCTAAATATTATTATTATTATTATTACTCTTGATTAACAAAATCTTGTATAATAAATATGGTTAAGATTCTTTATTTGACAATTTCAGTGCCATACAATCAATTTGAACGTTTTTTATTGAGGTTTATTGAGAATTTCCATTTCTTAAAACTTCAATAAATATAGTAATATGGTAATATTTTACATAACAATATAATATTGCGCTTGTGGACTACATCAATTGTAGCCCAGTAGTGGAAAGACTAGTCAGTACTAATGTACCGCTGCCCAGGGGACGTCCGAATGTACTAATCGTACATCCTTACCGTGGAGGTTCTTTTCTTGTTCCGGTGAGATGCAGTGTTGATGAGGGTGTGGATCCAGTGGAAACACTTAAACATAATTAACCATACTCGGGTGACTTTTGGGGTATTTCCCCTTTCGGGAATGTACCAACCGGGAATCGAACCCCCGGACCTCTAGGATCGTAGCCAGGTGCAATGACCGCTACACGGGACCGGTTAGCATAGCAATGGAAGTATTAGAGAAGCTCCCTCAAAATATATATTTTTAGAACAAGCGTTTTGTTAATCAAGATCGTTCAAACTACCATCTAAAAATAAAATGTTATATAAAAAATTTGAAACGTTAGAATAATTGTTGTTCGATTGGAGTAGAGCCTAGGTTCTGGACCTTACAATCAGGCGTGATAACCGCTCTTCTAAGTCATACGCAGCTCGTGTGGACGCCTTAGTAATAAAAAAGGGGGGAGGTTCTCAACATGGCGTCATGGCTGGTTGCGCTTGTGTGTGTGTGTGTGGTTGCTCTGCCTTCACTCATCAAACCTCTGCTATAAATCACCTTGGTTGCTAAGCCTTATCTTGGTATCTTTGTCTCCACTCCAGTTATCTCGCGTTATGTTTTAAGTATTTTCACATTACATTGGCGAGACAAAGAAAGAGCGAAAGAGAGGCAGTTTTCATTGTTAATTTTCAAGTGGGTCTACTAGTCGTTTTACCTCTCTTAATGGTATCTCTGAGCAAGTTTAGGAAGGATTTTTTTTTCTTCTGGTTGTTAGGATATTGTTAAAGCAAAAACCCTTTTCCTTACATAATTCATTAGGGAAACTTGTATTTAAAGATCTTATGGCAAATATAGTAGAATTGATTATCTGGGTAGTTGTAAGAAAGTAGTCGCAAAAAAAACTAACGGGTGATCAATTCATTAGTAAATTTAATCTCCCATCTCATCCCAAATTAATACTTCCTTAACAGACAGGTTTAAATTGCAGAATAGTTTGTGATATTTGCCTGACTACAAGGTCAACAGCGAATCCTCGCAATTTGCTCGGAATCTTTAAGTCACGCATAGCTGAAAAAGTAAAATTAGATCCAAAGATGGACGCACGGATAAACTGCAACCTCGATAGCCCACGCACGAATAGTCGGGAATGTATTGTATCACTAAATAACATGCGCGGCTATTTGTTACTTACGCTTGACGTTTAGTCCGTTTGCCCACAGATTCTGGTATAAATCGAACCATGGCCAGCAAATCAAGACTTTTGGCAATGCTGCTTACAACACTATATTATTATTTTTACCTGGGAAGTTTTTCCAAACGTTAACATTTCGGCTAACGATTTTTTTTAGCAGAGCTATTGTGTATAGAAGGTGATGATGAATGGGTTGAGCGACTAGATAAAAAAAATGGATGGTGCTAATACCTTAGTTTTATTGTTTTAGTTGTCTAAACTATAACTATTTTAAACCTAAACACAAACCAAACAAACTTCAACCATTCTTAATGTCTTTCAAGAATATTCACCCGTTGTTCTGTACCTTAAAGTCTAAAGTATATTTTGAAATAATCCAGGGCATTTAAAAAAAATTACAATATTATATCTGAAAAACATTTAATCAAAAGCCCTTCTTTCGAAATAATTTTTATAACAAAGCTATTTTGTTTTACTTATGTTTGAAAGAGAGGCAAATAGATCCCTCTTTATTAAACAATTTGTTTAATTCTGCTAATATTTTACTTTTTATAATTCAAAATTAAAAAATATTAAACGTTCTATAAACAAAACTAGCAATATGAATAGTTTTCCCCATACCATTCTTTGATTGTTCTAATCTAACCATGAAATACCCATGTATGTTTTATTTTTTTTAACTCGCATACCATTAAATCACACAACGTCTGACACTATTATTTTAATATGAGTAGACATCTAGTATCAAAGTAGACTACAACTAAGTCGTAGTCATACTCGTTTTACTGTGCCACGAAAACACTGTTTAAATAGCTTTTAGATCTATTCAATGCTAAAAAAAAAAACTTGGTGGTTTTAGGACCCCCCCTCCCCCCCACTCCCAATCCTCCATACGCCACTCCACCCGTTCCGATTTTACGGGCTGCCTTAAGATAATGGAACTGAGGACGCAAGCATTTTCACAACAATCTTAATTAAATATTTACTGGTATTTTTTTACGTTTTACGATTTTGAGCGTAGATACTGCGTTAAGCGTTTATGCGCACAAGTTTACTTTTGGTTGGCTTTGAGGGTTATACTTTTAAGAGAGTTATGAGACTCTAAAAAATGCAATAAAATATAACTTTCAAAAAATTGAAATTAATCTTATTCAGGCCTAATTCGTAAAATGTTATTGAACCATAAACGGTCTTACTTTACCCGCAAGGGTTGACTAAAAAAACATAAAAATGTCTTGAACTTCTATTCTAGTTAGCTAGTGACTAAAAGGTCGGTTTTCGAATCCCAGAAAGGTTGCGCTAAGAAGGTTAATTTTTTCTAAATAGTTTTTTTACTCAAACGCGAGTCTACATTTCTTCTAAGTTCACTTTACTCTTCCCTGCCACATTAGTTTAAGTATGTGTGTATATAAGTATTGACGTCCAAGAAGTTTACGATAAAGACCTCAATTAAAAATAAATATTTTTGGAAGAACATTACTGAACTTTATCTTTTCCTCTCCGCCCTAACCAACCTGTCGCAAATGGCGGTTGACCGGCTCTTACTCGGAACCAGACTGTTCAATCTCACGCTGCGCTCCGAGGCACAACGTGTTGAACTTGTAAACAAGACTCTTACAACAACTATTCTTATTTTTTAATAAATTTGTGCTTTTTTTTTCTCATAGTCTAGAGATAAATATCCATCCCTCTAACTTCTTAACGACGTGTTTACGACTAATGAATTTATTTACCTAATGGGCATTTTTGGAAGTAATAATTTTGTATCATTTTGATCAGAATGGCCATCTTTGAACTCGTGGGTCTACCTGGGCCTTATCCTTGGAATTATTTCGTGCACATTTTCTTTAAATTCTCACGGCTATCTCTCAGATTATTTTACACTTTGAAATGAATATTATATTAAATGACGCATAAAGAAAAACCTGGAAAAGTCCATAAAGATTTTATAAAGCCATTTGAATTAAAATAATTAAATACAAATATAAAATATTAGCTTTATCTTTGATTCATGCGATTTTCCGAATAACACCAGGCATACTTTTCCTAAAGAATTCTTGTGGCATTAATGTTAATATAAAATAATTAACATTTTAAAAAAAAATTCATCGTTGCATATAAAATGCTGGGTGAATACATCTTTTTTTCGTCTGGAAAACTTGAAAAAGTCGAACTTTTCAAAACTTTTAAAGTATATTTATCCTGATTACGGCTAAGGTAGTATTTATATAACTAAATAAAAAGGGATAATACTCCCGTGCAGTTGGATCTGGAAAAAAAAGAGACTAATTTGAACATGTTTCCGGGCCAAAAAAAAGTTCTTGCTTTCATTTGTTTTTAATATTCACACCACACACGGTCAAAGAGGTCAGGCTCACAGTAGACTGGATTGCCGCTACCGAGATTCTAATATCGGTCGGCTGTACTGGGGTTTGTTTTTCCACGGGTAATTTTTTATTTAGGCTCTCTAATCTTCTCTTCATCCTGATTCTCCCAGTGATTATATCAAAAACAACGCCTAAATAACTTATTAAAACATCCCATGTTTAAAAAGAATCCGGTTCAGACACTGTTTCTTGCCACTACTGAAAAACTGGCTTATTTTATTTTGGGAAAGGGGGCAACCCTTGCAATATCTGACATTAACGAACTTTGCTTAAACTAATTGTCATATATTCATGCGTCAAGTCACGTGAGCTTCAGTTCTTTTGATAAGTAACATCAAAACCTACTAATAATGTGGATATAAAAAAAGTGATCAATGTTGACCGTAAAGAAGGTTTCATGAGATCTCTAAACACCATTCCTACTGTAATGGTGTTCGCCCAAACGATTCGAAGGAAAGTGTGTGGACGGGCGCACGCCTAGTCGGAATGTGACGACTCGTCTAGTCTCGTCTTTCAGAGTTCACGGTCCGGTCAATTGGACCAATCAGCTCATCTTACGGTTGCCGCGATCAAAGACGACCCTTCTCCCGCCCCCCTGCCCCCTCTCAATCCCTACCCATTCGCGGAGGTACAGCCGTCGTAACACCGCGGGAATCATTTTAGAGGTGATCTTCCCTCTTTTGCGTGGAAGGGGAGCGGGAAGCCATTTCAGGGAAATCACCCTCACTAGACCCGACCGGGACTTGAACACCGATCTCCCCTGTCATCAGTAGACCAGTATAACACGAGAGTGATGCCTTTGATCATTCGGCCACTGAAGTGGGTTTTTGATAAGTTGTTTTTTAATTCACCATAGGGGTTGTTGAATACTTGATGAAAGGGCCAATCCACGGATGGACTTGACCATGATCCAAGCATACAAGTTGCGCCAAAGGGATCCATGCTACCTTTCAGGGTAAACTAGGGAAGGGTACATAGTCGGGGAGGTTGGCATTCTTGTACCGAGGGTGGTTTGTATACTAATTCGTATCCCACTCACCTTCCATGGTTTCCTAAATTATACCTTCCGCATCCTTTCCCCGTTAATGTGATTATATGTGGATATACAGGATGGGTGGTAAGACGTAGTGTTTAAAAAAAATACTTGACTCCTCGTGTGCACGTTACCGCGTTAAGGGGGCCGCCTACCTGAACGCCGAGATGCGTTGAACGCGTCCAGAAACCGTGCGTTTAAAAAAAAGTTATTTGATATTTCGAACTCACTCCAAAATTTAGGTAAAAGCTATCATCATGTACCTATAGAATTAAAAATAGTAACTCATTTAAGTTTTATAATTTAAAAAATCTATTAAAAAGAGAAATTAACTTGTTTTCAATTACGTTTAAAGCGAAATGTTCGTTCTAAGATTAAGGTAAATAGTTAGAAACAAAAATCTATCCTTCCTCGAACAAATACATTATTTCTAAACAGTGCAGCAACGAAACATTCTAAGATGATGATTAATGGTTTTGAAGCTTCCGAACTTCCATTCGCATGAGGAATACAGTATTTAGACAGCTCTGGGGAGGTATCTCATGCGCGGGCACACGGACGGCAAGGACATCACTGTTAAATTTGCTAATTTAAAATTTTCTGCAGTGGTGGCTTGTGACCTACTAATTAGGTGAGGGAGCTGTGTTGGAATAGATGGTACCTAGAGCCTTCATAACAAAGGCATCAAAGTGTCAGGGGACGGGTGGGCTCAAAAGTTATTAGAAAATACTCAAGCCAACCTGACAGTTATTTTAATTATCTTATTGATAATAAACTGAAAATAAAATTTAGAATAAAAATTACGACATTTGGAGATTAACATTTTTCGGCAAAGGCTTCAGATCATTTAAGGCCTGGAAACGGGGATGTATTCGTAAAGACTTAGATTACAATATCTAAGAATTAACATTTCTGGTCACACATACATGCATATACATACATATATATATATATATATATATATACACACGCGCATGCGTCTGGCCTTCAACTTCTATGAAAACTATGAACTGCGTTATTAGCAAATTACATGCAAGGTTTTATATTAGCTATTTTTTTTATCACCACGTTTTACTACCTGTTCAGGTTGTATAGGTACTTGTTTTGTTTATAGTCACCATTATAATTGGTCGTTCATAAGGTAATAGTTGTCTTTTGAATCCAATATTCAACTATGTACGAAAACATCCCCCAAGTGTACGGGGCATTCCCGTGGCTAACTCCTGATAGTTGCACTGAAGTCCAGCTGGTTGCGAGACTTGTACTTGATAGGTTCTGATTGGTCGCCTGGGGCAAGCCTACGCTCGTCTCGCTCGCTGACCCCAGCCTCTTTCTTACCCCTGCCCCCTCCTACTCATCCCCTGCTACCTTGATATGACAAATTTTTATGATTGCTATCAATAATAGATTATTTTTTTAATGATGTATACGAAAGTCTGACAAATTGAGGGTGCCGCTAACTTGAAGGGAAAATATCCTCACAGTGCGGTATTTCTCATGGGAAAGTTAGTTCTAAAGCTTCAAAACAGCTAAAAAATCATCAATTATCTTAGAATGCTCTCTTTTAATCCTGTTAAAATATGACTTTAAATATTTATCTATTTACTTTGATCATAGAACTGCGACATTGCTTTTGAAACGTCGTTTAAAATCAGTCAATTTCACCCTTTAGTTAATTTTTTTAAATCATAAATCTTCGGTAACATGTCGATACCTTTTACCTCCAATTTGGCGGGAGACTAATTTTGAAATAACAAACCACCACTTCTTAAATAAATCGGGATTTCTGGACGACTTCAACTCGTAGCCTCTGGTCTTCTTTATAAGGGGTACCTTTTTTTTTTTTTTTTTTTTTTTACAAACACCTCTTCTTACCACTCGTACGGACTATCTTAATTTCTACACTTATGGGGTAGGAGATCTGAGCTGGGTATTATGATGTTAAGGTTTTATATTAAGATATAATTTTGTATTTATAGCCCCGTTATTGAGCGCCAATTATAATGATTACCGTTTAATTAGCTGATATTTGCCCCGTGATCGAGCACTAATTAAAGCGGTACGGATTGTAATCGTGATAGTGCCCTGTGTTTGGACACTATCAATAACTATATTAAATAAACAAGACTTTTGATGTTGCACTCGGTTTATTAAGATGATTATACCTCCGGTACGAAGGTATTATGTAAAATGATACAATTTTCGTTGAACTACAGATTATTTTCTGTGTACTCTCTGTATTTAAGTTAGTGGCACTGTCGTGATATTACATGTTCTCTAGGTTTATGTCTCCGGCACTGTGTGTGTTCATACGCACAAACAGCTTATATATGACCTACCCCTTGCCTCTTGGACCTCTCGTGACCAGTGTCAAAACCAACAAATCGAAAGCGTCCTGGCGACAGGTGTCGTGAAGGCTAGCTTCATATTGGGTAGAGGGAGCTAGCGTCACTTGCTTTTTTGGTAAACACTACGGAGTTACTTTATGAAAGAAAATAATAAGTTTTAATGGCGCAATCCTTCGACATTATTTCTGAAAAGCGCGTGATTCTCCATGGATGAAGAAAAATACCTTCATCCATGACTTTTTTTACATATATATGAGAGGGGTCCAAATCAGTATCGTTACAATATGAATTAGAGGAAGTTACTCGAATTTGTGTAGAGGGAAAGTAGGGAAACCATTTTGGAAAAAAAAATCTCCTTCAGTTGACTCAAACCCCAACCTCCCCGTTACAGGCAAACAGGACAGGGCGAGACTGTCGTATTTTTCTGTGTGCTCACCGGTGTGAGTCCAAACCTTCCTTGTTGCTACGGGTTGTTTCCGGTCCGAAGATCTCGACCATTGTAAGGGTAGCATCTTGGCGGAGTTGTGAAAAACATCTGCTTAGGGGATGTTCAGGTCAAGTTAGGGTTCAAAGCTATTTGTGACCTCTCTTCTCTCGACTTCACCCTATGTTCTTGTGGTCTTCTAGGGATGTGGAGAAAGTATCGGCACTTTCTTTTCATCACCAATACTTTTTACCCATATCGGTATCGAGAGAAACAATCATTTAATGATATTTGTCAAAGAAATGGTATCTTTTAAGTGCACACGCCAAAATCCTGATTAAAAAGTAGGACCTACCTGCTCCTTCGATCAGTAATAATAATAATAATAATAATAATAATAATAATAATAATAAATAATAATAATAATAATTAATAGTGTGTCTGGGTTACATCTATTTGTAGCTCATTTTGCGGAGAGATTTGCCAGTACTAATGTACTGTTTCCCAGGGGACGCCCGAATGTACTAATCGTACATCATTTTTCGTGGAGGCTTTTTCCGTGTTCCGATGAGATGAGGTGATGATGATAGTGAATATGACTGTATGTAGCCAATTATGTTATAAACCTAACTTGAGACTAATAAACCAAACCCTGGTGACAATGGGAATTATTCATTTATCTTTCGAGACAAGTCCCCCGGTACCAGCTGGGAATCGAACCCGGGACCTATATAGGCTAGCAACCAGGAGCTCTTAACACCGCTATACCATAAGGCCGGTTTGGATCACTAATGAAGTAGAAGTAAAACTTGGCCCCATGATACAATATTGTGTGTTTTTTTTTGTTTCCTCTTTTAGGAAGTTGCGTTGCGCGTTTCACTCCCCACCCACCCCCACTCCACCTTCCCCGATGAGTTCCGATAGAATGAAACCTAGGTCGGGGGTTTGGGCAGTAACGACGTTTTTTTTTTCAAGAGGCAACCATTATCTCTTTGTCTAGTGGCAGCAATGTAAAGTGTGAACTTTGTTCTTCTGTTCATTCTAAAAGCCATATTGTGTTCATTACTTTTATATGTTCTCTCCATCTTTCCTGTAACTTCTTCCAAATATGATATGATATTGTGATTACATCATTATTGTGTTTAGTGGACGGTATAGGGATAGTAATCTATTATAATTTTAAAATATTGTTTATTGTTCTAGATAAGTACAAAAACTTGAGGACATAGAGGACAAAAAGGAAGACTCTTTTAAAACATAAAACACTAATAATCCGTTTAGGTAAAATTTCCTGCTTTTTCTTTCGAAACTGATACTTACTGTTATCGATATTTGAAATGAGTAAAGTAGGCCTATTGACATATAACAGTTACGGGTAAGCATAGCTGTCAGTTCTCCCGAATTTGTCTTAATATGTAAACATATTTAACTAGTTTTACAATCCTACGGTATATTTAGAATATTTTACGAAATATTCATTATTATTTGTAAGCTTTTCCGTACGTAGACAAGTTAGTCTCGTCTTTCCTGGTTTGCCGGTGACAGAAATATCGGGGTTCGAATTGTGGGCGGGTGTACTGAATTAGTTTTTCTTAAATTGCTTCGTCTCACTCTCCTGCCAGGCAAATTTCAGGTACGTTCACCCTAAAACTATATTTTTTTCATCCCTTCCCCGTTAGTGTAAATATGCATCTAGTCTGGATGGGTAATACGCGGACCACGTGGATTAGAACATATTATTCATAAAAGAGACTTTATATAGTTGGCCACTGGGCAGGAATTTTTCTGTGAAAACCTAATATATGATTGATTGTTTATAATGTGATAGGTTCTTAAAAAACAATTCTACTCTCCCAGTTTGAAGTTATTTGATGTAGCCTAACTAATCTTTATTCGCATTTTCGAATTGATTACATTTTAATTTATCATAAAGAGACAGTATTGTGGTCGGAAACATTTTTCTGCCTCTTTTAACATTATACTTGGCCCCCAACTTAATAAAGTATGAAAAGTCTTTAACATCATACATAACATTGTAAACTTGTTTAACGAAGACAAATAAATTCGTCTAAAAGAAGTCTACTAATGACTATTTTTAAAAGTTTGAAATTGTTTGAAAATTGCTAAAACGATTAGCTCAAAATTAGTATTTATGGATGGTTTTAGTTAATAATACATACTCTTGTTTTTTCCGAGAAAAAATTCATTTAAGGTTAGTTTACGTATAACCAATTTTTGAAGATTTTTTTTTCCAAGCTACAATAAACTATTATGAGAAAGTATCCACGAATGTGTCGTATTATTCATTCTATTTTATTGTGGAATGGCTTGTTTCCGCGAAGAACTGGAATTATTTGTCTACGGATTAGAATCGGGGAACCCTTACAAAGACTGCTGTAACTTTAGTAGTTCGATAATCAATTTAAACTGAACCCAAAAAAGTATCTTTAAAGATCACTGTCTCACATTGTGAGCCATTTACACTCTTTGTAAATAGCGGGGTTAATACGTGCTTTGAAAAGTCTGGTAGAGGTCAGGGAAATTTTAAAAAAAATCGCTTGAGTTTGTAGACAGCCATGTAATGATTTACTAAGTAGGAAAAAACAACCCAATGTGAACCATTTGTTTAATCTTCAATTCATGCTATTCTACCAAGAACACTAGCATATTTGTGTGGAGTATTTAGAATTCTCATCGGTGACTACGTGAACTAAACGTTAGGTTAGTCTAGTATGTTATGCCGATCGCGGGGAGGTCGGGGATTAAATCCTGGCCGGGTATACTGTGGGTGGGTTTTTCTAAATAAAAGAAATGCTATTACATTTACTTTAAATTTTAACTTTTTCTTCCCTACCCAATTAGGCTATTATAGTTCAAATTCCCTTAAAAAAGTCAGTAAATACATGATTAATGAGAGCCCTGTGCTTATTTGAAAGTACACAGATTAAAAAAAAAATATATTCATACTAGGTCAACTTGGAACAAAAAATAAAAGACCGACATTATTAAATTATTTATTTCAAAGCAACCCGGTGGCCGTATGTTTTAAAGGGTCACTCTCTCACTATACTAGACTGCCGATGACAGGGAGATTGGGGCTTTGAATCCCGGTCAAATGTACTGAGAATGGTTTTCCCGAAATAGTTTTCCACTGAAATGCGGGTACACTTCCTCCGAATTCAACCTTCCTCAGCCCTAATTCACTGGCGTAATTAGTACATATGCGTATAACCTGAACATATAGCAAGACGTGGTGCTAAAAAAAACATTATACTAAGTTTGTCAAAGCAGAAACTTTGTGTCTCCTAAGTAAAGTTTTTTTAACTCTTGTCTTAGCGTGGGGGTTGGCCTGGGGCCAAGCTACCCCCAGGGCCCTATCCCGTTGTTGTTTTTTAGAAAGGGGGTGGGTGGGTGGTCGGTGAAATCCTGCTCTCGACAGTTCGTGGTGAACGCACCAATCAGGAGAAGGCAAGCAATCATTTTAAACATGTTTTTAAAAGATAATTGCAGTTGTAGAGCTAAAGGTGTTATGAATTGTATGACTGCGGCACAATACTAGCTTAGGCATTGAGGAATACGTACGCATATTATTATAACTAGGCCTAATACTTTTTGGGGGAGATGTCATGGGGGTTGAATTCCCAAAACACCAGTGCGAGGTTCTTTGAATCTTCCCAACAGCTTACTGAATTATTATTTTCGGGGGTCTTTTTGACCCAACCGACAAAACAACACATGACTTTCAAATAAACTTAACAAAAATTAAAAAAAAAACTAATCACCCAGTACCCCGGCCGTCAACTTATAGCTGTAAAAGGGTAAGGACCCACTCCCCCCCCCCGTCATCCCCTCCCCCCCTATTTAATTGATGCTGAAGGTTTTCGGCTGAACTGGAACTCGAACTCGTGGAATTTAGTACCGCAGGTAGCAGTGGTGCATCCAAGGGGGAGACAAAGGGGCAAACGTTGCATTGGCCTCCTTCCCCAAGATCTATTTTTTTTATTTATTAAAAGCTCAAAAAATAAGGAGTACAACCATAACTAGAGAGGTCGAATACATAGGGAACATTTTAAGACCAGATCTACGACTTGATATTCACATGTCTACCGGTATAGCATACAAATTAAACGCGCACCTAAATTTCTAAATTTTAAATAGTACCTTCCCACCCTGCCCCCTTCCTATATAAATGTCTGGGTGTGCCACTGCTAGTAACTAAAAGAAACGCCATTTCGAAGGTTCTAGCTCCCCCCCCTTTCCCCCCCCCCCCTCTCTTTGGGATGCACTTTATGATCTTCTTCACTTCCTCAGGACAGGTTCCTCTCGCTCGTCACGACGTCCTGGAGTGCGTGCCAGAGGCGCGTTTACACCGCTGCCGTTTGAAATCCTGTAAATGCACTTTCTGGTACGACACTCCGGCGCTCACTCACTCTCTCTCTGTCTGTCTGTCTCTCTGTGTGCGACTTCTTTATCCAGATGCACCGCCGTGCCTAGCTTGCACCTGCACATGTGTCTCAAATAGTCTCCTCGTGTGCTGAACTTTCTTCACGTCAGCTTCTATCCGGTGGGATCCATCTTCGCTCAATGAACCGCATTGGGAACAATCACGTTGGGGCCGGTTTTCTATAAAGGGGAGTAGTGTATCCCTAATAGACAGATACTCTGGGCTTCTTGTGGACTGTTTTGGATAAGGACTTCTTTTTATGTGCGTGCGCGTACCGAACTACAACCTCAACTCTTTTTAGTTCAGTTTGTGATAACATAACACATATAGGCCTATTTAAAGGTTGTTTACCAGCTTGTGATATTCGTAAAAAAATCAGCCATTTGTGATCTGAAACCTGTTACTGCCCTTTCAGGAACATATGGAAGAAAAATAAGTATCACTAACAGGTTGTTTTGGGCTTGTGGACAGTTTTATATCTTTAAAAGTGATTTTGAAGTGTTCAAACATTTTTTTTGAATGAGTTTCTGAGAGTCCTAGTGCTACAAAGTGTATACAGACAATTAAATGATTGAAAACTTTTATTAATTAATTTTCTTTGTCATGTAATATTGTGAGACAAGGTCCATACTAGTAACAATAATATTAATAATTTGTTTCGTACACTACTAACAATAATATTAATAATTTGTTTCACCATACCTTTACCGGTATACTTACAGTCCAATTATCATAGGTAGGGATTTTTAGAAAATACATTTTGTCGTGGTCAGCATTGATGATAATATGTTAATGTTTTATAAGTATTAATAAATATACCGATCAACATGACTACTTCACATCACACGACTTTACGTAAGACTACGTGAAAAGTAGCCCTACAATAGCCCCATGGCTTTTTTGGTGCTGACTGACAGTTCACAGCTGACTTCTGACAGTCAACATTTAGGTATATACCTAAATTTTGACTGTCAGAAGTGACAGCTGCTAAACACATGGTTTTTGCAGATCATATGGTTCGGCGTAGAGATACATAATTTGGTCTGGTAGCTTTTCAAAGCCGTCAGCTGTGAGCTGTCAGTGAGCACCAAAGAAGCCATGAGGCTACTGTAGTTATGTTACTAGCTGTCAAATAAGACTCTTTTTGTGAAAATTGTATTGTGTATTATATTCTTTCAAATATGCTCGACATTATTGCTCTAAATTCAACCTTCCTCGTCCCTAACACATTAATTTTAATTAGTAAATAGGCGTATAACCCGAATGGGTAGTAAGACGCGGTGCTAAAACAAAGTTTAAATACGATAAACTTATTAATAAATAATCTTTAAGCGTTTTAAGAAATCATACTTATCCGTAGTGAGCCGATCCCGCAAAATGTGATCTATCTTTTCGTATAATAGTTGTTCAAACCTCTAAAAGATTAGTAATTTATAAACCTATCTTATATTTAACTTGAATCAATACCTTAACCTAAAACAAACGTTAATTTAAGTCCTTGGTTGACTCCCCTACCTACATTATAATTAAAGAAATTTGAGAAAGCCTAAATCTAGTATATGCGAAATGCGAGTTGATACGATACGCCGTAGTGTGCGCACACCTTAAAGAGTCATGAAAACTTGCTTTAATCTAAAGACACCTTAACTTCCTTACCTTGTATACAAAGTTACACTTAAACCGTCGTGGCTGGTCCATGCAGGGTTGCATTTCCTGCCAACATTGAAACCTGTTCTGTGAGTTTGTCTTAGTTTTAAGATTATGTTACTGTATTGTACAACGTGGCAACAAAGTAAGTTCTTGCCATGGAAGGCCTGTTCATAACTCTTTATAAATTTGTTAGGCCTAACACAAACTGTTTTCTTTTTCATACTTGTAGGCATTTGGTGACAATCCTAAGTCTTTTTTTTTACATTTAGATTTTTCTGACATGTGAATAGTAGGATTAAAATAGATTACCTAACTATCCGCCCTGCAAATAAGCTTTTGTCACTTAGTGAAGTGATTTCATTTGTTATTACGTGTTAAATTGAAATAAAAAAAGCTATAAAAATTTCAGATATTTTTGAAACACAAAGTAAAAGAGAGTATTATCACATTGTGAACTACAATAGAACTTCGCTTAACCGAAGCTCCGTTTTTTTAGACGAGATTATTATATCCATCCACATGGAATAAATGTAGAACTCACTCTATTAAGTTAAAACTAAGATATAAGATTTTTTTTAGTAATACAAATTTGTATATATATAATATGTATTACACATATAATTTTTCAATCAATTTTACTATCATAAAACATGTTTCTGAATAAATGTTTATTTTTACCATCACAACTAGATTTTACAAATTATCCGAAATCGAGTTCGCCCTCTTTATTTCGGATAGCTGAAATTCTGCTGTATTAGTTTTAACTCCAATTCACTTTTCTTTACATCGCGTGTAACTACTCGGCTGTATATCCACATATTTTTTCCTCTAATAGAGTAGGAATAAGGAAGGTATAATTTAGAGGAAATGTACCCGTATTTGCGCAAAGGTATAATAAAAAACCATTTAGGAAAAAACAACCTTCAGAACAGAACACCCAACAGGAATTCAAGCCTCCCCGTCACTCAACATACTATGCCAGACAAGACTGACGCCTTGATCCACCTGCCCACCGATATGGGTGTTGGTCAAGTGGCTAGCTAGCACCCCTGACTGACTCTGGAGGCCAGGGTTCATTCTATACCCAGAGCACTGGGAGTGGTCTTATTAATAGTAGTTTTACAACAATTTTTAACTTTCAACCTTTGTTATTCTGATGTTAGTGTAATTTGCGGATAGCCCAAACGAGCAGAAAGACGCTTAGTACTAAGAATAGTTTATATTACCTATTTAAGATAGTGACAACTTTTGAAATAGTTTGAACTTTTTGTTTGTTTTTTAAACTATTATATATACCCTGTGGAAAAATCTCCCTATAGTTCTAAAACAAAAATTATTGGGGTATTTTAATTGTTGTGTAAACAATAATTTTGATTTACTTTTTTTTTCACTGCGTCTTACTACCTGTTCAGGCTATACACATACTATATCATTACAGTATATATATATATATAATTAATGGGATAAGGATGAGAAAGGAAGCATTTTAAAGATAATTTACTCGCATTTGCTTGGAAGGAGAGTGAAAAACCATTTAGGGGGAACCACCATCAATAGACTCGACCGGGATTCGAACCCCAATCACCTCGTCATCAACAGACCGGTCTAGCGCGGGAATGACGCCTTAGACCGTTCGGCCACTGAAGAGGGTTGATTTACTTAAATAAGTTTTAATATTTAGCCTTAAAACTCCTACGCTAATTATATTTGTGTATACAACAATGGAAATATTATTATGATGGAAATACTCAAAAATGTTTGATAATAACTAATACAAGCTTACTTTTTGTTTACATAGAACACAGTGATTTTTCAACAACAAAATAAAATATTCAAAATCTTAAACAAGTATTTGGAAATGTGGTCTATTTTTTATGTATTACAAAGTATACAAGAAACGAAAACTGATATAATTTGGGCAGACATTTAAGAAAGTTTGTTTTATTCTATGTTTTAATATATGATATGTACATTGGCGATCTATAACTATTATTTTATTATACCCGGTCACATGGTCTAAACTTTAAGCTCATTTATTATTATTATTATTAGCACCGCGTCTTACTACCCGTTCGGGTTATACGCACTTACGCTAATATGTAATGGTAGGGTGATTGTGAGATAAAATGGAGGACTTACAGTTTAACGTGGAATCCGAACCACGGGGAGTCCTGACATTTTTAAGCTCATTTGATCTGGGCTTGAATCCCGTTTGGGTTAACTGAGGGTGTTTCTTCCTAAATGGTTTCCAACTCCACGCAAATTTGGATAAGTTTACTTTAAATTTAAATTTTTCCTTATTTATAAAACTTGAGCGCAAACAATATTATATGCGTATAATCCGAACGGGTAGTGGTCAGCAGGATCATATTTACATTGAGAGCGCACCTAAAATTCCCCATCAGAAAAAAAAACCCACAGAAATCATAGCTTGTATAACCAATTAAATTTCTATGTGCGCCACTGATGATGGATCGTATGCAATCGACATGACACGTTATTATAAGAGCGCCGATAATATTAAACAATAGTTACTGTGTTTTCATGTACCTTTTAAACTTGTGACAAATTATGAAAAATTGTATTTAATAATAAATATGTGTGTATATGTTCATAGAGAAAATACATTTATATTATAAGGGTTTTTTGCTCATTTTTGTACGAAGAAGAAATACATATGTTAGACTTATATTTTTTGTACATTATTTAATAAAAGTAATTAGTAAAATTGTACAATTTACCTGCATTTTAATTTTTCTTAATAGATATACAAAATAGTGTATTTAATTCGATGTAATAATATTAGTGACTGCTGCACATTATATAACAATTTTTAGGCAATATATTCTCAGCTTTGCTTGGATATTACAATAAATATCCTAGTTACAACTTATTCTTTATATGAATTGTTGGGATCCGGACCGTGGTCTAATGCGTCTGACTCGCATGGACTAAGTTGCCTTCCGCCAGTGAGAGGGAGGTTGAGGTTCGAATACACTTAAGGGTGTGGCTTTCAACACTTGATTTATTACTGGTTTCTCCCACCGCACCTCCACATTAATGTGGGTGCATATCATGAGATAACCTTCCACACCCCCATCCATTATATTAAAACTTTTAAAACCATAGTGATGACTGTACTATCAAATAAATAAATGTTTGAATGTTACTCGGTTGTATAGGCTAGCCATAGTTTTATTTATTATTATTATTATTAGCACCGCGTCTTACTACCCGTTCGGGTTATACGCACTTACGCTAATGTGCAATGGTAGGGTGATTGTGAGATGAAATGGAGGACCTACAGTTTAACGTGGAATCCGAACCACGGTGGAGGCTTGGCATTCCTCACATTCACAAGTTGTGATTAAGACACGTCTTGTCAGAGGTGAAGGAAGGGTTTGGCAATCAGATAAATCTGTGCCGGGACCGAGGATTGAATCCCGGACCCTCAGCACAGAAGTCTGACACCTTACCCCTAGACCACCAGGTCACCGTAGTTTTATTTAGAGTTCATGTTTTGTTGTGAATTTTAAGTGTGTGTATGTGTATATATATATTCTATTTCTCAGGCCTCAGTGTATGTATATAGTATATATGCATGTATATATACATATATACATACACTGAGGACTGAGAAATAGAAAAGGAGAAATCTAGTGATGCCAAAGAAATACCTACTTGGAATATAAAACAATACCGGTACTGGTGAAGGGAGATTCAGTACTTTTAAAAATCATTTTGATTTTTCAAAAATGGTAGGGAAAGAGATGTTTTTGGTTGCATTTTTTTTATTCAAACGCAATTTTTAGCTTTTTGAGCTCACATAAAAAAATTATGATTTACATCAAATTTTAATTTTGTGTTCTAAGGGTTTTTTTAGATGAGATTTGAAGCCACCCTTATTAACGGAGCGTCAATGGTGATATCCTGCGAAGTGCCCCATTAGACTCTCGCGCCCCCTCAGAACAAGTATTTCTGGCACGCCCTGATGGGTGTTGCTGTTGGCAACCTCTCCCTGTGATCTGACTCAACTCAAACCCCCCTTTCCCCATCGACACTTGTGGACTCGAGTCGCTGTAAGAGTGGTGTCATTTTGGCCCAGTCGTGTCACTAGAATAAATACATGGGGGGAATGGGGGGGGGAGGCTGAAACAAGGCGAGTTTGATCTTTCGGTGCAGGAAGAGGAAAACTTTTTCTCCTCCTCTCCTTTTCAGGAGTTGTCATGGTTGCTATACCACCGCACTTTACTACTCGTCGTAGACCTGGTGATCTAGGGGTAAGGTGTCAGACTTCTGTGCTGAGGGCCGGGGTTCAATCCTCGGCCCCGGCACAGATTTATCTGATTGCCAAACCCTTCCTTCACCTCTGACAAGACGTGTATTAATTACAACTTGTGAATGTGAGGAATGCCAGGCCTCCACCGTGGTTCGGATTCCACGTTAAACTGTAGGTCCTCCATTTCATCTCACAATCACCCTACCATTGCACATTAGCGTAAGTGCGTATAACCCGAACGGGTAGTAAGACGTGGTGCTAATAATAATATAATAATAATAATAATAATAATAATAATAATAATAATACTCAGGAGTATACGCTAACGGGGTAGAGATGAAAAGGTACAATTTGTGAGGTAATGTGCCTGCATTTTCTTGGAGGTATAGTGGGGAACCTTCACTTTCAGTACACTCGGCTTGGCCTAAGATATTCCGCGTGAAACATGGATCACAACTAGCTTTACCTTTTCATTAAAAAAATTAAATTATAAATAAAACTTGTGGGTGCACTTAAGCTTCATTTTAAAATTTAATTTGATAAAAAAAAAATGAGATGGATTTTAAAAACTGATAACGCACATCAATACAATATTTTATATTGTCTATATATAATTGTTGACATTTATCACACCAGTCTTTGATATAATAAAATATCCCTAGATTAAATATTTTCTAATAATATTAGATTCCCGATATTTTCTTTACATCGAACTTTTTAGTATTTTACCTCTCGGTAATACTATCTATATCCAAACACTGCTCTTTTGTCAATTTTCTTATTTTACTATACAAAAATTCTGTAAAAAATTGCTGAAAAATTATACGTTGGCGTTAAAGTGACCCGATGAGGGTAGGCTCCAGCAGAGGAGAGCTATCTTTTAACATTCAACTAAATTAAAAAAACAAAACTTATTCTAAAAGTTTATTTTCTTAATAAACTGTCAGGATTTTACAGTTCATAATATTAACAAATGGTTGAGGGGATCCCGTTTGCTCTTGTTCCTCTATGTATGAATGAGTAGGCCTACCTATCATTTATTTATTTCTGGCTTAAAATGTTATTTTCCTCATGTCGATTGACCAACTGAATGTCTGTGCTTTGTGTTCTGGTACTTCTGAACACTAGCGGGATGTTGGTAGTGATTGTTATTGTCAACTAATGAGAAATGGAGAAGGGCCCATCAAAGTAAAAGTTACAATGGTTGAAACAGACTGATGGTAAGGGGTCGTCCATAAACCACGTAACGCTTTTTGCCTACCTTTTTAGCCCCCGCTCCCATATAACACCATATAGACATTTAGCCTACTCACCCCTCCCCCCCGTTACGTAACTTTTCTCACCAAGAAAGAATATCATTATTTCATAGGGAAGATTTGTGATACTAAAGGAGGGATTCAGTTTTAATACTTCTTAAAATCCATTTTAAATCCTGAACATAAATTATTTCAGAGAGTATTATTATTTATAGAGAGCTACACATACAAACAGATAAGACAGACAAGTACAGACATAAAGACGTTGAGTTCAAATTCCTCAGGTTCAAGAGGAAAAACCTCTGCTATATTTATGTTATGGATGTCAGGTTTGTGATCTGAGTAAGAGCCAGACGGCACTACTATGTGCTGACTAGGATGGCCCTTTTCTATAGTAGCGCTCGCTACATGATGATGTTGAAGTGTCCACATCAGATGTTTGACCCTGGGGGAAGACATATTTATTAATATTGTGCACTTTTTATGGTAGTCATATTATCATCATATAGAGAGCTGTTTAAAGAATTCTAAGTATACAACTTTTCTAAATTATTATTATTGGATTAATCTACAACTTTACTTTAATTAACTTATCAATACCTAGACTTATGTTTCGTTCAAACATCAATCCTGGATCCTGGCTTCACTCTTGAAAATGACTAGATGGCCAATGAAGCAGAGATCGGGGTTCAAATACCTGTCGGGTATACTCAGTGGCTTTTCTTAAATGGTTTTTATAATATCTCTCCACGTTAATGAGGGTAGATCACCTCTAGAATTCTACCTTCCTCATTTCTACTCCATTAGATAAATATAATAAAAAATAATTATAATAACTACAATTAGACTATACCACCATACAAAATTTATACTAAAAAGGTATAATTTTAAAGAAAATTTACCAGCATTTGCATAGAGGGTGAGTAGGAATCCATGTAGGAAAAGCAACCCTAAGTAAACCTGTCTGGTATTCGAACCCTATCTCCCCAACATCAGCCGTCTAGTCTACTGAGAGAATGATTATTTAGATTTATCAGAAGGGAAAATGGCAAAAACTTTTCTCAACACTTAGCTCACTTGGTACACAAAACATTTATGCATAGATCAAAAAATATAGCTTAAAGCACACTTGGGAAACTTGATTTGGCCGAAGGGCTGCATCGAAAATTTAAATTTAAGAACGGGCTGCCAAACAAAACACGGTTATTCGAAAGAAGTAATATATCATAACATAAAGTGATGCAAAATAATAATAAAATAAGGGGTTTTCTAATAAAAGAGATGAGTGCAATTTTTTTCAAATCTTTCATAATTTCTGTGGTGTGTGTTGAATAGAAATTATATATAATTCCAGTTGGGAGGTAGTTTCCCCTTGATCTTCTCACTGGTCCAGAAAGTATCAATCAGTTTGTCCTACCAGCGACACCTTCATTCATCACAGCGACTGGTTGTATATTGAATGTTATTATAAAAATATTACTATTATCGTTCATACCTCTGACACTTTGATATTTGTCAGACATTAGTGAGACTAAACAGATCAATGAAATTAACAACTTGCTCTAGCCCATAGCAGAAGATGTAAAACCTCTGACCAGAGATGAATCTACTCTTCCATTAGAATATATTTTTCAGTTCTGGTATTTTAGCATTTTTTTTTCTTTAGATGTATGGTAACGGCTTTAATTAATACGGATAATGCATTAAACAAAAATATAAAATACACATTTTTAGCAATATAGCTTATCTTTTACTAAAGTTTGTTACTTTGTAACAGATGCAATGGCCCTTTTAAAGTGAATGTTTGAAGACGCTCATCACATTACTTTTGGGTTTAAACTACAGACGAAGCTGGTCGAAAAGAGTTATCAATTTTAATCAGGTACGGATCACAGATAACTAAGAAGATAAACAAACCAATCATTTGGAAACGTGCTATGGGGCATGCTGCACCAAACGTCCAAACGATTTTATAAACAATATATTACTAGCAATGCTAATTTTCCATCTGTTTAAATATTGGGCAGGGCTGTATCCGATATTAATAAACAATATATTACTAGCAATGCTAATTTGCCATCTGTTTAAATATTGGGCAGGGCTGTATCCGATATTAATAAACAATATATTACTAGCAATGCTAATTTGCCATCTGTTTAAATATTGGGCAGGGCTGTATCCGATATTAATAAACAATATATTACTAGCAATGCTAATTTGCCATCTGTTTAAATATTGGTCAGGGCTGGATCCAATATTAATAAACAAAGCTACTAAATTGCTAAGTGAAGAACTTTGAGAATTTAAGAGTCTGGGTATTAGTTGATATTGATACCTGCAATTTACAAATACACTTCATTTAGCCTGAAAGGTAGCAATATTACTTTATTAGTTGCACTTTGGTGCAGCCTATAAGATAGGGTCATTCTGTAACTGACCGCTTAAGGTAAGACCACGACATTTAAAAGGGAACATGTGTACGTAATGAATTTCAGAGAGGGTTGACAGAACTTGTACAAACGACTTAGATTACATTAACACGCGCAATGAACTGATTCTTCAAAAGCATACCATCTCGATTGTTGACAGGTTCTACTGCATTACGTTAATTAGAACAATGGAACAATGGAACAATGAAGTTAAAAAGTGACTTCTCAATTTCATCCCGGCGAAGTGTTTCAATCTTATATCCAGATGCAGTATAAAACAAAATAAAATAGCATCTTTTAACAAAATAATAGTAACTAGGAGTAGATGTTTTTTCAATGTATAAAATAAAAAAAATATTTTTAACAAATTATTATATATTTTAAAAGTATATTTTAACTTTATAGAACAGTTTAGAAATTTTTAAGGACGTATTTTCATACATATTTAACATTATTTAAGCGCATAAACATCTGAGCCCAAATTATTAATAATAAATGACCATCCCTGTGGTTTAGTGGTCGGTGCGCCTGGCTACGAACCTAGGGCTCCCGGGTTCGATTCCCGGCTGGTACCATGGGGAATTATCCCGAAAGGTCACCAAGGTTTGGTTAGTGAGGTCATTGGTTCCACACCCTCGTACTCACTATCACCATCACCTCATATCACCAGGACATAAAAGAGCTTCCATGGAAAGGATGTATTATTGACATATTATTATTAGCACCGCCTCTTACTACCCGTTCGGATTATACGCACTTACGCTAATGTGTAATGGTAGGATGATTGTGAGATGAATTGGAAGACCTACAGTTTAACGTGGAATCCGAACCACGGTGGAGGTCTAGCATTCCACACATTCACAAGTTGTGATTAATACACATCTTGTCAGAGGTGAAGGAAGGGTTTGGCAATCAGATAAATCTGTGCCGGGACCGAGGATTGAACCCCGGACCCTCAGCACAGAAGTCTGACACCTTACCCCTAAACCACCAGGTCACCATTAACATATTCGTACGTCCCCTGGGCAGCACTACATTAGTACTAGCTAGTCTTCCCACTACTGGGATATGAGTGATGTAGCCCAGACACACACATGTATATATATTAATCAATTATTTGAAGATAAACGGTCCAGGAATGTGTCGCAAGCATCGTTAGTTTTGTTGCATATTTAATTGGTAATTTTAGAATGATGTCCTTAATATAAAAAGAGCCATTATCTCAGGTTAGTGATGTAATCTTTGACAATGAAAATAAAGATTTATTTAACCTTGGAATTCCTAAAGTTTCATTGAATCACTATCTTTTCCTGCTAAGTGAAGTGGTTTTATTTTGCTAAATTCAATTTTACATTGTCAGGTAGTAATTATTTTATTATTAAAAAAAGTTACTGAAACCCCTTTTTTGGTGTGCACGCGTACTAAATATCTTGTTCGTATAGTGTGATTTGCGAAGGACGAGGAAAGTTTGGGATAGAAATCCATGGTCGAGTTTGTCTGAACACGTGTTTTCCTTAAATGTTTTCCCCACTCTCCCTTCTCGCCAATGTAGGTATAGTTACTTTTTAACTCCAGCTTCCTCATTCTTACCTAGTTGACATAATTAAATGTGAATAGATCGAATGGGTAGTAAGATGTGCTTCAAAATGACAAAACAAAACTACTATAAGAGATAACGGACAAGGATAAAATACTATTAAAGTGCACCAGCATTAGCGTGAAAGGTGTTTGGTAAAAACGCTTTGACAAATCAAATGTGATAACCCTCACTCAATTTCACTCGGCCGAAATTCACACATCGAACTTCTCGTCAAAAGCGATCTTATTACAAGCCTAACGCCTTAGACCATGTAATCACTGATGCGAGTAGGAGTGAGGTCCTAATTATTGTGTGATTGCACAATTTAATTTTGTAGATTCTTTTTGGGACACATACGAGTAATGAACCTGCTTAAGCCGGCCGCATCTTTCAGCGAGAAAGTATCAATCGCTGTCAGGCTTGAAATGCAATAGTCTGTGTCGTTTTCTGGAACTACCTCTCTTATATGTCTAAGCTTTTAATCCCTTTCGACCTTCATCCTTTGTCATGTCATTAAGAAAGAGGGGAAATAAAACTAGCGAAACTTCTTATCTCAAGGTAAAGAGGAAAGCTCGCTGCTAGTTCTAAAATATATTAAAATTTTCCGTTGCGAGCCTATCAAAAATTACTGTATTTGTTAGAGGATGGCTAAATCTAAAGCTCTCTTTCATCAAGCCTAGTATCATATCTCTGCAATTATGTTTAAAAAAATACGTTGAAAATGAGCTGATGTCACATTTTCACACATTTTTTATAATTAATAAAACTAAAAAATATAGGGTTGGTAGAAAAAATGAACCCTGTTGAAATCTTTCGACTCATTTCGACGATTCATTTGTCCAAGGTTTTTATCTAACCTTGCCGATCTCTGGTCGCCACCGGACAAACTTTTGGGTATTCATGTATGGAAACATATTCATGAATATAGAAGTGGACTGAAGAAACACGAGTGACCCGTGAGAGTTGTAGCTCGACTATAGTAAAACATGGCCATGAGTAGCTCCTACAAGCAGGCCATGTGGCTACAATGGTTACCCTGCTATACATAACTTGGCCATGGCTTCCATGAGTAGCACCTTAAGGTCCGGCCATGTGGCATACAATGGTCCCTGCTATATAACTTGGCCATGGCTCCATGAGTAGCACCTAAGGTCCGGCCATGTGGTTACAATGGTCCCTGCTATATAACTTGGCCATGGCTCCATGAGTAGCACCTAAGGTCCGGCCATGTGGTTACAATGGTCCTGCTATATAACTTGGCCATGGCTCCAATGACTAGCACCTAAGGTCCGGCCATGTGGTTACAATTATCCCCGCTATATATTCCTCTTATATATATCCATAAGGTAGATCCTAAAGCAGGCATAAGTGGTTACAGTGGTGGTATAACGCAATATTAGCGAACATTTGATCGATTATAGGTGGATACTATTTTTACTTTCGAATATACTCGTAGATAGGAAGATACTTTTATTTCAGCTAAAAAGTTTATCAATCCACTTTTAAAATTACTACACCTAAATTCATGTGATCTGTCTTTTTTCATATATAATGCTATTTACTATTAAATAGAAACTACTAACAAAATAAAATGTTATCATTGTTTGCAGCGAACAAATGTGGTTGTATATTCTAAACAATCCTTCCGACCAGTTAAATCATATTTACGGGTTCGTTCTGCCTAGCATTAGTGTTTAATTTGTATTTAGTTAATTAATCTCAATGCCGGGGGTGTGAGTTTGAACACAAGCAAGGGTGCTGGTTTTATGCGAATGGGGCAGTGTGGCAGAGTTCGAGGGCGAAGGAAGAAGAGTCATTTGGTTGGATTCATAATGGAACGATACAAATACGATTATTTTCCTTAAACTTTTCATAATCAATATATATATAATATAACTAAGTATTTTATTAAATTTATTAGCAAAAATCTTAGTCATCAAGATTGAAATTAATTTTAAGAGCGTACGTGATAAGGTCCAAGCTTAAACTTTTCCTTATATATTTGTTTATTTAATATATTGGTTTATATTCTATTTTAATCATTATATCTGTATACACAGTGTAATGATATAGATTTTCCCTTTCCTAGTAATCAAAAGTTCCCACCTTTAAGATATTTCAAGCTAATGAACAAGTTTATGATATTAAATTCATTTAATCCGTATGTGTTATAAAATCTTTTTTTCTGGTTTAACAAACCTGGGTGGTCATTTATTTTGATTTTTTATGTGTGGACAACGACTCTCTGTCGCCGGCTTAACACCCCCCTCTTCCGATTATTTGTGAACAAGATACTCCCAAATAACTTTGTTTCTTTCTCACGTTTCAAAAAGCTTGCGAAATAATGGTGAAATCTCATGAAATTGGAAGATTATGGAAGCCTCCTTCTCTGACTATATAAAAAAAGGCTCTTCCAATAGAACTGTGTTTACATTCTTAAAAATACCTGATGCTCAAATTACGTAAAACTATCACTGTTATTAATTCTATGGCCAAAACACACAAACAAAACAACATGAAACAAGAACCCGAGAAAATGTAACGTAACAGAATATAATCCCAGAGGCGAAGAAAGGATAACACTTCGACATAATTATATCCCATCTACGGTAGGAGAGGGGGTAAGCGACAGCTAGCTGAAGGTTCTTTATTACCAACATTGACTGAAAGTCACTAATGTAAACCTATTCGAAAATAGTTATCATTTTTCATAGTAATATTGTATTATCAATAATTATGTCCGAATATGTTACTTAAGTTACATTTAAACAAATTTTTTCAATAAAAAGCCTTCTGCTCGCTGTCTTACCGTAGATAGGATACACACATTATATAACTATATCGATTCTGTTTTGTTTTTGTGACCTGAATTGATCTAAAAGTATAATAATAATAACAATAATAATAATTATTATTATTTAAAATAGTGATATTTTAAATCAAATGCCAGAGATAAAAAATGTTTTAATTGAATTTCAGAAACTCGTAATATTTAAAAAAAACATATTAGCTAAAATAAAAAAATACCTTAAATTTTGTTTGTGTTCTGCAGCTCAAATGGACAAGCCGCCACTGAGTTCGAACCAGACGTCGCATAGTAGTGTGGTCTTGATTAGAAAACAGTGGAATTGAGACCAGTGAGCCTGCTTCCCTCCCTCCTCCCTTTTTTTAACACATTAAAATTGGAAAATAATTATTTGAAAAAGAAAAAAAACGCTATTTCACTGGTTCCAGTCTCACTGTTGTCAAGTGAAGAACGCAGGAATCCGCAACTGAACCCGATTTCTGATACCCGTAGATCGTCCGTGAGGTGGGATCTACGTTATTTTGTAAGTTGTGCAAGTGCACATTAAATAACCTCAATAATAATAACAATAACAACAAAATATGATCAGACCAAACAATAGGGGGGGGGGGGCTAAGTTAAACTGTCCCAATCTAGCATGGTTTTTGTTGCCAGATAATATATACGTATGAAATGACTTCAGAGGTCCCAGTTTTTATTGGATTGGCGTGTACAAGTGTGAAATAAATTGCCACGATTATTCCCAGTCTTTATATTTTCCCTATTGAAGTCAGTCACCGTGGCAATCTGGCCCCTTGCCCAAGGCCACAAACTAGGCTTGAGGTGTGTGCATCCAGGGATTTTATTGGAACGTAAACCGCATCGGTAATGTCAGGCTCGTCTAGTTTTATTTACCGGTGATGGAGAGATTGGGATTTGAATTCTGACTGGGACGTACTGAGGGGAGTTTTCCTTAAATGGATTCTCCCTTCAAGCAAATTCCGGTGTATTTTTTTTCTAAATTTAACTTCCTCCGTGTGTTTCACATGATTAGATCTAATTTCATGTATTCATACAACAAATCATATGACTTAAAAAAGTTGGTGTGAATTTGGTCATAAAATATAGTCACCAATAGTAGCTATATACACACACACAATTCATTGTGTGTGTTATATATATATATATATATATTATATATATATATATATAGAGAGAGAGAGAGAGAGAGAGCTACTACAAGGAAAAAACTGATTCGATTCCGGGCACGGCTGGAAACTCTATTATTGGTGAAATTGTGGCTTCTCCTTTCACAATAATGTCTTGAAGGCCGAATGACTGCATATTTTCTATTCTAAATTGTTTTTATACAGCCACGTCTTACTACCCTTTCGGGTTATACGCTTTATGTATTAATTACGCTAGTGGTTTTAGGGATGAGGAAGGTTATATTTAGGGGAAGTGTACACGCATTTGCGTGGAGGGAGAGTGGAAAGCCAATTTGGAAAAACTCTGTACACCCGACCGAGATTCGAACCTTGATCTCCTCGTCATCGGCATTCTAGTCTACTGCGAGAGTGACGCCTTAGACCTTGCGGCCACCGAAGCGGTTTCTTCTAAAATTAAGTGTGTAAGTCGTGGATTTATCAATCGGTTAGGAAGTGTACGTTAAATACCCCATGTTTTTATATATATATATATATATATATACAATAAAATATAAATATAGCATATACAGTATTAAATTTTATATCCAT
Organism: Timema podura; assembly: GCA_033556935.1. Lineage (NCBI taxonomy): Eukaryota > Metazoa > Arthropoda > Insecta > Phasmatodea > Timematidae > Timema > Timema podura. The sequence goes on from JAVRXN010000008.1 coordinate 15,833,076, forward strand.
ATAAGTGACGGCCATTAATTATTATTATTATTATTATTATTATTATTATTATTATTATTATTATATTATTATCACCGCGTCTTACTACCCGTTCGGGCTGTACGCACTTACGTTAATGTGTAATGGTAGAGTGATTATTGAGATGAAATGGAGGACCTACAGTTTAATGGGGAATCCGAACCACGGTAGAGGCCTGGCATTCCTCACATTCACAAGTTGTGATTAATACAAGTCTTGCCAGAGGTGAACGGCCATTAATTAATCACTTTAAAAACGGTACCCCCATACATTTTTCTGCCATGATAGGAATCGAACCCTTGACCCCTAGATAACTAGGCGGATACACTACCTATGTATAAAATTAATACTTTTAAGTAAAAAAAAAGGGGTTGAGGGGAGGTAGAACTCGCTCGTCACGCCCTATCGCCCTTCGCTCCCTGATAGAACCCTGTGTCAATATTTAACGGCTCGGTTTCCTCGCCGTCGTGACGCTTCACTTTCCATTGTTGTATTCGCACACATCCTCCTCGTCAAGACATTATTCTCTTATTTGCATCACAGAACCACCTTGGTTGTGTTTGTCAAGTTTATCATCAACAGATACATATATAGCTCCAACAAAATACTCATTCCGTGTGTTTGTGTTTCCTAAAACCTTTGAACTAATAAACTGATTTCAGCCAAACTTTGTGCACGCATTGACCTCCCTTTGGATATAATGTATACTTCCCTCCCTCCCTCTGCACCTGTGGTCACACATTTGAAGACGTCAAACCCACAATATACAGTAGAGCGTTGATTATCCAGATCACCAAGAAAAAAAATAGTATTTATTAAAATAACCATAGTGGTATCAATATAAGAAACATTGCTGCCAAAAAAACGAACTTCAACCCTTGTTATAAAAAAAATTGTAGACTTTTTTTCGATGTAAGATTTTTGTTTTTATTATATTCCTTCAGAATTTGTGATATTTAGCACCTAAAAAACATGTGTAAGTTCGTTGTTTAAATAAAGTGAAATTGTTCCTACCTTAACACTGAGTTTTCGTAAGTATCCGGCATGCTTATTTTTTATTTTCGAAAATACGGACTGGTTCGATCCCCAATTATCGACGCTCTACTGTACTTGATTGCGTGACGGATGATGGAGCTCTTGAATCTCGGCGAGGGACTTTAGGACGGGGGAGGGATTGATTCTCCACATAGGATTAATCACACACCACGCTGTTGCTAAACGGCAAGTGTACTTCCTCCAACCACCCTTCCCCTTCACCCTCTTCCCTTCACCTCTTCACCCTCTTCACCATCATTGTGGATATGCCAATAAACCAGACGGGTAGTAAGTCGTGGGGTCACGAAAAAAATATGCTAAAAAGTAAACTAATTCTTCAATGATGAATTCATAAGCCGATCCATGAGCCCTTGCCTTTGTCAATTTTTGACAGCTGCAAGACAAATTTTACTTTTTTATCACTTTTTTTTTGCGGCGTCTAAAAGTTTGTTTTGATGGCAATCTGACTATACTTATCTTACAAAAAAAAATGAGTATTTATAAACCTCGGGCGTGAATCGAAGGCTCTAAAGAATATACCTTTAACTATAATTATTATTATTATTATAATAGCACCGCGTCTTACTACCGTTCGGATTATACGCACTTACCTAATGTGTAATGGTAGGTGATTGTGAGATGTAAATGGAGGACCTACAGTTTAACCTGGAATCCGAACTACGGTGGAGGCTTGGTATTCCACACATTCACAAGTTGTGATTAATACACGTCTTGTCAGAGGTGAAGGAAGGGTTTGCGATCAGATAAATCTGTGCCAGGACCGAGATTGAACCCCGGACCCCCAGCACAGAAGCCCGACACCTACCCCTAGACCGCCAGGTCACCTTTCCCTTTAACTATAAGAACGAGTAAAGTTAAAAACCAAGCACACCTACTCGAAAATACGTCCTATCACAACCCCCCCCCCCCCCCCCCTCAAACATTGGTTTACGTTACGACAGCAAATATTTTGCCATAAAGGTCCAATAATCCTGCTCAAAATACCAACAACGACATGACTTGACACTAATCAATTTGATTTAAAATGAAATTTAATATTTTCATAGATCCAAAATGTCTGTATAAATGAGATTTATTTTTCTGAAAACATACAAGTAATTAAAAAAAAAAAAAGGCCAATCTTTTAACACTATCCTTGTAGGTGAGCATGTTCGTACATGGTTTTAGGAGGAGTAGAGAGTCCGACACCTCAGCTTAGTCGATAGCATGTCTGAAGGTCCCGTTTGAATCCTCAGAGTCGAAAAATTGATCGTGGAGATTTTGTCTGTCTATGATAAAGTATTCTATAACTCCGTGTGCGATACGATTAGTCGGTTAGAACGGCACGTTTAAATACCCCAAATAAACGATGATAAAATATAGCAGGAGTCGAGAGTGATGTTCGTGAGCAGGCAACGTCTGCTCTGAGATTTGTTTTATATACTTTTACCAAATCACCGGTTGCATCGCCACCTGAGCAGGGAGAATGTGAACCAAGAGTAAGATAACGAAGATGATATTGGTAGTGCAGCGGACCTTTTGACTCAGGAGGCCGAGTTTGGGCCCCGGCTGAGGGTGGATTAATCCACTGTGACTCCCCACTCCACCATGTTAACTCTGGTATACACTATTTGTACATTTAACTCTCCTATCCTCCTTTTCTCTAAGGCTAGTTCGTTTTAATTCGTGGTGCCCGGAAACTAAAAACAACTCACTTAAGTGTGAAAAGTGCTACTCGGTTGAGAGGTCGTTTAAGCGTTTCTCCATCTCCTCTTCAAAACGGCGATCAAAAGAGAACACACGTCAACCAATTAAATGTAATAAACTCTTACATTTGATATGTGTCCTCTCTCCCCCCGCATACTTCTCGCCCCTACAACTACTGACTTTACCAGTCCAGGAGAAAAGGAATAGAAGGATATATAGATATTGTCTGGACCCAAAATGAGAGATTTTACTCAGGGCATCGATGTAGGGAGAGAAGGGCTATGGGGTATAAACCCCCCACCGAAATTTTCCGAGGTTTTTAATATTAAACTTGAAGATGGCCTTATATCAAACTTATAATAACTTACAGAGGCATATATATACGTTTCAAAATGTGCCAGGGAAGGACCACTCCAAATAGTTTATATATGCATATAATTTTTTTTAAATACAAATAAGGTCCACTTCATTTAAGTTTCTAAAAGCATTCAATTTTGAGAAATGTGGTGGGGGATGACCACTTTCATTCCCTACGCCCATGAGACACACAATGTAGTCTGCCGAGATAAGACTGCTTGCTACCTTTCAGGGTAAACGGAGTTTTACCTGGAAAATTAAAATAATTGGGTGTGACAAAAGTCAAGGAGGAGTGGAGAAATTATAAAATTTCATTTTTTAAAATACGAAATGCAACCTATTAGTTTTATCCCCAAATAATGTGATTTCTTGTAGATCTTTGTGTCAGAATTTTATCGAAGGCAATGAAAACGATGAGATTTTTTGTGTATATATATATATATATATATATATATTATATATATATATATAGGCCTATATGTATTTTTTTTATAAAATACTGGGAAAGAACATATTCTTTGGCCTGGAAAACCTGGAGAAATGAAGGAATTTGAAGGTGAGGTGGTAAGGGACGTAAGGAAAACTAATGATTTTGCGGTTTTTATAGCAAAACATTTTCTTGTCCAAGATAAATAAAATATTGCTCCAGTAGCAATGTTCAGTTTAATTTTCTTCACATGGTGATACCAGCAGGTTGTTGGATATCTGTCAAGGGTGCTCTGGAATTTAATGACAACTTTTTCTCTTCATTTAAAAAGTTTCTCATCTAATTCCGCTATACTTATAACAGTAATCCAACATTTGTTGATATCGCCATGTGAAGAAAATTAAACTGAACATTGATAATGGAGCAATATTTTATTTATCTTGGACAAAGAAATGTTTTGCTATAAAAACTGTAAAGACACTTAACTTTTCTACTGACCCCTATATCGCAACCTTAAAAGTGTAGGCCTTCAGCACTGTTTGAATGTGTGTAAAAAAAATGCATTGTTAGAAATCAGCCGAGATTAAAATTTGAATTAGCCGCTACCTTGATAATATATTTGAAGTGAAAGTGCGCCAGAATGTAGGGCCAATGTTTAATGTAGGGTAGTATTAACGACCCTAATGTCTGATAGTTACAACAGTTACTAAAACTGCATTCATATATTCATGCATTGAGTCATGTGATGATCTGATTTTCGATGGATAGTATGAGTGTTGTACGAACCGTAAGGGAAAGGAAGCACATGAGAGGCATTGTATTAGGTTTATAAAACATTATTTTATATATTTCAAAGCCAACAAAAGTGTAGGTGAGTAAAAAATATGACCATCTTCCAAGCTCTTTATTTTGACGATTATCTGTCAAGTGACTCAGAATAACTTCAAAATGTGATTACAACAAAAATCTTGTAAGGGGCTCTTTTGCGTACCACTGATAACTGACTTTCAATGCCAACTATCAAGAATTACTGTTTTTTCCCTCGATTAAATATTATAGGAAGACATTTTGGATATGTAAATAGTTTTCTGTTTGGTGTTTTACGCCCTCCACTTAGTATTATAAGTTGTGGATAGCCTTGGCAGGCTATGTGTATGGCACATACACAAATGTAAGAAATATTTATTTGGCTGTGCGCACTAAGCTCTTAACTACTATTTTTTTTAACTCAAAATATCTTCTAGAGGCATCAAGTTTTTAAAAATTTGCCACTAAAGAACCACTTTAAATAGCATCTAGAGGAATTAAATTTTTAAAAAATTTCCAGGGTGATAACCACTCTAAATAATTATTTATTTAATTTTTAGCGCCGTGTCTTACTAACCGTTCGGGTTATACGCTTAGGTACTAATTACGCTAATGGTTTAGAAATTGGGAAGGTTGAATTTAAAGGAAGTCAACCCGCATTTGTGTGGAGGAGAGTGGAAAACCATTTAGGAAAAACCACTCCAGTTCGCCCGACCGAGATTCGAACCTCGATCTCCCCTTCCTCGGCAGTCTAGCTCAACAGGACTAGCGCGTAAGCCAACTACGCCACCGAGGCGGGTAACCACTCTAAATAACTTCTAGAGGAGTATAATTTTCTTACATTTTTTTCAAGTGAGGACCACTCTATTTAACTCCTAAGGGCATCCAAATTTTGGAAAATTTCTGGAGGAGGTCGTTCGATCCCCCTTTTAGTTTCGGGGTCAAGACGTTCAAAACACCTCTTTCTTTTGCTAATCACCCTTAATACATAATTAAGGTTTCACCACCACTGGATAGTCATTATCTATAAAATAAAAACATTGAAGGAGACCAGCTATCATTTTTAATTTCTGACCTAAAAAAAGTTATCATGTTCTTCTTCACCCAAATTCTTACTATGTTGTTACTTACTATGCATAATGATTAATGATAAAGAAAGACATACAAAACAGCACTACACCCTGAAAAATAAGCCTCCTTCAAATCGCTTCAAAAGTCATCCAGGGTTTAAAGTTTTACCCGGTCAGGACCCTCTCTCAGTTGAGCGCCTCCCCCCTCCCCCCCTTCTTTTCAAAGAGATTCCGGAGCCCATGCGACTCTTTAACGAGCTGTATACATTGTCTCTTGTTAAATGAAAGGATGGGGGGGGGGGGGGGGGGGGGGTTAATGGCGCACTTGCCCGGACATTCTCTATAAACAGCAGCCTGGTTCGCTCTAAAGTGGGCTCAGAAATACTTTAATACATCTTTGGGCGGCAGGCTCTGGTCCGGGTGACCTTCCCCTTGCACATTAAAGTCCCAGGGGGGGGGGGGGGGGGGGACAGGAAATGCAGATCGCGCCAAATGGAGACTTGCATAGTGAGGTATTCCAACCGGGCTAATTTGAGAATTGAAAGAGAGGGGAGTTATGTTTGAGATTAAAGTTTCTTTTCAACTTAATGATTCACAATATTTAAACTTAACTGGACAAGTCTTAGCTGATTTATGTGGGTAGCACAGTTGTATTTTTTATTGTTATTTTTTTTTAGAAAAGCCTTAATGTTTTGGTGTTGAAGAGAAGGAATGAGGACACGGTAATTGAAGGATCTTTCTGCGTGACGTAGGACCGATTATAGTATAGGTGAGATTAGCTAAATAAATAAATAAAGACAATTCCCTAAAAGGGCGATAGATAGCTGCAAGTTAAATAAGATGCAAACATACAATAAATAAACAAATGTATAAACAGACGAATAAATAATGGAAACCATTAAATACCTTCATGTAATCAAGACAGGACGAGTGGAATAAGTTATCTACCTGAGAGTAATAAAACTATAAAAACGTCAAATCATTCTAATCTGAATACTAAAACATTAAAATTAATTTCGTTAATACATATTATTAAAGTTAATTTAACTAAATAGACAATACTAAACGTAAAAGTAAAATTAAAATTAACTGAATCGTCCTTTTAATTGATTAAAATAGTCTCTTTAGATGCATAGACAGACCTACTAGAGTTATGTCGAATCCACTATTTTACAAATCCGAATTTCGAATCGAATCTTGGAAAAAAATGAACATAAGAGGAAATAAAAATATAATAGGTCGAGATATAAAAAAGAAAAAATAACTAAATATTGATTTTGTTGCTACAAAGCATTCTTTATAACATTCACACATTCAGTTATATGTGCTAAATCAGAGGTCGGCAACCTACGGCACGCATGCCAAGAGTGGCACGCGGAATGATTTCCATTGGCACGCTGAGTGATTTGAATAAAAATAATATAAAACCTTTATCTTTAATTAGAACAATTGATGAGAGTAGTAATTTTAATAACAACGTGTTTTATGTTTCAATTATTCAATTGTTTTGTTCCAAAATTTCAAAATAATGTCATCAAAACTTAAATTTTACAAGACACATATAACTTTTGTATTTATTATGATTTATTTTAAAATATTAACTATTCAAAAAACAGTAGTTATTTAATGTATTCGATTTAGAAACATTATTATATTTACGAGATCAACTAAATTTTTTTTAAATAGTTGTACTAGTTAACTAATATAAAAATATGAACGATTTGGGTGGGCTACCTAAGGCTGGTTGGCACCATGAGTGACTTTGCAATATTATTTCTGCACAACAAGACTAAAAGGTTGCCGACCCTTGTGTTAAATTAACGGTATAGGTTGTGGTTGTTAAACTCATTATACAATTAAGTTGGGTTTGGAACACCAATCGGTGGTATTGAAGCTCTACGACAAATTTAAAAAATAAATCAATTTGGTTACTCTCTCTCGATTTCTCGGAGAGAGGAGTATTGTGAGCGTAAAAAAAAAAATCGAACTCGAGATTTTGATAAATGTCCCCCTAAAACAGAAAAAGTTGCTTTCGCGATGTCGTCTGTTTCGCTGTCTTTATCTCGGGCTAGAGCCGAAACCATTTTGCCGATTGGGCTGAAACTTGATATCTAGGGTTTTCATAAGGTTACCCCCGAGCAGTTTTTGTAATTAGATATCTAACTCTAAAATTAGGTTGGTTTACTGAAGGGGAAAAAAAAAAGAAAAAATCGATTTTCTCAAAATCCGCTCTAACTATTTTGATTACATTTGGTATCTAAGCATTTAACATTACAAACAAGATTCCAATTCTCTTTTTCCCATGAAGATTAATTTGAGAGTTTCCTACATAAGTGTAAATCTAAAATTTTGTTTATAAATCTCTTTAACTATTTGAGATACCAAATAACTCATCATTGTATAGTTGTAGTACTATTAAAAATAAATGTTTTTTTATTTTAAATATAGTTTATAAAATCAATAACTTCTAATTAAATGCAAACGTTACTAAAAGTTAATATTGAGTGTTAAAGTTTTTTTTATGTGACTTCATGGCTTGTGCTCCTGGCAATTCAATTTTTAAAATATGTATACTTCTTAACATAAAGGTTATTTAGACGGATTTCTCTACAGAATAAAAATAATGGAAAGGTATTTGGGTAAATGTACCCCCATTAGGGGCTATCCCTAAATTAACGTAAGCATTTTTGGACAGAGCGGGGGGTCAATATTTTCTTACGAGGAGATGGGTAGTAAGTGGGGGTCAGAATACATCTTACGTAAGGATTTTTTTTTAAATCAATGTTTATGGTGAAATAAAATCTAAAAAAAAAAGCATAAAATAAATACATTAATTATAAAATATCACTTAAATTTCATTTACTTATGATGAGTTATGTCTAATTTTACTGAAGATTAAAGTATTCTAAAATTACACATTACCCGCAACAATCCTATGTCTAAATATAACTAAACGATAAAAATATAAAATATTCTAACCAACCAAATCATAAAAAAAGATACATATGATAAAGGAGGGAGTGGTGATAGAAAGTCTTACGATCCCTAAAGGGGAGTGAGGGGTATCGACTTCGACGCTCCTGTGGTAAAATGCTCGCCTCGAAACCCGATGTTCGTGCGTTAAAACCCATCCGGAGTCGACGGATTGTCTTGAGTGATTATAAATCCGTAGCACAACTTCCCTCGGAGGCGAAGTAAGGCCGTTGGTCCCACGTTGATTGTGGCAAGTAAAAGAACCCTAGAAGGTATCTGAAAATACCTTTGCCGGCAAAATTGATAACCCCTTTCCCTCTCGCTCATAGAAATTCTCGTGTGTTGATATAATAAGTCGGTTTAGAAAGTGCACTTTAAATACCTCAAATAAATAGAATAAAATATTATGAAGGCCTGTGCCTCTATCGCTCTATATATTAAATATCTGTTTGGGTTGGATACCCACTTCAAGAGTTCATCGTACAGCCAAAAGAAGAAGACTGGAGGGATGTGACGCCATGGCAGTGTGGTTAGCTGGTTGTGTAGATATTCACCAATCACGGCCACTATCCTCACTGCCTTGGCGAGCAGTCCACAGACCATCTATGGCTGGAGGGCTGCAAGATACAACATAGCTCTGTCTGGAAGACTGCAAGATACAACCTAGCTCTCTCTGAAGAGCTGCAAGATACAACCTAGCTCTGTCTGGAGAGCTGCAAGATACAACATAGCTCTACTGCTGAGCTGCAAGATACAACATAGATCTGTCTGGAGGGCTGCAAGATACAACCTAGCTCTCTCTGGAGAGTTGCAAGATACAACCTAGCTCTCTCTGGAGAGCTGCAAGATACAACCTAGATCTGTCTGGAGGGCTGCAAGATACAACCTAGCTCTGTCTGCTGAGCTACAAGATACAACATAGCTCTCTCTGGAGGGCTGCAAGATACAACCTAGCTCTGTCTGGGGAGCTACAAGATACAACATAGCTCTCTCTGGAGAGCTGCAAGAAACAACATAGCTCTCTCTGGAGAGCTGCAAGATACATCATAGCTCTCTCTGGAGAGCTGCAAGATACAACCTAGCTCTCTCTGGAGAGCTGCAAGATACAACCTAGATCTGTCTGTAGAGCTGTAAGATACAACATAGCTCTGTCTGCTGAGCTACAAGATACAACATAGCTCTCTCTGGAGGGCTGTAAGATACAACATAGCTCTGTCTGCTGAGCTACAAGATTCAACATAGCTCTCTCTGGAGGGCTGCAAGATACAACCTAGCTCTGTCTGCTGAGCTACAAGATACAACATAGCTCTCTCTGGAGAGCTGCAAGATACATCATAGCTCTCTCTGGAGAGCTGCAAGATACAACCTAGCTCTCTCTGGAGAGCTGCAAGATACAACCTAGATCTGTCTGTAGAGCTGTAAGATACAACATAGCTCTGTCTGCTGAGCTACAAGATACAACATAGCTCTCTCTGGAGGGCTGCAAGATACAACCTAGCACTCTTTGGAGGGAGTAATATAAAGACAACCTAGCAACGTATATAGAGCCACCATTTATCAATGCATTTTATTTGAATTTAATTTTTTTTTTGCAGTTTCACTAATTTTTACTATTTTTCTTAAGTATTGACTAATATTCTTCAAATGTTAGTAGCTATGCTGGAATCATAATCGGCCCGCCTACCACTCTGCCGTGGAGGTCGGCTTTGTCCTTATAGTGTTATGTTAGTATTTACTTTCTAGTTCTGTTGGCAACTCTGATCATCTCCGGCAGGTTTGTTGTTGTGTTTTAACACCGGGATTGAATCCTGACTGCCAGTGCCGGGTATGTCCAACCCATCAATAATGTTGCCATCCCTTATAAAGTCACCTTCCTCAACGCGTGCTCTTATTTACATGTATCGGATATCAAAGACTATGGCTAATGAACCCCCTCGGCCTCCAATCTATGTGTGAGACCATGGATGTAGTCTTAAATAGATTAGAGGGACGTGGCCGTATTGAACGCAGAGTGGGCAGAGTAGAATCTTGGACGGGTGCACTGAAGTTGTATTTTCATATGTTTTCTTACTCTCCCTCCACGCAACTGATGGCACATTTACTTTAAAACTCTACCTTCCTTATCCCTACCATAATCAAGGCATTTGCGTGTAACTCGAACGGTTATTGAGATGCGGTGACCAATTATTATTATGTTAGAAAACCCTGTGATCTCTTATTGGGGGGCTTCGCCCCGGGTCATTCCAGGTGGGGTAATAGTTTTCAGGGTACGGCCCTGGTTTCAAAGTTTTATCGTCTCCTATCTACAGCTTGAATATTATTTACTTCATTTGGGCCGGCCGCGGTTTCCTGTCGACCGCTCGACCCTTGCTCGTATGCCTATTAGCTAGTTTACAAAACCAGTCCCTCTGCTTGTCGTGACGCCTTACCTTGTCTGACGTCACTGGTTGGTTCACACGGGGTCGACCCGGACGTGGCGGCCCCGGGCCTTGTATGCTAATACACCGGTTTAGCTCTTGCGACAGGTCGAGTGGTAAAACTTGATATACATTACACATGACTTACAAACTAACTTAACTTAAGATAATACAGTCTAATACTCAGAGCTCCCTAATACTAGGGGGAAAATAGATGGAAAAATAGAGAGAGTTTCACAAAAAGCTGAAAGGTTTTATCGGAGCATTTTTGAATTAGGAATATTTAACAAACAACTTTAAATAGTAGGTCTTTACTTTGAACTAAAAAAGAAGTGAGAAACTAAATACGCTATTTCCAACACATATTTTATCTATTCCCTTCTTCTATTCACTTTTTGGTTATTCCAGAATCATTGGGTTGTGTAACGAATGCAGACATTTTCCCTTATAAAGACCAAATTGCTGTTCTAAACACTAATTACTTGACTCCACATTAGTCACTTTTATAAAGAATGAAACACATTTCATCTATCCATATTACTCTATAAATGTCTTAAAAAATGTAACTTTCTTCTGTGAAACCTAGGAAATAACAAGGAATTTCGTATTAATAAAACAGTGGAAACCATTAATACACACGCAATCCCAGCTTTTGCATGAATCCCTCCCCCTACCTCAAGATAGATATTTTAAACTATTTCAAAATATGTTAGCAACAACTAAAGCAGTGAAGCTGAATCGGATTTACTGATTACATTTTAAGACCAAGATTATGACTAGAAAGTACTCGAAAGAAAACTCTGTGGTATTACTTATGACAGCTCTGACGCTTCAAAACTATTAGATCAATAGGCAACTAGCTTAGAATATTTTTTGATCTTGTTAAAAAAATAAATGGTACAAGAAAATTGTGCATACATTCTCATATATATTATATTATAGTTTGTGACAAAATGTTCAAATTTTTTTTTTAAGAAAATGAACATTGACTATTATATAAAACACTCCCCAGATACCAATTTTAGACAAAAACATTTATATATTGATAACTTTATACATATTGTTGATCATCTCACTAAAAATTATTCCATATAAAACCATAAAATTTCACAAAGATTCCAATAGTATGAAGTAAAATCAATCATCTTTAATCCATATAAAACTTGAAGATGGTGAAAAATCACCGAAACAAGTCGTCGTCATAGAAGAAAAATATATAAAATAAGGTGAAGGGAATAAAGAAGATATAACCTCAAAAACATTTGAGCCATTTTCAAAAGAAATTTAAGTACAATTAAACAATCCTCCACCAAAAAAAGTATACCATGTTATTTGTCATGTCAATTGGCATATCAATTTTCAACAAGATTGATACTCACCTTTGAAAAATTTTGAATTTTCAAACATAAATTATCAATCGATAAGTAAACTACCATTAAATGTGTTATTTATCATCTCAAACACTCTCCAGATATACATGTGTACAAAATCATTAAAAGTTTATTTTCAAATATTTTTGGATTTTCTACTCTTAATATTTTTGGGACTAGAATTAAAACTAAAAACACTCCCTTATATCATCTAGATACCAAGTTTGAACAAAATCCATAAACCCTTTCAGCTGTAGCCCCAAGTATAGACAGAAAGACATGGAGACACACAACAATATAATTGTGACAATTCACATGAAATATTGTTGAAAATAAGCCAAATCTACCTTTTCATGAATTTTTTAGTGGTAAAACTTAAAATTCAAGGTTTCAATATGTTAAGGACATTTTACACATTAAAAGTGCTCCTGAAATTTCTAATCAGGGAAAACACAGAAATGATAGCTTTGAGACATTACATTCGCCCGCACCCCATGCCTGCCAAAGTAAATATGTTGGTATGCTATTGGCTACACCCAACTCCAGAGTTGTGAAAGTCCGGTCCAGTTCCTTTGACATATTGGGCATCAGTTCCCCCCTCCCTCTGGGGTGAGCAGCCATCTTTTTGAGTGCGGCCCTGGCTTGGCAGGGACCACTGTTTATAAATATAGGCAGACAGCTTCACTCTACCAGGTACAAGCTGGGCTTGCCTTTTTCACTGGTACACTCCCTGCAACAATTTTATAGACAACTGCATCCCCACTATTAGCTGGCATTGGTATGAAACCTGAAGCACAAGGAAAACCACACAATGAATACCAAAAAGTGTACTGTTTTTTGTTTGTTTTACACCGCATCACATCTTGCTATCTATCCGGGATATTCATATTTAACTACACAAATGAAGTAGTGATCGGGAAGGTAGACTTTAGAGATGTATTTTCATTTTTGCAAAAGAAGACTAGGAAAAAACACCCTCATTACATTCGGCCAGGATTTGAACCCCAGATTCTTTGTCACCTGGCAAGCGACACAAAATTAAGCTTTAAGTTTAGTCAATGTACTCACAGTTGTAGGTCAAGAAATCCAAATTAAATGAAACTACCTCCAAATTGTTTTGAGATAATCACTGTCTGTGTAGAAATATATAAACATATCTAGCATCTTAAATAACTTCTATGATCCCCTTAAAAAACTGCTACACTCGCATGACCTATTGTGAAGTGTTACATAAGATAGTATTGATTCTATTCCAAAACACTCATTTAAATACATACTATACAGTCTCAAACTCAAAATATATTTCTACAACATAATAAAATGAAATGTTTTATTAATTGTTGAGATGTTTAGCTTCTAGACACCATTCTAGAGTGATTTTATATTAGATTTTATAATCCTTAATACATGCTGATATATATTTTTTATTTATTCTTGTTCATTAGGTAATATACACACTTGGATTTAAAAACGAACCAAGATCCATGAAGAACAAACTTGAGAAAAAGCGAAAAAACAATTTCTGTCAAATATATTTAAAAAAAAAAATGAAATTTGTCCTTGTTGAATAAAAAGGAAAAAAATAGACTAAAAACCATTTGCTCCTTTGTGGGTTCCTAAAAAGACATTAACTTGCGGCCTTCCTACGCCAAAAGGTTCCTTCCCTTGCCCTATTCAACACTTCCTTACACTTCAGGGGCACTTCTCTTCTCCATAGCAGGTCTCTTACACACCTATAGAACAACTCTCCCTGATGCCCTCTTCTTAATAGATCCTATCTACTCCCGCCCTTCGCCTCAGTCACTCTTAAAAGATAGCACATTTTTGCTTTTAATGTAACTGTTTTATTTTATCTCTATGGTATTTTATCTAAAATTAACACTCATCTCGAACAATACTACATAAAATATTGAAAATGGCAGAGGATGTCATAATTTTATAAATAGTTTTATTTTATTAAGATGAGTATTGACAATTTTTAAAATTCAAATCAAATCATTTCACTCCTGAATGTGCCATTTCCAATATTTCATGTCATGATTTGTTATCTCTATTAAAATAAGAAAAATTGACATTAGACAAATTGTTTGGTATATAGTGTTACCTATAATTAAAATACTAATAAAAATCAAACAAAAAATTCCAATTAAAGAAATATCTAGGATCATGCTTCTTAAGGGAATAAAAATCTTTGTAATATTTTATATTTGAGACTTGACCGATGGTATCGTGCTAGCTATCAGCAACCAACTCAACATGATGTGGTGTGATTGTTATGTTTGCAGGGCAGCATACGTCTCGTATGGTGGACTTCTCATGAGGCTGCAAGGCGATGCAAACAATCTTCACGGCTTTGAGGTGGACCAGCACATGTACCTCCTCATGAAGAAACTCGCCTTCTAGGCAGCATGGAGGATCCTTGCCACATATGCAGTCTCTGAGGGAGAAGAAGAAAGAGCTTGGTGCTATCTAATTTCCTATGGGCCTTTTTGTCATACTTAATTATACTTAATTCAATAGAGAAACTTGTACTGAAATTTTGATGGGATCTATCACTATTATGAAAAGTAGAAACAAGCAGTCACATGATCATTCTTACATCTCTCTTTCGGGAACAGTTAATGTCAACTAAAAAGTAAAATTCATTTTAGAAAATGCTAGTTATAACTAGAGTAACAGTTTCGGACCATTCTGTCACAAGGTTTAAATTGTGAATAAAACAATAGAATACACTAAATTAGATCAACATTCCTCCTACTTTTCTTCTAAGCGAAGATATTTTGTTTGGAATAGAGGTACGAAATAAACTTTTCACTATGCTAATGTTTGAACACTTGTCTCTACTGTGAAGTGTGTGTGTGGATTAAAATATGACTTGTGCTATTGTCAAATTACTTACAAGTGTTAATGATAGCGCTTTGTCTTATTAATTGCAACCATGATAGTTGGTTGACCACGCATTAATAGTTTGAGTTGTATTATTGAACTAAGTATATTAAAAAAAAAAGACTATTGTGGTGCAGAGAATATCATAAACAACCTCAGTAATTATTTTTTCAAAACAAAATACAATACTTTGTTAAAAAAATCTGAAATATAAATTGTAATGACATGAATATTAATATTAATTGGTTTTAGTTTAGTTTATTAAAAAAAACTCATTTTCACTTTGCTTCTCATTTGTTAATCCAAAAATATTGATAAAAACCATATGTTTTTAAACAAAAGTAAGACTACTAATTATAATTATGTAAAATATTATTTCACACACACACATATATCAAACTTACAGCAATGGCATGGTAATTTCTATTAATTGTGTTGTCAATTGGCATACTTTAAGATCATGTACCAAAGAGATTTTTTGTATTTTATTGTTTTCTATAGAAAAAAAAATGTGACTCCTAATTACTTTGCACCAAGCTCTTTGACACAATTTATTTATATGACAACTCATTTGTACAAGTATTCAACCCAACCACCTCCAATATTTTCCTTCTGGAAAAAAAAAAATCATATTCCTGGCCTTAGTTTGAAATTTTTATTTAACAAAAAAATACTTTTTATGTCAATGAGAGGTGAATTGCTACTCCATAAAATGTTGAGGTTACTCATTTTTTTTTTGTGCCCATGTACAAAATATATACATACATTAGTCTAATTTAATGTGTACATTTTCCAACAGTTTTGTACAATTTATATATGATAAAAAATGAAAATAAAAAAATAAAAAACAAATAAACAAGTGATGTTTATTTAACTTACATCACATTTACTAATTAATTAATTTGTGTGTTTTAGAATTTGCACAGTTTCCATTGCTAAATTTATGTTCTCAAAATGTTGGGTTTGTGTTATTGTAAGCATTAAACTGTTTCTGTTTCACTAAGGCTGGGGTTGTTGAACAGGGAATTGATACAGAAGAATGGAAGAAAATAAAGAAGGAACAATGATGTAAGGACAAGAAGATGGAGGCATTTTACAAAAATATCTAGGCCACAGGATATTTATGATGACATTTATAATGACAATGCTCTATAATAACTCAAATAACTACTCTTAAAGTAAAATAGAAGTATTGATTTTATTTATTTTAAAATAGGTGATTGACATATTGGTTGTCGGTGTAGTCACATTTACATGTTTTGGGATGCTAAATGGCTTTCGATTAGTTTGTGTGATTAATTGAAGTTTGTAACTGAGGACCAAAATGATAATACCAGTAAAATTTTGGAACCAGCTCATCGCCAGTGGCATAGCAAGGGTATTTAATGCTTGGTGCAGATCTTAATACCCGGTGTGGAATCCAAATTATTATAAGAACATTCTTAAAAGAAGCTTAGCAAGAGCGTAAATATAAATAAGGTTGCAAAACCAATCCAGCTAAAAGCTAGAAATTTAAAAACTTTAACCTAATAAAGGGCAGCTAAAGCAGCGAACCCCTAATAATAATTATTACTATTATAAATATTTTTTTCAATTCAATCTAATTTATTATGCTTATTATTTTTTTGGAAAATGACACTTCTATGACACCCCTTGACAGCCCTCACCCATTGCTATGCCACTGACCATTACTATTGTATATAATTATATGCATCTGTAATACATAAAGTAGAATGTATACAGTATAATAATAATAATAATAATAATATAATAATAATAATAATAATAATAATAATAATAATATTTAGCACCGCGTATTACTACCCATTCAGGTTATATGCTTAAGTACTAATTACGCTAATGGATTAGGAATTGGGAGGTTGAATTTAGAGGAAGTGAACCCGCATTTGCGTGGAAAACCATTTAGCAAAAACCACCCCAGTTCACCCGACCGAGATTCGAACCTCGATCTTCCCGTCCTCGGCGGTCGAGCTCAACACGACTGGCGCGTCAGCCAACTACGCCACCGAGGCGGGTGTATACAGTATATAATATATACATATATAAATATAAATACTCAAATACACCCAACATTAATAACTTGTAAGAAGCCACTGGATTCCTATTAAAATTATTTGAAGCTTTTTTTTAATGGTAAATGTAATCAGGGAAGTAATTTAAAAACATGACTGAAAAGCATGTGGCATACTACCAGATGCTCCCTGGGGGCTAGCTGGTCCTTTCAACTACCATGACCCTACAATATGAATAAACATGAACACGAAGATTAAATAGCCGAGCTATTATAGTTGTTAATTACAGTTATAGGCTTCTATATATCTTTAAATTGAAAAATGACACCTGTTCACAAGAAACGAACCCAGAACCTTTGGCTTAGTTTGCCAATACTCTTACCACTGAGCTATCCAGGAATCATCTCGTGGCATACTAAGTCAAAAATCAGTGGTCGGATTCCCATGCCAGATGCCATTTTTAAACTTAATGAATAAAACATGATCATGTCAGGTATTAAATTAATTTTATTGGTCAAATGGACTAGAAAGGAGCACTTTCCCAGTTGGATGGAGTGGTGGGTACTGCTAGTATTCAGTATTACCACTGTGGCTGTTGAAAAAAAAAAAAAAATATATATAGTCGATGTATATCATGTGTTGGAATATATTCTGAACTTGTTCTTGTCAAACTCAAATATAACAAATAATACCAAGCGTTTCCAGTTAATGACACTTACTTGTTAGAACTTTTTTTTTTTAGCACGCGTCTACTACGTTCGGTTACGCTTAAGTACTAATACGCTAAGGATTAGAATTGGAGGTTGAATTGGAAAGTGAACCCGCATTTGGTGGAGAGAGTGGAACTTGGGAAACACCATTACCACGAATCGACTGATCTCCCGTCTCAGGGTTAGCACATGACTAGCACGTTGCCAACTCGCCACTGAGGGGTATTTAGGACATTGAATGATACTGTGATGTGTTACATGGTAGATCTTCTGAAACCATTATTTTGCCTCATTACTCAAAGTGTGGGCTTAGAGCACCAATTTTCCACTGCTAGACATTGATGGTGATGCACTTTTATGGCACTAACACTTTTTTAAAAAGTTACACCTTTCTGTTGATGCTTGTTGTGCAAAACTTCTGGCCAAGGCATAAAGAAGTCTTAAAGTTCCTCTAAAGACCTCCCCCTCTAGGTCGAGCCAAGAAGAGGGTGTTAGCCGGAACAAGTATTGATTGAAGGCTTCTATGATGATACCTGCACCAAAAGGCTTCATCTGGTTCAACAAGGTCTGCTTGTACGGTCATGTGAACAGATTTTAACCAGTCCTTACAACCTGTAGTAATGGCAGGGACAATTCACCTTGTGGTCATAACAGGTTTATAGGCTTATTAAGCTCTTGTTTGAGTTCAGGATGTAAAAATTATTATTTAGCTAATGATGAGTCTCTGCAAATAATTTTTACTCTACTGTGACTTACCAGCTGTCTGGACTACACACATTTTAACTATGCTAATTGGGCTAGGGATGAGGAATGTAAAATTTAGAGAAAGTGTATTCTATTTTTGCTAAGGGAGAGTGGGAAAACTATTTAGAGCACCTTTAGTAGACCATACCTGGGATTCATAACAAGATCCCCCAGCCATTAGTAAACCAGTCTGAATGAGTCTAATATTTAGTATGCATCCATCAATGCGGGTATAAAAAATTTAAATTCCACGTGCCTTATGCGGACAAACCTCTTCAGGAGCCAACATCCCTGCTCCCTTAGATTAAACCATGTTGTTGGTAAAAAAAAAAACTTACCTTTTCCTACATCCATTTGTGTATATAATACTAATGTAGATACTATAAATATGGCTACTGGCAGGAGGAATTGGGCCTTCAGAGCATTGATGCTTAGATGTTTGTCTTTCTCTTTTTACCTTCTCATTTAAAGAGAAAGTACTGTATTGAATGTAATTTTGAATATTTTCAATCCGCACAGATTTATCTGAATGCCAAACCCTTCCTTCACCTCTGACAAAGAAGTGTATTAATCAAACTTGTGAATGTGAGAATGCCAGACCTCCATCGTGGTTCGATTCCTCGTTAAACTGTAAGTCACTCCATTTCGTCTCACAATCACCCTACCATTGCACATTAACGTAAGTGCGTATAACCCGAACGGGTAGTATAGACGCGATGCTAATAATAATAATAATAATAATATTTTCAACCTGAAGATTAATGATAGAATCTTACGCTTTATGTCCTCCAAAATCCAAAAAAGTGGGTTTTGAAATACTATTAATATCCACAACTTTACGTTATATCTGCCCCCTCCCCACCTCTGAAGCCTGAAAAGTGGATTTTTTCATTTCTGTGTGTACATCCAGCTGTCACTGGCCATTTTTCTGAAAACTTTTGATTGATTTTGACCCTAGCCCTTAAATTAATGGTAGTTGACTGATGAGTGATTTCTTTGAATTATAAATTTTTTTTAAATGGCTCTAACAATTTTGATTAAAATGAATATCTAGAGGGTATCTTCTTTAGAAAAAAAATTTACAATCAGTTTACCAACTAACTGAAAATTTTGAAATTTACTGGATATAGCTTTATGATTTGGTTCAAAATTGATATCTGGGATACATTTTACATGATAAATAATGTATTTTTATTTGACAGCGGTGAAATTCAAATATGTAAAATAGTTTTTTCATTTCAAAATAATCATTTTTCACTTTTGCAGTATTTTTTCAAATATGATAAAATGGTTTCACTGACTTTAAATCAACTATTTTCTAATGCATTTGATAAAAAAAACAACTGAACTACAATGCGACACCTAGTTGAGCTGCCTTATCTACCTAAGTTACAGGTTATCTTTGGAGGGCGGGGGGGGGGGAATGCAAGTAGAATTCAGTACTTTTTCCTATTTTCATTATAAAACCCCATTTTTGGATAAATTATTACTTCAGTAGATGCATTTAGTTTAATTGTCTACATTTTGTAATATCATTAACTGTTTCCAGCCTGTGCAGATCATTTTATTACAGTGCCTCCATCTTCTTTTATCCTACAACCATTCTTCTCCTCAAACTTGCACAGTTTCTATTAATCTGATCCTCTCATCATTTTCTTTGGCATCCTCTCCTTCTCCATCCTCATTACATTTCCATGCCATCTCAGTCTTACTCTATTCCCACTCTATTCCCGGATAACTTAATTCTTAATCCTGTTTCTCCTCATGACAGCTGAAATGCTCCTCACAAACTTCATTCCCATGGCCTCCACTTTCCTAGTCTCTCTTAAAATCAATGTCCATGTTTCTGCTGCATATGTGACAATGGGTACAAAGTACGCCCGTCACATCACTTTCTTACACTTCAAGAACACTTCTCTTATCCATAGCCAGTCTATTACACACCTATAGAACAACTCTCCCTGCTGTCCTCTTCTCATTATATCCTCTTTATTTCCACCTTTCACCTCATTCACGCTTCCAAGATATTTAATGATCTGTACTTTTCTCAAACCTACTCCATTGCAACTTACTTTATTATACCTTATCCTCTTCCTTGTCATTTACCATCACTTTATTTTTCATTTTGACTATTATTAGTAAAAGTTTTTTTTAGTAAATATATAAAAATTCCACAAATTTGATCAAATTCCTTGACCTTTCTCTGTTTTCCAGGTCACTGGACATCCTTTTAAAACCAATAATTTTCTTGGTATCAGTTAAAAACTTATGGTTTTAATTTGTCATCAATAACTGACAACTCTAAACAGACTTGTCTACACAGTTGTTTAAAACCTAATTAGGTCTGGATTTATAACCTATAGTGAAATATCAAGTGTAAACTGTTAATTCTAGGTGGGAGTATACACACTTTAGCCTTATTACCAGAACAAGAAAGTTTGTTCACTAAATATTCGAAAAATAAGTGCACATGCATATATCCAATCAAAACCATAAAAATATAATTAAAAAACTATCAAAATATCCCAACATTGCCAAATATACTAATCTTTAAATTACTATCCCCCTCGCTGGCATCCTCGCCCCACAATTTTCGAGTTCAGTAGTGAACACCAAGGGTACATTCTTAACACATCAAATGATAATGCAATAAGTACTTTAAATTGATTGAGTTTTCAAAGACCACAAAAGACGGTTTCTTTCAAATCCAAATGATGGTGATGTTCAGCCAAGTCTCAACAAACACACGCTACTTATTGTTCCAGCGCAGACTCGGTTGAAGTTATGTAATATTTGAATAAGATAAGTGAGACACAGCACCTTGCATGACAATCTCAGTCTACCAAACAGTACTTGTCAGGGTTGTTAAATACAAAGGAAAGAGGAGTGGGATTTGTAGACTTTAAGCTTGTGAGGCTTTTAGTTGGAGGCACTTTTTGTTTGTTTGTTATTAGGGATAAACACTAAAGATTTTACAAAGTGTTATAAAATATATTTACACATCATGCAGTGTTTCTAAAAGAATTAGACCCTTTATCTTACAGAAAATTTTCAATAATTTTATTTCTTTTTGTGATATTTTACATTCTGAGATAAATGCAAAATACCAGTGATTTTTGAGCCGATTTCAGTAATTTAAGATCTTGAAAGTATATTGAATTTAAAATACAATATTTAGAAATACATTGAAGTATTATATTCACATGATAACGAATTCAACTTGTTTTATACATTTAAATTTGGTAACGACTCCGTTTATTTTAATGGATTGGAGAGGGAAATTCCTATCCCCACATAACATAGCAGAGAAATTCAGTGTGACTAACTTAGATTGATACTTATGATTTCTACTTTTCACTTGCTGTATATTTAAGACTGGTAAGATATCAGGTAAACATGGTAATACTGGTTTAAATTAATATGTTTCAACATCAAGGTTATTATTGATTTAATCTAATGAGTAATAATAGGAAAGTAGCAGTAAAATCACATGTGGAAAACTCTCCCTAGTGCACCCAGCCAAGAATCTAAACTTGGTTTTCAGCAGTCACAATCGATACAATCTAGGCTTCCAAGTAGGGTGTTAAAGGAACTTCCTGCTTTCAAAAATGTTGGTCTTCAATGTCATGTAAACAGGTTTGTAGAAAATACTAAAACGTGATGTTATAATTCTTAACATTGCTTAAAATATTTAAAAAGTTAGCCATTTAAATTATAATAATTGTTGTTGACCAAATTTGGGTTTTGATCCAAAATGCATTACCCGTGTATACGCACACAGCCTGCAAACTAACTTTATTCTAGAATACACACATCACCCTGTCACTTGGTTATTAATTTATCATTGTAAAAAAGATAAGTCTCAATTTCACCAGTACGCACACGCACGACACACACACACACACACACACACACGTTGAAATAAAATCAATCAATCAATCAATCAATCAATAAATAATAATAATAATAATAATGACGAAACCTCAAACCCTTGTTAAGGTCTTCAAGCTAAGACCTTTATGAGAATCGGGCGTTATTTACCACTGAGTGGCCAAATGGACACATCCTACCATTCACGCAACTAAAGCTGAAATCTTCCAAAAACTTTTAGTTTTTACCTTATAGAAACAGTCACTTTGATCAACACCAAAGTTATTTGACACTTCAATCTTTCGCCCAGCAATCAGAAAGGTTGAACAAAACAGTTAAGCCCCATTTCCTAGTGGTCTAAACAATCAACAGGGCTTGGCTTGACTTTTAAGATAGAGCTCAATGTTCGAGCATTGACATGATAAGTCAAAGATTCCGGGTTAGATTCCCGTGTCCAGGTGTCATTTTCAATTTGCTCTATTATAATCGAGATATGGCTCTTTTCTGTAATTATATTCATTCCCTAAGCTTTGCCTTTCATATAGACTTGAATATATAGCGTTGCTTTCATCCAAGATGAAAAGTTGCTATATATTTATGAATAGGCCACATTAAAAATAAAACAAAACATAATTTTTGTATTGATATACATTTATTTTGACTTAGTTACTTAAAAGTGGCGATTTTTTAAATTTAAATTAAAAAATATATATAGGCACAAGCACCAATCTGTGATTTTATAGAACTTTACAAGAGTAATCTGTACCTTTGGAAAGTGAAAAGTTAAGATTATTTTAACGCTGTTTTGATAAATACTTGCACAGCTAAATACCCATTTGCTAATGATGAAAACTAAACAACCTCCACACACATCCATTAATAAAGTGCCAAGGGGGGTAGTAAATATTCACCAGGTCACCTTGAGGATACTGTCTCATTAACTGACCAGCATACAGAGTTAAAGATCAGCCTTCCAAAGTCTGTTCAAGTTTTAATGATGTAATAACATGAAATGGGAAAATCTACAAATCAGAAGTTTCCACCTTTAATATATTTCAAGTTAATAGACTTTCATAATATTGAGCTTATTGAATCCTAATGTGTTAAAATATTCTCTACTGATTTAACAAATCTGGGGGATCCTTTTATTATTTTATATTTCTGACAAGTCTCTGTGAACGGCCATTCGTAAAATTTTTGCTTTTCTTAACAGGTTTTAACCCCTTTTCAGAGTATAGTGTCCACAAGAAGACATTCCCAGTTTAACTGTTCTGATGTGGTTTTTTTTAAATCTCCTTTCAAAATGATTAAATATGGTTTAATCCTCATGAAACAGGAAGATTCTAGATGCTTTCTTGTTCGACTATAACCAAGCAAAAACTGCTCTTCCAGCTTCACCACTTGACTTACAACCCCGCTGTAGGTTAGGTCCAAATTTCAAACTTCAAAGCTGCCAAATATTGATAACTTTTCGTTCTGACTTTGCAAATAGTGTCATATTTTTGTTATGTTTAGGAAATATTAAAGGGTCAATTATTTCGAACTCTTTTAAACACAAGGGAAACGTACGTTCTTTATTTTATTATTAATCATAAGCAAAAGTATTTATATTAATTGTGAGGTACTTATGTGACTAATGCATTCATTGTATATTATTTTGTTTTGGCTGTACTTTGGTCTTTGACACTATCACAAGGAACTAAATACAGTAATAGAAAAGTGTTGATTGAAGTTGAAACGCAAAAAGAGCAAACAGTAACTACTTTTAGTTAGAAGTAGCTAACATCCGATTATTACAGACTCTTTACTACTTCTCAAAATCGTTCGAATGATTCTTTCAATTCATTCAATTATTTTTCAAAAATCTAATGATTATTTGATTCTTAAAATCATTCGATTATGCCATCACTAAGGCTGTGCATACAATGAACCAAATTCTTACAAACCAACTACTACTTAGACTAGACATACATTGATAATAAAATGAATTATTGCCTAATGTTGGAATGTATAAGACAGTGAAGGAAGCCAACATCAAAGGATAATTATGTTAGGCCTAAAAGTGTGTTTGTTCCTATCTAGGCTACATTAGTTGTGTACTAGCTTAGAAACATACATGTTGAGCAATCAGTGGCCATTTACGAGAATGATGAGACTTTTGACAAGAATTATTTCTCTTGTTGAGTGTAATCTATTAAGGACAGGAACATTTTTTACATGTTGGCAAAAAAAAAGGAAAAGCAATATTAAAGTCAGGCAGAGTCAAAAAACCTGTATGTTCTCGGCAATTTTTGAAAAACCCGAAATGGGCTGAATAACTTGGTATTTACTAGCACTGAAATTTGATAGTAGAAATATAATTGATTAATTACCAAAATCTAACCAAACATTCTGACTGGTAAAGACTTGGTGGGCATCCTCCCCTCAAACCTTTAAGGTGTTAAGAGGAAAAAAATAATCTGAAAGCAACTGTAAATAGTAAGATTCGCAGAGTTCCCTATGGGTGATAAAAGCTCATGGTTCGACAAATTTTATATTGAAAATGAACAGCCGTTCTGAGGTAACCTCAAACTTTATATCCTCCAATGGCCCTTGACATATTTTCATTGGTGGGGGGAGTAAAAAACCACGGGCTAAGTAGACACAGTTTGAATCTAGGAATAATGTACCCCCGCACATAGACCAGCCGACTAAATGGCGGCTAGTGTAAACAGTTTGGCACAGTCATCTTTTGATAAATTTACATTAATAATAACCATATAAGTTAAATCTCTTTATTCAGTTTAATATTCACCTTTAGTTTAAATCAAATTTACATACTATATAATATTTAGGATATTTTTATATGGTAAATTTAATTTTAACAATAATTGATGACCATTGCTGTACAAGTTAACATTTTACAAACACAAATAAATAAACTTTAACAAACAGAGCAGAGAAAAGAAAACAAGTAAAAATGTGATAGATAATAAAACAAACAATAAAAGAAAACATTAATTAAGTTGTTAATACTGAATTTATTCGAACATTCATACATTCAGTTAGGTGGTAGTTTAGGTGGTCTGGTGTTTGATTGTAAGTGCTTCCTATATTAGATATAATTATAAAACATTTTGGTGGAAAAAAATACTAAAAACTCTAAAACAAATTTTAATTCAAAATAAGGAATCAAAGATGTTTTAAAAACCATAAATCCGATGCTTTCTAAAATCTTCAAATATCCTTAAGGGTGATGAAAAGGTTAAAAAAAAATCAACATCTTGGAAATTCGGTCCTAACTGATCAATTAGGATAGAGTGGGGTAAAATATCCTCCCTCCAAACCGAATGAACCCGTAAGTTAATATTTTCATTGGGAGTTAGGAGAGGATTTAACACTCCGCTTTTAGATGTTTATCGGTGTTAAGAAATGTGTACTTAGGTACTTGATCTGGCTAATCTGCAATAATGACAGTTGTGACGCTAGCATAAGCTCTCTCTCTAGGTTTAGTTACTCCTCTAATGCTACCCTCCAGCTTGTTCACTGGTAGGAAGGGGGGAGGAGGAAGTAAACTGGGGTATCCACTGACCCAGTGACTAAGGTAAGCCTGGCTGGGTTCAATGAATCGTCGTTGTAACCTATGGGAATTTCCTCTTCATGAAAATAAAAACTAATTGAAGCCATTTTATATTATTTCTCACATACACTTTATTTACCGACTAATATATCAGCGCATAAATTACAAACTAGCTTACTCTATAACAGTCACAACGAGACCCCCAACTGTCAAACCATCACTGCGAGAGGAAAGGTCCAATGTTATTAATGATAATTATATCGAGTGTGCAGGGAATCGAGTCAAATATCCTTACTTCAGAAGAAGACTAAATAATAAAATGATTATCAAATTATTTATAGGAAATTAGTTACTTTAATACAATGTATATTGTTTAGTGAGGTCATAGAAAAGTAAAATACATTTTATGTTTTTCAGTGATAGTGAGGTTGAAGTTCAAATCTCATTCAAATAATTGGGAAAGGTTTTGATCCAATCTATAGATTAAATCGTTAAAAAATCCTTGTTTTAAATTATGATCTAATAAAATCTATTAACAAAATATGTGTATTCACATATATATTTTGTGTTAGTTCCTCCCGGGGCCAGCTTTAAAGATTTATAGGCCATGAGCCCTCACTTTTTTAAGGCACCCCTTTTTTGTAGATAACTTGTTTTTTATAACATTTTTGTATGGACTGCAAAATTTTAAAATGGTTAAATTAGCAATCTGGAGGTGGGTGATTGAGGTTGTAAATAACTAGTTGATAAAATAAAATATAGTAAACTCATGATTTTATAAAAATGTGAAAATATATAAAAAGTTTTTTTTTAATGTTATTTTGTTCTCTCTCATAGTAATTACTGATGAATTGAAATCTTTGTTCTGAAAAGCTATGGGATATTTAAGGGTGTTGGATAGGATAAAAAAATTGACTTTAAAAATTCGTTACAACTTACAAGTGATTAATTATGATAAAGTGGGATTAAAAAACCTCCCCTTCCAGACCAAATGACTCCAGCGGAAGGTAATATTGTTGCCATTTTAAATTTGTATTTTTCAATGCAAGGGTATAATATCATGGTTATAAAGGAGTATAATTTTTTTATAAGATATTACTCTAGTAAATATATTTTCAATATGGACTAAAACGTATTTTAACTAGCCATATATAAAATAATAGAAAACTAAAATTTAGGCCTAGATGACATTTTTCGGTAACAGTGAAGTTGAGCTTCAAATCTCGTTCAGATTCAATGAGGGAGGAGTGTCTTAGCTTTAGATTAAATTGTTAACTAGCCCTTGTGTTGTGTTTTTTTTATCAACAATCAGTATATTTGAGCCTGATCATCTTTTGTCCCCCCCAATGGTCAGTTAATTCTTTAGAAACAGGGGTCTTGTCTTTCCTTTTTTTAGTGAAATTTATTTTTAAGTAAATAAATTATTCCTTAATATATAAAGTTGGTCAAGCAAGGCTATATATTTAAGTCATCTTTTTGAGGATGATTTATAGCAGCATAAAGAAAGGATATAATAGGATAATGATAATTTTCTCCATGATAACAGCGATCTACACATTTTCTATAATGTTGGCCAAATTTAACTTTTATTTTGGACTTGGCAGTAGGGGAACATGAATATGGTATATTTATTCTATTATTAAGGGTTGAGAACGTGCAGCTCCTAGACAGAGAAATTGTGGCTCTTTTCATGAAATGTAGTTCCTTAAATATACAAATATGAGCTGTCCTTATTAATTATATTTTCCAACCTACCCTTCAAGGTGACTTCTCGGATTGCTAGGCCTGTCGTAGCTTCATATGTCTTATAATCTAGCTTTAAACTAGGTCACACACAACATCCAATCCCAGCTGTTAATTCATTTCTGTGAAAGGGTAAACCCAATTCGACCAGAGAATACATTTTCGGCCATGCCGGGAATCGAATCCGGGACTCTTAGCTCAGTAGACAGACATGCTACTGGGCAAGTTAAGGCATCAGACAAATCTTTATATTTATAGACCTAAAATAGACGTTATATTGTGCATTTTAAATTTTATTGGTTCTTAAACTGTGACATTATCAAGGTTCGATATTAAGATCAAAATCATACACTTAAACAAATGAGTATTCAACAGTAATAAATTTTAAAAATAATAATAATAATACCTAAATAATTATAGAGAGAATAATAAACATTAATTACCACTGTAACAATGTTTTGTAATTTTTTAGTAAGATACATAAACAATATGTGTGTCATGATTTTACTATATTATAAATACATAATTAAAGTAATAAATGCAAAACAGATTAAATCACTATATAATCAATATGAATATTTTACTAAGCCACAGTGAACATTTTAAAAGTGTTCAAAATAGGATTGATTATTTAGGTTAAAAGAAAAAACAACAATTTACACCCATGTTAAATTAGCCAACAATGAGGGTCTAAGCAAGTATTTTTTTTATGTGACCAAAAGAGTATTAAAAGTATTGTATTCACAAAAAATACAGTGCAGACGTGATTTTATCTCACTAGGGATAGATAATAGCTTGGATATTATAGGTGGTAAACACGGCTTGTTCACACCAATCCAGGAAATATAAAAAGGTGAGGTGTTAAGTGTTATAATTATTCATCAGGGAACAATGGCTCTCCATACACTATTGGAATCTGTCAATGGACGATCAACAGGTTATTTTGCTGCTTTTGGTTGAGTAAGGAGAAGAGATTGTTGAGTGGAAGAGAGTTGGGAGTATTTGGGTGGGGGAGGGAGCCAGTACTGTAAGAAGCAATGAAGCCCGCATACACACTGATGGAGGCCATTCCCAGCATTTATTGTAGAACATAAATGTAAGTACTTGTTAATTTATTTTTAATAATTTTATATTTTAAAGTAATTTTATATAATGGGTTGCATGACTAGCTCATCCTGTATAATACATAGAAAAAAAAAAGAAAAAAAGTAAGTGAAGCTGGTAATATGTAATTTAACAAGGATTCTCACAAACTGTAAATTTATTATTCCCTTTAGATTAGTAATGGATTAGGTAAAATATCCTTTGAGAAACACATTCGATGTTAGATACCTCACTTGATTAAATGTCCAAGGTCTATTGTAATACAAAATATGAACCTTGAAAGTGTTTTTAAAGTTAGTTTCTCCATCCCATAGTGATCTGTGAAGTGGTTAATGAAATATAAAATTAATTTTTATATTTGTTTTAAGATTTGAAACCTTTAAAGATACAAGTATTTTACCCAGCCATCAAACAATGATAATTTGTCATTATGTCACATTATGCATTGTAAATTGTGTATTCTTTTAGGAAATACTATTAATTTAATATCAAAATGTAGAATGTGTAAATTATAAATATTTTTTTTATCAATTAATGTTTAAGTTTTATACTGATCAAAATCAGTTTTTAAGTTGACAAATATTCAATTTGACTTTTAAGTTTTCAAAGCTGTACACACAAATAAATATCTATAAGGTACGTTTAGACTTATGCCTCCTTTCATGCAACATTATATGCGCCAAGGCATGCTTTTCGGTGCCTCTTGTCTCTTGCCTTATACAACCCGACCTATTTACACTTTTGCATCCGTTTCCATGCATTAGAGATGTCGTCACGGGAAGTACTTGCTGCAGGCGTCGCTGCAGCTATTCTCATTTTATGACGTTAAAAGAAACGAAAGCGTCGTGAGTTCTGGATGAGTCAGTTATCTAGAATCACGTTCATTAAGCGCAGGAATACCATCAGAAGTGCACGAATTAGATAGAGGTTGATTGTTTAAGAAATTCACAAGAATGACCCAAGTGATTTTGATATTTTGCTGAGTATGGTTGAACCACACATTTCAAAACAAGATACTACATTTAGGGATGCCATACCAGCAAGTACACGATTATAGGTCACTTCATTTTTTTCCCACAGATGACAGCTATCAGAGTTTGATGTACCAGTCTAAAATATTGGTGTCATCGATTTCAGTCATAATTCCAGAAGAATGTGTGGCCATCGTCAAGGCATTCTATGGTTATGTGAAGGCAAGTTTAAAAAAAGGTCACAATGGCTCTAGTGCAAAGTAGGCGTACCTTTTAACAGTTCTCTAGTGACTGTGAGGCAAGAGTGTTGCAACATGCTCCACAAATATTTGGGGAGCATTTGTGCCTACCTGTGGCTAGGCGCACAACTACATTTGGAACATGGGCAGTCGCATGCCCCAACGTGCCTCTCTGGTGCGCCTAGTTGCATGACTCATGTTGTGTGAAAAAAAGTATAATCTAAACGCATCTATGGTGTTCTTGGTAAATATATTGTTTTTTTATGATGATCAATAAATTACCAAATTCATCAAGTGATGCCATATGAAAACAATAAAATGCAAAAATTACATAAAGTCAGTTTCTTACTTTCATACATAATGCATTCCTTAATACTTCAACAGCTGAACAATAAAACAGTAGAGTCCTCGATTATATGACCTTCGGCTATACTCATTCCGTTTTATCCGACATATTATATAATAAGATAGGAGAGTGTGAAGTCCACTTTTTCAATTTGAAATTAAGTTGAATCAAATATATGAAATATTCTCGAAGTCGAATCTAATCTGTTCAAATATTTTTTGTTGGTTGTTTTATGCTTGAAACTATATTATATTTGGCTATTTATAAAACTTTATGTAATAAATTCACCAGGAAAAGATTTTATTGCATAATTGTTTATAATATTTAGTTTTATTTTGATAAATCAAGTTAATATCACAACTTACAAATCAATTACTTCAGATTTTTTTTTTCATATTAAAATTATTTTGTATTTTATATATCAGCTCAGAATAACAATAGTTGATCATTATTGGCGAAGATTCGTAATTATCGAAGCCAAGTTGAAATTATAAACCCCTATAATAAAAAAATAGTTGTGTAATTTATTGCATTATTTACACCATATTGTAGAATCATTTATAATAAACCTTCCATCATACTTCGTCGGAATTTCTATTTAATTTGGGTTTGTTTGACTCCTGATCCCTCCATCTCCTTGTTTACGTACTATACGACATTTCTGTTGTCCAACCCAACTACCTGACAGTCTTGTTTAGGTTGGGTAATCAAGACTTTACTGTACAATGCTATTAATAAGGTGGGTTCTGTTTCAAGAGCTAAAAGTTATTAGGAAAGCTGTAAGTATTGTTTGAATGTATAGTTTTTTGCCAAGTGCCATAAATTATCTACACCATTATCTATATATAATTTAATTATTTAAATAATTAATTGGTGAATGAATGGAAACCAACTATGACAAGGTTCCGATGTCACAGAAAAAGTTATCATAGTTCCTAAAACGTTCTTGAAATACAAAGATTCAAAATTTACAAAGTGTATGAACTTCCACCGAGATTTAATACAAATTATGTGATTTGGACAAGAAATAAACTTGACTTATGCAATTTTTAAAAACAAATCAACCCTTAACAACAGACAAAGCTTATGTTGCTAAAATTAAACTGTTTGCATGCAGTGCCATTAAACAATAGCTCCAAATGTTTGACATTGTTGGAACTTGCGGGCTGATAGAAAATTAAATGTACAAAGGTCAAGAACTACCTGTATAAATATTATATCATTATCTCTCTTTCTCTATACATGTACTATTATTTATTTAAATTATAAAAATACAAATAAAATATAAATACAGTAACAGAATAATGTCATTCTACTACCAGTAAGCAACCTAAATAAATGTATATCATTCAGTCAATTCAACTACTACCGAGCTTGGTAATAACCATTTGTTTACATGACTGTTTTCACCAGGAGTTAAAATACTTTAAAATAATTAATTAATATTCCAAACAATTGTAATAACAAAGATTGCCATAAGTAAATTCTACTATGTATCAATGGCTAATAAACTTCAAAATTCTTGAATTAGTTTATAAAATGGCTCATCTTCTGCAATCGGCTAGGTCGGGATTTTCCCATTTTGATCACAAGAATGGTTTACGCACAATTTTTGGTTTGGTCACAAAGTCTTGTTATATGCAGCACATTTACTGTTTTGTTTGTTTTGGTGCCATTTCTACCAAGTTTAATGAGCCAGTCACTCACGTATGCATGTGCATTCCTCTAAAACGTCAGTGCAAGCTGCTCCTAGCGATAGTGCCTCAAACTAGTTTACGGGATCAGCTTGTCTTATAAGAGTGACCCCATCTCCCCCATGCTGTTTCTTCCAAATGTAATATAATTATCTCATTAAATTTAAAATATTTGCCTTTGGTTACAATAAGAGTGTCATAAAATCCATATCAAACACATACTTTACTTCTTTAACAATAATTGTTGGGTGAGGTAAATACATTTTATAGAATGAGAAATTTAATTGATTATAGGACTATTATGGGAAGAAAAAAAAAAGTCAAAGAACGATGTCTGCTGTTTGGTAAAAATATGCATGATTTTTATATTAACTTTCATTAAACTCAACATAATTAACCATTATTCAAGGCCAAGTAGTCAATTTTGTGAAAGGATCTAATTCAATTTGATTTTGCACGTGTAAAATACATTTGAAAATGATACTATCAACTTTAAAAATACATTTATAATCAATTTAATGTGCTAGTACTAATAGGTAAAAACACATATTGCGATATTTATGTGTATGTGTGCACAATTAGTGTCATTTTATGCTGTTTTATCATACAAATTAATGTTTGAATTAAAAAAAAATTGAAAGTGATTATATTACTTATTAATTTATTCGTTTAAGGAAAAATTTGTTAAAGATTTATTTTATAAAATTTTCAAATAAGTTAACTAAATCTACAAAATATATTTTTTCAAGACTTAGCTAATGTTTTTAAAAATTATTCTAACTTTAATTTGGCTTTATAAATATTTCATTCTCAATTTGGCTTTGCTTCAAATGTAAAAAGTGGACTTGGCACACCCTTATGAATGACTATCGTGTGACATTCTAGTTATTTTATGTACACCTTTGTATTAAATAAAAATTGGTAGACATTGGCCAGCAGTATGCCAGGTTAAAAATATATTTACACTAAGTGA
The DNA here is from genome assembly GCA_033556935.1 of Timema podura. NCBI lineage: Eukaryota > Metazoa > Arthropoda > Insecta > Phasmatodea > Timematidae > Timema > Timema podura. Next base: position 15,866,129 of record JAVRXN010000008.1, read on the forward strand.
TATCCTTTCAGAAACAAAAATATATAAAATAAGTCAAAAACCAACTGGAAACTAAGCTCTTGTTAAATAAAATCTGCAATCAGTCGCAACAGTTCACTTTCATTGTTGTGACATTTAGTGCAGCTGCTACATAACAGTCATAACACACAAACAATAAACGATGATGTCATTGTAATTTAATAAGAGGAAGGTTCTGGTTCATACGATGGCATATTGCTCGTACAGTAGTTCGCGCACCTTGTAGTAGTCATCAGAGATGCACCCCTCGAGCGTCACCCGACCAGCTTCATGCTGAAATAACAAAGATGAATCTGTCAAAGGAGAATCAATAAATATATACTTTTGAAATAGAAACAAAGATAACTAAGAATCAAGGCTGGACCGATATAATACTGTCCCATCCTCACACATTTTTCACGAACATCATACTAAATACTACGAGCATTTCTGACTTTGGACGGTCTCTTTTTTTTTTTTTTATTAAACCATGTGAGAGAGAGTATATTAACAGTCCCAAGATTATTTGAGCGTAAGGGATGAAGTTATTAGTTATGTTTGTTTATCTATTTTATTGATAAGGTGACAAAACTAAATAAAAAAATATGGTGGATTTATCCTACAATTATTGAAAAATTAACCAAAGGAAAATTTCACATCAATGGATCACAAAGTCTAGAAAACCACCCAACCTAAATATTCGCTAATTTCAACCCAGAGACTACACCAGCACCACCTACCATCCATAGAGTAATAAACATTAAGTGAATTTCAACTCGACCAGATAAGTTTTCATTCTTACCAATCAAGTTGGCATCACTGAAGACAACATCCTGTTCAGTCTAATAACGATTGCTTCCTGAAGAAGATGCTATAATAGCATCAAAATATCGAAGTGTGTGTAAATATGTGTTAGTGTTTTTACTTTTATTTGTGTTCTACCATTCTCCTAATATTCTATAATTTTATTTATTACAAAACATGTATTTAAAAACAACTACAGCTAAAAGCAAACATATAATGTATAGTTAGGGTCATGCAAAATTCGAATTTGCGATAAAATGAGTTTTTATGAAAATTCTCCTTTTTTCATGTGAATAAAATGAATTTAAGTTTTTTTCTAAATAAACAAAATTTCTTTGTAATTTTGCAAATACTACGCTGTGCGATATAATTACAATGGCAAAAGCGCTGTGCCAGGGCTGCTGTTTATACAGATAGTATCAGTTTTTGCTTATTTTAAAGATATAAAACACATCACAGGATATATGAGTATTTTAATTGATATTTAGGCTTTTTTTTAGGTTAACATTAAAAATCAAGATTTCTAATTTTCCACATTATAATTCTTAAATTTTGATTTCAATAGATTGATCCTTTGTTTTCATCTTTTAAATGATTGAATGCTAGGTCCAAGCAAGGACATTAATATATATTAACCTTGCTACAGGTGGTCGTGTTTGGCCAAATTATATCCTCTTTATTTTTATTCCCTTCTCTGTATTTAATAGTATTTTAGTCTTCTATGACGACACGTTTCAGTGTTATTGTTTGGTCAAAACATAAATGGATAATCAATTATTTCGTTAATGCTATTTGTAAAACTTGAAGGTAATGATGTTAAGATATCGAGTTTGACATTATTAAGCGTGAAATGTTTTGTGTGTATTTATATTTGGTTTTTCTTTGAATATGTTAATAAATAGTTAAAAACATAATGTGAACGAAAAATGGCGACAGTTTTATCCTAGTTTTTTTTAAAATGAATACTAATTTGACTCATATTTATGTAAATAATAACATAGATTTCACCCGCCTCAGTGGTGTAGTTGGCTAACGCGCTAGTCATGTTGAGCTCAACCGCCGAGGACGGGGAGATCGAGGTTCAAATCTCGGTCGGGTGAACTGGGGGTGGTTTTTCCTAAATGGTTTTCCACTCTCCCTCCACGCAAATGCGAGTTCACTTCCTCTAAATTCAACCCTCCCAATTCCTAATCCATTAGCGTAATTAGTACTTAAGCATATAACCCGAACGGGTAGTAAGACGCGGTGCTAAATATTATTATTAACATAGATTTCAGCATATAATATCACCGGCTCATTGCTTTTTGAGAAAAATAACACCTCTTTTATACTAAAAACAGCCTCACCTTTTGCATGTCTATATATATAGTACATAATATGTAAAATGAAGATAGTCAAAATAATTAAAGTGTCAAGCAAAGGTTACACATTAATAAGGATGGACTGGTTTCACAGTCAGACTTAATACGCCTTTAGTGTAGTGCTATACTAAATACAGGACGAAACCTACCAAAACTTGAATGAGATAAGCTAGTTTCACAAACAAAAATGGCCCATTCTATTGACTATTTTGTACGTTTATTAATATTTTTATTATGAATTTAATGAATTAAAAAAACTCACATTCAAAAATGTATATAAGTCGTTTTGCATATTACCTTTTGTAATATTGTAAAGTAAATAGACCAAATTATTTTGCATTGATACTTTCATTACTAGAGGCCACTAGGTAAAGATGATACATCTTTAAATATTTAACTTAGAAAGCATAATGTTGAGAAGAAAATATATGTATAAAAAAAGTATGTGTCATGTTTCTGTGTGGCGTGTACAAAGCACATAGGAACATACCCTGCGCACCGCAATCGTCCCATTACAGCACCAAAGCACTCCTCCAGAGAACTCTGATGGAATGTTGCACTTGGTGAGAACTTGCTTGAAGTCAAACAACTTCAGTTCATTGATGAAGACCGTTTGGTGACCAGAGATCTGCAGAAAATACAGCAACTTTAAGTTCAGTATATTTTTTGTAAATTGCATTATCTACATTTAATTACACTAATGGAGTACAAATCGAGGTAGAATTTGTGTGGAAATGTACTCGTTTTTATGTGGAGGAAGAGTGGAAAACCAATTAGGAAATAACACCGGGCTAGCATTTGAACTAAACCAACTCGCCAACAAACCAGACCAGACAAGTTTAATGTCTTAGTATGCGTTCTCACCTCTTCGGGTTTAGTTTAATAAATAACTCGTTAAGGAAAAATGATTGAGTTTTTTGCTTGCTGAGCAATGTATGATGTCCTATCTGCAATATTTCTTTTTTGTCTTTATGTTAGTTTTTTTAGTACTACCTATTTATATGTTCTATAATTTTTTATCAAATTTATTTGTCCCGAGTTCTAAAACAAGAGAGCCTTGCAAGGATTAAGTACCGATGTATCAATTTAATTACACGCAGTCCTCAAAGTATGACATTTGTTACATATTATTCAAGGCACAATTATAGGCCACATAAGCTTTTATAAAGGAAATGTGTCTGAGTATTTTCAAGTTAATAAGGTATCATCAAGTACTGTTACAATTAATAAATTCTCACTTGTCTTAGTTTGGAAATTTCTTAGGTCAGTGCCAAACATTTTATATGCTCAAAACATGAAAAACATTTTCTTTTTCTCATCATGATCTCAAATTTTGGAGTCTCGCACAGTCATAAATAATTGATACAAAAGGACAAACCTGGTTTAAAGATAGTGGCTCCAAAGTGTAGATCTGATCGTCATCTTCTTTACCATCTGGAAAAAATAGATAGAATCACACAATAAATAACTGATAAGGGTTAAACAGAGTGTACAATGTCCACTTTTTCAAAGGATTCAAAGGAGGCATATTCCAGTATTTCCAGTATCAAAAATAAAATCAAGTATATTTCCAGTATTTCCAGTAATGGTAGACACCCTGTTACAACTACCTAGTCAAATCACTTAAAGAATATTATCTAAGCTTATAATCTGCTTAATTTAAAGGTGTTGATTCTTGTTGAATGTCGCAGTGAATGTCATCCTCAAATCAAGGGGAAGTAATTGTTATATCACTGTTAATTACTCTAAATTAACATATATTTTAATAATATATGTTAATTTATTTTCATATTATAGTAAATTTCATTTTATGTAGAGCTACTAGTACATGAAGTCTAAGTATTGCTATGTTTTATTCTTGTAGTCAGCTGTACTTTAGAAGATAATCATAGCTCCTAGTTGATCTCGCGTCCCAGACTTTTGGGTTTCCGTGTGTGTGCGTTGAGAGCAGTAGGATTACTTTATCAACAATAGGACCACCTGCCCTATCTAGTTCACAGTCAACACAACTGAGCGTCATTAAATAGCATAAATGAAAGGATATAAATCAGGAAAACACATATTTTGTGCAAAATAATGACAAAAGTGGCTTTTAAATATCTAATTGGCAGGAAATACAGCTTTATTTGTGTCAATACATGCGTATTACATTTATCTTATTATTTGCAATAGCCTCCATTTGCTTTAGAATTGTGCCAACAAAACCAATAGATATACCAATATTTTTTGAATATAACAGCGCTCTTTGTGAGAAGTATAGTAACTAGAACATATGAGGTAAACAGACACACTGACTCAGTTGAGAAAGTTTTTGGTATTCTTATGAACAAGATTGTGGCTCACTTTTGTCTATTCAGATTAGTTTAAAAATTTTTATGCTTTATTGTGTAATTAATTATCCATTAAAATTCAAGCGACAATGTTCTGTAACTACTATACTATTTGTCTCTATTATACTTATCTAACCTATTTCTAACCTCGTTATTTTTCCACTATGTTCTCTAACTATTATAAAAAAATCATGTTTACATTGTGCCTCCTCAATGTCAAAGAGCTTACTTGAACCTATACAATTGATTCCTTTGGTGATCAAACTGCCACAATCTTATAATTTTATCATCAAAATTTATTTTTTATATTTTTTTATTGGAATGAACAATAAGGCCAAGTTTGAGCTAAAATATTGTTATTGATTATTGTTGTTATTATTGTTATTATTATTGTTGTTATTGTTATTATTGTTATTATTATCATTATCATTATCATTATCATCATCATTATTATTATCCCTCATCATTTATTATTAGCACCGTATCTTACTACCCGTTCGGGCTTACGCACTTACGCTAATGTGTAATGGTTGGGTGATTGTGAGATGAAATGGAGGACCTACAGTTTAAAGTGGAATCCGAACCACGGTGGAGGCCTGGCATTCCTCACATTCACAAATTGTGATTAATACACGTCTTGTCAGGGGTGAAGGAAGGGTTTGGCAATCAGATAATCTGTGCCAGGACCAGGATTGAACCCAGACCCTCAGCACAGAAGTCTGACACCTTACCCCTAGATCACCAGGTCACCTTTGAGCTAAAATTATAAATCTGTTTGGTAAATATAAGCTTAAATTTGAAAATTATTTTAAGTTTTTTTTTTCTAATTTCTCATCCCACTCCTGTGGGAAATTGTTGTTTCCCGTCCGAAAATTACCTGATGTCAAACTGTCATTCCCTCACTGGCTAGTTATGATGATAACAATTGGCTTATTGAATGGTATCATAGAAGGCAATATGGAAGGAAGAAGGGGAAGAATACTTCAAATGTAACTACTGATGAATGACCTCAAGCAAAGTTTTAAAATTTGAAAAAGGAATCTGGATAACTCAATTTGGACAAGGCGCCAGCTCTGTTGACATACAGAACACATGATAGTACAGATTTGCCCCATTAGTCTGAACCTTGATAGTCAGAATTTTTAAATAATGAGAACACAATTTTCAGAGAAAAAAAACAAACATATTTTAACAAGCTGTAGTCAACCCAATGTGTTTTTCTTTAACTAAAAATAATTACAATACTGTAAGATTATATTATTCTGTAAATGTAAGACTAAAGTACACAATCATATTAAGTTCTATACAATAGTTTAGAAATTAAACAATGAAATAAGAATAGAAGGGCAAGGCCTAAACACTTACCAGAAAACTGTAGGCCTCAAAGTTCGCGATTAAAACACAACAAAACACATAACTATGTAATTTTCAGGATACATCAGTCTCCATCTTCAGGAGAAGAGAAGATGAGGACTGTTATATCCTGAAAATTACATATTATGTGTTTTGCTGTGTTCATGGTGTCTAATCAACTTGACCAACGACTTTTTTTCCTGATTTCCCCTGATCATTTCCTAAAATTCTTGACCCAAAGGTATGTCCACACCCTTATGTCCACCCACCCCACAGTTTTTGTTAATCTTTTTTACGAATAGAAATAAGTTCTAAGATTTAAATCAAGTTTTTTATTTGTATTAACATAGTCTACTAGGAATTAGAAATTATAAAATATAATACAAAGCTACAAACAAAAGACAGTCTGAATCACATTGTAATTTACTGATTTAATGATTATTATATTTCATATTTTGAGTAAAACATTTTCCCGGATTTTTTTTTAATTTACCAAATTCCCGACTTATTCCTGTTTTTTACCGACCACTTCAAATTCTCGGCTAATTCCAGTTTTCCCTGATTTTCCCAGATGGTAGACACCCTAAGATTGGTTTAGTAGTGAACTTTGAGGCCTACAGTTTTCTGTGTGCAAACTTTGCCTTACTATTCTCCTTTCAATGTTTAATTTAATACAGCTGTTTGGCGCCATTATTCCTTTGTTTAAAATAGTTATAAAATAACTCTACCTTTCTTATCGGTGTCTTTATCCAGTACAGGCCGAGCATCCTTTGTTGAGTCCCTGAGGGTGATCTGAGCATCAAGCCAAGCTAGCTCTGCCTCTTTACCTTTCTTCAATTCAAGTGAAGACACCAGAGCATCTGTCAGACGCACCTGAGAAAGTATATTATAATACATCATTTTTAGAGATGGGTAGAACTGTTTTATTGAATGTGAATTCACATTTTACCTACAAATACCAAATTTGGTTTAGTAAAGGAAAACGATTTTGAGCTAAACCATAAATATATCAATCAATGCCTATCTGCTTGGTGACATTTGCTCACCCCATTGCCAGAATAGGGATTGATGAAGGACACGTAAGTAAAAGATGGTAGGAAGCAATGGGTTCTTTTCTTTGGATGTTTATTATAAAATGAGTATAAACAATAACAGGAATAACAATATTTACAAGTTGTACAAGAATAAGTATCAATACTATGTGCAAGTCTTTATCACATCCTATAGGTACACGAGCCCTTTCCCTGGCCTTTTATGCCCTTCAGCCCCTACTTGAGTGGTAGCCCAGAACCCTTAATGCGATCTTTACCAACCTGGTAGCCCCATGAAAAACAGCCAAGAGGCTGTTCCCTGGTAACTATGTCTCAAAGACTGTAACAAACTATATCAAGACCAGCCTCTAAAAAAGAACATAACAAAAATGACACACTTGCTTGTTCCTAAAAAAACTTCACACTTCTATCAGTACTCAAGTGTATTTTAGATGGGGTTCATGGATTATAAGTATGTGGCAATTTCTTGCTCACCTCTGAAAAACAACACATTTAAATACTTCTGTGTTCAACTACAATAATTTGAACTGTTAGCTCTACACATATATAAATATTTATGTTTTCCCTTCAAATCTTGAATATCTTTTTTCAAATCCTCAAAGCTAGGATTTTAGGATTCAAAGTGCCCGTCTATGATTTATTATATCTATTATACTTAAGGTAATTCGATAATTTTTTGTTTTAAATCATATTAACAAGAGCCATATCCTGGTGTGTCGGTGTATCGCCTTACCTCCTAGTGGTAGTGACACAGGCAACGGTATACTGGCCGTCAAGGCAGTCTCTATACAGGGTTCCTACAGTATTTGTAAAAAAGTTTTCCCTGACTATTTTCCCAAGTTCCCTGACCAACTTCTAACAAAAATTTCCACTATGATTTTATGGCACTATTCATGTGGAAATATTAATTTAATTAAATATATTTTGGCCTCCTCCTCCCCCACAGCTGACCTTGCCTCACCTCTCATGGAAGAATAAGATCGCAGACGTCTTGCCAATCAGTTCAGGGAAAATGATGGAAAAATAACAAAATACATAAGACCCTTTCAAAAAAGAAATGCTGAAATCCATCTGCAATTGTTTTACAGAGAGCTAGTATATACCTCAGGAATGGATCACAGGCTGCTCTTTTCAGTATCCCTACAGGTTTTGTTTTAGGAAGCTTTTCTTCTTTGGGAAACTTAACAACGTGGTCCCAAATTTGTAATGCCTTTTGAAAGAACGTTGCATTCTCTAATCACTGCACAACACAGAACTTCAAAGGAAAAGTTGTGCACCCTGTCAACTGGGTAAACAATGCTTGACGAGCTGTAGAGTCGGTGAACAGGTAGTACGTGTGACACAATAAGAAATTTATATCCCAATTGACAGGTTCCACTCCTGTTTTCAAGGAACCATGAACAACACGAAGCTCACATGTTCCCAGATTTATCAAAATACATACTTCATTGTCTGTGACAGATTTGATGTGTTCCTGAAGAAGTGTTATAAACTTTAGATTGACACTTGTATAAACTTAGAGACTGGAAGAGGAGAAATACCATCAGAGAAATGCTTAAGTAACTCTTCAGCGGTGCTTCTATCGAAAGAACACTGTCCAAGCTTATGATTTTCCTTGTCCCAGAATCTGAATACAATGTCCAGTTGCTCTCGTTGAATAACTTTATTCAATGCCTCATCAAAACAAATTACAAATTTGTTACATGATTTTAGGTAGTCCAGTAAATTGTTCTGAAAGAATGGAGCCAAGCCATGCACAATGAAATATGCAGCCTGTCTCCACCAAGAGTATAGGCACTGGCAATGGAACACTCAGGAAACATCAACTGAAAAATAATTTAACTTACCTTTTTTTCCCAAGCGATTTAATTTTGAGTATGAATAACTTACTTTTTTTTCCCAAGCGGTTTAATTTTGAGTATGAATAACTTACTTTTTTATTTCCAAGCGACATCATTTTAAGTGTAGGCACCTACTGATAAATAATTTTTCTTTTTAGATTATTTAATACACACTGATAATATTTAAGTGGGAATATTGTTTTTTTTTCTCTGAAAGTGGATGAAAATTTAGGGTGTGGCCTATATTCGCGGGTGGCCTATTTTTGGGCCAATATGGTATTTAGCAAAATTATGCCATGCAAATGATGTGAATCAAAATAAATTTTAAGAACATTGTAAACAAAAGATATTAACGTACATATTATGGAAAATTTGAGAGAGTTGTCAGCTATGCATATCTCTAAATAGTACCCGGCTACTAAAATGTGTTTTTTATGCACCTGGTAGATATGAGTCTCAGTGGTGGCGTCCACAAACCTCCCCCCTGCTGGGGGCGAAAACCCGGCCACCGCTCCACTGCCTGCAGTGGGCCACCAAGGACTTTGTGCTCTCAGGTGTCCCTCTCACCAGGATGAGCCGTCTTGGTCGCAGCTGGCTCAAAATTTTCTGTACAGACTCGCCGTCTGAGCGGCCTTCAAAATCAATGAACTGGATTTGAGCGGCCACACGGACTGTCCGCATCATGGAGATGCACTTGGTGGGAACTTCAGTGTTGTCTGTACAAGAAAATATACTAATTATTTAAAAGAGCCATAGATTAATAAATAAAGATCTGTGCCAGTGGGCACATGGTAAGACAAGAAAGATGAATGAGGGTGTGGAGGCTAAAAATGAAGAGGAAAGAGAGTTGTACCTAAGAAAGGTAAGAAGCTTAATATTTAATACCCAAGGATGAGATGCAAAGTATAGAGGTTGAATGGGAAAGGTTTAGGAACAGTTTGATGAAAGCTGCAGAGGTATGTGAGAGGACACGTAATAAGAGGAAGTGGAAGGAGACACTCTGGTGGAACAACAGGGTGAAGGAAGCAGTGGAGGAGAAGAATAAAGCATTCAGAAGGAGTTTTAAGAACAGGAATGATGCAACAGATGAAGATTATTGGGAGAAGAAGAAAAGAGCGAAGCAAGTTGTATGGGAAGCCAACAAGGATTGGATGCAAAGATGGACAGAAATGCTGGAACGGGACGTGGAAGTAAGGAAGTGTTAAATAGACAAGAAGTTAGAAAGATGGATGAAGAAGGAAGAATGATGAAGACAAGATAGGAAGAAAAGGAACTATGTATGAGATATTTTGGGAATATTTTCAGCCCAGAAGAGGAAAGGGATGAGAGTGAAACAAAGGAACAGGAAGAAATAGCAGAAGAGGGGGAAAGAGGTCCCACATGGAAAGAGGTGGAGGATACATTAAAGAGGATGAAACAAGGAAAAGCAATGGGCGTGGACGAATAGACTGTGGAAATGATAAGAGCTGCAGGTGAAGTAGGTATACAATGGTTATACATGGTGCTGAGAGTGGTTTGGAAGGAGGAAAAGGTACCAGAAGACTGGAAAAAGGGAGTCATAATACCTATTTTCAAGAAAGGAAGAGGTGTATAAATTATAGGGGGATAACACTGATGTGCCACTATACAAAAAATATATGAGAAATACTGGAAAAGAGATTAAGAAATAAAATGAAAGGAAGGTGGAGAGAGGAACAGCACAGATTTAGGGAACAGAAGTCTACAATAGACTTAATCTTTGCTATACGACAGCTGATGGAAAGAAGGGATGAATATGGGAAAGCCTTGGTAATGGTATTTATGGATGTGGAGAAGGCGTATAATAGCGCGGATAGAAATAAAGCTTGGAAAGTGATGGAAGAGGCCAAAGTCCAAAGAGGAGTGCCAATGAGAGTGAAAAGCATGTATGAGGATAACAGGAGTTGTGTTAAGACAGAGAATAGAAGGACGGAGTGGTTGGGGTGAAGCAGGGGAGTACCCTCTCACCATAACTATTTATAATGGTAATGGAAATAATCACGAACAAAGTGGCAGAAAAACTCAGAGAGGGAAGAATGAAAGCCATGATGTTTGCGGGTGAGCAAGGCGGGCAACTGCACGGAGCCCCAGAATCTAGGAGGTGCCATGCCACCAATGTTGTCTTAAAAAACTACAAATAATAATCTTTTTAAGAAATTTATACATTGCTCAGATATATTTGATATTGTACTAATTTTCATTTCCGTTTAACACGACTTGTGTCCTTGTTAGAACCAGTGGGCATGAACATAAGATTTTAATTTAATTTTTATCATCGCGTCTTACTACCCGTTCGGGTTATACGCTTAAGTACTAATTACACTAATGGATTAGGAATTGGGAAGGTTTAATCTAGAGGAAGTGAACCCGCATTTGCGTGGAGGGAGAGTGGAAAACCATTTAGGAAAAACCACCCCAGTTCACCCGACCGAGATTCGAACCTCGATCTCCCCGTCCTCGGTGGTCTGGCTCAACACGACTGGCGCGTTAGTCAACTACGCCACCGAGGCGGGTATGAACATAAGAGATTCATCCATCTTGTAATGAGTTCCTTTCAAGTTTATAGGACGTTAAAGAGGAGGGGGCACTTAAATCAAAGTTCGCCCGGGCTCAAAATTATGCTCGGGGTGGCCCTGGAATGAGGAAGTAGATATGACCTAGTAAAGCTATTAAGTTGGATGGAGTAAAGCTGAGAAAAGTACAGAGCGTAAAAATATTTTGTAATTGTGATTGAGGCAAAAGGTTTGAGGAAGAGAGGATCTAATAAGAGGTCAACAAGGAGAGTTGTTCTATAGATGTGGAAGAGATCTGCTATGGAGAAGAGAAGTGTCCTAGAAGTGTTGTAAAGGGCATACTTTGTACCTGTTCTCACATATACAACAGAAACACGGACATTTAATTTAAGATAGACTAGGAAAGTGAAGGCTATGGGAATGAAGATTGTGAGGAACATGCTAGCTGTCATGAGGAGAAATGAAGTTATTCGGGAAAGAGTGAGGCTACAGGGAGTACATGATATAGTAGAGGAAGCAATCCCTGAGATGGTATAGACATGTAATGAGGATGGAAAAAAGATGATGCCAAAGAAAGTGTTGGAAATGTAGTTAGGAACAAGATTGCAAGGGAGGCAACATAGTGCAATGAAATAAAATAAATAAATGGTGAATATATACTTACCCACAGGCTCCTCTTCTTTTGTTTCAACATTTTCTTTGTTGTCTTCAACCTCCATTGTGCTATCTAGCATTTTGTAATCTTCAGCCCTGAAATTAAAAAAACATAAAATATTGTACTAAGGGGACATGGGTCAAAAAATTTGTCTTGGGGCCCATATCTAGCATTTTCTTTTAAGTTATTAAAAAACATACAAATTTAGGAGGGGTGTGTGAAGTCCATTCTTTCAAATTGAGTCAAACTTGATTCAAATATATTTTATTAATTGTTTTATGGTTAAAACAATATTATAATGTACTTATTTATAAAGTTTTATGCACTAAAATCACTTTTAAAATGTTTTATTGCACAAATGAATGTAATATTTTATTCTAATAGGATAAATCAAGTTACTATCACAGCAAGCAATTCAATTACTAGGTACAGTCAGTCAGGTTTGTTGATGCCGTGACTTCATTATATTTTTATACATTTTGGCTGAGATTATGCATTTTAATTAGGGATGGACGAGAATTACTTTTTTATTTCGGGAAGGGGAACGGAATGGGAAGCGAGTCAAGATATCGGGATTCGGAACGGGAAATCTTAAAATTATGTTTTAGAATAATTTTAGATTAAGACTATATTGATTTCTAAACTAATATAGTAAGACTTGTAAAAGTTATAATAGTATTAAAACCGGCTTTGGTGGCAGCATGGTCTAGGGCACCACTCTCGCAATAGACTAGACTGCCGATGACAGGGAGATTGTAGTTTAATCCTGGCCGGGTGTAATAAAGCGTGGTTTTTCCTAAATGGTTTCCCCACTATAACCAAGCAAATTCGGGTACACCTATAAATTCAATCTTCCTCATTCCTAACACACTAGTCATTAATACATAGGGGTGTAACCAAAACAGGTAATAAGATGTGGCACTAAAAAAACATTGCTAAAGGTAATAAAAATAATAAAACATAACAGTAAAATAAATATAGATGTAGGAGTAGCATTTTTTATCAAATCAAATAATTTTGAATTAATATAGAATAATACACACCAAATAGTTAATTTTATTATATTTTTGATGGAAATTATCTTCATTAGTTAATTTCTTTTGAAAATGGTGTTTGATAATTATTTGCAGAGGGCAAAAAATACTACAAAACATAATGTTTGATACCTCTTTAATGTGCTCTAAGTATGAAACTGCAAACAAAATACTATCTAGGTTTGAAACCTCTTAAAAGTTACTTAGATTTATTAAAAACCCTTAAATGTTATTTAGGTTTAATACCCCTTAAATGTTCTTCTAGGTGTGACACAACCTTAAAGGTGCTTGTTTAACATGCCATATTGATTGTGGCATGTAAAAAAAACCTAGAAGGTATTTGAAAATACCTTTCCTGGCCAAATTGGTAGGCCCTTTCACCCTCGATCATCGAAATTCTTGTGTGCTGATATAGCCAGTTCAAAATTATATGTATGAAATTAAGTGCATTGAGCAAAAACAATTTGTAGTAAATAAAAGTATAGAATAGTAGAAAAATAATAGAGCACAAATAAAAGTAAAAACACTAACACATATTTAAACACACTTACATTTTTCGATGCTATTGTAGCATCTTCCTCAGGAAAACTCTTTTCACTTTATGAGGTAAGTAACTACTTCCTAAGGAAGATGCTATAATATCATTGAAAAATATAAGTGTGTGTAAACATGTGATAGTATCATGCCTGTGCGAATCCATGATTTTCCATTTCGAGTCGAATCCGAATCTTGGCAAATCAGCTCGAATTGATTTCGAATCGAATATCATGCTCAGAATTTTTTTCGAATAGAATATTTTTTTTAATGTTTCAAATCCAAATCAAATACCTAGGGGTGTGCGAATAAGATTATTTATCGAATCAAATATCAAAATTTCGAACGAATACCGAATAGTACAAATCGAATAGTAGAGTTTCCTTACATTTTTGATATAAATAATTCAAATTAGTAAATTCCTATTGAAAATGTAGTTTTATATATAAGTATGCAAAATGCAAAAAATTATTTGAGCTGGTATTAATAAAAAAAAAGACTGAATTTAGAACAAAATTTCAGGAAATTGAGGAGAAATTTTGATCCAGTTTTTTTAGTCAACGGGTTTGACCTAAATCAAATTTAAGAATCAAATAGCCAAAGATATTATGTATGCTTTTAGTAAGGATCTACTCCATCTAGACATTATATTCTGAAAATTGAAAAATGACACCTGGACATGGGAATTGAACCTGGGACCTTTGGCTTAGTACGCCAATGCTCTAACCACTGAGCTATCAAGGAATAGTCGGCTACAAATGTGTGATTTTTTTATGTTTACATTTTTATGGGTGAAATACCACAATAAAATAAAGTTCTCGAGTTAGTATTTGTGTGAAAACATGTTGTCATGCATGATTTACTAACTTTAATAAGTGATATGTAATAAATGCAGCTTTTCACAAAAATTAAGTTTGAAATTAATAACACAAGAAGCTATACCGTGACAATGATTTACATGTGAAATACCTTAATAAAATAAATTTTTATAGTTTCTTACTTGTATAGAAACGTGTTTTTTGCCAGATTTATTAGCTTTAGTTATAGATATGCAATACAAACAGCTTTACACAAAAAGTAAGTTGTAATTAATAACATAAGATGCTAGGCTGCAAATATAAGACAACCCCCTATTTTTTGCTTTCGATTTTTAATAAAAACTATTGTCTTATATTCGGGCCAATATGGTAACTGTTGATATATGTAGCTCAATGAGTCATAGTCCTGCCAACTTGTTTGTCTCCCCAAAGCACAAAGTAACTACCCATCCCCTCCACTAAGCTCGCTAAAAGAAAAAGACTGTCTAAAAAAAGAGATTAATAGTGATGAGTTGGCAGTACCTGGTGGAACAAAAGCATAATGCGTTGTTTGTTATCCAACAGAAACCATATGAGAAATAGTCAATCCCGCTCGACTTATGGGACTAGATAAATTTCTGACCTTTTCCTCAACCATTTGGAATCCTGTCCACCCCTAAAACTTTGACCTCTTATTATGCCACCATGATTCCATTATCTATATGCTTGTCTAAATTTGGCTCTTTTTAGTTTTTTTTTTATTTAGCACCGCGTCTTACTACCCGTTCGGGTTATATGCTTAAGCACTAATTACACTAATGGATTAGGAATTGGGAAGGTTGAATTTAGAGGAAGTGAACCCTCATTTGCGTGGAGGGAGAGTGGAAAGCCATTTAGGAAAAACCACCCCCAGTTCACCCGACCGAGATTCGAACCTCGATCTCCTCGTCCTCGGTGGTCTGGCTCAACACGACTGGCGCGTTAGCCAACTACGCCACCGAGGCGGGTGTCTTTTTAGTTACCTACCTGACAATCTCCCCGTACTCGTCAAACTTGACCTTTTCCTCGAAGAAGGGAAACATAGGGTACTGCTTCTTGCTGCTCTTGAAGAAGCCCGTCTGCGTCTTGGTCTCTGTCTTGACAAGCAAGTCGTGTTTCCCTTTCGTCACAGAGCTGAGGTCCATCTCATCCTCACTCTCGTCACTCATGTCAATGTCCTCGCTGAGCAACAGAAACCACCAAAAAAACAAATTCAAACAACGGAAGACAAGACAGCTATGATGAAAAATTACTACAAGTTGAAGAGGGGAAAAAACCCAAGATTTCCAAGAAAATGCAAACTATTCTTATGAAAATATAGCTTGAATATCTTTATGTTTTAGTGTGTGAGAAGTTATTAAAATTAACACTATGGATTTTTTATAACTCTTTGAAACTATATTTAGAATATATTTATGTATTCATACCAAAAATACTTTGTCAAAAAATAAACATACACAATTGTAATGATTGCATTAGACCTAGTTTGTTTATTTTACCTTACATCAAAACCTTAACCAAAATTTTGTTGGACAAATTATTATGTGGTTTTCATTTGGAAAAGTTACAATTCAAAAATAAATTAATAGACATTTTGTGTATATTTTTTTCCTTCAAAAAATTATGCAAGATCTCAGAATTTAAATCTATTGTTCAAACTTCTAAAGTGCAACCTAATCAGAGTTTTTGTCTTTTTTCCTGACCCTAGACGGGATCAAATTTCCTTAAGCGTCTAATTTTTTTTTTTTCGTTTCACAAATCTTACGAGTTTTTAGTAAATGTCTCTATTTTAGGATAAAAAAGAGAAAAAGTCTGTGCTGAGCATAGGTCCATTTATTTAAAATTTTGAATCAGAATTATTGCTAGAACTATCATGAAGCTTAGTAGTTCAGCCCAACATAATTATAGAACAAACCTAAAAACCAGACCTTAAATAATTAATTTACCAGTTAAATGAATGGGAATTCTATAACAATTAAATATTTAATATGAACCAAATCAAAATCGGAGAAGACAAAAATCATACCAATGTGGAAAAATTAACCTCTTGTGCCTGACATGATTTTTAAGATTCATATTTGAGGTTCACAGATAAAATTAAGATTAGAATTTGAGAAGAAAAAAAACCAGTCAGTTCAAAGTGTATCTTGACAAAAATAAATAAAACATAACATGTTATGAGCAATACCCATTGTCCTGTCTACTATCCTTGCTCTCCCTGTCTCGCCGCTGATGTTCCTCAAGTTCTGCCCCCTCAGTCTCACCCTGCGTTTCACCTCCAGGTTGAATGTCCTGTTACCTCCCTCGTCAATCAGCTGGCGTGCTAGTGTGCCAGGGGCTGTCCTGCATCACACACCAATTTGAGTAAAAATATAATACAAAAATAAAACAATTCAACAAAAATTTATATCACGTGGCTTTTAAATCAACTGGGTCACAAAAACAATAATTAAATTGTAGGGCCATCCTTAAATTATGTGAGGGTTTGTGGGAGGAAGGCGGGGGGTCAAAATACATCTTACCTAAGGCTTTTATCGATATTATAGTGAGACCATATCTTGAATAAAAAAAATTGTGTCAGAAAATATATTAATTATAAAATTTACATATTTATTTATTCTAATACATCTAATTATACTGCAGTTAAAGTATTCTAAAATTTAATATCACTTCTTTATAACTAATCCCTAACGGGTAGTAAAATGCGGTGCTAATAATAATATTCAATTCTTATGTCTGAAAAGAGTTAAATGATTAATATAATCTAATTTACCAAATTGTAAAAATTTACATAAAATTGAGAGGAAAAAGGGGGAACGGGACAGAAGGTTTATATCCCTTAAGTGGGGGGGGAGGCGGGGGGCTGAAATTCAAGGAAAAAAGGGAAAAACCTTATGTAATTAAGTGAAGGCCCCTAAAATTGTAAAAAACAAAGCATAAAACCTTATCACACATTTACAAAAAAATTCTATATGTTGATGTCACATGGCTTATTCCTTAGGAGTTTCAGTATTGCCAAATTAGTTGTTGAAGATGGCATCATAATAATGAGGTTACTTGTACTTCACTACCAAACCCTCTTTAATATTTATCTAAGGATATGATACATAAGGATAACGTGCTTAGGGAAATTTATTAAGTTCATAGATATAAAAAGATAATATTTACAACCCCCCCCCCCCCTGAACCTATTTCATATAATTTTCCATTAAAAATTACGCACCTGTTGGTGATGATAATACTGTTAAGAGGGTTTGTGCACCACTGGAGAAACAGTTCCCTCGAGAAACCGCACTCCATGTCTGGACTACTCGCCAGTACCACCTGAGGAAGAAAACGGCAGGATTTAAAATTAATAAAAAATGCTGAATTATTAGATTAAAAATGATTTATTAGCAACAAGTTATGATTTTTCTTTCAGTTTCATTAAGTGTGAAATCAATCTACACTATAGCAAGTGCTTATAAAAAAAATATGGTTGAATAATTTTTCCTTGAATCATGAATCAAAATCTTAAAAAAATATTAAACATAATAAGCTTCCAGTTGCTGTATGAAATAGAAATACAGTGGAATCACCCTTAAAAGACACCTCTTAATAGCAGATTCTTCTTTATAACAAACAGTTTAAATTTTCCTGGCAAAATAACATGGGCTCTTACGGTCAAACAACTTCTCAATAGCAGAAGCAGACACCGTTAGCGAAGTGTATTTAAGCATAAAAATATCTAAACAATGGAAAAATATTGAAAACACCCATTCCATATATAGTATTTTACTGTAGGAATGTCAGTAATGATATTGTCTCACACAAAGTGTTAGCAGTACCGCTTTTCCCCTCTAGGGAACGTTTCTAAAATAGCTTAGGTAGTAATGGTAATGACTATGGGCACTTCAAGGTCGTTCCTCCCTCCCCTTCCAAGCTTTCAGCGGGGGTTGTTCCATCTGTGTTCTTGCACACAGAAGGCCTAATGTTCAAATTCCATTTTAGTTGCGCATTGTTTTGTGTATAATGAAAATCTTGTATACATGTCAAACTATCTGCATACAATACTGCACATTGCAGTAATTAGGTGGTTGTAGTTAATATCAACACTATATAGTTTCAAGCATTATGATTTTTTTTTAAATGATATAATTTTCCAAATAACAGACACGTCTTAGTAACTAACATTATTTTGATCCCAGAAAATGTCTGCTATCAAGAGATTTCACTGTAGTAGCCAAGTTATAATGTATTTTGGTATAACATTGAGTCCGCATTAAGTTGAGTTGGAGTGGTATATTTATAGTCGGGTGCATTCTATAACTATGTTGGGTAAAACGTTAGTAAGCATCATAATAGCTATTAGAGTATTAAAATTTAAAACTAAGTGTTTTTTTATTAATCTGATTTAAACTTAATTTTATTTTGAGCCTTCAAATGTCAATTTTTTTTTAAATCCTCAAACCTTAACTATCTTTGAGGATTCTGGGATTTGAAGGATTCATTACCAATTTTCAGTTGCAAGAAAGGGGTTGGGGGGGGGGGGGGGGGAGGTTCCTCGTTAAACTATGATTCCCTCTTCCTCCAAAACACCACACACACAAACACACATGAAGAATGTAGATTCAAGGCCTGCGCAGATTAGAAAGGACAGCAATGTGATGAACTGATGAAAAGGATAGTAAAAAATTATCGCATTCTTCAGTTGATGTAAAGGTTCATAAAGACACTTGCCATCTCTTTTTAACTCGCAGGTTTCACCGCTTGCGCTATCCTTTTTCTACCGAGCAAATTACCATTTTATACCTTATAAATATTGTTATTTTAATGAAATAGGAATGCTATGTTATATATTGTCACTGATCTATCAGGATGAGCTTCGTGAGTTGGTTTAGGTGGCATCAAATAATTGTGTGGGTTCTTTATAGTCATTTATTAAATAGGAACTTAAAGAGATATTGTGATGTGGTTGAACAAGTTAGGTTAGAGTAAATGAGATAAGTCCTCGCTATTGTGAGTATTTTACCTAAAACAATCCCTTCCTGTCCTTGCCTTGATGTTACGTCTCTAACTAGAGTAAAGGTTTGGCTATACAGTGACTCGAGGGTCACTAGGCTCTTGATAAGTTTGGGAGGCCCAAGATCCCCCGTGTAATGCAGGGACTACCACACCCGGAATATTGTTCCAGAATGATCATCGACCAAATAGCAATAGCATGTAACCCAACTCTCCAGTCCTCCCCCTTCCAGCTGACATGCCAGAACTGAGAGTTTATATATCCATTAAATAGGCTTTTCTCCCTCTGAGTTTGCCATCAATTACTAATAAATGATTTGAAAGTTGGCATAATATTGTTTAAACAAAAACAAAACTAAACAAGTGCTTGACTACCGAGGTGAGACAAATTACAGTAGTAGTTAGGATTACATCATGTTTGAACACTTGACTTTGGTTAACACAAAAGGTGTTAGCCTATGACATCAAACATCTAATGCATCTAGGGAAAGTAATATACTCTATATAAAGAATATTAAATTCTTTATTTTCATGATATTGTGAAAAAAATTTACACTATATCCCAGTTTCATGTTCAAAATTTATCATATTTACTATTTTGTGCAGTGCCGGCCTTAATGTGGATGTAACAACATAATGATAATGGGAAAAAAAAGTATTTCAACCTTATTGGCATAGACCAAACTTCAAATGTATTAACATAAAGAGTGGTCACATGAGCTAACAACTATTCATGTGTTAGATTGGATTGCCAGTGATGGGTGAGATCGAGGTTTGAGTCCTGGTCGGGTGTAATGACAGGGTGGCTACAAAACATATTTTATAAAATTCCCTGACTTTTCCAGGTTTTCCAGGCAACATTTTTCAATTTTCCCTGAATACTGTTTCCAGTTTTAATGGTGGATGATGACTTGTTTTATTTATTATTGATCACATATTAAAAAAAGGTTTGTATCTACTAAACATAAACAGTTTTACCAGTTATTTTGAAAATTAAAATGTTATTTTATTTAGGTATTATTAACATTTGTTTTAGTGTTTAGTTGTGAAATTAATGGGATATTTTAGACATATTTTTTAATTCTCTGACTTTTCCTTATTTTTAGTTAAATTCCCTGACATTTCCCTGTCATCCAAAAATTCCCTGACTTTTCCAGGTTTTCCCTGTCTGTAGCCACCATGAATGAGGGCTATTTTTCTTAAATATTTCCGACACTCGCTCCACGCAAAAGCGCGTACATTTTGATATGTTAAATTCATCATAATGTCTGTATTTTCTATTAACTACTGGCACTACCCACGTTGCTGGCCGCATGATCTAAGGCGTCAACCTAGCAAAGACAAGACTAGACTGCCAATTATAAGGTGATCAGGGTTTGAAACCCAGTCGAGTGTATTGAAGGTGGTTTTTCCAAAATGGTTTTCCACTCTCCAACTACACACATGCTGGTACACTTGCTATAAATTAACACTTATTCATCCTTAGCCCATTGGAGTTATTAGGATATAGGTGTATAATGGCATGGCTTATACTCCATATTCAAGCCTATTTTAGGGACTTTTGGTTACTTTCAGATCAAAAAAAGTGACCAAAATAGGGACTATAAAAACTATGGGAACAATAAAAACATCGCTTAAAATATATTATTTTTGTAAAAAAATCTAACACTAAGTCAATTAAGGTCAATAAAAACATAGTTTTAGACTCTTTTCAATTTTCAAGTTCAATTTTTAGATTGTCTTTTGACTTTAACCCAACTTTTAAGTTCATAGATTATATTAGCCATATTAACTGACAAAAAAAAAAGTTTTTTGAACTGACCCTGGATGGTGTATGGCTAATTTTTATTCATAATCATAATCAAATACATAAATATACAAAGTAGTTTTACACCTCTACACGTTTTCATTTATTTTTAATGTGTACCTTAAATATTACATATCACATTTAGCTTTGGTTAACAGATGATAGGTCCTTTTACTGCTTTACTTTTCTTTCTTGGCAGACCTTCCAAAAAGTTATTAGAGAAGAGGTTTTTTTTCAATGTCTTTGCTTGTATGTATGTTTCTTTACTGGATTTTGTGTATAACCCGAATGGGTAGTACACCTGGATTCATTTGTACATGTAAAAGGCTTGTAAGTGTTCGTCAGTTATAATATTCAAAGACTTTGATCAATTTATACTTCATTTTACTCAATTCTCCCCTGTGTCAGTGTCAGTATGAGGAAACATCCTAATTATATAATACTACTTTTTAGCCAGTTAGGCCTATTGTGTTCTTAATAGCCTTCAGTATGTTTTATCAATTTGTCCATCCCAATCCTAACTTAGTCCATACTTACCCTTAATAAATTGTTTAGCTAAAATGTTTTAATTATAAGAAAGTTTAATTAGCCCAAACCATGATCAAAGTTGTATGCAACATATTTACAAAGTTTCAATTCATTAATGTTACTTTTAGTCTATTAGCTTTCAAATCTTGTATTTTTCATTTGTAACGATACTAAATGGGACCCCTCTCATATATTTAAAAAGTCATGGATGAAGGTATTTTTCTTTAATAAATTGTATGTAAATTATCCTTTTAAGACTTCATCCATGGAGAATCACGCGCTTTTCAGAAATAACTAGAAGGATTGCACCATTATAACTTATTTTTTATTTCAAAATTAAACACTGTAGTATTTACCAAACAAGCAAGAGATGCCAGCTCCCTATACCCAATAGGAAGCTAGCCTTCAAGACACCTGTCGCAGGGACGCTTTCGATTGGTTGGTTTTGACACTGGTCACGAGAGGTCCAAGGGGCAAGGGGTATGTCATATATAAGCTATTTGTGCGTATGAACAGAGTTCTGGCGACATAAACCTAGAGAACAACCAGTGTGAGATGTATGACTAGGTAGACTAGAAACTGCTTGGGATAACAGAATTGTGCTGTAAATTTATACATGACACAGTGCTGTTCCAGATGAATGAAAAATGCCCATTTTTACTTATAGTCTTTCCCTTGGTAACAAAAGTCACGTTCAATCATACACAATTACTTGTGGTGATTTTGTAATGTGTGGGCGAAAGAGGTTTTTTCCATGTGCCGTCCTTTCGTGCGATCTATTCGTGACTTTCCAACTTGCCATTCTTTCTTGCGGGAAACAACGTGTGTTTATGGCCATCTAATAAATTTATCTGTCTCTTTGAACTGAATGTTTTCCAAATCAAGTGTTGATGGAGGTCTTACCTTAGGGCTCGGCACTTTATTCAGCTCCTGAATGCTGTGACAGAGCTGTAAGTGTTTGAACTGGAAGGGGTTGTTACGAGCACCCTCAAATGTCCGCATCAGTTTGTCACTCATCCACTCGATCTAAACAACCAGCCAGTAACATATTTATTCAACATCATACTTTTATTCACAAGAGATAAGCATTAGGACAATTAGAATCATTCAACCAAATTTTAAATGACAATGTATATGGATAAAAAAATTAATGAGAGTAATTTTGAAATTTTATTTATTCTGTCAGTTTTGCAGTAACCCTAAGGATTTTTTAGTAATTTTACAAATATAAGGTCTATTTACTCAG
Organism: Timema podura; assembly: GCA_033556935.1. Classification (NCBI taxonomy): domain Eukaryota; kingdom Metazoa; phylum Arthropoda; class Insecta; order Phasmatodea; family Timematidae; genus Timema; species Timema podura. The sequence goes on from JAVRXN010000008.1 coordinate 15,889,039, forward strand.
ACCAATTTACAGTAATAAGCTTACAATTACTCCAAATAGGCAAAAAGTTATTTTTGGGGAATTATGGTTCCATGCATTACATTTTATGTATTTGTCTTTTCTCTTTTATACATGGTCTATCATTTTTTTCCATTTTCTCTCACCTTTTTGTTTTTTAGGTAAAATGTAAATGAGCTGCTGACCTGTGACTTGGCAAACTCAACGACATTGTAGCTGACATTGTTCAGAAGGGCAAGAGAGTACGCCAACAAGCCTGAGTCTTTGTTCCTCCATAGCTGGTCCAGCATGTGCGCCAACTCAAGCACTCGACCGGCCGTGTCGACTGCTATCAACACATTGCCGTTACTGCGCAGTGTCTGGAGAATATTTGCTGTTCAGGCATTACAAATGATATTATTAAAGTTTATAAGGAAGTTGTGTTTTTGAATAGATTTTTGAATTTTTTCACATATTCTAGTTTTAAGAAGACATTTCGAGTTCTATAAGATATTTAAGAGATAAGTTAGACAACATAATAAATAATATAACTTTATGAATGTATTGATTATTTTTTTAACTTTCAAAACCATTAATATGTGCAAATATACAATTAGTAAATTTAAAAAAAGACAAACATGGTGAACTATTCAATAATATATAATTAATGCTATAGAAAATGTTGAGTGTAAAATAAAATTAAAAAGCTTGCTAAAATTTGTAGTTATAATAGATAAATATGATATAATTGTAGAAATTGAAGTATAAACAAACTTAAAAATACTAACACATAGGTTACTCGGGCCTGGGCCCAGGCCAGGGTGAAATATTTATGGGGGTGGCAAATTTTCGTAGATAAAATTTTAAAATGTGTGTCCAAATCGGATGTAAACACAGGGATATTTTCAACAATATAGGGAAATTTTGACCAGATGGGAATTTTTGCACAATCAATATATTTTTGTTATTTCTATTTGCCAGTGAATGTATTCATCTGAAGAGTTTCCTCATAAGTTTAGATGACAAAAAGTGTTGATCCTCTTTACCACTTCTAAATAAAATGCTAAAAGAAAAAAAAACCTTCAAGATCTTTATTCAAATGTTTGTGTTTGCTTGAAGATTATTAAAATCAGCTACAATGCTCAGCTGAAAGGTCTTTTTATGGCTCTTGCAAGAACTAAAAATGATCTGTGATCCGTCACAAACTTAGGCAAGATTAAATCATTTAGTGGTCCTTGCAAATGAAAATGACAGTGTGAAACTGAACTATGAAGATGTGAATCTTTCATTTGCTAATGAGAGGTTAGGAGAAGATCATTCTCTTTGTAGGCTAATGCGTCTTGTTTTCAATATAAAAAAACAAACTTTTGATCAAAATACTCCACCATGCTATTTATTGATGTGTTAATAAATATTCTTTATTGTATTATAACTTTAAATAATATTTTCAATTGTTATATATTTCCTTTAAATTTATGTATTTTTTTTATTATTTATAATTTAGTTTGTTTTGCAATTTTGCTTGGTAAGTTAACATTTGTACGATTTCACCCAATTTGCAAATTTATAGCTATTTCCAAATATGTTTTGCACTAAATATTTATATGTATTAATATCTATTATAATTAGAGATAGGGTAAATTCGCTTTTGCGAAAAAACGCAAAAAGGAAAAAAAGGGTCGAAAATAGGGTATTTATAAGTTTTCTTTGAGTTTCATGGCATTTGAAAGTGTTTAAAGCGATTTTATTTCGCGAATTAACGTAAAAATGTGATTTTGAGAGTATTTTAGCTAAATTATTATATTTAGCGAAATAGACGCGTATTCCCTGAAAATGCTGTGCATTTAAATAGAATGCTGAGAATTTCTATAAAACGATGTTTTTCAGCGAAATAAGTGATTAAAAAATCATTGAGTTTCACTCGTCTGTGTGCTTCAGCTCGGATTTTACTTGCATCCTGTGCCTTCCACAACCCATCCGGCTAATCGCCACATTCCGTCGTTGCTTTTATCATAAATCCTTTGCATAGGCCCTAAAAACATTGACGAAAGACATTTTTACCTATTTTGCTAAAAATGCTAAATTATGCCACAAAACGCTAAATTTCCAATAATTAATGCTAAAAAAACTTAAAATTAATGCTATTTTACCCTATCTCTAATTATAATATATAGTAAATGTATAAAAACAGTGATTTTTTTATAATTAAAAAATATTAGTTTTATTTATTTTCCATATACTATGGTCCCACGAGCAGTCAAATCCGGAATGCTAGCACATATTTACTCCAAACACTATGAAGCAAGAACATTTTGTTCCTAAGCAACACCTTTTTTACTTCATGCTGTTAAGTTATGTGTGAACACATTTTTTACACAATGCCCTTCCTGCTTTCAAAACAGATTTTTGTTTACTTCAAAGCAAAATAATGCATTGGCCTGACACGAGTAGTTTTTACTTTTTGTTGTGTCCTTCTTTGTTTCTTCAATTTATATGGCTATTTCCCCAAAAAATGAATTATTAGATCTTTACTGTGTTGTTTCTTTAAGGTATAACTAGAGACTATACACCAAAATTAGGTTACTAGCATATGGTGAGCATACATAGATGTTTAATTTTATTTTCTCAGTAAATAAATGGCTCCATTATTAATAAAAGCAATGCTATTGCATTCTGGACTTGTTTCAAAATGAGTTTTGTATTTATTATTTATTTTTCCACACCAAAATAGTTGTAAAATAAACTGTTCTTACATTGTTAACTATATTGACTCAAGTAAAACAGTGCCATTGTGGCCTGGTTAGTTTCCTTAAGGTTTGTTATTTTGTTGGTCAGAACAATTTTATGTCACAAGAAATCTTCGAGTCAACTTTTGCACATGATAACTAGATTGCCTCCTTACATATCTTTTGCCAATTCATTTGACAAATTATCCTCCTTCTTGGCCATATTCAACAGAATGATTAGTGATTACCATGCATGTCGTTTGGCACTTCCCAAAATTTTAGACTCTCCTCTATGGCTCTGCAAGTATTCGGATTTCGAGCTTCGAGCCACATATAGCAAGGTTCATGTATTTTAATGTCCTTGTTTGGAGCTAACATGACAGCTTTTAAAAGCTGTAAACAAAGCATCGATCTAGTGAAATCAAAATTTAAGTAGGCTACCCTAATTGGTAAGTATTTAAATCATTATTTTTAATGTTAAGGTGGGACCCAGGGAATGCGAGAAAGAGCCAGTGCTTTTGAACTTTTTAAAGCAAAACTTTTTGTGGTCAAAATAATTCAAATGTTGTTTCTATACAACTATTGAGTTTAATTTTCTTCACATACTGTAGTGATATCAAGAGTTGTTGAAAATCTGTCATGACCATAGTGGTATTATCTAAAAAATCTTTTTAAATGAAGAGAAAAAGTGTTAATGAAATCCCAGGACACCCTTCACAAATATTCAACAAGTGTTTTTGGGGTCATCATGTGAAGAAAATTAAACTTTATGTTGTATAGAAGAAATATTTTATTTATTTTGACAGAAAAAAAAGGTTTTGCTATAAAAAATACAAAAACAGTCACCTTTTCTTGCATTCCCTGTATCCCCACTAAGATTGTTAACATTAAAAAAAACCAACTAAATATCGGTGAAAATACTCATATATTATTAGATCAGTTTTATATCTTTAAAATCTGCAAAAACAGATACTATCGGCAGCCCTGGCATAGCGATATCACCAGTGTTACCAAGTTGAAATTTATATGGCATGAAGTGGTATTTAAATCACAAGAAATGTTTCTAAGTTTAGAAAAATATATATAGGCATTTGGTGAAAAAGTAAGAAGTGATGTTACCAAATCACAAAGAAATCGTGTTTATTTGGAGAAAATAAACATGTTTTGTGTGAAAAACAGTAAAATGCGTTGTAAAACTTCAAATTATTGCAATGCAAATTTCGCATGTCTCTAGATATAACTATACACAAGTGTTCTAGTTTCTATCAAATAAAAGGTTTTGCTATCCAATTCCATCTGAAGCAATTCCATCTTGCAAGCAAATTCATTTTATATTGATAACGATAAAGACTGAGAAGTGACTTAAATTTAAGACATGTCGAGCATGACTACACATTTTATTTTAAAGCGTGTTTGCTAACTAACCGGTGATGAGCATAACGCAAATGAATAGTAAGACACAATGCTAAAAAAACTGAACATTATGTGTAAAGTCCTTGAGAATACATTGAGGAAAAGCGGCCAGTCACGAATGAACAAAAACTTTTACAATCAAGGAATGTTTTAACTAACAAATGTCCACCAAGCGTAAACTTTACTAGAATAATTAGCTAAACCTTACTCATGAGTTTCTCGTCTCTGGTTCTTCGCCTGGCTTGGAGGTAGGTGGCGTTAAAGGAGTCGGCGATGAGTAGCGACGGCCTCTGGAGACGCTCCAGTTCACAACCGTTCAGGTGGCGTTCCTTCTTGTGGTTGTAGTCTGTTGCGTACACAATATCCTCCTCTCCCACCTTGACAATCTTCCAAATAGTCCCGCCAATCATGTGGCCTGCCGGGAGGGGGGTTATCGTCAGACCATATCCTTTTCCTGAAACCATAGCAATACTCATGTGATATAGACAATAAATGGGCCACAATCATTCAAATAAAAGTCAATAGTATTTTCAAGGGGACAAAATTGAGGGTAAAATCTAATAATATATAGCTAGTTAAAAATAGAATATTTACAACATATTAGCAAACAAGATGAATGTGTAAACAATTTTTGGTAAATTTTTAATTGTCGGTAAAGGTCAAAAATAGTGTGATACAGATATCCATCTGGATTATCAGCATATCTTCACTAATGGAGATAAATTATAAAATAAGTATTTAAAGGAAGAGTGTCTGTATTTGCATGGAAGGAGAGTGGGAAACTTAAGGGAAAGTCATCTCGTAAATACACCCGACCAGGATTCAAACCTTTAACTACCCCGTAACCAGCAAACTAGACAAGACCAAGTCTTCCTTTGCATGCCCGCTGGCGCAGGTTTTGTTATTTATCCCCTTTCACAAGATGGTGTGCTCACATCAATTTTGTGCACCAATGAATGTAGGCCTCTACTTGTTAAAAACTGGCATTGCATCAAAGTTTTGTTCATTTCAAATAATATTGGTTGAATTTACTTTACACCAACACTAAAGCACGAATAGCTTGGGACAATAATGTGTGAATTGAACAATTTCCATTGCTGTGAGCCAAGAAAATATAAATATTTCTTACTCAACTGTCTGTTCAGTATACTACATCCTGAGGAAGATAATATATTTCATCGGAATATTGAAGGCATTTATAAATATGTGTTAAGTGTTTTTAACCTTATCTGTGCTTCATAGCTCTATCATATTTATTTAATTCCATATTTTAACTTGTTCATTGCACTTTATTTCATATATTAAGTACACAACTGTCAATGGCCACCACTTAGGGGATAAAATTTGTATTAACAAAAGTATATCAAATTAAATACCAATTCATACTAACAATTACCATATTTACCCGAATCCAAGAAGACCCTGAATCTAAGACACCCGCCTGTTTTTTAGTGGTTCTGGATAGATTGCAGTAAGTGGTATTTATTGATCATGAATGAAGAAAATAATAATTATGGTGGACTTATTTAGTAATGTTAACAAATGATTGTATTTACAAAACAAAATACCTATGTTGACTTAAAATCTAATTAGGGTTGCAAAGTTGCCAAGTAATTTATATTTTGTCTCAACTATTGCTTTTGCATGAGAAGGTTAACTTTAAAAAGTTCATAAAAACAATGAAGTTAATTTTTACTATGACAAATGATAATCGTTAGTGAAAATTCAGTTTCTCATACATACCCTACTCCCCTAAATACTAATATTGGACTCGACCATTAACATGCTGCTTGAGCTTCTAAAACGTGACACTTTCACAATGATATACAGAAAATAAAATATATAAGTAAAGAGATGTAGGAATAAATCAAGGACAACAAACAACAAACTATTGCTTTTATAGAGAAAAGATAAATACATTTTACATGTTACAAAAAATCTAACCGATAAACACGTCTGTTATAAATTACCATAAAAGTCAGCTGCCATGACAGCCAATCGTAAAAAATTTGTGATAATTAAACAAGCATCTTTATTCTTATTTCAAAACCGACAATCTGAGAACTCCAATCAAATTTAATAATATACTTTATATTAGTCAAAAGTAGATATTTTGTGGAGTTTCAGAATTAAAACTCAAGTCAGCATCGCTAAAATTGTCTAGTAAACTTTAGTATTATCAACAAGGGAACGGGCTTGGGAAAATTAGCGGGAAAAGAAGACCCTGTTGAGCTTGACTCTAGTCTGGCACTTTAAGAAGACATGAGAGGTGTAGCAAATTTGAGTTTTCTCATCACGTCTTACTTGACAAGTGTATGTAGGCAAAGTTTTAAGATTTAAATATGTAGCAATATGATAATTCTTTATTTGTTTTTAAATCTATTTTGATTAATGTGAATGGCTGAATTTTTAGTATCATAGTGAAGTAATTGGAAAAGTAATCAAAAACAGCACAACAAATAAAATTCAATTCGATTATGCCCATCACTAGCCCCAACACATTTGAAAAGATAACGTGATGAATACTAAAGAGTGGTATCGAGATTTTTAGCATATAGTATTGATTATTGCGATACCAGTCGATACTATGGCTATCGAGGAGTCTTGTATCATATCGGGCCACAACTAGGTAGTTTTTTTAACAATAACCTAAAAAATAGCCTAAAAATCTGTGAAAATAGCCAAATATCCTGTGATCTGTGTTATACTTTAAAATCCACAAAAATGGATAAAACCTCTAAAAAATGGCAGCCCTGCTATTAATATTTAATAAAGATGTGAATATTACCTTTTGATGTAGTCCTAGCCATTCCTTAGTCTGAGATTTTAAGCTAGAAATTTGGGGGGGGGGGGGGGGGGGACTCGTCTTGGATTCAGATAAATATGGTATATTATTAAAGTCTGGTAAGAATATGCAGTAGCCTACCTTTCATTGGAACACTTTGATTATATTTCAGTTGGACAATTTTATCAAAAGCTGCGTCCACGTCGTCCAAGTGAATAGGTCAAAATCTTCCATGTTGTGGCGAGACTGGAAAAGAGAACACAAAGTGTGCTGTGATACAGTTGTTTGTTTCAATAAATGCCTTGACAAATGAAGTGTTCTGAGGCTACGACGATACTTGTGACCTGGTAAGTTATCACCAGGCTGTAGCCATCATGACCCCCCTACCACCCTTCATATAAAACTATGAAAGAGTTGCTGGTTTTAGGTTGCAACTATGTCCTAACCCGCTTTTGTTATCCAGGGTGTCACTCCCGTAATATACTGAAGAGCCAATGACGAGGAGTTGACAGTTCAAATCCCGGTCATAGGTAGGTCCTGAAAGTGTTATTTTTTATAAATGAGTTTCCAGCTCTATTTACATGCAAATGTGAGTATACTTCTTCTAATTAAGCCTCTTATCATATTTTAATGTATTAACATAATTAGTACATATAATGTGTATAGCCCAAATGGGTAGTAAGACACAGTGCTAGAAAAAAGTAAGCATAAAGTAAAATCCTAAAATAAAACTTAAAAGCCAACTTCATAAAGATAATAAAGGGGGTAACAACGGAATGGTTGGATTGAGTGTACATTTCCAAGAACAGTCATGATAAAATTTAAGACACAATTTTAAATGTCAATTAAATAAAAACTCCTATGTAAGATTCTAACCGGGCAGCCTTACTATAAACATAAACCAAATGCAGTGTGAATTTAATACCTTAAACAGAAGAGCCACCGATCTCAATTCACAAACCTATGCAATGCAGATTAGACACAAACATATAGGTCCACTATAAGTAAAATTAAAATTTCAAGCACAATTCATTGAATTAGACTTAATGTGAATTATTAGTTTTAAAATAAGCCAACCTGATAAAGGTCGTACATGAACATTTGCCCCATCTTATAGACAGGGATGGTTGCATATATGGGACAGTTGAGTCCGCACTTCCCCACGAGGTATGGCAGGGCTCCCAAGTGCAAAGGATCGGGTATGATAACAGTACTGCATCAATCTGATGGGAATGCCTGTAGTAAATTAGACATACAATAAGAACATGATACGTGTAATATTTGATTAAATATAAACATAATTGTTTTCTGTCAAAAATGATAAACCTACCATCATCATCATTATTTTATAAGTAAGCTCTATATGTGGCTACATGAATGTAGTTTTAGATTTTTTTACCGACTTCTGACATAGAATACTCAGTTTACGTTAAAACACAATGTTTGTTTAAAATTTAAGTTAAGAAAAATCCAACAATATTTTTGTATATTATTGCTGTTGTCAACATCCCTTTTTCTCAACTAATACAAAGCCTAAAGCAATGAATAATGTATCAGTGGATAGGATTATTTACAGACTTCCGATATAACATAACCCAGTTTATGTTAAAACACATTGTTTGTTTGAAATTTAAGCTAAAAGAAAAATCTAACACTATTTTTGTATCAATTACCAAAAATAAACGCTTTACTATTTTGTGTATACACTTCGCTGAGTATTTAATTTCAACAACCCAACAAAAAACTAAATCATTTTTGGAGATGGAGGGAAGGTTGAACGTGCAAATGATTTGCAAGGGTTTACTGGTAAGTTATAATGCTGTCAAATGTTTAAATAGATTCCCTTTCAAACACCAACATTTCCTCCATATTTTAAAGAGCATTCTTAATCCGACTGTAAACTTAAGTTATATATTTGACGACATAAAAAATACATTTTATCTCAAAAACAAAATTTTCTTTCTCAGATTTAAAAGAAAATTGTTCTCATTAAAATTTATCTCAAAATTAATCAATATGCCTAGCTTTAGTGAGATTAAGACTAAGTTAAGTTAGTTTATACTACAGTAAAACCTTGGATTGCGAGTAACTTGGTTTGCGAGTGTTTTGTAAGACGAGCAAAAATTTTCAATAAATTTTAACTTGATAAACGAGCAATATCTTGCAATACGAGTAGTACTATGGTTACGCTTTGTCTGCCGAGCAGTGGCATTGGATAGGTTCTTTGTTAAAGTCACAAAAAAAGAAAAATATTTGAGTGAGCCAACATATAGCAGTGATTCCGTTAGTGACAGTGAAAGTCGTCCTAAACAATAACACACCTCCTCCTCTCATCTCTCTCGTCTACCTCACACCAGCCACCATTAAATTTAATTAATAAATTTGATTACAGTACAGTTACATTTAAATAACGAAAATAAAAAAGGTATTAATCTTTTTAGATTAAATATTTTTGGGTTGTGTGTTTCCATTATTTCTTATGGGGGAAATTCACTTTGATATACGAGTGCTTTGTATTACGAACACGTTTACGAAACGAATTATGGTTGCAATCCAAGGTTTTACTGTATTTGTATGATGAAAAACAACATATCAGCTAACTTTGCAAATCTGCCTCCCAATATTAAGTTACCTTGAAATGATAAAGTTGTTTCACAAATACCTATTCAGAGTGAAAAAAACTTATTTAGTCATCTCCACTGACTTTCAACAATAATTAATAGGACTATCTAAGGGGACAGGATAAAAGTTAATTTTTAAAGAATTGTAGCTGGATTTACTTAAACCTGAGCAAAACACAAATAAAGAATATAAACTGTTAGAAAATAAATCGTTCACGAAAATGGAACCCAGGCATTTACAGCTGATTAGGCTGCCAGTAATTTTAAAATTAGTTTAATGTAGCTACAAAATAAAGCGTAACAAGAGGCTATGACATTTTAGAGTTAGAGACAGACAAGATATATGGTCCTGAACAAAGACTCCGTATCCGTAGAGTACTTAGTGGTTTGTAAGAGATCGATACTATAGTAGTAGATGGGTCCGGCCACAGATTCCTTATCCGTAAGTCTTTACTACTTATCACTCCGAAGAGGTTGGATCAACTTTAACCACTATATAGATTAACAATCACAGTTAAGTGCACACAGATTAGAGACGTGTCGTTCGTGAACGACTGGTTTAAATTGAACGGCTCCTCAAGGTGAATGAGTCAAACTAGTTCACCTTATCGACATGAACTAGTTCGAATTGAACGACACAAGACAATCGAAAAACTCTTCGGCTGAAAGAAGTTTTTTCACTCCTTGTTCAGCAAATCTACCTTCTCTGCGTCCCCCCCCCCTCTTGGCAATAAAGCCAAACAATAAGCAACATTGTCCTCACAGGTAGAGGTGGTCTCTAGAGTTTAAGAAAAAGGCTACAAGAGGCAAATTTAAATGCTTCCTTAGAAACTCAAATATTTTAAAGCTATCACGTGCTCTAAGGCAGCGCACCACAACCTATGGCTCACGGGCTATATCCGGGGCGCCGACTGAGAGGCCTGGTTCGACGTAGACGGTTGGTTAATGTCTGAATTCACTTCTATATCTATATCTACATCGTCGACAGTTTGCTAACCAAGTTTAATGTGGCTTGATCAACTGATGGTACTGACCTATGTGAGAACTCACTTATAAAGTAGGGTGTTTGGCTTTAAGGTGTCTCATTAAGTTCCCGGTAGAACCACAAGCTAAATTGACGAATTGTGAACAATACCCAAACTTGGCTTTTTTTGTCCTCAATTTCGGAAAAGCGATCCCAAAGTTTACTTTTTCTTAGTGGCATTTTATTTTTTCAAACAAATGTGCATTTAAATACAACTATGCTACTTAATAAACTAAGTAATTAATCATCATAAATAAAGTGCTACCTTTAATAAGTTTTAGATTTGATTCATGAGCTTAAATAATACAATAATTAATTTGATAAACTTTAAAAACTTCTCCCTGAAAGCAGGCCTTTGATACGAAGGAAATAGCTCATTTACACAATCTATTTCTCCAAATGGTACCGGTAATTTACTGATTGAAAGCTGTAGGTCAGTCGCGAACGATGAGCCACTAGCCAGTATCAGGTCGTTCGCGAACGATGATCCACTAGCCGGTAGCAGGTCGGTCGCAAACAATGAGCTGCAAAACAAATATTCGTTCGCGAACGACTGACCAATAAAAATGAACGGCTCATTTCACTGAACTGAATCACTTTAACCCGTTCTCTAACGCAGATCAACATTAAAAAACCCCAATGAGAGAGAAAGAATATGTTGGTATGGAAAACATAAGTATAATGAAAAGATCGTTCTACCACATGGCTCTAGCCAGTATTATATTTCTGAAAATTTATAAACCATGGCAATCCAGACAACTCTGATTACATCTGGGAAATACAAAGTTCTCAGAAAGTGTGGCGTCAATTTTGAAAATCCAACTTCTCATTATTATGCATTGTACCCTCCACCAGTGTGATGCAATTTCAGAGTATCAGTAAATTTACCATAATGGATACAACCGAGTATGAAGTTGATTCGCTTTTAATAGATTGTGTTCAGCAATGACCTAGGCCTATTTTATTTAAGAAGAAATTAAAAGATTTAACTTTAAAAGTAAAGTAAAATGATTTGCTTTGTTTACATCCAGAGTTAAGGTAGATTCACATATGTTTTATTCATTTTCAAGTTATAATAACTATACTTGATTTATTTTAAAGTTATAGTAATTATAATACCATGATTGTAAAACAATTAAATATATTTATTGTTATTCCAATTTGCCTTCATTTCAGGTATAGTTCTCAAAAATAGGTTGTATTTTACTTTTTTTGACTGACTTGATTTACTGAAATAGTGTCTGATTGCTCTTAGCTACCACAAATCACACAATTTTTTTTCGAAGTGTTGTATTGGATGATGTTTCCGCCTTTCTCATTGATTGGCATGGACACGTGATTAAGGATGTAGGCTGTGTAGCCCTGATTGAAAATGTTTAGGGCCTTTAAGTAGTACGGACCACTACGTATTTTTTGGATACAGAGTTTGTGTTTGGGTCTTAAGAAGTTGTCTACATATCATAAATAAAAATTAAGAAAGCCTACTTAAGAGCCATGTTTACATCGCTCACAACATGGTTAGCTAACTTAAATACTTGGTACTGTTAACTCAATGTTAAAGTTATCCTCTGGAAAACACTTAAGTTTAGTCTACCGTATTATAAGTTAACTACTTCATGCTAAATTCTATTTAAAAACATTAAAACCTTAACGTTAGATTGATTATGATACTAACATAATGTCCTGACAGAATTGAACCTTGAACTATCAAGATCAGATTTATTAAGAATTTTTTAGATATTAAAAAAAATTAAAACATACTTAAATAATTGTCTATTAATGTTGTTTTTTTGTTACCTGCGAAGTTCTTTCATAAATTCCTGATCAAATGTTTCATCCCATCCGCAATCCAACAAAATACGGAAATCATCAACTTGCAATATGTAGCATGGAGGGGATTCGTCCATTGCACCAGAGATGGTGTGGAGTTTGATAATCGAAGTCATGATTCAAGTCTAAATTGAGAAAAAAAGTTTTTTCTAAGGTTACAATAATTCTCAACGATTAGTGTTTACATTTTTAATGGGAAATAAAAAGAACATTTTGTGCATTTTCAATCATTTGCTATGATTAAGGAGTAGGCCTACGAAGGGTAGTAGGCCCTATTTTGGCAAAAAGGATTGGATTCTTACTTTGTTAGCTCGAGTCGTGTGTTTTTTATGCATCAAACGTTTAAAGTTGAATACTACATTGAAATTCTCTGCTAAATTAAATTTTATGATTTAAACCATTTTTCGTTTTAGCGCCCTAAATTGTACTTCCATAATATTAAGAAACCGCCTCAAAATGGCGAAAGAAATACCATAACCTCATGTTCTTTTCTTTACTGACCTTTCAACAACTTTGTTAAAGACTTGACAATAATATAATATTATTTATACTCTCCCGATTTAATGTATGTTTGTAAAGTCCCATCATGGTAATGATAAATTTTGCAAATAGCCTGACATAGTGATAACTAATTTATTTTTTAAACAACTTGTCAACAAAATAGTCTATACTATGTCGCTTCAGTAATGCAAACTAAAATTAACAAATTCTCAACATTAGAGATCGAAATTATTAGGGGCACGCAGGCGCTTGTATGTGCGACAAGGTGGTGTGCATGCTTTCACGCTAGAGTCGTGCGTGGTGTTGTGTGTGCGTAAACAGTCAATGGTAAAAGAAAAGTGTGTGTGGTGATCAGTGATCTCTAAATAATACTGGATCATTGATCTCTATACTATAACTGGATGATGTGGTGGATACATCTGTGGCTGAAATTTTCGAGCTGTCGTCTGCATACCATTGTAAAAGAGAGAAAACTTTCAGGTATCTCTTTCTCTCTTACACCCATACTAGGCAATGTGGCATTCTGACTCATTCATTAATTTAATTGAATATCCTATAAACTAAATTATCATTTGAACGTAAGACTTCTACACAAAGTGTGTCATTCAAAAATGTAATCAGTTTTACTAAATGTAGTTATCAATTTACATAAGTTTTAAATGCCTAAAAATTAATTTTATTAATAAATTTTATAATTATATATTTTATTTAGACATTTCAACATAATATAAATGTTTTACTGATAATTGATATTTAATTTAGCTAATATTTAAATAAAAGTAATAATATAATAATAATAATAATAATAATAATAATAATAATAATAATAATTATCATTATTATTATTATATTATTATTATTATTATTATTATTATTATTATTTATTATTATTATTATTAATTATTATTATTATTATTATTATTATTATTGTAAATACTTACATTTCTATTTGAATTTTGCACCTTCTCTAACGTCATTGTAGCCTCTTTAAAAAAGTTCACACAACATACATTTCAACCCCCAACCTCTCCAGCTCTGAAATACGAGAGTGACCAATTTGTTGGAAACCACTATTCTATCGCTAATCAAATAAAACAAAATGGTTAACAGTTGTTTTATTACTTGATTAACTGAACATAAAGATTTTTTTCAACGTGTTACGATTCTGTTCATGCCAAATAAATAAACATATATAGTGATTTTCTGAAAATTTAAAAATGACACCTAGACACGGGAATCGAACCCGGGACCTTTGGCGTAGTCCCGGGTTCGATTCCCGGGTTCAGGTGTCATTTTTCAATTTTCAGAATATGAATATCTAGATGGTGTAATTCCCACTAATAGCATACATAATAGCTTTGGCTATTTAATTCTATATATAGTGATTGAAATTGCAATTATTATTTTCATACTAAGCCATGCACACTTGATTGTATTTGCAAAATATCATTATGTACTTTTTGAAAAAATGTGTAAGTTTCAATTTATAAATAAATAAAGATTATTTTAAACTTAGTTTGCTTTTTATTTATATTTCCTTAAGCATTATTTAAACTTGATGTGTTGGTTTTAGAGTTTCTAGATATAGTTAAAGAAAAATATTAGTTGTGCCAACCAGTGTCACGTGAACAGATTTATTAAAAGACTTATTTTTGACTAAATGTAAATAATAAATTAATCTTTGAAGAAACTAATATTCTTGTTATGTTAAACATTTATTTCATTACATTTGGGCTTAACAATATTTCAAAATAAAAATGGTTAAAGTGAATTGTATTAGCAAAACAACTAATGTATTAATAAGAAAGTACAAGTATTAATTCTATCAAATAAAATACCAATTGAGCCACCGAGGCTGCTATTAATATAGAAAAAGTACTCACATATTTGTCTAGGTGGCAGCACATACGGAAAACACAATGCAAACATTTTAACACAGACTTAACAGATCTTTCGTGTTAACTTGATCTGTGCTGGCTACCAGTTTTGTTTTTAAAAACTACATCGAAAGAAAAAAACTTTAGAGAAATTTAATCAAATTGTTACTCATATGTCACAGCCAGTGTGAAATTAAATTAACTGTTCTTTACAAAGTATATTTACTTTATTTAATCGATGGTGTTTAAGCATAGAATGGTGTGTAAGTCTAATTTATTACAGAAATGTTAGGAAACGTTAGGGTTAATTCTTTCAGTGAAAATGGGTTAGGGGAGCCAGAGCAAGATGCAAACTCTGCACTGACGGAACTGGATAAGGGTTTGAGGTCTGGCAAAGTAGGAGAGCAGTGCGAGGCAATAGTAAGATTCCCAAGACTTTTCGAGAAATATCCTTTCCCGATATTAATCAATTCTTCTTTGCTGAAACTCGCGGACGTATTTAGAGTAGGAAACAATTTTCTAAGAGTTTGGGTACTTTGTGTGTGCCAACAAAGTGAGAAACACTTGGACAAGATCCTCAATGTAGACGAGTTTGTCCGGAGAATATTCAGTGTCAATTCATTCCAATGACCCTATCGCTAGGGCACTCACTCTAAGAACTTTAGGTAGCGTGGCCGGTATAATCCCTGAACGGCAACAGGTTCATCACAGTATCAGGCGCAGTTTGGACTCCCATGACGCTGTGGAAGTGGAAGCAGCCATCTCTGCAGCCACACAGTTTGCAGCACAGTCGAAGAACCTTTGCTGTCAGTATGTGCAACAAGTTTTCAGACATGATTCGAGGGCTGTCCACCCCTGCACCCATGAAACTACAACTTATACCAATACTTCAACACATGCATCACGATACATCCACCGCGGCAATGGTCAGGGAGTTGTGTACAGATCTTCTCCCTAGTTACCCAGCCCGAGACTTTGTCCTGGTCACTTTGAATGCTCTGACTCAACTAGCTTCCGCAACTCTGGTAGATGTTCCCAAGCAGGTGTCACTCCTTCTTCAGTACCTTCGCACCGACCCACATTGGGAGGTGAAGGCGCAAGCCTTAAAGAACCTTCACTACTTAGCTGGTCAAGGTGCGCATTTGTGGCCAACAGGGGCTGTAGAAGCCATTGTAGAAGTCGCTATGAACACATCTCACCAAAAGATCCTCCGCTGGTCTTTAGATGTTCTCCTAGCTCTAGCAAAATCGTCCGCCACATGCCATTCCAGCTCCATACAAGATCCCCGTTGATGGAACTTTGTCACCACAGTTGCTACTCTAACGACCCATTGATAGCTTCTAAGGCTGTTCGAGTCATGACGAGGATTGTCAGCTACAGTTCCAAGGAAGATATCAATGTTGAAGGTATTAATAAAGTCGTGGACACTCTGGAGTCCTTATTTCTCCTTGTGATGAGTGATGTGGACCAGGACAGGACTCAAGAATTAAGAGTGTGCCTACAATGTGCAGTGAGTCTGTGTGGGGTCCATCAGGATTTGTGTCCTAGATTTGTTGACCTGATCGGATCTCAGTTGGAAATGTCATCTGATATGTACAGCACCTTTTTGTGTGAGGCACTGGGAGCGATTGGAGGAATCCAGTCTCAAGCACTGCACAATTTACTGCCAAAAGTATTGGACAAGCTGAGATCTAGCGAGACCATAGAATCTCACACTAAGGTGATGCTATGTATCCTGGTGTTCCAGAGCTTTGCTGGCTATGAGTGGAACATTGAGGCGAAGCGTGTTATTGAAGGAGTGGTAAAGAAAAACAACTTGTGGGCCAACTATAGGATAGCAAGGTCGGCAGCTAGATATGGTCATCACGCCGTTTCTGCCTCTATACTCAATCAGTTGAAGGACAGGGTTTCATCAGAGCACCTCCACTTTTGGTTGGCAGCCCTCGAAGACCTAAGTCACGGAGAGGCAGAGCTTATAGACATTTCCAAGCAGCCTTTGCTTACTTACCGCCTAAGGCAAGCTATAGTCCATTACAATAAAGCTTTTGCAGCCCTGAAAGCCGCAAGCACCCCAACACATGGATTGCAATTCCAGTGTGAATATGTGCGTCTACGCGCTGAGTTTCTCCATGTGTTTGTGTCAACTTGCCTATTCGTGTAACAGTCTGTGCACAGCTCCACCCCCAGCGGTGGCCTCTTCCCTCGCAGAGAACACTCGTGACCCATTGCAGCGCTATGGTCACGCAACCAACCAGCTTCGAAAGTGTGTCAAGGAATTCCGCGCCTGCGCCGAGTTGTATTGGAAGTTGTATCAGTCAGCGTTTGATGCTGATCCTGCTTCCCTGGTCAACATTCAACTGTTACAACAAATGTGTCTGCTGTTGGCTCACAGCGTTGAAAAGGTGGTCCAATCGACCTATCAGGAAGAAGCCCCATTAGACTTCAGTCTTCAGCACTCCAGGTGAATATTTAAGTTATGTACAATGTTGTAATATTAATTTAAATTAAGAGCCCAGCTCACCTCAAGACTAACACTTTTAACATAAGTAGGCCTAAACCCTGATGTTTTTAGGTAGCCCACTTTCGACCATTATCATAGATGGAAAGTCACTAAAATTTGGTATTCTAGAAATATATCTTAAGTGATTTATTGATTATAAAGTTCATCTGAATTGTTATCAAAGGCTTCCACTATACTTCCTTATCGATTACTGTATGATTATTTATCTTAACATAATTATTTAAACAGACTAAGAATGTAAATACATTGTAATTTTTTTTTTCTCCCGCCACTGTAACTAAGTTGCATGATTTTCCAGTTTTCAAATAATGGGCTTCCAATGAAAATTGGACTGTATACGTAATACAGTTAAAAACAGGTGTTGCAATGTAATGTGCTAATTTAGAGTCTTCATTATTTAATAATCGGTTGAATTGAGACCCAGCAATATAAGAAGTAACTGTAAAATAAATAATATATTTCAATGATCTCGTTTATTTGTCAAGTTGCTAATATATAAAATCATACTTTAAGCAATCTTTGGTTCAAGTGTAGGTAGTCATAATCTCGGTTAATTGGCTGCAAGATTAACCTAGCTCTTAAGTTATCAGCTTAAAGAGCTATTAAGCCCCTAGGTATTGTGCCTCTTAATTCAGGAATTTCAGTTTGTAGGCTACTGAACTGATGTTATACTCTAAATATTTAAAAGCCAAAAGTCATTGGAGTTAAATTTAATTCCTAGGCCTCTTATCATGCATGTTTTCACTTCTTAACACATATTTGCTTATCTCTTGTCATATAAAGAGCCCTTTCACAAGTCACACGCACGATATCCGCTCAAAGTAAAGTCTGCGTGATTAAATGCATCCTTTAAAATTTCGCACCTAGATCCTTTCACACGAGGCGGGCGCACCTGCTTGTTTGTGCAGGCTGAAAAATTACCCGCCTGTGTTTGTAGTTTGGCGAGGAACCGCTCCAAGCGACGGGATGAAACACCAAATACAGATCATTGGTTTTCATGGAGGTTTTCACATGCAGCTTGTTTCCTCCCACACTCACACTCAATTTATGCTTGGTGTAAGGTGTAAAACTTCTATAATTTCTAATATTCTATTACAGTAGAGTTTCGATAATCCGATCTTCGGTTATCCGAAATATCCTCATGATGTGTAATTTACATTTGTTGTGCAGTATCCGCATGCATATTATTTTCCCACTACCATTGTTTCTTTGTCAGTGAGTGAGTCACATACCTGTGGTTGTAGCTCTGTTTGCACTGTACTTGTTCATACTGTGAGCGAGTTTTTCATTTTCCCACTAATGTAATTTTACTGTGAGAAATATGGCAAGTGAAAAAATTATTTCTTTCGATTGAAGAAAAACTTCAAGTCTTAAAAAGAATAATTACCAACAAACCCCATTTAATACCTATTCTGCACTTCTATTTACAGTAATTTGGATGTTACTTTGCACTTCCCCCTCCTTCACCTGTTTCCTTTTTATCGACATTTCGGTAATCCTACCACCTGTCGGTCCCATTTAGGTCGGATTATTGAGCCTCTAAGTATAGTATATAGTTTTATATAGAGCCGGAATAGATGTAGAGCATCTAATCATGTTAGTTTCTGATAGGCCTGTGCCATGAAACAAGATTCTAGAGGAATACAAATTGTGAATAATAGCAACGCAATCGTGGAAAGTGTATTCCTTGAACTACATCAGGACTTCGAGAATATTAGACATGCGAAAGAAGTTAAAAAACTTTGCAATGTCCCTCCTCAATTCATGGCACAAGTGTGAGAATGATCCAAACTCTGCTCCTTTCTGCAAGAGCGGGTGCACCTATTCTTTCCTGTTGCGACTTTTCCTTCTTATGTATAACATATATAAAATAAGAACCTCCCGATTGCGATCCACTCACTAGAAAACCCGAACTGGTTACAGAATGTGCGGGTGAAACTTTAATACGACAGCACTTTCACCTGCGCCTGTCTCTAGTAACAGTGGCAGCTAAAACCTGCTATGTGTGAAAGGGCTCTTAGTCTATTACGAAATGTACAGTTTTTGGAAAATTAATTTACATGGTAAAAAGTTCATTTACATTTTTTTTTAACAAGTCAACAAGCTATTTTAGCACTATGAATCTTAAATCATGTTATAAGTGCCCTTACATCTAAGATTTTCTTCAAATTTTTCTGTGCATAAATGTGTTTCTTGATAAAAGATCAAGTTGCTCCGATTTGGATTCTAAAATTACTTAAACTACTCATAACTTCATTATTTACTAACCAATTTTGTTCATTTTTGTGTCCAATAAAAACTTTTGTTTAGTACTTTAAAAGACATTTCACCCATCTTTAGACAAATAGGCCTATGAACATAATCACATAAGCCCTACTGTTTGATTTTAGTTTCTCAAATGTTAAACTAATTATGGCTTCTATCCAAAGCACAACTATCACCATTTTTATATTTTATATACAATACAAGAGCAGTATAAACTTTCTTAGAAAAAAAATATGAAGATTTTTTTTTGTTTATGGATAAAAAATATTCATGATTTGTTAGAATACATTAATGGCTGGTATAGGTACTTGTTCTGAAGCCACTTGTAATATAAGATGATATTTGGATTGATAATCAATCATAAAAAAAAATCTAGGGCTGAGCCAATTTCAATCACATGTTGCTGAGTCCCAATGATAATCATTTGATTTATATTTTAAAGATAATATGCGGTAAAACATATTAATTTTTTAGTTACCAACAATTTTTTTTATTCATTAAATTCATTAGAAATTTTATAAGCCAGTTTAAAAAAATAATTATATTATTATTTTAGCACCGCGTCTTACTACCCGTTCAGGTTATACGCTTAAGTACTAATTACGCTAATGGATTAGGAATTGGGAAGGTTGAATAGAGGAAGTGAACCCGCATTTGTGTGGAGGGAGAGTGGAAAACCATTTAGGAAAAACCACCCCCAGTTCACCTGACCGAGATTCGAACCTCGATCTCCCCGTCCTCGGCGGTAGAGCTCAACACGACTAGCGCGTTAGCCAACTACGCCACCGAGGCGGGTAAAATAATTATAAAACTGAAATGAGTTGTATCTAATACTTGATGGGAGTTAGTGTAATAATAGTCTTGTAGACCCATTACTACAAAACCATAAAGCTCAACTGGAATCATTAGTTATTTATATTACTAATGATTCATAGCCTCAAAGCTCTATCATGAGACTTGTCCAATTCTCATTAAATTGGTGGCACCCTATATCACAGATAAGGATACAAAAACATAATCTTAAGCATTTGAATAATACTATTACCAATTTGAAATAGTAATTATCATTAGTTCACCTAACCTGGATTTAAAACTTTTCCTCCCCGTCAGCGGCAATTTCGTCTAGCACAAGAGTGATGTGTTAAACCATGTGACCGCTGATACATGAATATAGGCCTAATAGTAGATTCATTTGTCGATTCATGATATAATTAATTATAAATGATATAATTTAAATTATTGCAACTATAAAACAGAAAAAGTCCATAAAATTATGTAAAATTCATTTTCCAAAAAAATTTCACACTCACATCTCTACAAATGCAAAATAATATTGTTTTTAAAACTTGTTTTCTGAGAGATTCACTTGATATATTTTTGTTTTTGTAAATTTTGGCAGCTTGGAGACACAGCATCTGATTCGCTGCTGCCAAGAGGCTAGCGCAGTAGCTGACCGCCTGTCCATCGATCAAGAACCCAACAGTATTACTCACCAGCACATCGACTGTCTGCTCAGACAAATCGAGATCCTGTCTGGGTCCTCCCTATGTCTTCCTCGATACTTCTTCCAGGTGTTGCAGTCAACCAGCGTAAAGCTGGCCATATCCCCACAACCCAGAGTGCTCGGGGAGCCAATTGGTGTACAGAGTGGCTATCATTTGGCTGTCAAAGTATGTTTGCTCTACACACTGCTTTGTAGAACACACTTTTCTCTTATTAGCAAATTATTATAAGAGTTATGGACTCAAAGGAGAACTTTGAGGAAATCTATTTACATTAGCATGGAAGGGGTGGGGTGTGGGGGATGGGCTATGGTAAAACTATCTCTATTGCATCCAAATGACATATGAACCTTGATCTTCCCATTGCGGACAATTGAACCCAATTTCCTTATACCACTAATGCGAGTATTATTAATGACTTAATCAACAGGATAAGGATGAAAAGTTTAGTGAAAAACACCTGCATCATTATAGAGAAATGATGTGAAAAATCACGTATCATTACTCTCGAACATCACCAATGAATACAAAGTATTTTGTGGGTCTAGCACCATAGTTTGCTTGATCAACGATGTTAGTTTCTTGGGGAAGCAACAACTTAACATATTCCTTTTATCATTGCAGGTGGAAGGCGTGATCCAACATGGTAAGAGGCCCGGTCTATTTCGCAGTATCAGTGGTGTGGTGATCACAGTTTCTTCACAGCTTCAGTCTCGTTCAGGCCATGCCCACGCAGACACCAAGCCCTCGGACCCCAGTTCACTCCTCACCCATACAGTGGCGCCCCACCGGGATTTCTTCACTGCTCAGTTCTTACTGGCGTTCCCGACAGGGGGACAGTATCTGCTCTCGGTAGAGGCGTCTGTGGTGGATGAGAAGAGTAATGTATGGCGCACAGGACCTCGTACCACACTGGCCGTCAAGTCCCACGAGGAGATGGGCAAGTCTACAGCTGGCACCAGCAGAGGGGGGTTTGGCTCTTGGCCTCAGTCTGACAAGAAAACTAGCCCAGAAGTGTCTACCAGAATTGGGCTGTTTTAGTTTGTTTTTCAAAGCTTTTTTAACCATTTCTATGGTATGTCTGCAAAAGCTTATCTTTGCTCACAATGGGGTCTTGATTAGTGAAATGAAAGAGTTTAACACTCAACTTTGACTTTGTAAAAATGCAACTTTTTTTTAACCACAATTAAAAGCTTTACATACATTTAATTTATTGTTAATCAATGTAAACTTGTATGAATTTTCTTAAAAATAAGTCACCCATGCTTAAAATTTATCCCACACACAATTTTTTGTGTCAATTTCTAATTAAACTAAGATATCTCATCTTGAAGCAGTAAAATAGACTATTTTTAAACAGTTTCTTGGACCCATAAATGCATTTTAATTCAAATTCATAGTGATAGACGTAATTATCTTAAGAAGATAGTGCAGGAATGTTCAGAATTCCTATTACAGACATCATTTTAAAGAAATGAAAGTTTTGCATGGGTAATGGAGACTTGATTTAAGAGTTAAGGATGAGGTAGGTAATTTTATTAAGGAATGGCACGCTGGTGTTCATGTAGTCTGTTGCACCAATTTATTTCACATACAAAACATAAAAATAAGAGTTGGGTCGAACTCAATATTTTACTAATCCAAATCTTAGAATTATATATATGATACAGTAATGGAAAATATAAATAGTAACAATGTTAGAGGTGGTCGAGCACCCGAAATTTTGGGCAGTAAATAGGGCTTTTTCTAAAAATCCTGGAGAGTATATTTTTTATGCCCGTATTTCGATCTGGCATTTCAAGAACTTGGTAAGTATATAATACCATGTCAGCACTAACCTCTTATTCAAACTTTGAAAAAATAGTGTTTAAATGATATTCATAGTTGAATTATTTTAATTCAACTAATATTAAATAAAGGTAAGTATTATTTTTTATTAATTTGTAAATTATTATTTTTGCTTTCAACAAAACTACGATAACGTTTCTCACAGGTTACAAGTCTACAACAGAGCAAAATCAAGATTCCTACGATTTAATTTTATCTGTCAATGCCAACAACATAACAAATTCATCATTTCCACATTGACATTTTTAGGCCCTATGCTTGCAAAAACTTAATTTAAATTAGTTTTCTTTACATTTCTTGAATTTATTATTACTAGCCAGATTTGCTAGGATATAACTAGAAACGTACACAAGGCCTATTTTAGGAAATGGCTGTTTTGTTTTAAGTAAACAAGATTTTGATTTATGTACCTTATGTTTTGTGTATCCTTTCAATTTTTTAAATATTTATTTGCAGTTATGTAGTTAATAAATTATAAGTTGTGCTATTAAAGTCCCTGCGAGTGGTGGGCTGACAATGCTGCCTGCTTTCCATCACTCAAACCTTTAGTTTTGAAATACTTACCTATTCCTGCCACTCAAGTAGAAAGCGAACGGGTTTTTTCAAGTGCTGGAAACTTGTATACTAGATGGAGAGAGCAATTGCTTGAAGAAAATGTAGAGGAACTTGTTAATGCTCCAATAGAACTTTCACAAAGCAAAGCGAAATCTGCTCTAATATTATTTATAAATTCTTGACCATAACCTAACAATTTTTTAAAAAAATCAAGTGTCTGTTTTAACTTGTAATTTGAAATTTATTAGGCCTGTGACAATTTTTTATTTTAATTATATAAAACTTAACTTATAATTTGAAATTGTATAGACCCGTGACAAAGATGTTTGCAAAATGAAGTGCCTGCCTGAATATGCCCGCTCATTACAAATATTTGCTGTTCGACCACCCCTACTAAATGTAAACATTCTCTCATAATATTCATACTTTCAGTTATGTGTTAAATTACTGGTCTGGGGCCTGGTGGTTAGGTTAATCCTATAATTATAATTTGTTCTGAAGCAGTAATAGAGCTATAAAACAAATTTCACTTTGAAAAATTGAAAACAATTTTTTTTAAGGATTTCAATTTCGAATTCCCTTAAGAATTGAGGGTCCCATCCATAATAAAATATTATCTCTTTGACTCAAGGAGTTTCTGTTTTACCAGCAATATAGTTTCTGGGTGACAGAAGGCATTGACCAAATGACGAGCCAAAATGTCTTCTCTGACTGACTGTGAATTTTCCTCAGCTGTTTGTTCCAAACACTTATTTTCACATGTTTCCAATGAACTCTGTGGACTGTATTTGTTTGCGTCAGTAATATGACCCAGTAGAGCCTCCCTCTTCTTAGAAAGCAGAGTCTTTAACTCGACATATGGATACACAGGAACTAACATCACATTATCGCCATACTGTGACAACACATCTAAATACGAGGTACAATCCCGCTTGGGTTTCTTGTTAGCTGTTGGGCTATTTGAAATCTGGGTAACTTTGTCAGGAGAGTCTGGTGATTCTTCCTTAATCTTATGGCATAGATTTAAACACGTGTCCACTTGTGAGATCGCTACTGAGAGGGGGAGGTCAGGGAGATCATCCTGAAAAGAGGATGGCAAGATGATATTATTTGGGCAAAATTAAGGTCAACACATTTTCTTACACTCAAGCAAGATACACATTTCAAGATTATGTAAGAAATAAAGGGTACTAAGCAATATAAAATAAATAAATGATTGTAGAAAAACAAAGCACAAATAAAAGTAAAAACACTAACACATATATACACACGATCGTTTCAGCGCTCACATAGCATCTTCCTCAATAAGTAGTACCTAAATATAGAAACAAACAAGTTGAAATTTGGTTACAACTCTATTTCTATAGCATCAGATCTAATGTGAACATAATCATAAGTGAAGAGAAATATAAAATTACTGCAGGAACCTCTTATGCGTAGTATGTTTTTCAAGATTAATATTTAAGTTTCATCCATATCCAATTAATATAGATTCAGCCCACTTCTATTCAAACAAGAAGGCTGTGTCCATGGATAATTAAAAATATTTTTTAAATAGAGTACAGTACTAAGCTAAATCATGTTTAAATTAGAAAGGACAGTCAGCACATTCAGGGCCGGATTAAGGCATGAGCTTTGGGAGTTACAGCCCAGGGGCCTCCGTCAGCTGGAAGGCCTCGAGATTAAGACCCAATTTCATAATCTGAATGAGTATGCTGCAAGTGTGGTGCTACACTAAATGTAGGACAACACCTACCTAGACCAGAATGGAATGGGCCAGTTTCACATGAAAAACTGGCTCATGTTTGAGTTTTATGTAGGTGTTGTCTTGTATTTAGTGTAGTAAAGCACTTGAAGCACTTATTGGGTATACAAAGGTTTTATAAAGGTTGCTATTGGGAAAAAGTGCTGTTTATTTTTCGGTCAATATGGTAATAATTAATAAGCATTTTACTCTACCTCACAAGAATTGTTATTAAAATTCAAATACTAACATGTTTTAGGCATGTTGTGCGATTTGTACGAGCCTAAAAACTTATCGATTTTTTTTTTCTAGTATGGTTTTATTTGAGCCATCGAATAAAATAATATATAATTCGAATCAATGTCATCGAAGCTTCGCAGACCCTTAGTTGCCACTATTTTCTCTAGACAAAATTCCCTGTAATTTTCAGAAGTAATTTTAATGTTTACAAACACTTTAGATAGCGACACTGACTTTTTGCACATTTTTTTTCAAGATTTTTTTGAAAAATCCATTTTAAAAGCACTAAAATTTGTTTCAAGCTCATAGAAATCATTATTACATATTTATGAGTCCACAAAATAAAACTAACATGTAATTATTTATACATGAAATTAAAGTTTTCTCACACATTCTTAGTAAGTCATATTTTAAAATGAAATTCATATTTAATAGGCTAAATTCTGTTTGTAGTGCAGTTATAATCACACCCTTAGATACTATATAACAAATGTTACGTACATAAATAGTTTAAAATAATTTATACAACAGGCAATGCTCGAAAAACGTTTAAAAAAATTAGTGACCTTGACTCTTAATAATAAACATTTAACTCCAAGCCAAAATAGCTGACAAAATAAAATAGGCAAACCCTCTAAAGTTGCCACTACTACTTTTCACACATTGTTCTAAAGACTTGTTGCAATTTATTTGTTATTTAAATAAATACTTTCATTATTTATTTTAATCTTTTTTTGGCTGTGTCAGTGCCAATTATCAATTCGATCACTTAAATCTAATCAGCCAATATAGTATAATTGGTTAGCCGATGATTGGCATTTTTTGTTTATTAAAGCTTGCAGTTAAATGTCCTATGAAGCTACGACAGGCCTGTAGGTGAAAATATATGGCTTGAATAAAAAACTGACCCAGGCCACAGGCAAGTAAAGTTAAATGTCCCTTATTTAAATGATTTAATTTTTTTGTGTGTATGAAATCCTTTCCCCCCCAAACACAAAAATTCCCTGTTTTCCACATGCATGGCAACCCAAAATTATAGTGAGTGTGATTTAAAAGCCAATTAATTGTACTAGCCAGCTAAGTTAGCATTGTACTGGGAAAGGATGCTAAGAGGGTAATATAAAAGGGGGTAGAGGGAACACGTCAGGTCACCAACTTGTAGACTACAGAACCCTAATATGAAATTCAAAGTTAACAGAGACCAGATACAAGTGTTAGGGAATATTAGCATTAAAAAAATACATTAGGACCTTGACTATCTGGGGCCAAAATCCCCTCACATTCCAGAAAATTCTGTCGAAAATACTAATTTTTTTTATGAGCTTAAATGAATAATTAACTCACCACCTGATAAACATTTGATTTTTTTCCACAAATAAGGTTGTGAATTGTACTGCAGTTTTATAAAAGTATGGATTGTAACATTATGTGCAGTAAAAATGCTAAAACTGCACATAAAATAAACTTTAATTAAAACAGAAACTAAAAAGATACAACAGAAAATTAACATCATGATGGATTTGGTATTATGCATCGCCACAGCTGTTCATCGACCATAACATTGGGGTGTCTCTCCGATGGTAGGGACCTGAACTGTTAGTGAAGGCGTGGTTAGTCGAGGTTCTACTGTAATAATATTTTTTATGGGAAAATAAAGAATAGCAGGTGAATTAATGTGTTTGTATTAGCCTTAGAGGATGGAAAAAGAGAGGATGCCAAAGAAAATTTTGGAAATGAAGTATGTGGGAAAAAGACCGCAGGGAAGGTCAAGAAAGAGATGGGAGGATAACAGAAAGTGTGGTGGAAGGATATAGGAAAGTAGAGGCATTTTACTAAATCGACCCAGCCACATGCAGGAAACAGTTGTTGTTGATGATGATGTATTAGCCCTATTGGAAATGGTAATTTCACTGTATTATTACCTACCTCAGAAGGGTTAAGAAGAGCCTGTTGATGGTTGCTCGGCAGATCCTTACACAGCTGAGCAATGAATAGCTTTACTAGAGCTTCCTCCAGCTGACAATGGCTGTCCAAATGGGTCTGAAAAACATGGAGACCACTAAGTTTGTATCATATTCTGAAAATTAAAAAATGACACCTGGACACGGGAACCGAACCTGGGACCTTTGACTTAGTACGCCAATGCTCTAACCACTGAGCTATCCAGGAATCGTCCCGTGCCCAGGGTAATTTTTCATTCATATTTTAAGACAGAATCTATGATGGACATGCGAAATCGTCGGCTACAAATGTGTGATCCCGCCCCCCCCGTATATGCAATCCCTTACAATAATTATAATAATTGTACAAGTGGCAGCATTAAGCCAACTACTGAGTTGAAGGTGGCTACGTTATTTGATAGTTTGTGATCTTAATATAAAAAAAAATCATACATTTGTAGCCGACGATTTCCGCACGTTGGATTGGATTTCATTAAATAAAGAGTTGTATTTCGTTAAATAAAAGGTTAGATCCTGAGTTGTGGCAAATTATTGTATTTCATTAAATAAACTTGTATTTTGGTATAAAAATTAAAAAAAAAATAGGGGAAAGGAGTCTAGGGAGCTGAAAATTACAACAAATCAATTATATTGCTATGGATAGAACATCACAGCTAAAAGGTTTTATGTATTCGACTATCCTTGGCCTACTATAAACACAAGTATTTAAATAACATCAATTAAAAAAATGCCTTATATAATATTTTATTACTATATAATTACAATTTTCAGAATGAAGGCCTAATTGTTAGAAATTAGTTAATAATCTTTGTAAATTATATTCCTTAAACACAATATAGACCATGCATACACGGTAGACAACAACTTAGCTTGTACCAAATTATTTTTACCCGACACATTTTTACTATCATGCAGACATGTCAATCACCAAAGTACAAGGAAAGCATTATTTCAAAATTTCTAAGCCAGTCAACGTGGGTGTTTCACAATCCACACATAATTTTTTTTAGCTTTATCAAATAATATGTAAAAGCCATCTTTTGAATAGTCAAGCTCTATTTCAAAAATACGTAAAACTTTAGGAGTTTTAAATTTTCATCCACCTATTATTTTATTAAATAATTTTCCAAATAACAAAACTAAATCACCACACCCAAAAATAACGTTACTTAATAGTGATGTAAGATAGAAGACCAAAGACATGAAGGTAAAAAGAAATAAATCAAGTTTAACTATGGTGTCATTTGCTTCTTCTACTTCTTTAAATATTTGTCTTTGGACATAATATGGCCCTGAAAGTAGCCAGTTAAAACACTTCTCTTACTAATAATCTTTGATTTAGGGATTTTTATTTTTAGAAATTCTTTTTGTATTAGCAAGGTTGTTGCTCTTTATTTATCAGGCTATTTCAGGATAGAGGTAAACAACAACGTTGTTAGTGTTAATTCACATTTAAATTAACAAAATGGATGATAATTTGCATTTAAAAGGCAAAAGGGTTAATTTCGCAAAAATATTGTATTTGGTTTTATTTCACGAATGTATTATTACTTCAAAAATGCTACAATGGTCTAAAAATGTGTTTTGATAGTAATTTTAATGTGCTGAGTAAAAGTTCATAAAAAACCTGTCTCACAAAATGTTGGCATGTCTCTAAGTTAGATCTGTTCAAGGTGCAAACTTATATGGAGCAATCGAGTCAGCAAAACAGCCTTGTTCCAGATTAAACATACATGTTCAAGTGACAACTAATAGTAGGCGAGGGTGACAATCCTGACCTGTTTTGAGCCAACAGAATAATTGTTAAACCAGGACACTCTTGAGAGAAATGAGGGTGGCAAAAATTTGGGGGATCACAAATTCTCAATGGATTGTAATCATCTTAAAAGATGTCATAGTTACCAACCAATGATATCCAAGTGTTGATACTGATAGCAGTGGTGATGTTCTCCACATAGTGCCACCAATGATGAGGTACAAACAGCACGTCCCCTGGATTCAAGGTCACTACTCGAGCCTGTGTTAGTTCTGAAAACATAAAAAGAGAACCAAACTAATTTATTAATCTTTTACAAGCTTTTTTGATAGTACAAAATTGTGTAAAAGATTAATAATTTTTTTTTACATCTAGACCAATGATTACCATTTTTTTTTTTTTTAGGAACCCTTAACATATTTTGTAAAATCACAGGGAACACCTCTACCTTTGTTGATACACATTAGGTCCAAATAGATAGAACCAGCTCAAGAAAGGGCGAGGTGACATACTTTTTTTTTAAGTGGGGCAGTGAACTTTGGAGTTCCCAATGCCATAAAGTAAGTTAGGGGTAAATTACAAAATATATGTGTATACCAGTAGAGTTAGTAAGTAATAATAAACTAATATTTTTAAATAAAATATTTCAGAGTATTTATTGCCTATTTTTATCCATTAATTACTGTCCTCGGCTTGTCAATAGTCTTACTAACCTAAATTTTAACATTATTACAGGTACTTTTCTCTTAATCTACTTTGAATACACGAGTTTTCTTAAAATATTTCCAAATTATTCAAACTTTATGGGCAGGTAAATAAAAAGCAAAGCTTTTACAACTTCTCCACACAGAACACGAGCTTGCAGAACCCCAGTGTTCCGCAAAACCTTGGTTGGGAATCACGATCTAGACAACAAATAATATGGGAGTGAATACTTTAACACTTTAAATTATAGCCCTAAGGAACCCAGATGATTCTCAGTTACAGTAAATATGAATTATAAACATTGTAGTACATCCAGGATTTGAACCAGTGTCTCAAAGATCAGCCTCCAAGCTTGGTGCTCTCGACTATATCCGATGATAGGCGATTCTAGAGAAAGAAATATGTAAATCTAGTTCATTTATTCAAGTTTTGTACCAATATATGCGTATAAAAAGGTGCATGTTAAATTTTAATTTAATTATTTCAGTGTATAAAACAACTAACACATTAGTTGAGTTGGTAGTGAAGTACACTTGTTCCATTACTGTATACTTGAAAAAATAATCTTTAGGGCCTTTCGGTTATAAATTGACGGTCAGGAGACCGATTTGTGTCAATTCTAGATTTTATTTTTACTGGGTATATTAGGCTATTTAGTGTGCACTTTTAAAAAACAACAAAATCAACGCTTCATTATATCAGTACAATCTAACTTTACTCTCGAATATATACAACATCCAGTCCTTCAGCTATTATAAATTGTGTGACTGTGACAAGAATTGAACCCAAGATCTTTATTTCAGAAGAAAGATACACTAGCAACTTAGCTAAGGTGTAAAACAGTTGCATGATTAAGTTGGTTTATAAGGAGGCTTGGCAAAACAAGGGTAGAGGCAAAGAAATGTGAAATATAAGAGAAGAGAGAAAAAAAAAGTGTAACTAGGAGGAGATTTCCCCTTTGTTTCAAACATTCGTCAAAAAATAAAGTGTTTTAAAACTTAACTGTGTTCTATTTTAGGACAGAGACACAAAAAAATCAGCCCTTATCGCTTCCATTAAGTAAAGATGTCAACGCTAAATGTTTTCAATACCTCCCTAAAGCATCTTTCATTTTAACTGATCATTCTTTTAATTTTTTGGGATATTTTAGTTGAAAAGACAAGTGTAACAGTAACAATTATTGTTATGATATGGTTTCACAAGCATGTTATACTTGTTGCTGTGTGAAAAGCACCTCTTTATTTGAATATGTTATCACTACTCAAGGTTTCTTGAGGGCAAAGTGAAGCTTCCAACATCCTCAGTTTAGCTACCCTAAATGTAACACAGACACACCAACTGGCCCTGAAGGGCGGTTTAGTTATAGCTAGAAGTTGGATGCTAGCCTTTGCATCAAAAGTTATTATAACTGACCACATTGTGAGCGCAAAGCGTTTGTGCAGGCAAACATTTACCTGGGTAGATCAATGCTAGCCTGTGAGACTAGCGGAAAAAAAAGTTTATGGAAATAAAAATTTGGTAACAATCAGTTTATTAAGTCGTATTAGTAAAACGAGGTATGCCAACTGGGAAATTAACAACAGGTAAAAAAGGTGCAGAATCATTAACAGAAAATCAGGTAAAAAAGGATGCCTTTAGCCCTCCCCCTACCTGTCTCGATGGCCGCAAAGCCTAAGGCGTTACTCTAATGTTATACTAGAATGCTGAGGACGAGGAGATCAGAGTTCGATCCCAGTCGGGTGCAGTGAAGGGGTTTTTCCTAAATGGTTTCCTTACGGTCTTCATGCAAATGTGGGTGCACTTCCTCTAAATTATTCCTATCACATCCTTAGCCCATTAGTGTAATTAGTACATAAGAATATAATCTGAATAGGTCGTAGGATGCGATGCTAAAAAAAGATCCTCCCCTAGTTGTCCCTAAGTACCCTACCTAGGGTGTATTTTGTTCAATGAGGTCAAGCAAATATAAATCTTACAAAAATGTGTTTATATTATATATATATAATATATATTTAAATATAAATAATAATTTATATATAATTTCTTAACTTTTCCTGTACCGATGGTATCCTTTCTTTGTTTCCTTTCAAGGGCGGCTAACATACTTTCCATTTTTTTACTGCACTTGTTCCATCCCTGTCTATCACGACCCCAATCTCCTCCACACATATTGTTTTTTATTTTACTATAGTGATCTAAATCTTTAGGATTCCAGATTACCTGGTGTGGCTTATAGAGCTCTATGAGCTTAATTTGATCTTCTTTTGACCATTCCATTTTTCTACAATATGCTAAAATAATGAGTTAATAATAATTATTATTAATTTAATACATAAACTAAGAATACACTCGCCAAAAGATATATGTAGACCTACTTACAAAAATCAAAACACACGTGTGACTCTGCTGCTGTCCGGCCAGTGACTGTATGTTCGGGGAAATGTTCACGTAAATGTTCGCAGAGGTGTCCAGACTAGAACAAGACCGAACACGAATATCCTTTGATGCGATGAGCAAAAACCGACAACTGGTGGATCGGTGCCGAACAGAACAACGAACACATTTTGTTACAATGTTCTGTTCGAAAAACCATCCACACTTGTCGCGAACATGTTCGTGTTTGTTTATTCTGTTCAAGTCTGGACGGGGCTTAATAAGTCAATATTCGCATTAATTAGTTGTATGGCAAATTTATTGCAACCAAGAGTGGAAAGAATCCTTACCCAGAGATGCAGAATATGTTCAGGGACCCAATATTTCCCCAGAACATAACATTTCATTCAACATTTCGACTGTAAAACATCAAAACATTTTATTGAGGCATGAGGGATTAAGGACTATTACTACATAGTTTGAAAATTCAAATTTAAACATAATTTTAATCGTACAGTTAATTACATAGTCCTGGCCTATCAGTACGCTCACACTGACACAATATGTATTTTTTTAAATATCACTGCGTCTCACTACCTGTTCAGATATATAGGTATAATAATTTAAGCTAATGGGGTAGGAACGAGGAAGGAAGTATTTTAGAGGTAATTCTACCAGCATTTGCATTGAAATTTAGACCAGGGGTCATCAACCCTTTAAGGTCCATAGGCCAAAGTTTCTGTATCTTGTTGGTTTGAGGGCCGCAATACTGTCTGACAATATTGGGATTGAGCGTATAACCCAACGGGTAGTAAGATCGGTGCATAATAATAATATTGGGATTGAACACTTCATATATTATTTTTCTTTTGGTGTCCCAGGTGTCTCAGCAGTGAGGAGCGAACGTGAGCAATCCCGACTATGTTCAAACGCATCTGAAATATACTCTCCTCCATGTCTAATAAAGTAGTCATTTGCAGGTTCAAGGTAAATTTGTATAAAAATTCTTTTTAGTGTATAGAGTAAAAATAATTTATAAAATAACTTAATAATCAAGTTCTTTTATAAATTATTTTTCTTTATACATTAAGAAAGATATTAGTTTTTATTTATATAAAATATAAATCTGTATTTATAAACCTTTCTCTTGAAATAATTTTATATTTTTCATGCGCATGTGGGTCGCGAAAAATGTTACGGTGAGCATTAAACGTGGCCATTCGGCCACTAAAGCATATAGACACGTCATATCTCTCATTCTCATAACGTTAAGCATACATTTTTACAAAGCCTGTTTCCAGATAATCAACGGTCCAATGAAACTTTTAACTACACTGTAACAAAAACGAGAAACACAGGAAAGGAACAATGGATGTGAACATATAGTCCCTACTATATCTCTTTAAGGAAAACCTCTTTTCGCTTGCTTTTTTTTAAAATTTTGTTATATATTTGGAAGAGATACAACACAAATTAGTGTTAGTATGAAAAAATCTTAAAATATTATTACATTTAGTGATAACTTAATTTATCATTTTAAAATTAAATTTATTAATTATTTTGGAATATCGCATTTTGTAAATTATATTTAACACATAAATTTATAGAATTATACAATAAAGATTTTTTTTAAATATTCAAACTTCATCTTGGCTTAGAGAATATCTCATATGACGATTGCTTCAAATCGAAAAAGTGGACTTAACACACTCTTAGAATTAAAGAACCATATTATGAAATCTAGACCTCTTATGAGTAGTGTAAACATTAAAGGACACGCACCCTCAGCCATATCTGGTCCAGGACTATAGAAGTTTCTGTTACTGTAGATACTAGACTCCTCGTACGGAACTCGGGTTGGTAGCATTGCAGGTGCTGAGGGAGGGAACAATATCCACTGCTTCCTGAGTCGGTAAATAAAAGTATCATAAAATATGTTTTGTTATATTTCTAGTAAAGACTAGGGGTGTGCGAAGCTTCGAAAACTTTGACTTCACTTCAAATATTCGTTCGCTTCAACTTCGATTCAAGAGTAAAATTTCAGATTCAAGAATCATGAAGCTTCGCCAAAAAAAATATTCGAAGTTAAAACACACAATACATTTATGTTTTTTTTTTTAAATTTCCTGCTGTTTATTGCCATCAAAAATTAGTGTTAATGTAAAAAAATCTGAAATAATATTAAATTTGTAATAACATAATTTATCATTTTAAGACAATATATATTGAGTTTGGAATATAGCATTTTGTTTATTATATTAACTAAATTAAATAAAGTAATTTTACATAGAATGTTATGCAAAGTATAATATTTTTCTCCAACATAACTTTTTTTTAAAACATTCGAACTTCAATTCGGCTTCGGGAATATCTCATATATTCGCTTCGACTTCGCTTCGAATTGAAAAAGTGGACTTCACACACCCCTAGTAAAAAATATTATCTCTATAAGGAAAACTTTTTTTAGCTTTATGATGTAAATGTTTATATTTGGCATAAGGTACAGGAATGGTGGTAGAAACGTATAAAAGGGAATAAACACAATACGACTATAAAAGAAAAACACAGTTCACACTCTATATTGCTGCCATTGGAAAAAAGAGGTAATGGCTGCCTCTTTGTTCAGTGGCAGCAATGTAAAGTGTGAGCTTTGTTCTTCTTTTCATCGTAAAAACAATATTGTGTTTGTTCATTTTTTATGTTTCTATCCATCTTTCCTATACCATCTTACAAATAAAACAAAATACCTCAAAAAGTGAAAAGAGGTTTTTACTAATAAAATATCTTTTAAAATAGTTTGATGATGGAGAGTAACATTAATTTTTTTCATTTTCAACTGTCAAAAGGAGAGAATAGCAATCAAGTTAATTTGCATAGATTTGGAAGAAAAGATTTTAAAAACAGAGAGCATGTATTACCAATACATTAAAAAAATATCTTTCAGAATTTCAGTTGTTTAAGGTGTTAGATCCACTTTGAACTTAGTCAGAAATAGCAAAACTGAACTGAAGGTGGTTTTCTTTATGTGATTTTAACAAGAATTTTCTTCCATTCTTTCACTATGCCAATAATGGTGCATTTTCCCAAAGGAATTCTCTCAATTATTATTAACACCCCTAGATTAAGTCATTAACAATTCTTGTAATCATACAAACTTAAAGAAACTAAATTCTAACAAAAACTATCACCTTCTCCTTGGAACTGAGACAGACTCACATATTTTACTTGCTTATATGATTTAAACATAATTTAAGAATATTTTTACTCACTTCCATGGCCACATGGTCTAAGGCGCTACTCTCACAATAGAATAGACTGCCGATGTTGGGGAGATTGTGGTTTGATCCCGGTTGAGTGTACAGAGATTTTTTTTAAAAATAGTTTCACACTCTCACTCTTTCTCTCCATACAAATGTGGGTACACTTCCTCTAAATTCAAACTTCCTCATCCCTAGCTCATTAGCATAATTAGTACACAAGCGTATAACCCAAATGGTAGTAAGACGCTGTTATACAAAATATTATTTTTACAGTGCAACATAG
Organism: Timema podura; assembly: GCA_033556935.1. NCBI lineage: Eukaryota > Metazoa > Arthropoda > Insecta > Phasmatodea > Timematidae > Timema > Timema podura. Next base: position 15,924,805 of record JAVRXN010000008.1, read on the forward strand.
GAGTAGATTATGCATGAATACTTTTCACAAAATTAATAGTTTTTAAAAATTTACTTTCTGTGCTTTGTGTCTAAATACCTGTCAGGCTATTCCTATATTCATACTAATGGGGGTAGGGATGAGGAAGGGTGGAAAACCACCTCAGTACATAAGAAAGAAATTCTAAGCCCTTTCCACTCTGTCCCCAGCAAACCAAACAAGCCAATGCTGACATCATTGGTGAGGGTAAAGTTTTTATGGAAGACTAGAAGAGACAGCACCAACACACATTACACTACCATTTCTTCGGGCTGCTCCGATTTCAAAGTAACCATATTTAGTGAAGTCCAAAACCAAGAAATTATGGAAAACCACAAGAGAATAAGAAATTTTCATAGATGGTTCACCTGCCCATCACCTGTGCCACAATGTTGCAACCATAAGTGTCAATGTGGCAAGGTGTGTGAGCTCCAGAGCTGCCAATCCACATGGTGGACTCACTGCCTGTCCTTTCTGGGAACCCCAGGTTAGCCCATGTAACTGCCTGCAATGACAAAAATTACCAAAATGTTAGGCTTACAATAAATAACATGCCAAAATACAAAATGTGTGGATAAAAACTAGCTGGAATGTTGAATGTATACCGATGCTTTTTATCATGCCATATTACTAAGAAACTGTTCGCCATAGAAGAGGTTGTAGCTGATGATGTAGAAGATGTAAAAATGGTTAAAAAAAAATGGTTTGTTGTGAAAGTTTTGACTACCAAAAGTAACAACTAATCCCCATATGGTATTACAGATCATGTGGTTTGGCGAATGGATACATGAGAGTAGCTCTGGTAATTTTTCCAGCTGTTAGTTACCACCACTCCTATCATGATGAGATGTGGTATATATGTTCAGGTTGTACCCATTCAGTATACGATAATTAATCCAATGGGGTATGGATCAGGAAGGACACATTTAAGAGGTAATCTACCCACATTTTCGTGAAAGGATAGAGGGAAACCATCTAGGAAAGGAAAAAAAACCTCAGTACACCCGACCAGGATGCGAACCCCGATATTTCCATCATCAGCAGGCCAGTCTAGCATGAGAGTGACAGCCCAGAGTTTCTCAATTAAATCTGATAACAGAATCCCTTTATATTTCATGCAACATAATGGAACCCCTTAAATATTTGTAGTATAATACATAAAAAAAGTCTTGGTTCAAGGTCAAATACATTTAAATTGAAAGTTACATTTTCCCAGGTTGAAGGCAACTACACAGTTTGTTCTCTTTCATGTCTCATAAATAAATGCAGCCGCCCTGTGTACGTGCCTGTTAGAGGAAAAATGATAACATAAGGATTTATTCTTAATTAAATGATAATTATGTTATTTGATTCTTTGATTATAGTTAGTATTACAAAAATACAAAAAAAATTTATACATTTTAATAAGAGGTAATTTTTTTCTATCAAATTATTCTTATATCCGGTTTAAATTTTGACAATAATTCGCATGTCTGAATCCAGTCAAGTCAGATTCGATACTTCATTTTGGTTACAGAATATAGCAAGAATCTAGAATGCAGTAAAAGTCTCCTGGCCCAAATATTGTCTTGTCCGCCAGATGTGAGCAGCCCTACAATATTTTTAACTTTTATTTTTCTCAACTTTATGACTCACAGGGCCCAGATTTTGATTACCTAAAAATGACATAAAATTATATCAAATTTTCAAAAAATGACTTAAAATTATAAACAAAAACTTGTTATTATAAACGCATACGACTAAATCAAACAAGCACCTTACAAATGTCAAATGCAATTAAAATTCCTTAACAACTACACTTTTTCATCCTGCTAGGAATAATATTGATTTAAATATCTGCAATGCAACCCTTCCCAGCCCAGTAGCAGTCTCTCACCAGAAATGTGTATTTTACAATCATACAAGCAAAGAGGATACAAAGTTCATGGCCTACATTATCTTTTCATTCTGATTTAAATGTTAGCATTTATGCATTTATAAAAATTTGATAGTATTTAAAAATATACTTATCCAACATGAATGCCGCAAAACTACCTAAAAATTACTCAAAAATGCCTTCCAATGTCTCAAAAATGACAAAAACCAAGAAAATATTACCTTAGATTCCAAAATGATAAAAACTGAAAAAAGAAGAGCTGTAAACTATATAATTATATTTCTACAAGGGGATCATGAACAGAGCTTATGTACTTCTGTGTGTCTGTCTGTGTCTGTATGTCTGTGATGTAAAAAAAAAAAAAAAAAAAAAAAAAAAAATGAAATGTCACCAAGATTTGGACCCTGATGATTAAAATTTATGATCAAACTTTCATCCATTCTAACCTTGCTTTGACTACCACTTAAGTTTTAATTTATTAGATGCAACTTACCCACACACAATGGCATTATGTATTACATTCAGTATTCTCTAAAACATTGCCGTCTGTATTACCATAGTTGACAAGTTAGTAGGTAAATTCTTCGTACAGTAGAGATATGACATAGTTTGATCTACTGCGTCATTTTAGCATTTATTATTCTTGTTAATAATGTGGTTTCTCATCTCACACTCTTTTCTGATGAGTTCCGATAGAATGAATCCTAGGTCGAGGGATTGGATGGTAACGATTGATTTTCTTCAAAAGGCAGTCATTACCGCTTTGTCCAGTGGCAGCAATGTAAAGTGTGAACTGTATTCTTCTTTCCAGTGCAAAGCTTCAACTTAGTTTCAAAAGAAATATCAGCTTTGACTTTGATTCGAAAAAAATTCCGGCTTCGGCAATTCACCAATAAAAATATTGACAGCTAAGATACTCATGTTCAATTATTGCCATTCTGAGCTGTTGTATACATTACAAATTAATATTGAAAAAATCTAAAGTAATTGGTTTGAAAGTTGTGAGCATTTAACTTGATTTATTAAAATAAAATTATATATTACAGATATTTGTGCAATAAAACATTTTAAAAATAATTTTAGTGCATTAAGTTATATAAAGAAGCACAGTATATACATTTTTTTAAAGCATAGAACAACTAAAAAACAAATTAATATTTTGATTTGGCTTCTTTTGTGTGTGTGTGGGGGGGGGGGGGTGTACTTAAACTCCCATAGCCCATATTTAATGTCCCCAACAAGAGGATAGCAAAGGTTTTGTATAGACACAAAACACCCTTAAAAAATTAAAATGTTTTAACATAACTGAGGTTTTGTGTGTTTTGAATTTTATGAGACACCTATAGAAAAAATACAAAAAATTTAATATTACTTTTGGGTGTGGGGGAGATAACCCACCTAACCAGCCCACTCATCCCTCGATATGTTGTATGTATTTTATATATATAAACATTGTATAAGCACATAATCAATCAGCATTATTAATTTAAAACAGGTTTATACTCTGCCTGATGATGCTGTCTGTACTAGTAAGAACTTGGAGAGTGATTTATGACTGTGTAACTATTGTGTATTTAGTAGACTTTCAAGATCAGCGCGTCCTCACAAAGGTAAGCTGGGCTTCTATCATCAAGTCATCTTTATTTTAAAATTATTACCTTAATATTATTACAGTGGCTCATAGCTAATGTAACACAAAAACGTATGCAGAATAGGGACACAGTACCAAGCAGGGTATAAAACAGTATAATTTTCATAAGTTTCTCTAAAAAAAAAAAATCAGCCAAAATTGATAATATTTTACCATATTATGTATGTTAGTTAATAGGTTTGCAAGCAGATTACATGACTTGACATTATGAATACGTGAAAGTAAATCTAAAAGCCTTTATAGCTGTCAGATGAGGCTCATTTTTCTTTTAACACTGCATCTTACTATTTGTTTGGATTCCCCACATATATATTAATTACTCTGTGTTAGAGATGAAGAAAGTTGAGTTTAGGATAAGTGGGGGGAGAGTGTAAACCATTTCAGTACACTGACCAGAATTTGATCCCCAATCTCCCCATCATCAATAGTCTTTCCTATCGCAAGTGTGAAGCCTTAGTTCAATCGGTCACAGAAGCAGTTATGAGGTTCTTTCTATAAAGATTGGAATGTGCAATGTATACAACTTGTAATACCGTTATTTTACACCAGAATAAACCAGGATGGTTGTCAATATGTCTCTTGCTTTGAAAAGTTTGCCATGCCCTCTATTGGAGGGCATGTGGAATAAACATCAAGCTTGTCTAGTTTGGTTAGGCAGTTACAAAAAGGTCAGAGTTCGGATCCTGGCCAGGTGCACTGAAAATAAGTTTTTACAAGATGGTCTCTCGTTCTGCCTCCACACAAATATATATATATATAAGTATATTTCCTCTTAAATATACCTTCCTCATTAGTGTAATTAAAAGTGCAGATAACCCAGATATACCTCAGTTTTAGCTTATGTGGTGCTGACTGACAGCTCACAGCTGACTTCTGACGGCTTTAAAAAGCTACTAGACTAAATTATGTATCCCTACGCCGAACCATATGATCTGCAAAAAACATGTATTTAGCAGTTGTCACTTCTGACAGTCAAAATTTAGGTATATACCTAAATGTTGACTGTCAGAAGTCAGCTGTGAACTGTCAGTCAGCACCAAAGAAGCCATGGAGCTACTGTAGGTAGTTAAGACGCAGTGAATAAAAACAAGATTGTTGACTTCTAATGGAAGAGGACCAGTCTTAGAGAAATTATAACATAATCTTACTCGGAGTATATTTGGGTGGTCTTGGAACCATTCATGCATGTACTTGTAGTCAAAGTACAGCCAGCTGTCACTGGTGTCTTCTTGAAAGAACTCCGCCAAGGTGAGCTGCTCGGTGCTGCAGCCTCGCTCCCACTGTGGTGACTATGCAACCAACAGCACACCACTCCATTACCTCTAGGCTACATCTGGCAAAGTTTGTGTAGTGGTTGGCCTGAAAGGCCGAGACTTGGTCTTGATTAGGTACATTAGGGTAGTGGTTTCCTATTCTTTCTGCAGGGAAATTCTGGTGTAGTTAAAGTTTATCATCCTCATTAGGTCTTTTGATTAGAAAGTATAAGTTATAGCAAAAGATGGGACGTTCAAAACTTTGGTTATTTAAATCTTTAGAACCCTTTAATATTTTAAAGATTCCCGAATCAAAAGAATCGCAAAAAAATCTCAAATCCAAATGCCTTGAAATGAAATCACAAATTTATGCAATCAGTAGCTAACCAATTTAATGGACTTAAAATTATTTAGAAAACATGACATTTATTTTTCATTTAGCTAAAAAATAAAATTATAAAATTAAAAGCACAAAATTGTACAAACAAAATAATAAAAAAGAAATTAATATTCATTTTCATAAAAATATTGACCAAGAAATCCTGTATTATACATGATTCTACTAAACCAGGTTTTATTTTCTGTTCCTGAATCATTATTTTTTTCATTCTTAGTAAAATGCTCCATTTTTAAAGATTTGAGAATTCAAATTTGGATTTAAAGTTTGAAAGAAAATTCTAGATTGTGAGGCACGATGTTTTTTACACCATTCCAGACTATGTGACTTCTCCCATTATCCTGCCCTACATAATGTTGAAAAGTTAGGTTACCGAAAATTCACCCTGCTAACCTGTCCCTTGGAAGGCGGCAAATTTAGCGTTACTATTCTGCCCCTTGATTGGGCCAAATTAATTATGGGTTTTTGGATATGATTAAATTAATGTTGCTAATGAAACATTCTTACTAAATAACTGATTCTTTTTATCATAATTTATTAGTCTCTAATTCACTACCTACACCCCTTAATTTAATAATCCAAGCAAACATCGCTGAGAGCGTGGCCGGTGTGCGACCGCACCCGAGTGTGGCCACTGGCCAAGTGAAAAGGATGATATATGCCTTCCTTTTTCATTGCCTCTTGCAACATGGGTGACCTGGTAGTCTAGGGGTAAGGTGTCAGACTTCTGTGCTAGGGGTCCGGGGTTCAATCCTCGGTCCCGGCACAGATTTATCTGATTGCCAAACCCTTCCTTCACCTCTGACAAGACGTGTATTAATCACAACTTGTGAATGTGAGGAATGCCAGGCCTCCCCCATGGTTCGGATCCCACGTTAAACTGTAGGTCCTCCATTTCATCTCACAATCACCCTACCATTGCACATTAGCGTAAATGCGTATAACCCGAACGGGTAGTAAGACGTGGTGCTAATAATAATAATCTTGCAACATAGCAAGGGAGGTTTCAAACGCCCCTCTCGAAGTTTCCACTGAATATTAACCCATCATAAAAAGGTTCTAGAGCGTTCTATTCTACACTTCATAGAAAAGTACTGGACTAAATAAATAGTTGTTAACATAGAACAAGGAATACAGAGATGTGTAGAATGTTGTTTAAATAAAAATATTTTAGTAGATGGCTAGAATTATATACTCAAAATAAAATATATTTAAACTCAGAAAAAATAAAGGGAAACAAATGAGAATCATTACAAAATTTAAACTTATATGCCTACCATGTTTTCAAAGATTTGGATACGAGAAAACATGGGTTCAATTAGTTTCTAGAAATAATGTATTTACAGACTCACTGAAGCACGCTTACCTCTGTAACTTTCTTCTGTCCTCGCCTGAATGGTAATTTCATGTCTCCCAGATGTTCCACCCAAGCCTGGGGACTCCAGCTCAACATTTCCCAGTCAAAGATGAGTCCTCGGAAAACTACGGGGTATCGTAAGCCATCCAGAATCATATCTTTGATAAGAGAAGGGGGAAGAATGCGATCTACATCAACATTCATTTTGTGATCATCTATAGCAAACCGACAAAGAGTAATGTGTGTAGATTTTAGACCATTTTAAAATTCATCTCTGTTTACTGAACTCGAAAATAGTTTGTGGGGTAAAACGAAAATGTGAAGGTCAATGGTACTGTAAGCAGCTCTCAAAATGAAATCATTATTTTTAGTGTAAAATTTTAAGAGAAAATGAAAGATTATAGTAACAAAAGTGACGCAATTAAAAAACTTGAACCATTTTAACATACAAAAAGCTGTTTGTGAAATTTTAGATTCAAGAAATTCAGACAAGAATAGTAACAAGCAGTATGAAATGACTAGGAAATATACAATGATACTATGGAAGTTGGTGAAAAAAAAAGTTTTGGAAAAAAACAAACCAATGATGATCTTGTTAGTGGTATTACTTCCTGTCAAGTATTATTTTTGATGTATTGCTTCAGTATCGTCGTGCTACAGGCCACTGAGGTAAAAACAAAATGTTGTCTGTACTAAAAAAATTAATTTTACATCCCTGAGACCGGCTTTAGAGATTTTGTATCACTGTGTAAAATGTGCAATTTGAAGAAGTCCCAGCAACACCGACCAACCACTACACAGGATTTAAATGTTTGTCGACAAGTTGATAAGAATGATCTTTAATCAACACCCTGTAGAGATTATAAATGATTAATGAACTACCAAAACCCTTCAAGAAACTTTTGTGTTCTTCACCCTTTGAATAAAAATCATGCTGCTGAAGTTGCAATGGAATTGCAAAAAAAATTTTTAGACTATGGAGCACCTCATATCTTGCAAAGCGACAATGGACATAAGTTCACAGCTGGTGTCATTCAGAAAGTTTCATATATATTTCATATCATCCAGAAAGTTTCATATATATATATTTCATATATCTATATTATTATTTATCAATAATAAATTTAATAAAGACATTTAAATAAAAAATAAGCTAAACATAAAAGATTGTTGCTTTTCCTTTTTAATCATAATCACTTAAACTTAGATTTACTCATAATCAATCCAACCCTGTAATCATACTTAGTAAGCTTGTTTAAGTACATGTTAAATGAAAAAATCTTATTTCCTGTAGACTTTTTAATAAGTCTTTATTAGCTTGGGCATATTTCAACAAGAATGGAATCGACTAGGCTGATTGAGCAAAGTGGAAGTTCATTTTATTAATAACCTTAAGCTGTATGGACACATTGCAATAAACCTAAAAATATCAGGCTGAAAAACAATATAATATTATTTTCTAGCCTGCCTTGCTCATTGTAAAATGACTATCGCATTGCAAAAAGCCAGATTTTCCAATTCACCTTTGGCATTAATTATATATAGGCATAAATCTGAGTGGTGCTGAGCACAACATGTTGGCTGATTTAGGAGGTTCTGTGCATGCACTATTGAGTCAAGTCAGCCTCTTGCCTTAGTGACACATATGTTTTGTTTTCATATTTAGTTATTTTAAAACTTAACAACACATTAGGCTTACCTTCAACATGATGTGTCTGTGCATCGACCAATTGGATTGGAATGTTGACAGGTGGGTAAGCGAATGAGTTGGACCTATTTCCTTCTTCTTTAAATCCTGAGAACAAAATATATTTTTCAACATCGATTTTGGCAACAATACTTAGGAACCTCATAATATAATACAGTGTATTTTACTTAAGTTAGCAAATCACAAAAATCAAACAATATCATTATACTCACAAAGAAACAGCAAATAGATTGATACTATGGTTAGACCTAAAGCCTATATTTGAGATAATTTTATTTTTACAACATTTAGACAATTCCCAATTCTAAGTTCACTCTAAGTAAACATGACCATTTGGCTTAACTCAAGATACTTAAGGATATGACCTCATTGTATATTCTTCATACAATAAATGATTTCTTTTATAAATAAGGGCCTATTAATCACGTTAGTTTGGGAAAATATCTTTTGTACCCTATCATTTTTATAAGTCATCCACACTGTCTTTGTGGCTAAATGAAGCATTCACTTGGGGGATGATACCTACACCCCTTGCCATATAATAGGCCCTACATTTAGTTTACTAAAGATAGTAATCATTTAAACATTATACACATCACTATTTACTCACACAAACTCAAATGATACAATGTTTAAATTTATTTGAAATTATTTTATTTTTACAACATTTGACAACTCACCCAAATTTAAGTACAAACATAAATGTTATGAACGATTCATGTGGTTTACCCATGTTTCCTTATAATATGACATCACATCTGTCACCTTATAGACCCTACTTTGACCAAAGCATTTAGAGTTTGAAAGGTTAGGTTTTCACATCATATGTATGCCTTAATTCACAAATATATTAATATAAGACTATATAATGGATAAATATATTAGGACACAAACCCAGCTAACAAAACCTAGCTTTGTAAACCTTGAATTATCAACTAAATAAAAATTAAGAATAGGCCTAATATTAAAAAAAATATATTTTAATTTCTTTGCTTTAAATAAAAGATGCCATTCTATAATAAGGAAACCTGGGTAAAGCACGTGATTGGCCATAATGTTTAGTTTAGACTTGGAGTTTGGTGAGTTGTCTAAAAGCCGTGAAAATGAAATAATTTCAAATTAATATAAATTTAGTAGGACTATAATTCGATTAGCATTTTCTTTGTGAGTATTGTGAAAGTATTTAATCTTTAATTATTGTTATCTAACATAAAATACAGTGTATTAAATATTAAGGTGTTTAGAGTACATCTCCTTTATTTGTTACAAATTGACCAGTTAATAAACAGATCATAGGTTATTCCCCATAGTATTTACTTTAATGTAAGAGACCTGGATTTCAGAAATTTATAAATTAGTTTCTAAACAAATCCAAACGTACCAGGAAGATGTATAGACGGCAATGAGTATATTTGCAGGCGTCTTGAACTAGCATTTTTGCAATCATCAATAAAATGCTTATTACAAATTACATAGTTTCGGTTCACTGACTCTTTCGTTAGTTCAAACAATTTCGGATTAGATATTCTTTTCAACCAAATATTGTAAATGGTGTTGTTCAATATAGGGATCCTATGTCTAACAGATTCTTGATCTTCACAACCTGGCACACAGCAACTTTTCTTTCGAGGCATGATTATAAGTAAATATAACTAAACACATTTTTTTTCTAAATTAAATAAACTAAACGTTCTAATTTTTAGAAACAAAAATAATAGGCTAAACAATATAAGGCTAAATTTTATTTTCTTGGAACAAAATGAAATATTTATATTGCGGAACTAACAACATGCATAAAATACCAGAGATTGATCCATTCTTATAACAAATTCAATCAATTGTTATTAAATAGTTAAACCCAAGGTAAAAGTCAATAGAAGGTACCGCCATCAGGACATTTCCTTATCTATGGGACAGACTTATGTGTTATGAATCATATGATTAGATGATATGCCCACAGATCGCATTACTCTAGAAAGATATGGATACTTCAGGGCTCGGGACTTAAGACTATTTCAAGGCACATTTTATTTCCCTATCATCATTATCATCATCGACTCGGGACTGTATTTCAAGGCACTCTCCCCCCCCCCCCCCAATTCCAAACCATCCCTCACCCAAATTTCCCCTGAACCTGGTTCGTGAATTTGGACATATTCGGTACACCTGAAATACTCATTCGTTGTAACTGAGGAAAGAAAATAACAAGTGTGTCCACCTCTGCAGTCAAGAGGTTGAGGTGCTGGCCTCTAATGTATGGCGTGCTTTTCTTACAAAGAACCTTCTGGAAGCCCCTGGGTTCCCGGAATCACTTTATGGTTAGAGGGCAGATTCCTAAAAAAAAAACCTTTATTTTGCTAACGGCATCTTTAATCCAACAATGTTATCCACTGCCACTGGTTCTTCTCTTCAAGGAAAAACACTTAAAGTGCTACGGTTTGTGGGGAAAATATTGTGGTAACATTGAAGTATTGAGATTCTAATGTTGATCATCTTTTGAAGATGGGAATGGTTGCACGGGAGGAAAAAAGTTATAACTTTTTTTTTATGTTTATTAGATTCCATGTGTATGTGTAAACACTGTATGGTGCCTACATCCACTTCTAAGTGACAATAAATTCACAAACACCGACAATGGTAGGCCTATTACGCACAAAATACGATATAAATAAAGAAATAAGAAAATTAATAAACAATTAAAGGCTCCACACATTTCACCCGCACTAAAGTAACAGATGTATATGTACCTTACTGTCTGTCAACAAAGCTGGCTTGACCTTATAGACAAGCATGGGATGAGAAGGGAACTAGGAAAGTGCTGCATTATTTCCAACAGAAATGAACGAAACTGACAAGTTCAAGTTCACTAACTTAGCGATAGTTATTTATTGAAAATACATTATGCTAAGGTAACCTCGAAAAACTTTTTTCTTTCTACAAATCAGTGCCGGAATGGCGTTCCAGCATGCTCCTGCTCCACTACACGGCTGCTTCCATCGCTTTAGACTATTACACTGACCCGTTGGATTCCACTGCTTATTTTTTGTCTGTGGATCGTCAATTGAATCGGTGAGTAGTAAAAGGATAACATTCCAGCTTCCCTGTTTTTCTTTAAAACGAAAAAAAAAAGTTTACTGACAAAACTATAAGTTTTATCGAAAAGGTTAAAATTATGCAATTATTATTGATGTACAAACTATGTAATTCTCAAAACCAGTTGATGGGTCAATTTCGTCACGATTGCAAACATCTCTTCATGATTTAGCTACTTATTCAACAATTTTAAGTTCTTTATCCCGTAAGTATATTTTTAAATGTTCAACAATGGCTGCTGGCACTGCAGCGTTATTTTTTTGTCAACCAACTGTACATCATATTTGCACGTGGCGTGGTTGAATTTAGGTTCTTCAGAATAGTTCAAGGCATTTTCATTGAAGATAACATCTCGTGCGACTGCTATTTTCTTTGTTTGCTAGATCTTATAGCCTGTAACTGGTTCTGTAACTGTTATAACCAGCCATAATTCTTTTCTCAGATTTGCCTTGGAACATAAACCAAAACTATCTTTGAATATGCACGGAGGATTCAGATCCAATCTTCCTTATATTTTTAATTTGAGTTTGCTTTCCAAAACACTTTTCATAAGGCGTCTTGTCACAGTTGGGTTTGCACGGACGTCGATTTAACACATACACTGATATGTTAAAGGCTTATGCCCAAAGTGACTCAGGAAGGCCAGATTCGAGGAGCATTGTACGAGCACTTTCTACGACAGATCTAATTCAACGTTCTGCTCCGGTGTGTGTGGTGAACTGGTTTCGTGTTTTCTGGAAATAATTGTTCAAATACTCATTTACATATGCACTTTTGTTGACACTCCTAACCACTCAAATTTTGTCGCCTGTTTATCTTGATACCAATTGTTCAAACTCCATGAACAGCGAAACAACGTCGCTTTTGTTTTTTTATACAAGGTATAAATTGGTAAGAAGTGCAATCATCCTTAAGGTAACAAAAAGTTTGATCCCACCGAGTGATATAACGAACTTGGTGTAGTGAATTAGAAAACATAAAGAATAATGCTTACTACTTACAGCAAGCTTTCACTAGTTGTGAAGTAATGAGGACAGATCGGGCTATAAAAGACTTTGTTTTATTGACCTTGAGGCTGACACATTATCATCTATTTCGGAGGCAGTTACGCTGCCCGATGCCGGATCATAGTGGATTAGAACTTCGTATCATTAGTAATACTTGTGCTAGAGGGCAACTACCGTGCCTAGGGTAGCAAGTTCTACTCTGCAGGGGATCGCGAGCCGTGTTAGTCATTCCAACAGTTTAATATTTCACGACTGAGCCAGTTCTTCCACGAACTTAAACGACCAAGTTCATATATTTATTTTATATCACCTTTAACAACATATTCTGTATAATTTCTTAGTACTACTATTAACCCAAAACACGAAACCTCCAGAATAATTTCGAGCCCAACCAACTACCTTGCCACCGACCCTGCCCTTCCACGCAAGCAAGCATAATGATGGAATTTTGGACATGGATTTTTTAATAAGTAACTTGGCAAAGGATATTTAAGAGCAGACTATCCAATTAGGGAAACAAAACTACACCCAAATAAGAGGTTTGAAAATGAAACCCTAAGAATAGAAGCAGTCATGTACCGTAGATTACGTTCAAAATCACGATATATTTCGCTGTTATTGATAAATTATGTCCAGACACTAAAAAATTAATCCAAGTTCAAGTCAAGTTACCAAAAGGATTAGGAAATGTAGAGCATGTCCTAATTAAGCTAACAGTCATAAATGGGTTTTTAAATGACCAGCACGTTTGGTTTAGCGTAACGTGAGTAACGTCATTGTTGAGGAATATCAGTGTAGCGTGCCAGTGTATCTTAGCAGCTTAGGCCAGTCTGACGCGGGGATCCCCCGACATAGTGAGATTGCTGAGTTGTAAATCGTACTTCACAAGGACATAATAGAGCTAAGCAGAGAGTCAGCTGAATTAGGGATCATGCAGGGTCCAAACCAAGGATAAGTGGTTTCAATAAATACCAAAAAAAGGCCGAAGCTAAAAAATAGTAAAACAGTGTAAGAATGAAATAAGGAAGGTGTCAAAACAATAATAGATTTTTTCGGAGAAAATAAAACACCTATCGCTAAAACAGAGATAAAAAATACTGTACATCCTATTTTTAAAAGTTGGCAAGAGATATTCAAAGATCAAAGAAATCTCCGCAGAACAACCTTGGTCCAGCGTTGGATTTATACAGGAAGTCCCAGACAAATTACACAAAGAGCCAATAGAATACCTCATAGCCAACAAAAATCTGTACAGGACTTAGTCAAAGAGCAGTTACAAGCAAGGTTCATTGTACCAAAAGAGCCAAAAGATGACCCGCGGACCTCAACCATTATAACTTGTAACGCGCTAACGGCCCGTTAACACGTACACTAAAAATACCTAATATATATGATTATCACTTTAAGTGCAAGAACTAATAAAGTCTAATAATTTGTGGCAGATATAAATTCACTGTGACATCATATTGATCGAAAAGCCCGTACTTGAGGAAAATGCCCCAGCTGACGGTTCGACACGACTTATAAGAGCTACAACAAACGAACATCTTACACCTAGGTCGGACGTTGAAGAAATGAGGACTGACTTTTTTGTGGTGTACTCAGCGGCCGTGCACTACCGCTAGTTGTCGCTTGCCTCATTTTTAGGAAATTACCACCCCCTCCTAACCTTGTAAAAGTCCCTTCCAGAATACGTCAGTCCATCTTGTATAAAACAGCCACCCCTCGCTTCACTTTTTGTATTCTATTGTATCGATTCGTCAGAGGAACAACTTGGACGTAAATCTACAATGGTGGACCAAGCAACTGGTGATTACGATGCGTGAGGCGTTGGTCTCTCCTCCTCACTGCAGATGAAGCCACGTCTGACACAATGATTATTTGGGTTTAGTAATCTTCGTTTGAGTCTTAGAGCTCTTTTTACTATGCCCATATGACATAGTTTTGTATGTCAGAGTTTCTGACTTGTTTTTCTATGACCATAAGGCATAGTTTTGAATGTTAGAGTTGATTTAAATAAACTGTTTTGTTAAAATTGTATATTTATCTTATGCTTGATCCTTCCCATCCTTCTTTAATTATGTTTATTATTAAAGTATTCGTCACTTCTACTATTTAATAGAAGCAGCGATATAAATTGTCCAAAAGAAGTTAACAAATGAGGGTGAAGGGTAAAGTACCAGTTTTGTGTTGATTACCAAAAATTAAATGCTGTGACCATGCCTGATGTTTATCCATTGCCAAATACAGTAGAAACTATTGACAGTATAGTGTTATGTACATTTTTCATGGTACTAGATTTGACAGAACATTATGCTATTTCTGTACGACTGCAAGATCAGGCATAGACGTGTTTCATTACATCCAAAGGAGTCTATAAGTAATTAAGTCTTCCATTTGGATTATGAGGTGGACCCTTCACGTTCCAGAAAATGATGGATACGGTCTTAAGAGGATTGAGCCCTATGCAAGGGTTGACGTATTTAGATGACTTTATAGTTTTTCAGCAGATTTTGACCAGCTTTTGGAGCGTTTGAAGCTAGTTTTGATGGATTAAAAAAAAGTCAATTTATCTCTTTCATTATGTAAATGTAGATTTGCAAAGAGTGAGCGGGAGTATCTGGGAAACATTATTTCATCTGGTGGAGTTAAAACGGATCCAAGACCAGTTGGAGCAGTGAAGATTTTCCTTCACCCAAAAAGGTAAAAGAATTACATTCGTTTTAGTTTAGCTAGTTATTAAATGAAGGTTCGTTCCAAATTTTGCTAAAATTGCCAAGCCACTAACATCCTTGTTGAGGAATCAGCAGATATTTATGTGGATAGAAGAGTGTGAACAAGCCTTTACACAAATAAAATAAGTTTTAACTACAGCTCCAGTCTTAGTTTATCCGAATTTCAGTAAACCATATATTTTGACTCAAGACGCATCTAAATTTTCGGTAGGTTGTGTGATGAGTCAGGAAGTAGAGGGTGGAGAGAAATCGAGAGCTTATGGAAGCAGACAATTGAATAAAGCAGAAATAATAATAATAATATTTAGCACCGCGTCTTACTACCCGTTCGGGTTATACGCTTAAGTACTAATTACTCTAAGGGATTAGGAATTGGGAGGGTTGAAACTAGGGGAAGTGAACCCGCATTTGCGTGGAGGGAGAGTGGAAAACCATTTAGGAAAAAACCACCCCCAGTTCACCCGACCGAGATTCGAATCTCGATCTCCCCGTCCCCGGCGGTCGAGCTCAACACGACAAGCGCGTTAGCCAACTACGCCACCGAGGCGGGTTAAAGCATAAATGAACTATAGGGCTATAGAACGTGAACTTTAAAGAGTAATTTGGGTGGTGACACATTTCGATGTTTCTTAACTTGTTAACCCTCTACAGTAATTACAGACCACGCAGCAGTGACTTGATTATTCAGTTTGAAAGACCCAAGTTTCCAACTGATGAGCTGGACAAAGTTGGGAAGCTATGCCCATAAAGTTAAACATAGAGCAGGATAAGCCCATGAGAAACGCAGAGGCTCTATCCAGGAAAATTAAAGTTGCCACCATTACAAGAGGATAGTTTTTGGAAGGATCAAAATCAGTCGTAAATAGCAGTAGTCCAGGCACTTCAGAGCAAAAATACACTTAATCTGGCGGAAAATTTCTTCAGAAGTTTTCTAAACGGTTTCCAGCTCAGGAAACATTTACAAATAACATATCCAAAATCCGACAAAATCGGACCACGGGAACGTCCCCCAAAATTTATTTAAAAATGGTGGACTGGCTGTTTCCTACGATTCATCCTTGTATCCACAGGCATAACGTTGGTGACAGTGAAATAAAAAAGGATGCAGCCATTGACATTAAGGAATATAGAAACGCGAGAAGCATGCTCAGTGACATCTAATTCCACGAACTTCCGGTGCCCACTACCACCATAAGTAAACTTAGTCTTCTCTGGTAGATCTCTTCAGCTGATAGATCGAGTCCAAGTTGGTCAGGAACAATGCAAGCAATTCACTGTGGATCCACTGTCTCACATCCAGGTATGGCGTCAATCATGTTCCTTCCCATCATAGATATGGCCCCAAGTGACACAACCTGCATATTCTCAACTCTACTATATTTGCGCAAGATACCAAGCGATCAAAAGGTTCCATGCATTATTACCATTGATCAGCCGTTGTTTAGGAAAGCTTCCCAAACCATCAATGAACTAAGAGACCTTCAGGACATTGTTTTAATGCTGGGAACATTTCACACTGATGAATCTTTAGAGCACAATCGGAACTCTAATGAATAGTTTAGGGCCGTTTGAAGTACTTCAAGATATCTACGGATAAAATGCTGTGCAACACATGATCGCTGGAAAATCTGTTTACAGAGTGATAAGAGGTCATATGATAGTAGCTTACTAGTCACAGACGTTTTCCCTCGAAATGAAGATGGAACTCCTCATGACCTCGTTAAGGAATCCTCTGACCTGCTCGACGATGCTATGGCTGATAAACACGCAATTGAGGATGTGGAATCATCAAATGTGCATTGTCCCAGATTGCTACTGCTTAGGAGGAAAAGAGAACTTACCTATAGTCTTCTTCGCAAACAAGTCAACTCTGGTTGGAGTATCAGCGAATAATTAACGTTGCACCTACCTTAATAACAGCAGACAAAACCGGTTCGTGGGATTTGCACTTGCAAACAATGCCGGAGATTCTCCCCATAATTGCAGAATCACAATTACCTGAAATCGATATATCTGTACCTGCATAAGATGTTCAGTCAACCTTCTGAAAATCTAGCCGTTAACAAAAAGGTACAAGAAGGTAAGTTTGTGGTAAGAAGAAGCGAAAGCTTATGGGGCGGACTTGGCACAGATCTGTTGGTTGACAGAAATCAAGAGGACAACGTGACTGTTTTCTATGCCCCTTTGCTCCCCTTATAGCTTAACAATGAAGGAATACACCAGAGTTTTGTTGGAAAGTTGTGAACAACACAAGGAAATGAGGGCAAGCAGACAAACCAGGGGCAGTAACGACATTAAGAAAGTAGTTAAACGTCTTGAATCCATATCCCATTCTATTCTGATTCGGGTCTCTGCAACATTGTTACAGGAGTATCTGCTGATCCTGGAGTTAACGTTCATGAAATGCATTCTATCGGTATGGGCATTGTTGTAAAAATGATAGGGAAACAAGTATTCACATATTCTGCCAAAAGATTTCACAGGGTGAAAAACCTAGGATCTGCTTCTGCCATTGTGATCCCTGCCAATGTCGATGTAGAGGTAGATCATGCACTCCTGTTTCAGAGAATGATGGATGTTGCCACTGGCGGTGACATTAAACTTGAAGATATAATGTGTTATGAGCTTTGTGTGTACCATCCTGCATTGTTCAAATCACTAAGTCTCTTAAGGAAAGTCAACAAATCTCAGTTAGCTCATGCAATACTCAAATACACCGACACTTTACGCATGGAGGATGTTGAAGATATTTATTACACAGAGCAGTACGTGTTGAATGGTGGATGGTGTAGAGGTGAAACGTATGAGAACATTACAAACTCCTATGCCAATTTAATTCTGAAAACCTATGGAAAAGATATTGTTTTTGATGGCTAAAGCAGCTCTCCTATTATCAAGGACATGGCCCACAGAAGATGCAGCATCAAGAATAGCAGAAATGTGAATCTCAGTCCAGGCATGAAATTTGCTGGCCACAAAGAACACTTATTGGCTAATGAAAAAAATAGACAAGTAATGATTTACCCGGTAAGCGAGATGTTGAGGAAGCACGGGTATACTGTGCACAGCGCAAATGGGGATGCTGATGTGGACATCAGTTCATGCTGCAGTTTCCTCACCAGAAAATGTAACTACAACAGTAATAGGGGAAGACACCGATTTGCTTATTCTCCTTTTGTACCATGCCAAGGACAGTGGTTTTAAGTTGTACTATCACAGTGATATAAGACGGGGACCATCTCCAAATCCTGTGTATTATATTCACTGCATTCAATCATGGTTGGGTAATAGCATCTGCAAGATTATCCTGTTTGTTCATGCTTTCAAGGGCCGTGATAGCATATCAAGAATTTTTTCGAGCGGAAAAACCACAGCATTCGGCAAACTGAGGAAGCTGTCTGAACTTCGTTCAGTTCCAAATACATTCTGTTTTGATTGTTGCCAACACTCGGATATTGAAGCCACTGGAAGAAAGACAATGCATCTTTTGTATGGCTACGAAACAATGGAATCCACTAACAAACTACGTCATCGATTGTTAGTTGAAAAAGTGGCTGCAGCTAACTCTTTTGTTACACCCCGAGCGTTAGCCACCTACAGATTCATCCTCAAAGTATCACAACTTTCGCACATACCTTCAAATAAGAATTTGGAAGTCAATAGAAGAAAGCATAATGCATAAGTGTGGGATTGGTATGTAGTGAATAATTCCTACTACCCTACAAACTGTAACATGCCACCAGCTCCAGATTATCTACTCAACATGATCCACTGTTCCTGCAAGACGAAATGTGCTACTTCACGTTGTGAATGCAAGCGTATTGGATTGCCCTGTTTATTATATTTAAAACATTTTAACTGTAGAGAAAAATAATAATTTCTTTATCTACAAAGTGTAAATTATATTTATTTTATTTCGTAGGAAAGACAGTTCACCATTTTGAAATCCATTTTTAGGGGTGTTACCGTAGTTCGATTTTGTTGGATTTTGGATATGTTATTCAGCAATGAATACTGAGCTGGAAACCGTTTAAAAGTCTTCTGAGGCAATTTTGCCCATGTCTAAATGCAAATTGCCTGGACTACAGGATTTATCATTATTTGAAAAAGTAGATGTTCTTCGTAGGAAAACCAGCCAAGGACTAAAGATCATCGTGCTGAGAGGAAGCATGGAGGTGTTAGAGAGGTACCACGATTTCTTGCTTGCAGGACATCCATGACAAAGAACGACCGACTTGAGGATCACAGAGAAGTATTGGTGGGGACAAGGAAGAAGGATGTAGACATGTATGTAAGGGAATGTGATAGTTTCAATCGAAGGACCTTAAAGAGGCATCACACAAACAAAATTGGTGGCTAAAAAGTAAGTGAAGTCGGTTCTTTAGTACTGATTGCTCTGGCAACTCTATAGAATCATTGAGACCGCCGCTAAACTTCAATTCTTCTATCCGAAAGACCTTTGACTGGACTCTTTATTTTACCAACTGTAACATCGCCGAAGTTACAAGAGACAATCCTCGGTCCCAGCACAGATTTATCTGATTGCCAAACCCTTCCTTCACCTCTGACAAGATGTGTATTAATCACAACTTGTGAATGTGAGGAATGCCAGGCCTCTACCGTGGTTCGGATTCCACGTTAAACTGTAGGTCCTCCATTTCATCTCACAATCACCCTACCATTGCACATTAGCGTAAGTGCGTATAACCCGAACGGGTAGTAAGACGCGGTGCTAATAATAATAATAATAATAATACAAGAGACAATAACATAAATAATATATATATATATATTTAAATTATAAAATAGTCGTAGTTACAAGAAACAAGAAGTGATATTAAATATAAATCAATTAAATATGCTAAATATTTCTCACCTCTGCCAGCGTTTGACCAGATATCGCTCCATATAACCTAAATATCAACATAAAAGCCAGCGAAATAAATCACGTCCGAACCCCATCGATAAGCCCTGCTGACTAAAGGAATTGCTGGGGTACAGAGCTAGTTCTAAGCTCGGCCATTGTCACACCTTAGAAAGACATGGAATGTAGTACCGTCATCCAGAAGGTTCTGAGCCTACCAGGTCACATTGCATTTCAGTCCTCTCTCTTTCTCTCTCTATTTGTGTTGCTTCCCCCCTCCCCCTCTTCCTTTCTATGTTGTTTCAAGCTGTGCTGTGGATTGAATATAAACTGGTGATTTTCCCCCTTTCACTTTACTCTTGTTTGGATTCTCACCGAAGACACTTCTTGTCTTGGAAAATGTAAGCTTTGCAAAATTCTCTTTTGGCTTGTCTGTTCAAAATTTATTGTTTCAGTGTAAATATTTTTTTTAATCATGGGTAGTACTAAACTTGAATTAGTTTCTTTTTTTTTGAATCTTTGAAAACTTTTCTTCAAACACTAAGACATTTAATTTTCAGAATATGGATTCTGACTGTTGTAATACTTGAACCTTGATCTCTAATGTTTTCCTTCAGAATGACTTTAAATATTAATGTTCAAAACTTTGAATATTAGTATTGCGTTTAACCTCTTGTAAATATTTCGACATTGAATTTTCTGAGACTTTACCAATTGATACATAATGATTTTGTAATTTTTTTTATGGACATGTTTATTGTTTTTTGAGGACTATATACTTAAAAATGGAAGAATACGTGACAAAGTATAAGTTTAAATGTTGAAAAAAGACTATGTTGGCCCTTATGGCATAATAGAATTAATATTGAAGGAAACTTAGTTCAAATAAATTGTTCCTTGTTGCTCAAATAGGTTATACTTATTTAATATATTATTTACAATATTTGAAGATGAGATTTTATTAGTCCCTCTGCACTAACTTGAGTTCCTGGCTAAATGGGATAGATTTTTATACATAATCATATATTAGGTAATGTGGTTGACACAATCTTCTGTTTATTGTGTTTCCTTTCGATTTTTCTTAACTCTTCTATGAGTTTCTATATATTGAAATCATTGTTATTAACATTTATAGTTAAAGATCAGATAGATTAGATGAGGCTCTGCTGTTTGTATATTTTGACTGAAGATTTCTGAATAATAATTTTTGAGGATTATTAAATGCAGTTGAACTCTCTTTTGCATTCCTTGGATAGTTAAGGTTGTTTTCCATAGTAATATTATACAAGTATTATCTAATAGTACATAAATTAATGTTTATGTTTAAATACAAATCATCATAGATTGCTGATATGGCATGAGGCCTGCCAACTAAGTTTAGTTTTAAAATGGGCACTTAAACCAAATACTTTGGAGATAAGAAATTATATTTTTTTAAGCACAATAAATCCAAGCCCTTGAGTTCGTCTTCTTAATTAAGTTATCAAAATGATACATTTCTTTGAAAGATACCTGATTGAATTATTTTGCTAAGCCTTGGAATAAAATTGAATTTAATCTTGTGATCAATGTTGGAAACACAAATATATTAATTTCACAAAAGCACACATACACTTATTAAATAATGACTTCTTTAGTAAAAATTATAACTTTATTTCAAAATCAAGTATAAAATCAATATTTATTCGCATGCATATAAATATACAAATACATGTTGCATCTATATTATTCTTGGTCAGCACCAACGATACATTTTTAGCTCAACTTTACAGGTTTATCATCACATTGTAGAGTGCTTAAGCAATTCATGAATAAGATTAGCTCAATCTATCGAAATACTTTACAACAGCAAAATTATAAACACATACCACTTTATTTCACTAGATACTTATTAAAATAATGTCCAAATTGACAAATTATTTAAAAAATGATGGCTAAAGTTTTGTTATTTTTATACACTTTGGTGTTTTGCAGATATGAAGTTACATTTTAACATTGCTAACACTAAATCAACACTGGATACATCCTAACAATATGAATAATTATAAAGAGTGTACAAATTCTACTTTTTATATAAGAAGTTAAGTTTAATTGAACATTTGAAATAGTTTGATATTTTGTGTATGTATATTTTTATACCTTTAATACGAAATATAGCCTTAATGGTGGACACAAGGATTAACGCGTGGTCTTATCTAGTCTGATTTTCGGTGATGGTAAGGTCGAGGTTTGAATCCTTGCTGGGTGTTCTATTAGTGTTTTTTCATTTATTATTTTCATTTTACTTTTTCTTTGCAAAAATTCAAGTACCTTTCCCTACCCATAAAACGTAACATAAAAACAACAACATGCACACACACGAACTTGTTAATCCAAAATAATTTGGGACCAAAGCTAGTTCAGATTTGCAAAAATTTGGATTAAGCGAGAAAATACAAGTATTCAGTATTTTCATGAATTTTAAATTACAATTGAATAAGTTTAATTAAGTTGTCATTTATTTAAGTGATGTACAGCAAGTAATATGTACTGCAATTATTTTAGTTACAGGAAAACACATTGTGTTGAATTCAATATGTAAATACTAAGCATTTATTATCAGATATCACTGTTTCTTACAATTCTCTTCTTTAACTTTGAGCTTGTCAACCAATAAAATAAATTCATTTTACATATTTTTTTTCATTTTTTGAAAAGTGTGTTTAGATTATCCAGATTTTCAGACTATTGGTATCTGATCTAGTGGGGTTTTGTTTTAACGTTATAAAAATACATTAATTTATATTTTTACTTAATATAAAACAATGGAAAAAATATTGAAAATGTTGATTTTTCTTTGAATTTAATAATAATGTTAAATTGATAAAAAAATATTAATAAATTAATAAGTGTAAATTTAATCAAGAAAGCCCACCTGAGGAAAGAGGAAAAATGTGGGAAGGTACAACGCACAAAATAATGTGACAACATCTTCTTTAGTAGAAATGTATGAGCATGCATGCATGCACACACACACATGCACAAATAGCTAGCTATATTTTGTTATTTTTGCCTTTATCAAATGAAAAAGACACATTACACAAATATTAATCACTCAATTTTAAATTCAAAACGGAATAGTTTAGTGTTTGTGTAACCGGCTTTTCCTCCTTTTTTTATTTTTTTTTGTTTCAATTCAAAATGGAGTATTTTGGTGTTTGTGTAAACGGCTTTTCCTCAATTTTATTTTTGTTTCAATTCAAAATGGAGTAGTTTAGTGTTTGTGTAAAATGTTTTTCCTCGTCCCTCTTTTTTGCTAGATAAAGGTAACAATGCCAAAATATGACTATTTGTGTAGAGATGTGTGAGTGACTACATCTAATATAAAAGACAGAACAGGGTGTCTACCTGACTATAGTTTTGAAATTCTAATATATTTCCAGAACTTTTTTTAAGAAATCCAGTATATATGAAAGATACTCAGAGGCAAACAATTGCTCTTTTAAAATCATAAAATGATAGAAAGTTAGGGTAGACCTAGGTCTGTCATGGTTAAAGATTTTTACATCAAGCATCAAGTGTATTGACGCATATATTCTAGTATATACTAAGGATGGGACTCTAGAACCTACAAGGAATATTCTTGGATTCAAGACTCAAATCATAATCATTTTTATAAATAGGTACTAAGTTTGAGTTATTTTTTAAAGGTATTAAAATAGTTTCTTGTATTTTGAAAATTGAAAAGTGACACCTGGACACAGGAATCAAACCTGGGACCTTTGGCTTAGTACGCCAATGCTCTAACCACTGAGCTATCCAGGATTCGTCCTGTGCCCAGGGTCATTCTTCAAACATATTTTAAGGCAGAGCCTATGATGGATGTGCGGAAATCGTCAGCTACAAGTATGTGATTATATTAATATCATGAGCTATCTGATAACGCAACCATCTTCGACTCGGTAGTTGGCTTATTGCCGCCATTTGTACAATTATTATAATTGTAAGGGAATGCATATTGCATATTTGGTTATTTAATTCTTAATATGCAATCCTGTACAATTATAATAATTGGAGTGAAGATATTCCCATGTTACTTATATCAAAGTTAGTTTAACACAAAGAACAATGGCCTTTACTTTTATCACAATACACTTTTTGTAGTCACAGACAATCTTTAAACACTGTGCTGTTCAACCAATCATCTTTAAAAGAGGTTTTTCCTCTGAGTTTACTCATTTCTTCTTAAACACAAAGCTCACAAGATAAACAAGTGCGATCTGCAGAATACTCACACCAGGCTGAGCTTAGGAATGGTAGTTTTTCTTTTGGGCGGATAAGAGGGGGAGGAGGAGCAAGAATGGGGGGGGATGAAGTGAAGAACACAAAAAATACTGTACTGTGCCACTGAAATGTCAAGGTCAGACAGGTATACCAAGAGTTTGAAGTGGTGTTTGAACTTGAGCAGTTACTAGTAACTCATCACTCATAATGGTTACTGCTGGAAAAAAGTTTGGGGGGCATGTAAAGGGGAGGTTGGCTGCAAGTGTAGTCAAAACAGTTATTTGTTTCTTTCTCTGTTATGTAAGGGTGAGGGGGGAGGGAGGGCTTAGTGTAGAGACTGAGAATAGAAAGGTCAGCAAGTGAGGCAAACATCTCCACTGCATGGTCATCTACAAGGTCAACTAATTGTGTGGCAAACAAGATATACCCGAGGGGAAGTACTTGAGGGAGGTCAAAATAGAACTATCAGTAGATCAGTAGTCCAAATAATATCAGGGGTCTTAAAATGCTTAATCCAACATTTAACTCAATGTAAAATGGCTGAATAGTTTTCCAGTATCTGATTCAAAATTCCAGTATTTCCAGTATAAAGAATAAAATCAAGTATATTTCCAGTATTGGTAGACACCCTGCAGAAGAAATAGAAAGATGTTACTTCTGTGCATTGGATTCTTCCCAAATTTTTCCTCTTTCCCTAGGTGGACTTTCTTCATTAAATTAATTTATTTTTATCGAATTTTCATTATTTTGTAAAATCAATCAGCCTCTTAATTTTTAAACAGATTTGGCCTATAAAATATTTCATTACATATATTCAGTTTAACTTTGTTTTAGTTAAAACAATGGACTTTTCCTTCACCCTCAGCTAATTAAAGCTACTGTACATTAATTAAAAGCTGAATGCATTAACAACCTGTGTTTCACTATTACCATGATACTATATCCTTGTGTGTCATGTTTTTATTTAATTTATTTAGCACCGCGTCTTACTACCCGTTCGGGTTATACGCTTGTACCATGTTACATTGGTAATTTCAAATGGAAGTACTTTACTATAGTAGAATGTCTTCAACTAAATTATTTGAATGATTTGATATCAAAACACATGCATCTTCAAATTACATACCTAAAATTATTGATTTTGTTTAGAAATTAAAAAAAAATCACTATACAACCCATAAGACCTTTTTTTTATGGTTCTATGACAGGTTTACTTTGTGAATTAGTGCTCTGTTCTTAAAACTGAGATTAAAATTAACTATACTAACTTGTACTTTATATCAGTCCATTATATTTTACTATACCGATAAGAACGACTTATGATAGTGAAAAAAATCCCATGGAAAGAAGATGGTTTGTTTAGCTTTAAATAAGTTTTTTAATTGAACTTTTATTTAAAAATAATATTATGTTAAGGAGCAAATTTATTGAAGAAACACCTGAAATAAAAAAAAAGTTTGCACATTACTTATAAAATATGAATAAATGAAAGAGGGACAAATAGCACACTTATTTGGGAAATGAACAAACAAATCAACCTAAGAACAGACACGTCTAACCTTAGCTGACAATTCAGAGGTAATAACATTTTGGCTGTGCCAGGAATTGAACTTAGGAGTCCCACTTAAGTAGAGAAAATAACTATAAACTGAACTAATATAGGGGTGTGCAAATATTCAAAATTTTGAATAATTTCAAATAATTAAAGGCCAAATATTAAATTTGAAACTCCAAATAGCAAGTTTGAATAGCAATAATGAATAGGGGTATGTCATAAATCTCTTAAAAGTACCGTTCAAACCAGTATGTTTATGCGCAAGACAAGATAAGCGATTAACTAGATAATCTTTAAAAGGTTTCAAACCTAGGAGACATTTAAGTGGGTCAAGCCTTGAGAACATTTAAGGGGTGTCAAACCTAGAGGCTATTTAAAAGGTCTCCAGCCCAGAAAACATTTAAAAGATTTCAATCCTATAGAACATAAGGGACTTCAAACCTTGATAACATTAAGGGGTGTCAAGCCTTGATATCATTTAAAAGATTTCAAACCTAGAAAACATTTAAGGAGGTAAACCAAGGGAACATTTAAGGTGTTTAAAGGCTAGAGAACATTCAAGGTATTTAAAGCCTCGAGAACATTTAAGTGGTTTCAAACCTAGACAATATTTAAGGGGTGTCAAGCCTAAAAGACATTTAAAGGGGGTCAATAGGTAAATTTATCATTCATTAGTGTTGTGTTATTTTAGTAAATTTATTGTTGTATAATAGGAAAGTGGCAGAGGTATGAGCGAGACTAGTAATAACCTTCAATATACAGCCAGTCCCTGTGATGAATAGAGTGAAGGTGTTATTTTTAGGGTCAGTTGGTGTATGTATTTCGGTGGGCTTGGCAAAGTTATGAGCAAAAGTACCTTATGGTTCAGCGAGAAAAGCAAGAGGAAACTACCACACTTCTAACTTCCTTTGTAAGCCTTTTCAGTGCTGCCTAGGCTTTCAGCTGATAGTAAAATTGTTTAGGATCCAACCAAACTTTGGGTTGAGTACTAATCATCACACAAACAAAAGTGGGATCTATGTATTAGAAAATGAGAATTACAATTTGAAATAATAGAGACGACGAGAGAATCAAAATATCACCTGATTTATTAATCACCCCATTATTTTACCCTTTTAAATAATAATAATTAATAATGTTTTAATATAAAGAAATATATTAGACTGACCAGTTAGATATCCTCCATTAAATTTTAAAATTTAAATTTCTGTCAAAAACTTGTCACAGAATTTAAAAAAATTGATTTAGGTGAAACCTGTTTTCTAAAAAACTGGATCAGACATTCTTAATTTCCTGAAATTTTGTTTTAAATTCAGGCTTTTTTTTTATTAATTCCAGCTCAAATAACAATGTTTTGAATTTTTTTTTTTTTTGCATTCTGCCAATACCTAAATATAAAACCACATTTTCAATAGTAATTTAATAATTTAAATTATTTTTTATCAAAAATATAAGATAAATCTACTATTTGATTGGTACTATTCGGTATTCGTTTGAAATTTTGATATTTGATTTGAAACTATTCGATTCGATTAATAATCCTATTCGCACATCCCTATGAACTAAGGTGACATTAAATGAATAACTTAACTTACACATGATACAGAAGAGAATTCAGTACCTTTAATAATCAACACAGCTGTTACTTGTTCCCAGTCCAGCCTCTCCAGATGGAGACTATGCTTGCTGCTGCAGAGGTTACAAGGCCCCCTGCCATGCTGGTGGCTTGCTGCGTGTTCATCAGCTGCTGAGAGGGTACCACCGCTGGCCCTGCCGCTGTCTCTGGGCACGAGATGTTAGGAACCTATACACCACAGGAAAGGACAATCAATTACGTTGTAATTCAACACATGAGATTTTAAAGGCTTCGGTTAAGACAGGGGTTTCCCAGTTGTCGTCAAGAGGCGAGAATCAATATTAATAATAAATATTTTATAACAATTATAGAAATTTCTATTTTTTACTGGTACAGTTAAAATGACAAACAAGTTAAATGAAAAATGAATTAATGCCTAATGGCTTGGAAATGAATAGTATAACCAATGTAGAAACACTGTACAATAATGTTAAGTAAGTTATAGTGAAGGGAGCCATCCTGAAAAGATATTTAGGTTAGGCCTAGATAGGAACAAACACACTTGTCTCATAATTTCTTACTACACTTTTATATTTCTCACTTCTTCACCCTTCCACAGTTACATATTCCTTTTTCCCTTTATTTTAGTGTTTCTACACTGTCTTATTATACATAAACAAGTTAAATTGATTATTATAAACATACAATGTAAATATAGATGGATTAGAAGAAAAATGGATAAGTTTAACATAAAAAAGAAAACAGAGTGAATGATTAATATATAAGAGTATTTTACTTAGTCATTTAGGAACATCTAAAGAATTAATAAAGACTGTCATAAAAAATGAATAGTTATAAGATAAATTAGGCTAATCACAGAATGTAAAGTAATACAAAGAAGTGTGTTAAAAAGTAGATCCAAAATTATTAATAAGTGCTTGAAAATAAAAAGTGAAATAAGTGAAAAAAATGATCAAGTATAAATGTGTGGAATAAAGAAAAAATATTCTATGTAACTTTAAAAAATATCCATAGGTTAAAATGAGGTTAAGCCTTGAGAAATAATAGCAAGTTAATGTTGATAACACACCTTAAGATGATTATATCAAGCAATACGAAGAGATTTTATTTAAAAAAAGTAGTTGAAGGAAAGTAAATTTTGTAATTACTTGAGATTTAAGATAATATATTAGATAACTAGTATTATAAAATTATCATTGATAAGAAAAAATATATTTTGTGTAAAATAAATAATTAGAAAAACATTTTATTTTGTATTCTATGGCAAACCTACATGAATTAATAAAAGTTTTACTATACAAAAAATAATTGGTGATAACACTCCTACACTATTAACACTCTTTACATTTTTTAGAATGTTTTCTAAAATGTTATATATATATGATTCGAACCAACTATTTTACACATCAGAATCTGGTGAAAAATTAAGTAAATATACCTAGAGTTAAAATGTTAAAAATGTAAAGAAAAAAAAACCCTATCAATAAGAGTGAAATTAGCAACTTACTGTCTCCCACTCCCATGGCAAGTTGTCGCTCTCATCCTCCGAGCCTGAACCCTCGTTGAGGTCGAGGTCATGGGTGAGCTGGTCTTCCAGGGAGCGGGCCTGTACAGGATCCACCTCTAGAGGGCCTTGTCTATGAGTATAACAACCACAAAGCATTATCTGGTAGAACATGATTAGGTACAGAACAAATCATCAAGGAAGACAATTCACTTTAATTATTTATAACCTATTTTAATTATTTGATTACTGTATCTACCAAGGATTAGATTGTTATCGTATGTGTGTTGTAGTTTAGAATGGAAACCCTAATTAGAAACAAATGATTAAGAGCAAGAAGTAATATGTTTTTAATAGCAGTATGAAAAGTATGGCCTTGCATGGTTGAATCGTGCTATTTATCATTTAAATGTTCATATATTTGGTGTGTGTGTGTGTGTGTCAATTTATCACCATTTATTAATTTTAATAAATACCCACTTCTGTTCAAAATAGTCTTGAGGCAAAACACTTGTAACATAAAGGATTGCAGAAGACAGGGAAATCGAGATTAGGTTTTCAATCAGGTGTACTAAAGGTGGTTTTCCTAAATAGGTTAAAAATTTCTCTTCATGCAAATTTAGGTACATTTCCCTTAAACTCTACCGTCCTCATTCATACCCCATTATTGTAAATATGCAAATGGCCTATAAAGGTAATATAACACTGTGCACTGGAGTAAAATTATATTTTCCCTAATTGAAAAATAAATGAAATAAGCCAATTTTTTTGACAACTTTCTTTAAACAATATTTACAAAAATATTCTTAATCACATTTTAACAAAATAATTTATCATTCATTAATTTCTAAGGAAAATAAATATATATGGACAACATTAGTATTTAGAAAGGGGGGTGGGGGGGGGAATACATACCAAGTTAGGAACCCTTTATGCTTATCTTTTCTTAGATTCCCATTCAAAATTTATGGGTAAAATTAATTTGAGATTAGGATCCAAGAAAACTTGAATATGACATTTAACTAGTAGAAATTGAAACAAATAAAATTCTACCCTTGTAACTAGTGATATCTCCCTTAATGGACACCTTTTAATAGCGGAGGCTTCTCTATAATGGATCATTTAAATTTCCACGGCAAACAGTGAAACAACCTCTCTTTAACATATTTTATAGTTAACAGACACTTCTAGAGACGCAGATTTATGAATTGCAACCTCTGAAAACTGGATAAAAATTGAAAACAGCCCATTTATAGTACTGTATTTGACTGTAGGAATGACACTGTCTCACATGAAGTGTTAGCAGTCACGCCTTCCCCTTCTAGTGGAAGTTTCTAAAATAGCCCAAGTAGAATTAACAATATTTCAAGATCATACCTCCCACCCATAGGTACCAGATCTGGGGGGAAGAAAAGGGGGCATGAGTACATTTGCCCTCATCTCATGACCACTGACCACTCACATTGAACAAGATTGATTTGAATAATCCTTTATTTCAAAATACACGTTTCTTAATTTTTTTATAACACAATATAAATATATATTTAAGTCTTTTTAAGGTTTAATATGAGTAAAAAGTAAAGCAATTAAAAAGAGAAACAAAAAAAGATGCCCCACCTATAGTTCATGCAGACAATAACATTTTCGTGAACTGTGTATTGTGTAGCCTGTGCTATGAGGCCACCTAATTTGTTTATAGCCATCACAGAGACTTGTGTGTTTGAGTTTTCTCCGTTTTCATAAATTATTTCATTAGCCGTGTATTGGGTAGCCTCTACTATGAGACCATGTAATTTGTTTATAGTTATATAGACACAGGCATGTTTGATTTTTTTCTGTTTTTAGACATTATTTTTTGTGTGCAAACGAAAGAGGTTTGTTAATGCCTAAAAGAGTGTCGTTAAAACCAGTTTCAAAGTCTCAGAACTCATTTGTGTAGGTGAAGGTTAGTAATTGGAAACATTGAGGATAAAAAGGAAGAGGATTGTAACTGCAACAAGTGTGAACCAATGTTCAAAAATTGATTTATATTTTAAGAAAATGAAAGTTAATTCAGAAGGTAAGCAAACCAATTCTCCGCCACAATATGTTAATATGTTAGCAGTAGATTTCATCCTTAAGAAAAATATAACCATAAAGAGGTTTTAAAGAATAAAGAGGGTTTTAAGGTTATCAATTATCACTTATGTTGAATGTTAGCATTTTGTTCAGTTGGCAGTTTTATTGAGAGCTAAGAATCGATCTAGCGAGAATCGTAATATTAGGATCGATTCTCGATTCTTTCAATACCAGTAGGAATCGAGGGTATCGAGTTTGACAGCCCTAGTATTAAGCAATCTGTACAGTAAGCTACATTAATTATTTATTCTTAAGTCATAATTATCCTGCAGACAATACTACACAGTACAGTAATTATATTGTTATAGTTACTATTCACAGTATATAGGTTCAGATGGATTAAACTGTGTTCTAGAGTATGATTTAAAAATTTTTTTAAAAATTTCTCCAAATAATGGACATGTTTTTCATCCCGAAAGGTGTCTGCTATTAATAGATTTTAGTGAACTTGCTTGTACACTGAGACCGAGTCAATCCACTTGATGGAGGTAGAACGCACCTGCCCAGATCGCTGACCGTCGTGTCCAGTAGGTTGAGCACATTGTGAAGTGTGTGTGTGGAGTGCAGCCTCTCAGGCTCCACATTCTGCAGAAAGCACAAGTGCAGCACATTGGCATTAAGCTTGGCAACCCTTCTGGCGAACGTGGGGTCGCTCATCTCATGACCGCAGAAGTCACTATAGCACAGTTTGTTGGGTAACCGTACATCCAGGTAGTATGCCAGGACGTTGATGAGTTGGGTGGTGTATGTAAGGGCGGCCGCTAGGTTGTAGGCAGGGTTGTGGTCCACAGAATCTGTCCCTCCTCCTGGCACCTATGTCAAATGCTCGGTCAGACAAACACACTCGACTGTGCATATAAGATAAGATAATTAATTAAGTCTTTAAATTGTTTTTAGAAGGCTTGTGAAGGAACAACTATTTGACTCCAAGAAATTTATGAGCATTAAATTACAATTTTGACTAGTAATAGGTTTGGGCCATTTGGATGCTCGAATATCTTAAATGCTTAGCCATATTTTAGATATTTTTTTTGTTACAAAATTTGAATTTGTTTTAGAGCTATTATGCTGCTTATTAATAGTTTAACCCAATATAACTATAGAAAAAATTTAAAAAGATGACTTCAGACCAACTACCGGTATTTACCACTTAAATGAATCTAATAAGATTATAATGAATGTCGCAAAATGTTAACATATTATTACTATTTATATTTTCTATGCAACTTATGAATTAATGCAATAAAGTAAATATCATTATGATTATCATATTTTCTAAGGTTAAGACATGAGGTTCAGATTCATAACATTTTGGGTGCTAAAAAAAACTCCATGGTGTGAGCCTGCAAGCGAACTATACTAAGCAGCCGCTGCCATTTGCGATAATAGTGTCAACATTTGCAGATAGAGGGTGGTGGTCAGCACAACTAGACCTACGGCCGTTATCTCAATTTTATAAGCCGGAGCTGCTACTTATTTATTCAAGTAGCTCCTCATTTGTCCTCACGAGGCTGAGTTTGTTCTTGTTCTAGACCCCTGCTTCACAGATATATTTTGGAAGCGTCCTGGGATCAAACCCGAGACCTCTGGATCTGTAGCCAGGAAATCTGACCCCTAGACCTCAAAGGATACTAACTAGAGATGTCACGATACCTTCTTTTCTCTATTCTGATTTTTGATTCCGATTATTAGGTTCAACCTTGATTCTTCGATTTTCGATTTCGATTATTGAACATTTACTATTTAATTATTTTTTCAAGCATCCAACCTCATTTAAAAACATATTTATTCAACTTTATAGAATAGCAAAGAAACAAAAAAATGTAAATAATATAAAAGTTTATTTTTTAATAAAGAAAAAGATCCGTTTACCAAGTATAAAAGCATATTTTACAAAATTAATAAAATAACTAGTAATTACATTGGAAAGTGAAATATTACGAGAAATGTTTTTAATAACCTTTACCTAGCACAATATAATTGATATAAACACATTTTTAAAGTTAACTATTGAATTTTTGAATATTACCTGCAGCTGAAAAATAAAACAAAATTGAATCTTTTCGCAAAATTGATTTCTTGACCTTTTATATACAAATAATGGTCAATTTTATTGAT
Organism: Timema podura; assembly: GCA_033556935.1. Classification (NCBI taxonomy): domain Eukaryota; kingdom Metazoa; phylum Arthropoda; class Insecta; order Phasmatodea; family Timematidae; genus Timema; species Timema podura. The sequence continues at coordinate 15,957,919 of JAVRXN010000008.1, forward strand.
TTTAATGATAATTAATTAAATAAAAACAATAAATATTTTTACTTAGTAACAGATGACATTGTTATTTGCCTGAAATTGCCAGTAAAAATAGTACCAATTGAAATTTTATAATTTTCACTTTAGTACTCTTAAAACAAATTAAAGATTCTTATCCAGAAAAAATATTTCCTTCTACCAAAGACCATTAGTAAAGATGAAGAAAACTATGTGTTTGATTTGGCTTTTCCGAAGGTAAAATTGTGACCAAAGGCGAATATTTAAAATTGTGCCAATGTGGTCAACAACAAGGCCATTAAAAACTTTATCTAAGGGATGCATTTAAGAGGTTATTTTAGTGTGCGGTATGTGCACCCTCTTCAGCGTGAGGAGAGGATGGTAAAACTACAGTATAAAAACACATGCGGGAAACCGCCTTCCAGTAAACCTTGACAAGATTCAAAATTAAATCTCTTCTTTGGTTATCCAGTTTATTGCGAGCCTGACACATTAGACCACCGGTGCGAGGTGACCTCTGAAGTTAGTGATAGTGTGTACCCCGGTCTCCTTGTTAGTGGCGACCCAGGCACTGTAGGCCGAGTAATCCCCTGATCCTGGCAGCGTTGGGGCCACAATGCAATGGTGGAGTTCTCCCGAGCTGTCGGTGAGGATCCAATGACCTCGCACGTAAGCGGTTCTGCTTGCGTCGGCCAAGGCTGTCACTGTGTCCTCTTCCTCTTTCCCTGTCCCTGGGGGTGCGGGCTGCACCGCAGTGATGGGAAAAATGTATGTTACCAGCTGCTGCACACTCGATCTGAATTAATAACAATCACATGCATGATTGACTGATACAAATTATGGATTTGAAACATAAATATGTATTATTACATATATTTTTTCGAATGTGATTTTTTTAAATAGTTATTATGATGTTTACTAGTGCTTTAGACAAACCTAGCAGCAAGTTCCCAGACCATTAATTTACCACTCAACTAAAAGTGAATTCACATTTTAAAAATTAGACAGATAATTTAGCTAAGATTTATATTTTATAGATAAACTAAAGAATTAATGAAAATATAATTAGAATTTAATAAATAAAAAAGCAAACCATTCTGTGCTTATCAAGTTTTCTAAGATTCATATTCGAGATTTAGGATTCAAGCAAAGCTATTATATTTGTTAATTAGGGTTTTAGTCGAATCTAAATATAATATTCTTTATATTGAAAATTAACACCTGGACACTAGAATCGAACCCAGGACCTTTGGCTTAGTACATCAATGCTCTAACCACTGAGCTATCCAGGAGTTGTCCCATGCTCAGGCTCATTCTTCACTCATATTTTAAGGCAGAGTCTGTGATGGACATGTGGAAATAGTCAGCTACATATGAGTGGTCAATTGATATCATGAGCTATCAGAAAACGCAGCCACTTTCAACTCAGGAGGGCTTTATGCCGCCAATTTTTCGGAGCTTTACCTTCGCTATTGATTAAACTAAGTGGGGAGGATGAGAAAATTTGTTTGTGGGAAGTGCATCATGATTAGCGCAACTGGATCTTCCCATCACCGGCAATCGTAGTCTATTGTGAGATTGATACCATAGGTAAGGTGATCCTAGTACTTACCTTATGACTTCTTTGAGGTCTTGATGCACCGCCTCTAGGGCACGCTGTTGTTTCTTAACATTGTGTTGCCATTGCCTGACATAATGCTCCATCTTACCGACTTTCTCTTCATATCGCGGGAGTCGCACACTACGCTCTCTGTTAGTCTTGGTCAGGTTGGCTTTCTCAGTTTCACCTGTCGCAAACAAGGTGACTTAAAATATTCAAGAGTAGTGAGGCAGGTCTGACCTACCAGCTATGATGCACTCCAGGGAGTTAAGATTTATTAGTTAGAATAAAATTGTTTTAGTATTCAAGCTAATAAGGCCCTCAATGTTTGAAAAAAGTTTAAAAAGAATGAAAATAAAAGATAGGTCATAACTATTTTTAAATCCCTTCAATTTTGTGAGAGAGTAATCGATTTTCAAAAACTGTCATTATGATAGCTATTGGTGATTAATACTAACTTATTTCTAAAAAAACTCAACAAATAGGCACCATATTATTAATTTACCACTTAACGAGATTACCTACTTGGAGATTTCAAAGCTACTTTGCGAAGCAAGTTGCATCTTTACCTGACATACCTGAGCTATCTAAGCACTATCACACTTAAGACACCAATGTAAAAATAAAAAGTGAGGAAAGAAACGAGCATTAACCCTGCAAGCCTCTGTTTATCGACTGATAACCCTCCCCTTCTCCCTCTGATGAGTTTACATAGTCACTATACTATTTGCGCTTTGAAAACATTGACTTGCTTTTTAAGATTACCTTTTTCTTGTTTCCTATTATAGACAGGCACATGCTACCACATATTTTTGCTCATCTACATCCTGACAGGAAGACTCCTGAAGGCCATTTTCGCGACCATACCAAATAGCCTAAGTTGTGTAGTATTTATAAATAAAAAAAGTTTACAAATAAACTACTCCAAGATATACCAACAGTATATACACAGAGAAATATTAAATTTATAGTACAAATGTGTTCTTAAAAATTAAAATTCAAGATATTATGGCACATGGAAAAATAAAATTTGGCCATGGAATTTATCAAAAAAATTTATTTATCACTGAATTCAGCAGCTCGAATTTGTTAAAATTAATCAAACTTAAAAGAGCCACACTCCAAACCAAAAGCTTTCTTTTATCATAAATTTCTAGAAAGGCAGTGTTGGCTCTCAATTGAGTTTTAATAATAATTTCACTCAAGGGCAGTTTGAGGGCTGTTGCTAACGCAAGATATACCTCAGTTTAGCTTATGTGGTGCTGACTGACAGTTCACAGCTGACTTCTGACAGTCAACATTTAGGTATATACCTAAATGTGACTGTCAGAAGTGACAGCTGCTAAAGACATGTTTTTGCAGATCTATGGTTCGGCGTAAGGATACATAATTTGGTTTGGTAGCTTTTCAAAGCTGTCAGAAGTCAGCTGTGAGCTGTCAGTCAGCACCACATAAGCTAAATGAGGTATAGTTTAGACAAGAGAGTTATGGTATATAATAGTTTCCCCTGTCCAGTATTTACAAGATTACCCTCAAACTCTAGAATAAAATTCAAGCATAATACTCGGTTTTCCTGTAAAGAAAATCCGATGTTTTAAAAGGCTTTTTCTTCGGTTGTGAACTTTTAACAAATGATTCTGAATGAAAATGTTTTGTAAAAGGTGTGATGAACACGCAACAATGTAAAGCAAATGTAAATAAGACTTGCTATATTGAGAAATTTAGATAATCGCTGTACAAAAGATTTGTTAACCAAATAAATTAATACATGTATTTTATTTCACACATTTATGTTGAAATTAACTTTTAGAATTTTCTATGGATTTCATATTTTTACCTATTAAGTAACTGATAATTTGATAATTGTTATTGAACTGTACAGAGTTATAAATTTAGGTATACAAATTTTCAAAGTACTACACAAAAGTATTAGAAGAGATGTTTCCAATAGTTTACTAGGTACATGATTTTACCTTTGTTAATATTTTTCTTTTTCTCCTGTACCAACGTACGGAGGAGTGTGATCCTTTCTCTGCAAGCAGCCATTTCTTCATGCTAAAAAGGTACAAAATACAAATTTTTGCTTTATTTATTTATAAACTCAAATACCAGTACTCACTATAAGCGACAACTATCTAACAACAAATGAAAAGGTCTAAGGCATCACCTTGTGTTGTACTGGCATGCTGATGAAGGGGAGACGGGTTCAATACTGGTTAGGTCTATTGAGGGTGTTTTCCTAAATGGGGGTAGAGTCCCTCAAAAATGCTTCCTTCCTCCACCATAACCCATTGGAGTATTATCATATATGTGTATAGCCTATGCAGGTAGTAAGACATGTGATAAAAAAACCTATCTAGTATATTGGTAGGCACGCAGGCTAAAACATAAACTTTGTTTGGTTTAGTTTGCCAACGATATGTCAAGAAATACAACTACTAAACTATTTTGGTTACGTGTTAAAAACCAATGAACTAATATTTCGAAGGAAGCTAAGAAAAGAGTTGTTGAATAGGCCTCACTGCCTTTAATTCTGAATCATTGCAAGTTTTTTTTTTTGCACATACAAACATCAAATGCATAGAAAGAAAACAATTGTTCATGTTTGTATAACAGTAAAAATAGTGAGCGTGCAGCTTAACAACTTAGTAAAGAAAAAAAAGACTCAAGCTAGAGCCATTAATCTTTAGTTTAACACTGATAAGATATTAATTTTAATTAGTTAAAAAATTACATGGGAATCAAACCCGGGATCTTTGACTTAGTACGCCAATTATCTACCACTGAGCTATCCAGGATTTGTCCTTTGCTCAGGGTCATATTCACTCATAGCTTAAGGTTGAGTCTGTGATGGATTATTAATTGATTACTCATATTATGTAGCTGACAATTTCCTCATGTCCATTATAGACTCGGCCTTAAGATGTGAGTGAAGAATGACCCTTAGCACAAGACAAACAATGGATAGCTCAGTGGTTGAGCAATGGCGTGCTAAGCCAAAGTCTCGGGCTTGATTCCTGTGTAGAGGTGTCATTTTTAAACTAATTTAAATTAATTGAAATGTGGTTCCCTTATACAGACATTCCCGTAATTACAATGATTTGCAGCCTGTGTGTTGATATTCACTGATAAGATACGGTTTTTAGATACATGGTATTTTATGAAATATGTTGGAAGAAATATATTATTTATTTTATTTTTACTCAGCACGCGTCTTACTACCCGTTCGGGTTATACGCTTAAGTACTAATTACACTAATGGATTAGGAATTGGGAAGGTTGAATTTAGAGGAAGTGAACTCGCATTTACGTGGAGGGAGAGTGGAAAACATTAGGAAAAACCACCCCAGTTCACCGACCGAGATTCGAACCTCGATCTCCCCGTCCTCGGTGGTCTGGCTCAACACGACTGGCGCGTTAGCCAACTACGCCACGAGGCGGGTGAGAAATATATTACCGTGGTTAAGATTTTTGCAAAAGAATTGGTTGAGTATTATTTATATTAATACCACAGTATAATATTAACTTTGATTTAAAATTACACTATTTGTACAAAGAGAAGGGTATAAAAAGTAAATTACTAGGGTTTCATAGAGTAGGACCATGTGAATATGTTTACAGGGTTCTTCAAGAAAAGTGCTCAAAATGTTTCAAAAGTGGTAAACATACCCCATATCATTCTGCTTGATTATTACTGAGGAGGTAAAGTCTAGTCTACATTCTCTAAGCCTATATGGCTCGTAATACTTTTGACTGTGCTTATAATACGTTCTGAAATAGTTTTATTCAGATGATTTTGAGTGATAAATATAATATATTAAATTTACCCATTAAGTTATTGGCAAAATATTTTGTGATAAGGGATAAGAAGTGTGTTAATAAAAAAGAAAAATCTTAAGTTCAAAACAGATGTGATTAAGGTTTATAGCGGTTTGGCTTCTTTTAGGGCTTAGGGTTCGTCAAGTGTAGTTTCTAGTGATGGGTCAGATCCACTTTTTCTAGAATTAGAATCTTGAATCATTAACTTAATTTTACCTTTGCATTATAAATTAAATTTTAGAAACCAAGAGGTTAATTTTCTCACAATGGAATGGTTTTTTTTTTTCATTCAATTAATATTTGGTTGACAATATTCTGGGGTCATGTTAGTAATTTAAAGATTTCAGGCTAAGCCACTTGTAGGCAAAATAACTGTAAAATAATAATCCAATTTCAAAGGACATAAAGGTCTACCCACGGCCATTTTTAGTAACAAGGCATTGTGTTAAATGTGGCAACTCTACTTGGAGCGACGTCAAGGGTTCTAGAAATCTTCTGCTTATTAGGAAGAATACATTAATATTTCCTGTTTTCTTTCATTTAAAACTGGAATGATTGTGGCAGATCTTGGTCAGGGGCAGTCGCAGGGTGGGGCCCATGATTTGACCCCCCCCCTCCAACCCTTTGGAGAAAAATCCTGTGGGCACCTTGATGGTCTTTGGATAAAGTGCTTGCCTCGAGACCTGAGTTTGTGGGTTTAAACTAAGCCAGGGTCAACGGATTTTTCTTGAACGATAAAAATACATGGCACAACTACTTTCAGAGGGGAAGTAAAGCCGTTAAATACCTCAAATAATATAAAATAAATCAAGAATGCCTGTTAAACTATGTGGGTTTTGTAACATTTAAATAAAAGTATTTTAAAAGGTGAAAAGAATTCAAAAAATAAACATCAAAATAGAAATTAATATTTGATAGTTATGAACATAATAACCCAACATAATAATTATTCTAATATAGGGTGTGTTAAAAATGGCAAAAAAGGGCATTATTTCGAAGCCTAATAAGAGTTTTTTATATCCACTCAAAGATTATGTATAGGGCCCTATAGCCTAAATAGTGGTTCATTAATGCGATACACGCATACTTGACCCAAACTTACAACATCAAACAGATAAATCACATAAGAATTTAAAATTTTGCACAGAAAGAAAAAAACTGAACTAATAAACAACAATAGCTGTCGAGTACATGGTTGTGTAGTTAACTACTCCCCTGTTGCAGTGTTGCCAAACTTCAGTATTCTGGCTTGTTACTTAAGATATTGGTTAAATTAATTTTAATTTTAGTACAAGGAGAAGTAAGAATGAGTATTATAAGGAACGTACTTGGTCATTCTACCAAGTACGTTCCTTATAATACTCATTGTTACTAAAGAGTCGTAGCCCGTCCTTAATAATTTCCAATCCTCCCTCCAGGTTGGTACAGCTTTTCTTGAACACCCTCCTCATACCCACCTCCTAACCATAAGATTAAAAACATATGTACTATACTTATTAGTTTTATAAAAGGAAGCAGGAATGGGTGGCAAATGTGTAGGAGGGGGGGGGGGACTGAAGGGGGCAAGCCCTGAAAAGACAACATCAAAGTTTGACTCACCGAATGGTTTGTTTGTAACCGTCGCCACAACAAATCCTTACATTTGTCCTCAATTTTATTTAGCTCATTTTTCTTCCGCAAGAGCGCCAACTGCTTCTCCGCAAATCTTAACACCAAGAGCAAGAGAAGAAAAAAGTAGCATGTTAAAAATATAACAAGTTTTAATGTTGCTATTATTTTTATTAAAAAAAAACACCTAGGTCTGATGTGAACCCAAGCTTTTCTGTATAGGTATAATGAGTTATTCTTATATTATCAAACTACTTCAAATGATAATATATTAATAAGTATCATTTGATGATTTGGAATGTTGAAAAGTAAAAGATCAGACAGAGAAGATATAAAAGCATTAATATAAGATTAGAGCATTGTCAGAGGTGAGGAAGGGATCAGAGTGGAGATGAAGGTTTACTTTGATAAGTTATTGAATGGGGAGGATCAAGAAGTCAGTGATATTGATGTGGAACAACAGCCTATCACATGGGCTGAAATGGAGAGTGCCCTGAGACAGATGAAGGGATGAAAAGCAGCTGGAGAAGACAAGCTGATGGCAGACAAGATAAAAGCAGCAGGAATACAAGGAATACAGTGGCTACACCGAACACCAGGAGTAATAGGGAAGGGGGAACATGATACAAGATTACTGGAAAAAGGGGATCGTAGTACTGCTGTTCAAGAAGGGAGGTAAAAAGTACACCAATTACAGAGGAATCACCCTATTGTTGCAATGCCTTAAGATAATGGAAAATATCATAGGAAAAAATATTAAGAACCATAATGGAACTCAAATTTGAAGAGGAAAAGCGCAAGTTCTGAAGAAACAGAGGAACAGGAGATATTATTTTTGCTCTTAAAGAGATAATGTAAAATTACTGGGAGAAAGTGAGAGACTTGATAGTTGTAATTTTGGATTTGGAAAAAAGCATACAACAGTGTGCCGAAACATAAAATATGGGCGTGCTTGGAAAACTTTGGGGTTCAAAACTAAGAAAGGTACAAATGTTATATAAAGGATGTGAGAGCAGGAGAGCAGCATACAAGTGGGAGATAGTAGACCTGATTGGTTTAAAACATAGAGGGGTGCAACAAGGTAGTTAGTTCACTTTTACCAGAGCTATACATCACACTATGGATGCAATCATAAAGTAAATTAAAGAAATATAAAATGGGGAGATAAATGCTTGTTTTTGTGAGTGATGTTACCATTTGAGGAGAGATGGCGCTAGGGGTGCTGAGAAGACTGGATCACTGGAACATAAGTTCAAATGGTAGGTTAAATGTAAGAGCAGTATAGTAGCAATGAGAATGAGCAGGACATCCACCCAGTGGAACCTTAAACTTGATGGAGAGAGGATGGAATATGTGGGAAGCTGTAAATATCTTGGAAATGTTATGGCAAATAATGAAAGGGCCAAACTATAAGTGCAGAGCAGAGTAACAAAAGGATCCAGTTTCTTTAATCAGGAATAGAACCTAGTTTCAGATAAGGGAGTGCCTTTAAGAGCTAAACAGATGAATTTTCAAACATACCTACTGCCAATCATGACATATGGTTTGGAGAGCTGTGTAGTTAATAAAAGAGGTAAGTAAGCAAATTACAAGGACTAAGGACAATGATTAAAATGACGAGAAGGTATAAAATAAGAAATAAACACATTAGAAGAGACATGCAGGTGGATTTGTCGATAGAGGAAAGACCAAGTAGGGCGCACTATAAGGCTAAAGTGATTTGGACATGTAAAGTGAATTCCAGGATTGATACATTACCAAGGCAATATTTGAATAGAAATGTGCAATTTTTCAGATTTTCCAATTACATTTGTTACTGTGTCACTTAGGTGAGTATGGTTTTGACTTGTTCACAATAATAAAGTTTTTTAATAATCTATTACAATAAATTCCCCACATTTTTGTGATTATAATGCTAGTATATATTTTGTGATTCAGTTTCTATAGAGAGAGAAAATCACCTAAAATGTATGGTTCTTAGGTTTCATCCCTGACAATTATTGAAAGTTTCTAAAAATATTTTTTTTCTGAAATATAGTTTGAGGTGTGCCTTTCAAGTAACACACACAGCCTACTGTCCAACTTAAAGGTGAGTTTTTTTTCTAATAGATATGCAGTCATTTATCACTAAGAAAAAATAGAAATACTTGGGAGGGGGGGAGGGGAGTGCCAAAAGGGTGAGATATTGTGCATACAATAACCCATTTAATATTAAAAAGAGTAAACCATGAAAATTAAGAGCCATTCAAAGAATTTAAGAGAGTCCATTTAAAAACCAGAGCAACTAAGGCTCTAGTGTAGGTAGGTGCCTAGCTATTTAAATAAAATAAAAAATAAAAGTTAAAAAAATTTATTTTCAATGGTGAAATTAAAGAGTTATAGGCCTAATTATCAAAAAAGTGCAATCAGGTTGTTCCCTTAATATACATAATTAAGTATTTAGAAAACAGCGTTGTTTTCTAACTGGCTTTAAAAATAGCATTATTGTGATTACTACCCTATTCAAACGAAGCAAATGTGCTGTATATTTTTTTTCAATACAAAACAAACAAAAAAAGTGTCAAATTATCACCGTCCGTAGTTCATTAAAAATATGTATATCTTAATTTATTTGTAGGTACTATTTTTGGCTAATAATGTCGGTGTTGTCAAAGTAGATGATTTAATATAATATGATGTAAAATAGTGCAAAAGTGTTTGTAAAACTGTACCTATCTGCGTAATGATTGTTAGAATGGAAAAAATCTCCGTTCTGTATGCACTGAACACAGTAAAAAGTTTTTCTGGCGTTATTACAAAGCGGGCACTTTTCTAGGGCTAAACTTAATCTACTCCCACTGTCTTCTATTGACGAGGATAAATGAAAATCAGCAGGAGCATCACAACTACAACCTGAACTACTAGTCGCCATTACTTGATTGATTAAGGGCTGGCCTAATACCAAAACATTAAAAACTAAATTTCTGCTGCGAACAAAAGCAATAGATTTATTACTCCTAGATTAACACCCCACTATAACCATTTTAACAAGTCACAGTCTGAAAAAGCTCACCAGTACATAAACGTACCCCACCGGATGAAACTATTTTAATCTTTGACAATTGAGCTAATCTTTTTTATATTGTTGGTAACACAATATTACAAATAGCATATTTAAGTTTTAACCTTTGATAATTTCATACTTTATCAATGTGCTATAGTTATCAAATTTTCTGAATATTAAATAAATAGTGTATATAAGTAAAAATGTAACAAACTACTCAGCTTTATTTTCTTAAATATTATTAGAACCGTTCAAGGAAGTGTTTAACAATGTTTCACAATAGTGTTGTAAAAGGATTGTTTATAACTCATCTACATCCTTCCTTTACACAGATGAAAGGCAAACATTTTTTAAATAATTGTTTGATATTTAAGGTTAATATTCAGTCAAATTATTTCCGGTTCTGTACCTCGTATTTAAAGAAAAAAACTTATCTAAGCTTTGACACATTAAACAAAACCTTAATTTCTAATGACGTGAAGCTATTTTTCGCCCAATCTTCTCTTTTCCAACTTTTTAAAGAAAGTTTTATAAAGTTTCCTCAGTCAATGAAAGGACATTCTGTCCACATTGTAAAGATGTGCACCAAGCAGTGCGAGTGTGTGGTGGCACATAGAATAAGAAGAGGTCAACAAATGTTCAGCCTATACAGTGGATTGTGGGGGGAAGTAGCCCTCAAGCGGTTTGTCAACAAGCTGGGGCAACAAGTCACAAGAAAAGGGAAGGAGCTTTTGCTTGGAGCAGTTGGCTTTACAGCTTACAACTGGGACAAGGAGAGAATCCCAGATGAAAATATTTACAGGCAAGCCCTATAATAGTATTACTATTGACTTAATCTGACAAATGTTTGGAAAACTAATTTTGGGAATGATGCGCTAAAACCAGAATAAAAAAGACACATTTTTATATAAAATAGCAAATCATTAAAAATGTAACACCATCATTATACTCACAAGGGAACGGTGAATCAATTGATACTATACTTAGCTAGGTACTCTATGGCTGTATCTGAATAGTCAAGTACACTTGACTTGATGACTTTACACTTAACACACACTTGAGATCGAAGACTGCAACAGACTATTCAAACGGCAAAATATCCTTTTCACACCTTTGAGTCCGCAGTGCTGCTCCCTACCAATGATCTTAGAAACTATTTAAAATGCCATCTATCAGCCAGAATTAGCGTAGGCAGCTTACAGATTTGTGGTAACTTATTTTCACTGCACATGACAAATTAGCCAAATTATCCAACACAACACAACACTACAAAGCAACCAGTATATTTAACGTTATCAAAGATCACATTATTCTACGGGTTCTCTCTTCTAGCAGAAAAGTAGGTGACCTGGTGGTCTAGGGGTAAGGTGTCAGACTTCTGTGCTGAGGGTCCGGGGTTCAATCCTCGGTCCCGGCACAGACTTATCTGATTGCCAAACCCTTCCTTCACCTCTGACAAGACGTGTATTAATCACAACTTATGAATGTGAGGAATGTCAGGCCTCCACCGTGGTTCGGATTCCACGTTAAACTGTAGGTCCTCCATTTCATCTCACAATCACCCTACCATTGCACATTAGCGTAAGTGCGTATAACCCGAACGGGTAGTAAGACGCGGTGCTAATAATAATAATAATAATCATAATCTAGCAGACAAAAAATTAAACAATTGCCTATCAAACACTGCATCGACGTCGTGTCAAGGGTAACTTGCTGTCACCTTTGTGGGCGTGTGGGGGGTGCGTTACCATACTTCGTGACTATTCAGACGGATCTGCACTTAAATCACATGATTGCTAATGCAACTATCAAGTGAACTTCAAGGGTTGACGGCATGTGAATTAGTCTATTCGGATACAGCCTATATTTATTTGAAACTATTTTATTTTTACAACATTAAAACAACTCACCAAAATCTAAGTCCACTCTTAAACATAGGTGCTAGACTATACAAATATGTGGTTTGATCCATGGTCCCTTAAGATATGCTACCATCTTATAGTTACAAAAGTCAAATTGCTTATTTTGTGAATATTACCTAATTGAGATTCTAATTTATTAGTGAATGGAACGATAGCAAGGTTAGATAAAGTCAGTCAAGTGATTACCGTAATGAAGGCTAGTTCATATTTATACATAATTTGCCTCAAAATTATTTTATAACTTTAATACTATGTACGTTAGTATTAGACTTCCAATGATTGTGTCCATTCTGATCTTTATAAGGTTTTCACTTTAGTTTTAATGGAGCTTTTTGTGAGTTTTTCTAGATATTAAATTGTTAGTGTGTGTGCAAGACTGTTTTTGATTAGATAAGAAAAGTGAACATAACCACTTTAACTTACAAGAAATTTGTCTGTTTGAAAAGTGAGTGAAGTGTAGTTGCCACAGATGATAATTGCACATTAATAAAGATGTTGAACCCCTTTGTACGGGGACTTTTTTGACTTTTTTGAGAATATTTATTTGCAGACTTAAATTGTGTTTGTATCACTGTACTACCCCTAACACTCCTTGGTCCTAGAGTTGTTACACGGCGCATGCGCCAAAATTGAATGAAGGAGCACTCTTGAGTGATCACGTGGTGTTCCCTACCCTCCCTCCCGTATTATTGCCCTCTTGACGCTGTGCGCAGGCGCCAATGAGGGAAACTGATGCTTACTTGCTGATGGGTGACATAATTAAACTTGTGTATCCTCCCTCACACGTTTTTGCCGCTGTGTAAATCTGAATATATAAGCATGTACCCGACAAGCAACAAGCACTCTTTGATGCATACAGGATATAGGGACGCACAAAATGTAAGGATACATTATATTGGAACAGTATTTTATATAATTTTATTTTATTTGTATACTGGGGAACTGTTAAATTGAATCTTAGTTGTGTAGCGACCGATTTGGTTAATGCTACGGCATATTTATTTATTAATATTTATACCTATTTAATATTCCTAGGTAATCACAACTGGGAATATCACACTATATTACATTTAAATCGCATTGTAGAGATTTAAGCATACACATTTTTCAGACAGTAAGGGGAATCACTTTAAAAAAGTTAACCAAATATTTAAGTTAAAAAAAGAAAAGTTCATTGTGAGAGCTAAGAAATGGTGGCAAGGGGGGGGGGGGGCAGAGAGGATGTTTCCAAAACCAATATAAACAACTACTTTTTCAGTGTGATATAAAACTTAAATTTGGCACTTAGGTAAAGATACAGCTCCAAATAACTACAATATAAAAGTCTTTAAATTTTAAATGGAAAATGGGACCCCAGAAATCAAGCGAAGGGGGTATAAAAACATTATTAGGTGTGATAGAAAATTTAAATTTGACAGGCAAGTAGAAGTACAAATCCAGATAATCGAAGAATTCTTAAAATTTGAAATTTAAAGGTAGTCAGAGTTGGATGGATGGGGATAGATGCATTTAAAATTTCCAAAACTAATAGAAACAACTAGTATTTCTCTGTGCTGTAAAAACTGAAATTTGGCAATTTACTATTCCTCTAGTATTATACTAACAATAAGCACACACGGAAAGGGGAGCTTGTGAACTACTGTTTTTCCTCGATGCTTTTGTGGCAGTCCTGTTTTCTGTGCTGGCTTAGGTGTCCTGGTTCTTATGACTTTATTAAAATAATTTAGAAATAAGAATATTTTTTCAAATGGGCTTCGCTTTTTTGTCAAATCAGACAATACAAAAACAGTATGATACCTTGTTTGTATTCTCATCGGTGCAAGTCAAACTGTCTTAGATAAAAAAAATATATTGTTAATGTGTTCTTTTTGTTTTGTTTTTTTAATTCAGTAAAAGGCATCTGTATATGTTTGATTGGACCTTCAGTTTAAGCTAGTTGTTTACATAATTTACAATAGGCTATAATGAAACTAAAACCCTAAATTAATCTCACCTCCAAATAAACCCACTTTAACATCTTCACCTGTCTCTGCTTAGCTTATTTATGTGTGATTGTAGAACCATTATTTATCCACAATATTGGCTTGTAAAGAATGAACCTTTGTTTCCAATATTTGACTAAATGTAGGTTAATTGAATACAAAATGCAATCCAAATCCTTAAATTGATAGTGATAGTAAAATTGGATATATGCACATTTAACGTGCTTGCACTTCTACAGTCACATGAATGAACTCCAGTTTATTTACGAGCTCCTGAACAGGACCGTGACATGCCGTCACTGTCACCAGCGGCTCGTGGTTGATGTCTCAAACCCCAGAGTCAACTATTGCAGCTGTAATGAGAAAACTTCCTGCTCCAAAGACCGTAAGTTTTATCTGTACTACCGGTAATTCCTTTGGAGTGGAAGTAAAGCTGTTGGTCCTATGTCGATTGGGGCATGTAACTTAAAAGAACCCTGGAAGGTATGTGGAAATACCTTTCCCGGCAAAATTGGTATGTCCTTTCTTGCTCATATAAATTCTCGTGTGCTGATATAATCAGTCGGGTCAGAAAGAACACCTTAAATAAATAAATTTATCTGTACTTATCATATTGGTACCACCAATTCGGTATAATGCATTTAGCAAGACAAATAAACAATTGCATCTAACTATTTTATTTTGTGGTTGTTTCTACCCCATGTGTACCAACCTTTCAGGCTAACCTAATTTAACTAAACTAATGAGGTGCCACATTTGTGTGAGTGGGAAACCATTTAACATAAAGCACTTTCAATTCACTTTGCCAGGATTCAAACTCCCTGTCGTCAGCAAACCAGACAAAACACTTGAGATTTGATTCATATTGCCATTGATACAGGTTATAAAACATGTTCAAGGCATAGCTGTTAAATGCTCTTTAATATCTGACTATTAGTGACTTATCCAAATTCATTCTAGGACAAATACTACACCGAGATCCTGGGCAACTAATTTACCCTTAGTAAATGGAAACAAATCCAATTCGGCATGAGAATTTTCTGACACTAAATATCACTAAATACTGTTATGTTTTCATCCATCTCACAAATATATCTGGTTGATTTGACATTTGATTTCAAATAACATCTCCCGTCAAAGTGACATAACATTTTGTGAGTTGCACGACCTGTGCATACAAAACTCTTATTAAGTTAATTGTTGAAATTCATATTACCGCCTGGCTACAGTCAGTTCACAATACAAAAATCCTTAAATCTGTCGTTTAAAAGTTGTAAAATGCAGTAAATGAAAAATAAAAATAATAAGCTTTCATGTATTAACCTTTTGTATAGTGATGGGTTGATTCTAAAATTTTCTAACTTCTTATCCTGTGCTGGTACTATTATTTAAGTTCTAAGTTTTAATCTTTCTTTATTGTGGGTTGTTAAAAATTTCATCATCCAGTTTGCCATTAAACATAAAAGGTCCAAAATGGTGTGTAGAAACTTTTTATCTATGCCAACTATATTTGTTTAATTGTATGTGTGTATTTATTAAGAATCTCTTTTGTCTCATAAAACTAAGAACTTTTTGATCAACTTTATTGGAACCAAAACCATTTCCGGTTCAAGTGAAAACCCTACCCAGCCCTACTTTGTTCATCTGCTGGCTACTCTGCATTTATTTATTCGTTATATATTTTATAACCTGATTTAAGGTGACCTGACAATTTAGAGGTAAGGTGTCGGACTTCTGTGCTGGGGGTCCGTGGTTCAATCCTCGGTCCCGGCACAGATTTATCTGATCGCCAAACCCTTCCTTCACCTCTGACAAGAAGTGTATTAATCACAACTTGTGAATGTGAGGAATGCCAGGCTTCCACCGGGGTTCGGATTCCACGTTAAACTGTAGGTCCTCCAATTTCATCTCGCAATCACCCTACCATTACACATTAGCGTAAGTGCGTATAACCCAAATGGGTAGTAAGACGCGGTGCTAATAATAATAATAATAATCATCTAACCTGATTTAGGTTATTTATATGGCAATTTTCTAAGATTAATCTATCTTACCTAACATAGGATAAGGATAATTTTGTTTTAATAAATACCCTAGCACAGGAACCACAATATTTGAAAAATCACCCTAATCTTTGAATACCTTCATTCCTCCTACAACCCCTATTTGCTTCGCCAGTGATTGAACCCTAGTTTTATGGGAATGAGTCTGGCTACCATAGTTACCTCTAGCAGACTCTTAGGGCCAGTTTCATAGTCAGACTTAGTGAGCCTAAAGTGCGAGTCGATACTAAATACAGGACGACACCTACCTAGACCAAAATGGAATGGGCCAGTTTCGCATATGAAACTGGCCCATTCCATTCAATTGCAGGTAGGTGACGTCTGTATTTAGTATAGCGCCGCACTTGAGGCGTACTAAATCTGACTATGAAACTGGCCCTTAGGTCATTGAAATACAAATCAGCTTGTATCAACTGTTTGTGTTGCAGCTACTACCAACTGGGTGCCTTTCATCGAGAGAGAAGATCTTCTTATATGGAGAAAGGACTATAATGCTCTGTATGCTTATAAAGGTAAACATTAGTAAAGTATTGGTTCTATAGCTGGTTGGTTAGGAAGACCGACCACAGGTATCTTATTAACAGAGTGGTGCAAAAGTTACTTGACACTTATATATTGTAGAACACCTATGGAATGCCTGGGATTGTAAGACACAGAGTGCACAAAAAGATGTATGTACCATCTCAACTTGGTCTTAAAATAATTATGTGTGATGAATGTGTTTGAGAATGAGATGAACCTGAACAGCTCATTGATAGAACATTGACATGCTAAGTCAACGATCTGGATTTGATTCTTGTATAAAGTTGTCATTTTTCATATACTTTTAAATAAATACCTGTGAATAACAGCAAGTCTATACTAAATTATAATTTCAATTCATTATACTATTAAGACAAAAAACTTGTAAAACTTTGAAATAACATAGGTTCTCGCAACCATTTTATTATTTAGAATTAAACCTTTTAACCTTAAGAATATTCAAATTTCTTAATTTAATATTTTATTCATCTTTTAAAGTAAATCTAGAATTATTATAAATTGCAGTTTGTTGATCATTAGCTTTATTTCCGTGTTTGGAGACTCATATCTCTAACACGTGTGAGTAAGTTGGCTCCTCCCACTTTGATCTATTTCCCGCTTTCCAATAATTATTACTGATTGGTGGTTGAAAATAAAACGCAATGTTTTGTGGGTGGATAATAAAGGAAAGGGTGCGGCCTTATGGCATATCTTGATAGAGTCTCTTGGAAAATGTATAGAAGTAAAGACATGTTTTTGTTACTCGCTGAAATGTAAAACTTTAAATAAACTATATAAGAAACAGTTGTTCCAAAACTTGTTGGAGACGAATGGGTTTTGCAAATCACTTCAAAATGTAAACTTAAATTTATTTAATTAAAACATTTGCGCTCAGAATTCTGATACATAAAGACATGTTTTTTATTGTATTGTAAATTTAACATGTAAAAATGTGTATAGAAAGAGTTTGCTACAAAACACTACGCAGATGGGTGTGTCTTTACGTGGTTCTATAAAATTATATTGATGTTCATTATTGTAATTTCTGTTGCTCAATGTTTTCACAAGAAATAAAACACGTGAAACCTAAATCTGTGTGTTTAGAGAAAGAACATTATTGCCACATGAATACACCCAGTCATCTAATAATGAAAACAACATAAGCAAGTACTAGTTAACCTAGTAATGACAACATAAGAGAAAGATGATGCTTTCTCTCTACAAGACAACCTCGACAGTTTACATATTATATAATTAGTTATGTTGGTAACTCTTTAATTTATCTTCATAATGTGAGGCCCATTATTATCTATACATTTCATAACCTGTTAACTTATGCTTTATATTTAGAGATAGGGTAAATTCGCTTTTGCGAAAAACGCGAAAAGAAAAAAAAGGGTCGAAAATAGGGTATTTATAAGTTTTCTTTGCGTTTCATGGTATTTGAAAGTGTTTAAAGCGATTTTTATTTCGCGAATTAACGCGAAAAACGTGATTTTGAGAGTATTTTAGCTAAATTATTCTATTTAGCGAAATAGACGCAAATTCCCTGAAAATGCTGTGCATTTAAATAAAATGCTGAGAATTTCTATAAAACGATGTTTTTCAGCGGAAATAAGTGATTAAAAAATCATTGAGTTTCACTCGTCTGTGTGCTTCAGTTCGAGTTTTACTTGCATCCTGTGCCTTCTACAGCCCATCCGGCTAATCGCCACATTCCGTTAGTCGTTGCTTTTATCATAAATCCTTTGTATATCCCCTAAAAACATTGACGAAATACATTTTTACCTATTTTGCTACAAAATGCTAAATTATGCCACAAAACGCTAAATTTCCAATAATTAATGCTAAAAAAACTGAAAAGTAATGCTATTTTACCCTATCTCTATTTATATTATGTAAGAGGTGTTTAGAAAAATTAGGGCAGATATGAATCTTTGTGAATGAATGTGTGCAGGAGTACTGGAAATACTTCATTGATGCATTAATTTTGATGAGTGAAATAGGCTATATACAATCCTACATTGAATTTAACATTTGGTATGGATAACTGCCATTAACAAAGATTTATTTAAATAGGTTAGCTTGTGAAATACAAATTGAATGTAAAATTATGCATTTGAGTGTCAACTCTTTTGGTATGTGGGTTTGGATTTTTGTTGTTTTATGTTTTGAGTGTCAAGTGACCTTTTTGCCACTATACATATATTTATTTACCGAGAAGAAGAGAGGAGGGTTAAGTGCCACATAGTCGACTATCCACACCATACATTCATATAAAGTTGTGCTTTGAATAATACAACTTGCAACAATGTTTTAGTCTCCCATTGAACCAAAGAATCTAAATGCAATATTTCATCCTTTTTTTTTGTCATAAAAAGTTAATTTGCTACATGAAATACTTGGATAAGAAATATTGAAAGGTGGTAGGCCTCAATCTTTCCATTCCATGTCACCCTTGTTTGAGCCAATTTTTAAAAAAATTATGTTTTAACAAACACATTTTTTCAGATAACATTCTAATGTGGTTTTTTTTACATCTTTTCCACTACTGGCTTTCTAGGCCTGTCATAGCTTCATATGACTTATAATCTGACATAAGATTAGGACAGGCACAACACAGCATCCACTCCCCAGCCGGTAATTCATCACTGTGAAAGGGTATTCTCACATTTCACCAATGATGAATTTTTTGTTCATGCCGGGAATTGAACCCAAGACCCTTAGCTCAGTAGACAGATACGCAACCACCTGAGCTAAGGTGTCCGATTATTTTGATCTAGTGATTGTGTGAATATTGATCAATTACACCCTGATAGGGATCTCACTCCTTGCTGTTTGGTTTTACACACTGACCGAGCTATCCATGATCACCTTTCACTGTGTCATGTTTATATAACATGTTAGAAAACATTCTAAAGGAATCTTTCGTAAGGAGTAAATGAATAAAATATAAGTTAAGACTTAGATATTGTCATTTACATATTGCAAAGATATGTGTTCAAATTATTTAATTTATAAAATTGAATATTGAAGATAAATGTCATTATAATTAAAACCCTATACAAGTTGTTTGTACTCTAGGCACATCTGTTTTTCCTTTTATAACACACTTTGTATATTTAATATATTAAATAATTCCTTTTCAATGTTATAGTTTACATTCTATATTCTACTTAATCTAACTGTTCTATTATTCAACATTCTTTACTAGAGTCTTTAATTTTAATTTTACAGTTCCATGATTATGGTACGATAAGTTGAGTACCGAAACATGTCAGCCAATTAAGCTTCCAGAAATCTACATCATAAACTGGAACACCTAAAGGAGTAACGGGACAATCATTCAGATAAGACTTAGATGAATTAAAATAATTTTTAAGATTTTTTTTTTGTATTGTAACTTTTATACTATAAACAAAATCATAAAACCTTTGAATGTTTATGGTTACGATATTTTATATTCTTAACTTGTTTTAATAAGTTTTATTTCTCATTCTCATCAAAACTAGTCTGACAGTTGTTTATTTAATATGTTGTAAATGTTAGTTTGACCAATTTGACTCGTACAATAAACAAATATTGAGTCAAGGTAAATATCTTATATATTATACAAAGTGTGCTATAAAAGGAAAAACAGATATGCCTAAGAGTACAAACAACTTGTATAGGGTTTTAATTATGATGAAATTTATCTTCAATATTCTATTTAATAAATTAAATAATTTGAACACATATCTTGCAATTTGTAAATGACAATATCTAAGTCTTAACATATATTTTATCATGTTTATATAGTTGAATGACCACACTAACAAGGATGAGATGCTTTGTACCTCAATCAGTAGAACACTCGAGGTGGACAGGGTTAAAATTCCTGCCCAGGTGTCATTTTGAGATTTGTGTTGTTCCAGTGTACGGAAACTATAATGACGTGACAGCGGAGGACTTTCTCCAGGTGCAGATCGACACAGAGTACCGCAAGCAGTGGGACAACACAGCAGTCAACCTTCAGATCCTAGAGTCTGACCCCAAAACAACCAGCAACATTGTGTACTGGGAAATGCAATGGCCTGTGAGTAGTACCAATCCATTATTAGAGTTGCAGGGTTTTTTGGGGGGGAGGGATGGGACTGAGTGACAAATTTTACACAAGTTAACTTCGTTGAAATTTTGTGTGTATTGGCGGAAAGGAGGCTGGGTGTGTTTTTATCAAACTCTAACCAAAAACTGACTGCAGGAGTTTTAATATTTGTTTAGCCCTATTTCAATGAGAATTCTCTTATTATCAATGCTTGTTGGGTTTTAAATGTGTGTTATAAAATGCATTATACTTTAATCTGTTTTCCTAACAACTCCATAACGTCACAGACATTTAAATAGTTACTTACAATTTCTTGGTTCAAATTAGGCCATTCAAAAGCTATGGAACATATCTAGTGCTCCGAGAAGCTTGATTACAAGAACTAATGGAAGGCACAAGTTCGTAACTTGACGAGCACATCAAAATAGTATTGTAAAACGCAACGCCAAGTTTAACCAACGTTAGACTTTATAAACGGTTAAGTTACGAGGACTTTAACGTGACATTGTAAGATTAGGCCTTAGTCTTCTATGACAAAATGTTTCTGTATTACAAAAATATGTTACATCATCTTCATGTCCGAGGAAAACCAATATAACTGTAAAATAATTTATGAATATATGACAATAAATGTAAGGTTAATAAAGTTTAACAATTAAAAATGGAAATAGTCTAGAGGAAATTGAAGATAATATACTAAATATTAAATAATTAATCACTTAAATCCACAAGCTTATAATTACCTTATTTATAAGCTTGTTAATAATAAACGTTGTTCATTGTCGAGTGATAAATCTTAAGCTTAGTGTTTTACATAACTAGTTATAATATTCCTTAAATTTGACATTTTACCTAATTTCCTACGTCTAGAAATGAACAATAAAGAATATACCACTAATTTATTATTTACATATACTCTAATTATTTACATAATTTCTCTGATTGACAGTCTTTCGACCCTTGGGTTGGTGCAATTTATGTGCTTCTTCCCAACCTTTAGCACAAGAGGGTGAGTTCCGGTGGCTCGGTGGGTAATTCAGCTAGAAACGGTCACCTTGTTGGTTTGTGTGAGCTTCCCATAACACATTGTTAATTGTTAAACTTGTTTAACCTTACAATTTTATTGTCATATATATCCATACATTATGTTATAATTATTGAATTATATTAGTTTTCCTTGGACCCGAAGATGGAGTAACATTCGTGTAATGACACTGAAACATGTCGTCATAGAAGACTAAGGCTAATTTCAAATAAGGAGAAGAGAATAAAAATAAAGAAGATTTAATTTTATCACTTTTTACTCCTTACCTAATCAAATATGAACAATATTAAAAATAAATTTACATAGCTTTGCAAAGTATAATATTTTTATCCAACACTTAACTTTTTTTTTTTTAACTTTGATTCACCTCAGGAAATATTTCATATTATTTGATTCGACTTTGCTTCAAATGTAAAAATTGGACTCCATACAGTGATGATGGTGGTGATGATGATGATACACTTTTATTGATACATGATTCAAACCTAACTTCACATGGATGCACATTGTATAACTTAATAAGTTTTGAATATAAAAAATTGTTGATATGTCTCAAGCGGATAAGAGTTGTACTGCAATTTAATAGTGGCAAACACTATTTATGTTGACATTTCATTTTTATTATTTGAATTCACATTTATTTTAGTGTTAAATTTAAAAATCATAACTTGATTCCTTAAAGGCTTTTCAAAGTTCTAAGGATTTGGAGATTCGAAGGACCTGTCCTTGGGTTGTTTTTTTTTTTTTTTTTTCTTTTCCTTTTGTGGGATTGAGAGATTGTTCTGAGACTACAAAGTCATATGTTTGTTTCAGCGCTTGTTCGCCAACAGAGACTATGTGTTCAACAGGCGATATGTAGTAGACTGGGACCGCAAGCTGATTGTCGTCATGAACCAGTCGACCAGCCACCCTGAGTGCCCGGCTAAGTCTGAGAACCATCGCGTGAAGGAGTACTGGTCTTACATGGTCATCAAGGCATACACTTCTTTCAGTGAGGTCAGTCATGATATGTCAAACACAAAGGAAAAAAGAAATCAAGGGGCACCTTTTTTATTTAATTCAGGGTAGGGCTATTCAATTAGTTATCCAAGCGGCCCAGACATTTAATTCAGTCTGGCTGTAGTTTAGAACTTTATTAGATTATACTTTTGCATTTTAATAGGAGGTTTAGGAGGTTAAAGTGAAATGTAGTACGTTTGACTATACATTTTAATGAACATTTAATATTAAAGTTAAAATAATCATGTCAAATACATTTAAACATAAATCATCCTAATTAAAATATAAACTGTTAATGGGAAAAGTGATAGTTTTGGTCCCTTACCAACTTAGAAAAATTTGGTTCAAAATTTGTCAGAGCTATTCAGACAGTTTTCTAGCCATTTATTTCCCAGCATTGGGTGACCTGGCGGTCTAGGGGTAAGGTGTCGGACTTCTGTGCTGGGGTCCGGGGTTCAAGCCTCGGTCCCGGCACAGATTTATCTGATTGCCAAACCCTTCCTTCACCTCTGACAAGAAGTGTATTAATCACAACTTGTGAATGTGAGGAATGCCAGGCCTCCACCGTGGTTCGGATCCCACGTTAAACTGTAGGTCCTCCATTTCATCTCACAATCACCCTACCATTTCACATTAGCGTAAGTGCGTATAACCCGAACGGGTAGTAAGATGCGGTGCTAATGATAATAATAATAATAATAATTTCCCAGCAAGGTCTAGTGTTGCACTTGATAACGTTCGTATACAAAAAGGATGATTGGCAACCTCATCATAGTTAATAATAACTAATTATGCTAGCCTATTTTAAGTTTGGAAACATGCTTGAATCAATGTCAGTCCAAAACTGCACCCTCCCTACATCTTCAAAATGATAACTTAATGCAGATGATGATCTCAGATCAATTAGTTCTACTTGAAAAGGTCCTTCGTCAATTTGAGGTAGAAGTTGTGAGCTTCTCCCAGAAAAACGTAGATATAGTATTTTACATTTTATATAATGCATTCCATACAGTGGTTATTAACAACTTAATATACTATGCAAGTTTGAGGAGGGTAATTTAAAGGAAATGTGTCAGCACTAGCTTGACAAAAGGATGGAACACCCTTCCTGTACCTTACTGGGGTTCTGACCTCCATCTCCTTGGCATTGTTTATCAAAGAACTTAGATCACTCTACAGGTGATATTTGTATGGTGTGAAGGGTAATTTATGAGTGTTTAAGGCTCACTTTGTATGCGTTTCCATGAACTTATAACCCTTCTTGTGTATAAATCATTTGTAAAAACTATGATTTTTTTAATGGCAACTTATCCTTTCACGGGGCTATGTCAAGGTGGTGTCTCGCAGGTCTACTTATCGGAGCCCAAACTCTTCTTGAAGTAGAATTGATGTGAAATCCCACTGAAACTCCTCCCAGCTAATGGACGTCCCCTGCCTAGGTTTGTGGGTTAAATGGCATCGGTTTAGTTCTAGAGGTTTTCGGACTCCTTAAGGGTTCCGGAGGAGAGAGGGACGCTAAGGATCAAATGGTGGGACTGTGAAGGTGGCTTTGTTGGGACAGTGTGAATGGTGGGAGTAGTTGGACTTGACGCAGTAGGAGCAGATTCTGAGCAGTGAGAAGGAGTTTTTGACAGAGATATAAGAGGGAAGAATGAAGAGAGCATAATGGCTGATGCTGAGACTAGAGGTGGGAAGGTCGGCTGGAGTCTGATTTTTCTTCATGTGGGTCCATCTCCTGGATCTGTGGCATCTCGTCTTGGGCATGCTTGGTCTCGGAACATGCTGGTCTAAGAAGACGAATCATCAGAGACTCGGCCAGGGAATGATGCAACTCTGCAGAATGTTAACTCAAGGAGGTGACCTAAGGACGGTACCATCATGGGACGGAAATATTTAAGGAACAGAAGGAAGCAGCCTAGGCACGGCGCTACTCTTGTGGGAAATTAAAAAAATGCTTGTTTTATGAAGTTGCTCTTTACTATGATCTCAGATTTTTCAGAGTTCCATTTTACATACAACAAAATTACTATAATACACTTAAATTAGCAGGTAAAACATACATATTATACAATAGAACTTTTTTAGTTTAAAGTCCAAGGGATAGCTAAAAAAGAAAACTCGAAAGATCCAAATTTCGAACTAACCATTTTTATGAGTATCTAAGCATAACACAAAATTAATATATGAAAATTGAAGATTTAAATCAATCAGTCAGGGTGTTACGTGATTACATTGACACACAGAAGTGGTGAAAGCTGAGCCAAAACATCTCCTACGTTAGGAAACCTGATCGCCACCGCCAGAGCTCCCTGCTATGTTTGTCAATATCTATAACTTTGTATGAAATTCTTGGCATACAAGTGTGATTTAATAAAGATTAGAGATGGGCCACTCGAATCCTGACAAGTATTCAAGATTTGAGGATTCGGTGTTTTACTGGATTCGATAGTCGAATCTTTCACCTCTTAAACAAAGCATAATATTTTGAATTAAAAAATTACTTAGTTAGGCCTACTTGAAAAGCACAACTTAATCTGTAATCTTTATTTTGTTGGCCAAAAGAGATTTGCATGAATAAAATCATTATTTAAAAAAAAAAATTGTTAGGTGTGGAAAATCTTACGTGTCTTACTACCCTACCCTCCCACCTCTATGATGAGAAACTTGGACTCGACCGTTTAGGCACATGCTCACTTCTAAAACTTTCACCTCACGAACAATCTTGTAAATATTTTAATGAACACATTAAAACTCTTCAAAAACCGAAAATCAAAACCAGAATTACAAATAAACTAGGAATAAATAAAACAAATTACGGCTTTTTTTTAACAGAAATAAGAACACATTACACATGATACAAAGTCAGCCGCCATTACACACGATACAAATTTGGCCGCCATGACGTATTAAAATAAAGATACTGTTAATTCTTACTACCCAACTGGTTTTAATTATCTACAACTATGCAAATAACCCCAATTTATTGCATACGATCCTTAAGTTAGACATTTTGTTAGGTTTCATGAAAAATAAATACTGTCGAAAGTCAAGACACTGATAAAACTGTTTATTTATGCCTACCGGCTTACGTATTGTATATCGATGGTTTGTTTATATGCAGATTATGCAGTATTAATGGCTGGGAATGAATATGACTTGTAGATTGCATTAAATCATTTGAATGTGGTGACGGCAGAATGGCTCCAAAACTAAGGGTATATTTTTTTATAAGGACAGATCAGGAAATGATTGTCGGCTTAGTGTAAATGGAAAACTGTTAAAACAAGTGAATGATTTTGTGTATCTGGGCAAAATGTTTTGTGAAAAGGAAGGATAGATGGGGAAATTGATGGCGGGTGAATGCATCTTGGAGAGTAGTTGGATGTATGTGGACTTTTTCAAATAATGAAGTACTATCAAAGAAGGCAAAGATGGCAGGATATAAAAGTGTGTTAAGGCCAATGGATGTGAAGCATGAGTTTGTCAGGAGAAACACAAGAGCAGGGTGAATGTGGATGGAATTAGATATCTAAGATATGTATGCAGAAAAAATCCTTAGAACAGTGTCATTAATGAATGAGTGCTGAAATAGTGGAGTTTGGAAGGGAATCCAATAAGTCAATGTGAAAGAAGTGTCTTACGTTGGTTTGGGGTTGTTGAGAGGATGAGTGTGGATTGAGTGAAGAGTCAAATATATGATGGTAGAATGTGTGAATCAAAAGGAATAGGTAGGCCATGTAATATCTGGTTAAATGTTGTAGACGCATGTGTGAAAAAGATAAACATAAATAGTTTTAAGAATAAAAGAGCATGTGTGGCTCGGTGTATGGATGTTGTTGAAGCGAAGGGAATATTCAAGGAAAGGGAATTGGGAAGAAGGTTAGTGAGGATGGATTAAGTATGAAGTTGTTTTTGAGCTCCATCCATAGTTTTTTTGCCTACTCCATAAAGCAACGGTGTGAATAGGTATGTATGTAATTCTCTTATTTACCATAGATTGACTTTTTTAACTTTTTAGAAATAATTTAAAAAAACATTGTTTTAAATATGTATCTTATTTTGTTAAAAAAAGTATGCAAAATTAATACATATTTATTTTTTACTAACATAATTAAGTTTTAAAATTATATATTTATTAAACTCAGGCTCGACTCGACCCTATACTCAGGACCTTTATGAAAAGTTTGCTCAAGATGGAATCAAATTTAAAAAAAACTTGAACTGGCAGACACATCGATTTTATATTTTTGTGTAAAATTATAGATTTGCTTGAGGGCCAGTTTCATAGTAAGATTTAGCACGCCTCAAGTGCGGCGCTATACTAAATACAAGACGTCACCTACCTGCAATTGAATGGAATGGGCCAGTTTCATATGCGAAACTGGCCCATTCCATTTTGGTCTAGGTAGGTGTCGTCCTGTATTTAGTATCGACTCGCACTTTAGGCGTACTAAATCTGACTATGAAACTGGCCCTGAGTCTACACAACTACAAAATTCAATGCAAATGTGCTGAAAAATCCTTGTGAAAATGACATATTGTCCTATAATTCATCACTCATTTAAAATAGTGCGTCTGTATTTGATCTTAACCACTGGGCCACCTCATTATGACTTTTCTTTGATCAGTCACATCTGCTTGTTGAATGTGCACTTGTAATATTGTTGTTCTACACTTGTACACACACTTGTATGTCAGGCTTGTTTGACCCACTTGAAAGAAAGAGACGGCCACTGTTCATCTCTTATGTTATAGTTATATTGTCTTTTATTCAGCCAATCAGAAAAAAATATGGCCATACTATTAATAATATTTAGCACCGCATCTTACTACCCGTTCGGGTTATACGCTTAAGTACTAATTACACTAATGGATTAGGGATTGGGAGGGTTGAATTTAGAGGAAGTGAAACCGCATTTGCGTGGAGGGAGAGTGGAAAACCATCTAGGAAAAAACACCCCCAGTTCACCCGACCGAGATTCGAACCTCGATCTCCCCGTCCTCGGCGGTCGAGCCAACTAGCCAACTACGCCACCGAGGGCATACTATTGTTTTCAAATAAAATAAATGCTTATGGGTCAAAAATAGCAGTTTGTGGAAATGTATATTTGCATTTTAAATTCTTAGTAATATCAATAATAAGGCAGTGTAGAAACACTGTACAATAATGTAAAGTAAGTGATAGTGTAAGAAGTCAACCTGAAAGGTTAGTTAGGTTAAGCCTAGATAGAAAAACACACTTCTCTCTTCTTGTCTTCTTAAACTATTGTACTATAAACTTCACACATTGTTTTACATTTTCGGAGATATTCCTTTAAGGAACTTTAACTTTAATATACAATATATTTTTAATTTGTTGCAGCCAGGAATAGAGTTTTCCTTGACATATTTTGATGATGCCGGTGTGTCTATCCCATCCTCAGTGACTGCGTGGGTTGCTATGAGCGGTAAGTACTGATATCTGACAACCATTATGTTAAAAAGTTGAATTTGTTTTTGTGTTATTTTATTAGTATTACTGTTTATAAAATAAATCCAATCAGTTTTAGCTAGAAATTAATTTAAATAAGTTATTTCAAAAAAATGTAAAGATATCTTTTTGTTCCGTGAGTAACTTTTTTCTATATTAGTTTCATAGGAAATATTGTTCATCTCTTTCTTAAAGTGATTTAAAGAATATTACAAAGATTTGTATTTTATTTTCTAACTAAACTTTTTTAAAGAAAAAAACCATTTGTTTCTAACTATTTTTATAAATTAAATACATTTTTGTAAATCTATTGATTAATCAAATTTTATCAGTTAGGGATCTTTTACACAAAGCATTATACATTTGTAGCAATTCATGACAGGCTACTCTTTAACAAAAACTCTGTACAATCTTTTAAAATGCATGAAATTATCTTTCAGGAAGTCTCATTTAGCATTTCACACTCTTTCATAAATAATTCCGCCTGAACAAAATCTTTATAAAGAGATTAAGCAGATATGACTAATTTCTGTCAAAAGGCAGCCATTACATTTTTTTCCACTTGCGGCAGTGTTAAATGTAAACTGTGTTCCTTTTATTGGTTCCCATCCCTCTTTGTTTTATATTTTCCATGTTTATTCGATAACAGCTGATACATACATTTTAGAGTCGCATTATTTTTTAGCAAAGCATATTACTACTCGTTTGGGTTGAACACAACTTTGATAAAGTGTTCGGAATGAGTAAGGTTGAATTTAGAGAAAGTGTACTCACATTTGCATTGAGGCAGATTGGAAAATAATTTGAGAAGAACCACCCTCAATACACTGTACCGGGATCTGAACTACAATTTCCTCATTAATTTGACGGTCCAGTCTAATGCAAGAGTGACATCTTTGTTCATTGAACCACCAAAGTGGGTCACCTCATTATTGACTATTAAAATTGGGTAGATTCACTTGTAGCTAGTGATGGGACCTTTGTATCCCTTGAATGCTAAAGGAGTTTGATTTTCGAGAATTTGAGAAAATATCGAATTCATGATATAAACAACTTTATTTCAAGTGTTAGTGCTGGAATTTGTTTTAGAGCATTTATACTGCTCAACTCGAAATACTTTCAGGACCCACTTAACAACCAAACCTCAGACCATTAATTTAACATTCAACTGAATGTATAAATGTTATAATGAATGCATTATATAAAAAAAAGTTTACATTTAGTCACTATCTTTATTTTCTCTAGTTCTAGCAACTCAAAGGTTTAAATAGGAGGGATAGCCACTACACCACATATACCTGAGTGATACTGGAGTAGAAATTGTTTATATAAAACATTAAAAATCACATTTTTAAAGGTTGAGCTTTCACAACCACATGCAGCTTCTACAGAAGAGAGTGAACTGTTGCTTTTAGTTGACTACAGGGTTGACTGTCAATCCCGACTGGCTATCCCTCCTAATTTAAAACATGATTTAGTCTAATGCTCTATTGCAAATAACCTTTAGCAACTTATGAATTAAGGTAGTTAAGTAAACCCTCTTATAATTACCATGTTTTCTAGGATTTGGTTTCAAGATTTGTATATAAAATGAAAATTCTGAGTTTATAAGGCCTTTGACTTCAACTACTCAAATTTTTTTTTATTGTCCAACTCGGACTCCAATTCTGACTCCTTCAGAAATGTCTAATGTATATTAATAAGTTTTAACAAATTTACTGCATTAAAATGCTCCAAACTGATTACGTCATTGAAAGATTCTTTGGCATTATGAATTTATTATTTTAATAAATTTGTCAAACAAAATTATAAATATTGGCCTTAAAAAATAAAAAAGTTAAAATTATATCTTTAACATAGATTGTTACGATATTATAAATTTTTTTCAAGCCAAAGTTATAGTCTGTATATAAATATAAAAACTTCTCTAGGGGATCTGAAATTCTTTGGAGGTTCATTTATTGTTATGTGTATCGCAGGTTGTAGCGACAAGGTAGAAATCAGGCCTAATTAATGGATATTTGGGTTGGGTGGTATTTTAGACTTTGTAATCCATTGATGTGCCAGTTCCCATCTTTTTAACTGGGATATATTATATTCGGTTTTGTTAAATGATTTTAAGATTGACAGTGTAGCACTCCTCAAAGACGAGGACATGAGTGGAGGTATGTGCTGAAGCTTTTTTTTTTTTAAATCTTGATTTTGGTGTTGATACGATGTCTATTCATGCATTTATGGAAAGTTTCAATGGCTAGGGAAATATATCGTGCATTACATTGTTGGAATTCTAGTTGGTAAATTAGGTTATCGGATTCACAGGTGTGACTGCCTTTGATGGGATGGATATAATTGGCTATGTTGTTAGAGAAATTGGTTGCTGGAAGATGTATTTGGCAGGTTTTGCAAGCTGTTTTGTCGCAAGGTCGAGAGCTTGGTTAGAAGTGAATGAAAGTTGTGTCACTTTTCGCTTGTTTAGGGTATGACTAGGTAGTCAGGTAAATTTTGATTATTTTTTAAAATTTTGGTTTTGTGGCCACTCTGAGAACAATTAGATGTAAAGTAATTTGCTTTCTTCACAGGTCTACCAGATTTCATGTCTCGATTGAGACAGGCAGCTCGAGAATTCTACTCTCTCAGGAAATCCAACCCCAAGTTTGTGACTGCCCTTGAATCCAAACATCAGCCAGAAAAAAATCCCACAGCCTTTACCCCCGACACGGTCGCTTCTCCGCCCATGACAGATCCCCAGAAAGATGGGCCTTACTTCCACCAGTTTCAAGGAATGAAGCTTTTCTTATGATTAGAACTACACCTTGGCTTGTTATATTGAGTGACTCCTAGTGATGTGCCAAGTCCACTTTTTCAATCCAAAGCGGTCAATTCAATCATATTAAATATTCTCGAAGCCGAATTGAATAATTTAACAAAATCTTTCCTGTCAGAAATTGTATAACTTAAGGTACTAAAACATAATTTAAAAAATGCTATATCTAAAATATGATAAACATATTTCGTCCAAAGCTACTACATCAAGTTATCTCAACATTCAATTCAATTATTAGATTTTTATTAAGTTAATTTTAATTTATGATTTACCTAAAGGCTCAAAATGAGAGAAATAGAACAGTGTATTTTATCTTTAAATATTTTTATTGACAAAGCTTTGTAATTGTCAGCTCCAGATTTTTTTTTTTTCCTCCAAATTGAAGATGACGATTATTTGAAGTCTTTGAACCTTTGCACACACTAAGTGTTTTCCTTTTAACCTCTGCTAATGCAATTCAACGTTGATCATTGTACTTTCACTTGATGAACTGCAATTTGATTTCCAGTACCGATTGGTAACCTCCGCAAAAGATGGTGAAAAAATTAAGCTTTAATAGCTAACAACAAAGAGAACATAGGAGGATTTTAATAGATTTTGTTATAGATGGTGCATTTATTTTCCAAAAAGTTTGATAAAGAAGTTAGTCAGTACAGGTTCCTTTTTTTCATAACTCTTTCATGGTAGATTAGTATTATTAGTGAATGAAGGTATTAAATTAATAATTTACTTTAGCGAGCAGATCACTAACTTGTCGAGTGATAGATTTTGCTACATTAGAGTGTGATTTTTACCAAAGAAAACAAACAATAAACTGCCCATTTTTCATTAGTCAATATTTGAGTTGTAAGGACTGTACTTGTATGGAGTTATGGATCTGGGCTGTATGTTATCTTTGAGATATTTCCTTTATGGATTCCATTTATTTAAAAGAAAAGTGAGAGCTCAGATGGCTGCTGAAACTTATATAAAAACATCATGTTGAATTTGCTTGTAGAGTAAATTCTTTATTGATAATTTAAAAAAATTTCAGCAAGGTGATTGGATGAATTTTCATCTCTAAAATAGAAGAACGCCCATTTTTTAATTGCTTCATTTGTATTTTGACTCATAGAAATGAAACTGAAATGTAATTGCATGCCTTTGTATGTTAGTGTAGATAAGGCGGGGCCTACCTTTGTTTTTGTTAACTAAACATGTTCTATGGGTTTTATGCTATTGAAACAAAATGTTTTGTATTAGATATTTTATTAAATATTTTTAAAAACTAACATTTTTTTTTTACTTGGCCTACCATTGTAAGAGTTCTATGGTTTTGAAAATATGGTTCCTATCCTTTCATTTCACAATAATTTCTAATGGTTTATAGTGGTGGCGTGTGATCTTTATTTTTGGTTGGGCTGGGTCAAAGCATATCAGTAATGATTATTTCTCAGGATGTGTTAGCATATTAAATTAGATTCATTTAAGTTTTCCTGATTTTTAAAAATCAATGATTCTTGATTTTCATTGTAGGCTCTTAATGCCAGTTCATGAGTATAGTAAATTTGCGACCAGAGTTTGCTTGGATGACAGCTAAAAAGTTACTAGAAATAGTCCCTTATGTATCCCTAACCCATAAGCTGACACCTGTCACTTTGGATAGCTGTAATTAAAACAAATGGTAATGTATGAATGTGATAGTTAACAACAGTAATTTAGGCTAATATTATTTATATCTATTAGAGGTTGGGCACAACGCTTATTTAGCGTTTTATCCCACTTAAAAAAATATTATTAACATCAATTTTACAAAGGTTCTAACAAACATAGCTTCAAAATGGTGACTGCCGAATTTAAACCATGTGATTGATCATGACACAAACAAGTTCTTTATGATGGTGCACCCAAGCAGTTGATAAAAATATTTTATTTTGTTAACTATTTTGAAATACAGTAAAATAATCATAAAATAATGTATTATACATATAAATAAAAGGACAAGTATTTTCTCTTTTCCAAGTAAATACAATGCCTGTATTAAAACATAGTAAGGTATGCACTATAATACACGTAATCGATAGCATTCTAAAATGAAGAATAAGTACTTTTAGTTATGTTTAAAATATTATTTTGGGTTGGATAAAAATAAATGATTAAAAGTAATGAAATAGTGTGAGAAAACTTAAGTTTACCTTATTTTAAATGTATAATATGACATGAAATTAAAAAATGTATTATTTATAACAAAATCTTGATCTTTTACAAGTGTTGGCAACCCAAAACCTAAATATATTATTTTTCAACTTTCATTCAGATAAAAAGCTATGGTGAACAGACTTGACCACAGTATTTTAATCATCTATTACTCTGTCTAATATAATATTTAGTGATAAATAAAATGATAGAATATTAGGAAAATGGTAGAGCACAAATAGAAGTAACAACACTGACACATATTTACACACACTTCAATATTTCGATGCTATTGTAGCATCTTCCTCAGGAAGTAGTAATTAGACTGTCTAATATAAGCTTTTTTTTTTTTACAGCTGTTCATTGTTTTGAGCCGAAACTGTGACCACAGAATCTCTCTATGGTGTAATATTTACTTTTCCAAAGGATTTAAACTTACATGAATTTTCAAAATGAATTGCACATTCCTCACTTTTTTTAATTCTTTCACTTATATTTTTAAGATCCTTATAGCCTACCATTGTCTACAACACCTTAACACCAATGAATAATCAATAAAAACAAAATAAGCACTTTTTTTCACTCACAGATAACCACAATTTTTTACCAAACCAAGCATTAGAAAAAGTTGTTTTTATCTTGTCATCCACATGCATAGACCTAAATGTAAATTCATTAGTTTGATTTGCTCCTAACTGTTTAATTTCAAGTTTTCCTTGCAGTTTTAATGAAGAAACCAAAATTTTTAAATACATAATCTACTTTATTCGTTTTAATTAATCACTTTCACTCATCACATCAATTCTCGGATGTGAATATATAATGTATCTCTATAAGGAAAACCTCTTTTCGCTTCATGAGGTAATTGTATTATATTTGGAAGAAGGAATAGGAAAGGTCGGGGGATTGGGCGGTGATGATCAATTTTCCTTAAGAGGCAACCATTACTGCTTTGTGTAATGGCAGCAATGTAAAGTGTGAACTGTGTTCTTCTTTTCATTATAAAAGCCATATTGTGTTCGTCCCCCTTTTATGTGTTTCTATCCACCTTTCCTATACCTTCTTCCAAATATAATACAATTACCTCATAAAGCAAAAAGAGGTTTTCCTTATAGAGATAGATTTGAAAAATAGATATTTAGATTTGAAAATTATATTTCAATTATTCCTAGTTTCCCGTCCCGTTTTTGTAGCCCTGGGAAAATCCTGTGAGCGGGCTCCCTATATATTGTATATTGATGTCAGGTTCCTCATGGTTAAAAGCCCGCAAGGCAAAACTTCTCCATTGGCAGCGACAGAGCAGGGGGAGGAGGAACTATGTGAGGGTAGAGAGTCAGTGTGGCGATCCGATCGGGTGGCAATGGCGAAGAGCAGACACAAATTTTAATTTTTCTGATGTCATTTTTTTTAACCTGAAACGGTTGTCCCATTAGCCCCTGCTTAAGGCCGGCCCTGTACATGATAATATTATATAATCACTAAAGCTAGGCTCACCAGATAGTTGTATGTCATATTTATTCTTGTTATTACATGAACAAATTGCTACTTTATGTTGTAGGTGTAGTTACGGGGGAGCGACAGTAGACTATTAATGATTTTGTAACCCGCCTCCGTGGCGTAGTTGGCTAACGCGCCAGTCGTGTTGAGCCAGACCACTGAGGACGGGGAGATCGAGGTTCGAATCTCGGTCGGGTGAACTGGGGGTGGTTTTTCCTAAATGGTTTTCCACTCTCCCTCCACGCAAATGCGGGTTCACTTCCTCTAAGTTCAACCTTCCCAATTCCTAATCCATTAGTGTAATTAGTACTTAAGCGTATAACCCGAACGGGTAGTAAGACGCGGTGCTAAATAATAATAATAAAAATGATTTTGTAATGGAATATTCATCAAATCACGTTTTGTCCTATTGTCAAATTGCAAAAATTTATAGATAAATAGTTTATAATACTAATCTACAAATAAACATAAATAACAAGTTTACATAAGCCTTTCATTGGATATGTTAACGTATATCCCAAACGAGTAGTAAACATACTCCTGAAAGAAAAAACTTGAATAATTAAATAGATTTTTTATTCAGCCTGTATACGTTAAATAAGTATGCATCTTCATTATTTGAAATGAGTCATCTATAACATATACAAATAATTGATATTTAATATAAAAAAACTATATTGTACCATGATTAATTTGTATGTTAGTGTGTTCATAATTATTTTAAATTTATGAGAGGCACCTATGGGTTGTGATTCACTTATAAACCACAGATGAATTTGCTCATGAATATACACTTTCTTTCTGCCAGGCGTCTCCATACCATGGTGCTTAGGTCGGTTTTAGAGCCTAGAGGTGTTGGCACAATGATAAATGTGCCATTGGTTGATGATGATATATATATATATATATATAAATGAATTATATATATATATATATAAAATTCATTTTTTATAAATTACATAAGTCGGCCTAATTAACAACCCACATAACTCACAATTCCCACTTTTTACAGGAGAAATAAAAAACTGATTTATTTTGAAATGAAAAGAGATATTATTACAATTTTATTTTTAAATAGAGATGTATGTATTGTAAGACAATTAAAAACCACATTATTATTTGCTTAGACATTTTCATGAATAAAGTGGAGTTATGAGGTTTTAAACAGCTAAGTGTGTATAAGAGATACCTGGTTTGGAAAACCCATATTTGGAGTTAAGTGGTCTAACATCAATTATTTTTATTATTAAAATATTTAGTTATCACTCATCACTAGTTTATGATTGTTACTAATTTCAAGAAAAAATCTTCCCAATGAAATACCAGAAAGTAAGTTTTTATTTGGAAAAAACATATAAAATTGTCAACATTAAATACAAGTAAAAACACATCAAAATAGTAGTAGTGGAAATGAGGCACTTTAATGCAAGTTAGAATACATCATATTAAGTGCATCAATTTGTCATAAAAGGAGTGGTAGTCCCCAGGTAGTGTCATTTTCAATTCTTGGAGATGTCTAAATTTCGCTTCAGTGATCTTTAATGTAATTTTGTACAAACTTGGAAAATGTGCTTCACGAAATCCTTGGATTTTTCCAATGGAGGGTCTTGATGACGGTTCTGGATCATGTATTTTCCGTCTTGATTTCATTGAGGATTCTACATTTTGTTCGGGTTTTTCCTCACAAGCCGCTAAATGTTTGTACTCATCGTTAAAGTTAATCTTGTAGTAAATTTTACCATCATCTCTGAATATTTCAAACAGCGGAGGTCAGTAACGTTGACGTCTCCTTTCTTCAATCCAGGACGAATGGACTTGTACATCATTGTTTTTTTTTTTCAAGGTTTAGGATTTTTTTCTAGCATGTTTGCAGTCGTCCACGTAATCCGCTGGTACACGAATATCTCTCAGCCTAGAATGCCGTTCAATGGTGGCGTGCATGGAGTCACACTCCATTCGGGTGTAACCCTTTTCCAGGTATTTACTTTCTATAGTGATGTTGTGCTTAAGAGTCAAATGCAACAGTGCATTGCTCAAATGAGCACTTCTATTCTGATAATCGCACCCATCACTGAAGATGACAATTTTGTTTGCTTTGTTGCAAAGAGGTAATTGTGATTCGATGAAATTACTTAAAATACTTGCAAACTCATTTGCAGAACTTTAGTTCACTATCTGATTCGTTCCACAAGTAACAATATCCATCGTGTGTCTTTAGATCATACATAGGCCTACAAAGGTTGTGGACAGAAAGTTTTCTCCTGTAGTAGAGGGCAGAAGTATTTGTTTTAGGACTTAATAGCAGGGACTGTAGATCCACTACAAAATTGCTAGACAATTCAAAAAAATTCAAAATAGCTCGAAAGTATCAATTTTTCATACAAAATTTCTCTTTATAATAGAAATAACTTGAAATTACCTACCTAAAGAGAGTGTACATGTTACGATCGGAAAAATATTTTAGTTGTTCCAGGTTCTTCTGTAGTCAACATATATGGTAAGAGGAATGGCTCGTACTAACGTACGGTACATAAAAAAGTTCACAAGACCCAATAAGATAAAATTGTGTATTTAAATTTTGTGTCGTGCACTTCAATACTACAAAATTGCTAAGCAATTCACAAAAATTCAAAATAACTTGAAAAATATTGATTTTTCATGCAAAATATCTCTGTATAAAAGAAAGTTCTTGGAATTACCTACCTAAAGCGAGCGTACATATTACGATCTGTCAAAAATTTTACCTATCTCTTGCTGTCAACGTATATGGTAAGAGGAAGGGCTTGAATTTATGTACATAAAAAAGTTCACAAGACCCGATCAGATAAAATTGTTGATTTAAATGGTGTCACGTAGACTTCAATACTACAAAATTGCGAGACACTTTAAAAAAAATTCGAAATAACTCAAAAAATATTGATTTTTCATAAAAAAAAATTATTTATAAAAGAAAGGCCGTTGAATTACCTACCTGAATATAAATTATATGTTACGATCTGATAAAAACTTTAGCTGTCCCTGGCAGTCAATATATATCTAAAGAAAAACTTTACCTGTCCCTAGCAATACGTATACAATAAAAGGAAGGGCTCGAATTAACGTACATAAAAAAGTTCACAAGACCCAATCAGAAAAAATTGTAGAAATAAATGGGCCCTCGTGTACTTCAATACTACAAAATAGCTAGACACTTAACAAAAATTCAAAATAACTTAAAAAATATTGATTTTTCATACAAAATTTCTCTTTTTAAAAAAAGGCCTTGGAGTTACCTAAACTGTCTTAATGTCTGTAACAGTTCTTTTATTTAAAGTCTCGTCAATTGCTTCTACCCAAACCGATTCTGACAATGGTGTCTACTTTTATGTTTTTGTATAATAAATCTATTATTGTTACCTAATGATTTCTCTTACTATTATGAAACATTTTCCTATCTCACCTTTATTGTACATTTCCTTGAACACGATATCGGTACATCCTCTATATATATTAGAGTAGAGAGGAGGTAATGTGTCAATTGTTTTCGTATTTTTACAATATTACCTGTAAAACTGAATTGTATATCCTTTAATATAAGTGCTTCTTCAGGAAAGTATGGTATAGTACTTTACTATTTTCAAACAATAACACTTTTATTCATCAGAGACATGTTTTCGCATAAGAGGCGAGCATTGAAAGAAACCGTTAAATATGTCCCCCCTACAGTGTAGCAGACGATAAACTTGAGCGTCACGCTTTGGTAGTTGGCAATGTGTATGTGTATGTCCATCCAGTTATATTATAGAGATAAATGCTTCCAACAATAGGTACTATCCACTAATCCCTATATTCTACTGAATGCAGTGCCAAGGTCCAAAACATGACGCTCAAGTTTATCGTTTGCTACATTGATGGAGGGTAAGGGGGGGAGAGAGATTTAACGGTTTCTTTCAAAGTTTTTTTGCAAAAACATGTCTCAGATGATTAAAAGTGTTATTATTTGAAAATATTGAAGTATTATACCACACTTGCCTGAAGAACCATTTACATTAAAGGATATACAATTCAGTTTTACAGGTAATACTGTACAAATACGAATAAAATCTTTAATATATTATATAAAGTCTGTTCACCGTAGGAATTGTTTTCTGAAAGGCCTTTTTCCCTACCAGAAAGCTATTATATAGTAGGATATTGGTAGGAAAAAAGACCTTTCAGAGAGTAATTCCTACCGTGAATGGAGTATATGTAGTTATCATCCATGTTGTTTACAGTCTGCCAAGACTACACTAATTATATTTAAAGTTGGCTTTAATCTTGTATATTGTTTGTTGTTGTTTGAAAGTTCGATAACTATAATGAAACAAGTTAGCTAAAATCTATATTACATTTGTTTGAATAACGTATTTTGTGTATAAGTCTTACGTTCAAACGATACTTTAGGTTATAGGCTTGTAGGAAGTTCGGTATCCACTAAACCCTGATTTTAGTAAGAATCACAATTTGTAAGGCTTTATTTCGTACCAGAATGATATAATATATTATTCTTATGGTAGGATAAACGGCCATTTAGAATGAAAGCAGAAATTCCTTTCTGGAAGGTATTTTATCCTACCTAAACACTACGATAAGATAAAGCCTTCCAAACGAGCTTCCTTCAAAAATCATCGTATATATTAGCCTCCATCAACTTATTTAAAGAAAAATATCACACGTTTCAAACTTTGTTATGTTCTCCAAAGCTTTTAATAACACATTTATTTCATTTAACTAATCACACATTGTTGTATCTCATATATTTAATCAAATTAATGAGATATATCAACATGCCAATTTGCCTTGTATGGGTGTAAGAGAGAAAGAAATACCCGAAAATATCTCTCACTCTTACACAATGTTATGTAGACGATAGCTAGAAAATTTTATCCACAGATTTCCATCCAATTATAGTATAGCATTCAATGGTACTATCGCATTTAGGTGTTTATTTTTGGCACTAGTGTAGTGAAAAGAGAAGTTCAAGGTAAATTTCTTTGTAGTGAAAACATCTGTTTTTTTTATTTAGATTAAAAATTAACTTTCTTGCTGAGTTGTTTAACAATAAAAATAGTTCAGTGAATTAAATAATTACTTCTGTGTGTATTATACACTATCATACTTGAGTGATTTTAGGCAATATATGTGCGTAACAGAGAAACATAATTGCCATCAGCTGTGATTGGAAATGTATGACATCATCTTCAATGAATCCTATTTTTAGATGGGGGCATGCGCAATATTTATGAAATAAATATCCGCCATTCATAGTAGTCGATTATATTTGTAAAATACGAAGGTTTATTAAAATTCCTTAATGTATTGATCAATTAAAACGTTTTTGTTAAGGATGCGTTGGTATTTAGTGTTGTAAGGTACTTACTAACATTGTGTTCTGTTTATGAAGTGTTCAGTTTTTCAATTATAGGTTATACAATTATTTCTTAACTATGCACTAAAACACATGTAAAATGATTAAATATCACGGCCTTCTTTGTTTATTATATACTAAAAATGATTATATATAATAAATGCTCATATTAGATAGTCTACCATTGATGTAAATGGTAACCTTTTTTACAACTTTGATTCACATTGGTAAAATGAGTTTAATGTTTTTTTATATATAACTCTTGTTGTATGAGGTAATGTTTCTTATAAAAAATAAATGTATTAAACTTTTTTAGTGTTGAGATGTCAATTTAAAGGGGTCCCCGCTACCCC
Organism: Timema podura; assembly: GCA_033556935.1. Lineage (NCBI taxonomy): Eukaryota > Metazoa > Arthropoda > Insecta > Phasmatodea > Timematidae > Timema > Timema podura. The sequence goes on from JAVRXN010000008.1 coordinate 15,998,305, forward strand.
ACTTGCTCAAGGCTTAAAAAAACACTAGAACCTTGTTAATCCAAACTCAATGGGACCAAAGCTTGTTCGGATTAGTGAAAATTCGGATTAAGCTAGAGATAAATGGGATACAGTATTTTTACGCATTTTAATCAAATTTTTATCTATTTAGCTGATATATCGTAGGTATATCATGTAATATTTAGTGTCATTATTTTTAGTTGCAGGAAAACACTGTAATGACTAGTTACAACATGTAGGCCTAAATATTAAGCATTTGTTATTATATATCACTGTTTCTTTCAATTATTTTTTAACTTTGAGCTTGTTAACCAATACAAAAAAATTTCACTTGACTTAATTTTTTCCTAGTTTTTTGACAAGTTTGGACTATTTGGAATTTTGGACTACCTACCCGGGTTCGGTATAGCAGGTTTTTACTGTAGAACTATTCACTGAATGTTTTGTATATATCTGATTTTATTTCACAAGTTAGCTACATTGTTTTTTGTTTTTTTATTGTTTTATTTAGCATCGCTTCTTACTACCCGTTCATGGTATACGCATAAGTACTAATTACGCTAATAAATTAGGAATGGGGAAGGTTGAATTTAGAGGAAGTGATCCCGCATTTGTGTGGAGGGAGAGTGCAAAATCACTTGGGGAAAACCACCCCAGTTCACTCAACCGAGATTTGAACCTCGATCTCCCCATCCTCGGCAGTCTGGCTCAACACGAAAGTAGCGCGTTAGCCAACTACGCCACTGAGGCGCGTTACATTTTATTGCTATAATGTTAGGCTATGTTGAATGTATATTTTTTAACTACCAATATGTGGAAATTCAACCCAGGACACAGACTCCACCTGTCCATGCAATATTACATTAGGGACAGTGTGCATGAAGGGCGAAATGCTTTCATTATTTTAACGTCAAATAAAAATAAAAAATTTATTTTAACCACTTTAGACACAACAACAAAAGCAAATGTCCGCTGATAGCAAAATTAATATTTTAAAATAATTCCATATTGTTTAAACAAATTTAAGAAAACTTAGCCAGGCCTAATTCACAAAAGAACTAAAATATTTAGAACATAAATATTCAAAAGAATGTCACAATATCGTACCAAAAATATTTTAATACATAGTGGTTGATATTTTTACTATAAACTATAGGCTCTCTCGATCCTTCAATTCCTTCTAATAAAATATTTCAATAATAATATTTCATCAAATTATTAATTTATTCACACATGAAATATTATGTTAAGCTTGATAAATATTGTGCTCCAAAAGAATATCACTCGCTAAAATATCTTCAACGCATTATTTCAAATAACTTTTTCACTTTTGATCAAAATGTGTGACAATCTACTTCAGGTTTTTTACCAGAATTATAAGATGTACAAGTGTTATTAATTAATCAAAATAATAAAACAATTTTACCTATTCACTTACAAACATTAGCCTTGTTATGTAAAAACATAGATTGTTGTAATCATAAATGGTTAATACATATTAATAAAAACGTTAAATCACCATCGTTTTATAATCTAGGATTTAGTGGACTACTTGAATTAGGTGAGTTTTCTTTATTTAAAAAAAATTATTTAGAATAATTTTACAATATTTATTTTGTTATAATTGGAAATTTGCCTTTGTTGTTGTATACATAGATGCAAAAAAACATATAAAACTTATCATTATATGACATAGAGAAAAAATGTCACCCTTGATGCGCAACATCCCTGTCACATTTCTAATTTTTATCAAATTCACGGCTATTATTCACTCAGCAATGTTTTTTTCATATGCTAAACTAAAAAATTCTGCTGCTTGGAACTTTTAGTTTTAGCATTTTTTATAATTTACTGAAAATTGTTTTTTATTTGTAGTAATACCAAAAAATAACAATTAAACCAGAGCGTGGATAAAATATTTATATTACTGAAGTGGGCTAGGTATGGTTAGGTGTTGTTATTTAAATCCATAAAAAAATTGACAAGATATAAGGATATAATATGAGTAAAATACTTTATAGTGAAGTAGAGTACATAGCTCTTAAAAGTTGGCGTTATATGAGCTTGATTCTCCGGTTTGTGGTGATGATCAATATATTTTTGTTTCACACATTTTAAAAACTTTTCCCACAAGTCTTGTTGTGATAAAGTTAGGCATAGTTTACTCTTAGGCTGTGTGTGACATTGTTAATTAAGGCTGAACTAAACCAATAGGCCTATAGCCCTGCATAAGACTCAAAAATATTTTTTTTTAACTGGCCCTGCTTTAAAAAACTTTTAACCTATGTTGTTTAATTTAAAAATGTATATCTTATATTTATAATTTTTGTGAGTTCTCCTTGCTGTGTACTGTACATCAATTGTTTTTACTTTAGGTCCAAGTGGGACTTATAATTTAGGACTAGCTTGAAGTTCTTAGTAGGCCTATACATGTTTTAAATTGTCTGTAAAAGGTATTGGCTTAGGCCTAGTGTAAAATTTGGAAGTCAATTTTAAGTATAGTTAGTCAATTTATATTTATGAATTGCAAACTTTGTCTGCTATGCCTCAGTCCCTTCCATGAATCAGATTTTTAAAGTCAACATATTATTCCAATTCTTGACATACAGCTTCAAAAAGTGTGGCTTGCAGTAGTTTCATAGTCTATTATATATAACCAGACAAATCCAGACATGTTAAGTTTCTAAAACAAAAACTGAAACAATAAAAATATAGGCCTACACATCACATTAGCTTTGGTTGGTGTATTCACTGGCGCAGCCAAGGGGGTGGGTGGGTGTCAGGATAGCACCCCCCCCCCCCCCCAGGTCTCGCTACCCACCTCCTCGGGCGCACCGCACAGAACGATGTTTTTAGTTTGTTTAAGTTTACACGTCCTTTCAGCACAAATCTACAAACTGTAAACATAGACCTCAGCTTAGCGGCTCAGTCTGCAATGAATGTGAAAATCTCACTTAAGAAAATTAGAGAGGAAGCTGAAGTAAATTTTTCTTCCTTTTACCAAACTGTTGAAGGTATCTGCAATGAACTAAGGGTTCCTGTTGAAAAACCTTGAATTGTCGGTCACCAGAAAGATTACTTTAGAATAGTGATTTTCATACCATTCTTGGATGAATTTATAACTTGTCTCAATGATAAGTTTGTCACTCACAAACACACATTGAAACCATTTCAATCACGTGTTTATCAGAGTGAACCAAATGGTGTGGTGGTGTCTGAGGTAGTAAAAGATGTTAAGAAATTGGCTCGATTTTACGATCTTCCCGAGCTCCAAATTATCGAAGGCAAACTGGCACTGTGGCACCAGTTCATGAAGTCACCCATAAAAAGCCCTGAAATGTAATTTAAACCCATTTTGTGTGTAATGTGAATCTATTTCCTGTCATACGAAAGATGAAGTACTCAAACTTTCTATGAAGTCAAGAAAATTTAACATAAAACTAGAGTGAATTATTTCAAAAGTGATTCTATAAGTTAAGAGTGAAGTACTATTTATTGAAATTTGCATGTTTGTTTATTCTAACATTATGCACCAATTAAAATTTGTTCACAAGCAGCTTGTTCATAAAAACTTAATAGTCATAATAATTACAGAAAAATGACCATTTTTAGAAATTTTAAATTGTTTTGGATATATTGTATTTCTTTTGATGCATTTGCATTTTGCGGTACTTAATTTTCAAATTTTCACGTAGAAAAAACCCAATGGATCCCATTTAGTTGGCCAGTGAAACTAATCTCCTCACACAAAATAATCCTGGATGTGCCAGTGGGAAAATTAGTGTTTTTTTTTAATAATGAATCCTTTTGATGACATGATGTATCTCTTTAAAGTTTTACCCCTTTGTTTCAATTACATTTCTTATTTTGAAAGTCATTAAATTGATATATTACCTATAAAGTCCTTCCCCCTTCCCATCTGATTTGCGACTTAAAAAAAACCCATGACGTAATCCTGCAATTGAACCACACTGACTGATTGGCCGCCATCTGTTGGCACCAACTTTTTTTTGTATGGAAGGTCTCATGTGGTCGGCACAATAAACCCTGTCTGCTAATATCAGTTTTCTAGACTGGAGTCTCTACTTTTTTGTTCAAGTAGTTCCACATTTTCATCATGAGACTGAGTTAACCCTGTTTCAGATCCACTGTGTCACAGATAAATCTGGAAGCGCCAGGGATCGAACCTGGGTCTTTTGGATCTGTAGCAAGGAACTCCGATCACTAGATCACAGAGGAAGTCATTTGATACTTAAAGTAAACAAATAAAAAATATAAGAAACAGGAAAAAAATATTCTTGATCACCAGCCCTGAACAGTATCACTAAATACACTGTGGTTATCAAATATAATGATTGGTAATACTTAGAGGCTAGGGAAAATTGTAATGGCTATAAGAGCAAATTGTTTCTAATGTTTTAATTTAAAATAAATCTCTACCATTTATAACCTTAGATCCAACCTCAATAATGTGTATGACATCTTAAGCCGTCCATTTGTGATGTGCGCTCCAATGTGTGTAATACCATCAATAGTAAGTAGTTTGTAATGGATTTTCAGTCTAGAACTATAGCACTACAGATATTAAGTCACCCTCAGGAATGGTTTCAATAATTGTTAAAAAAGTAACACTTTTAAAGAGGTTAATATGCTATTATGTTCAAACATGTTTTTTCTATCTGAGAAATGTAATATGTGATAAATCTACAAATCTTGTGTCCTAACAATTAAAAAAGTTATATGTTTTGTGATGCACATACAAGAAGTTATAAAACTGTATTTGGTCCAGCTGCTATTAGTCATATCAATTCCAAAACCTGTATTCAGATATTCATCATTGACGACCGTATGGGCTCCTTTGAGTAGAGTTGTGCGGAGAGGTTTTTAAGTCTATACATTGTTCTCAGTGACCAAAGGACTAGTTTAACTTAAAAAAACCTTTCCTTCATTTATGTAATTTTCACACGTTCTTCCTACAGAGGCATACCTTTGAAAAGTTTCTAGCTAATTTATTCCACAAATGGAAATTTAACAAACTGGAATAATAACTAATGTTTTTTCTTGCAGATGATGTCAGCCACTTGAAGAACTAGCACAAGATGGGTGCATTTCTGGACAAGCCTAAGACTGAGAAGCACAATGAGCACGGGTTCGGTAACGGCCTGCATTACGGCGTGGCCAGCATGCAGGGCTGGAGGGTGGAGATGGAGGATGCACACTGTGCCATGACAGGTCTTGGGGAGGAGCTGCCCGATTGGTCCTTCTTTGCCGTGTTCGATGGTCATGCTGGTGAGATACTTAAAATTGTTTAAATGTGTTTGGAAATAACACCAGGACACGTAAAACGAATCTGGGACTTTTGGCCTAGTGCACTGATTCTCTACTACTAGCTAACCAGCTTACGGTGAAGTTTGTTGTCATTTGCACAGGCGTGTATTCTTAAAACTTGTACAAGATGCAGCATTAAATCCAACCCAAAGTCACTGGTGGCTTTGATTCTATTAAGTACTAATTAGCCACTAAATTCACACATCCATCACAAACTTTTACAGGGAGGTCAAGGTCTAATCTCGGCCAGGTGATCTAGGGGTGGCCCCCAAATGTGATTTGTCACCGGTTTTCTTTAACCCCTCTCCTAATAATTCGGGTGAATTTCTTCAAAGCTACCTTCCCAATCCTTAACTCATAAACTACAGTCCATCTATTGGAAGAGTGTTGGTAACTGACATCTATCAGAAGATTTGTATTGCAAATATTGGTTGAAAGTCACTAATGTTAACCTATGTGGAAATAATTATGTTCTTAGTAATATTATATTATCACTCATAAACTTGTAAATATATGCATCTTATAATACTTCAACAATTTGCTTTTTTGTAACTAAATTAAAAGAACAAAAAGTATGAATAAAACTATTGTGACAACAATGTATTATAGTGCATGTAATAAAAATTTAAAAGTATTATATCTACACTTGTATCTTTTTATAGTGAACAGCATAAATTATACGAACAGCATAAATTATAAAATAAATATTTTTATAACTTAGAGAAAGAACCATACAAAATATTATTTTCAAAATAAAACATTTCCATTTTGTAAACACCTTAACATAAACACAACCAAATACAGTTTGTATGACATCATCAACCACTCTCATTTTGTCCAGTTTACCAGCTTTATTTATAAAGTGAAGGAAGCCTCTTAAAAGATCTCATTTGTAATTAATTTTTAAGTGAACTAATCTCATACCATAAGAGAGACAGACCACCTTCAAAAGAAAATTTAAAAATGCTAAACATCTTTAATAACTTCATTCTTTAATAAAAAAAAACTTAAAAATATGTTTAGTTGTCTTTTGTAACTTTTTTCCAAATAAAATATTGCTAACCATTGTTTGTAAGCTATACCACATCCAGGATCAAAGCTCAAATTACACTTCTTTTTAAATTTATTTTGGTCAATTTCTTAAAGTTAAGTTAAACTTTAACTGGCCTTTTTTTAGGGAACAAAGAAAAATACACATAAATGATTTATAATGCTGGGATATTCTTGTCACTTTTAGTCACCTTTAATCATCTTAAAAGACACTTTTTAATCACTCTTTTACAGCTTCTTGTCACTTATATCACTTATTTGAAGACACTTCGACACTTGCATCCCTGCAACTAAGGTGATAATGTGAACAACTATCTTCATTTTCAGGTGCCCGCGTCTCGGCCCATTGCGCTGACCATCTCCTGGAGAGCATAGTTCAAAGTGAAGAGTTCCCAGAAGATGTCACCAAAGGGATCAGGTCCGGATTTCTGCGTCTGGACAGTCACATGCGGGAGCTGCCAGAGTTGGCAAGTGGAGAGGACAAGTCTGGCTCGACTGCTGTGTGCGCGCTCATCTCCCCAAGACAGGTTTGCATGGGACATTCTTGCCATATGCTTCTTTTTTTTTCAACTAAAATCTTAGCTAAAATTAGGGAGTCGAACCAACATGTTTATCACTTCTAGTTCCGATTTCTCTTCTCTAAACAAACATTTCAAAGGTTCTGGTTCTGGTTAGAACACAAAGGTCCCAGTTCTTTTCTGTTCCTGATAGTGTTTCGGTTCTTTAAATTTTTACATAGCGTCTTTCTATCATTTCGGGCTACATCAATGTACTAATTTCAATAATAGTGTTTAATGAATGAGGAGGGTTATATTTTTATATTTAGAGGAAGTAGATCCGCATTTGCATGGAAGGAGAGCGGAGAACCACTTTGTAAATAACACTCTGGATCAAAAGTATTGCTAGATTAAAAAAATATATAACATACCTTAATAACAAAATTGCATCCTTCTAATTTACATCTTGATCTGTCACCAGCAATCTCATAGTCAAAAAATTCCGAACTGAGTGTTCTTTAAGGCACCCCATCAATAATATTATTTAAACCACTTACTGACAAACAAAAATAATCACCTCCGCACTTTACACAAGGAACACATTCACTGAGCTACTTCCTAATTTAAACTTGAGTGAAAGAATTTAAAGTTTGCATTTTGCCACCCTCCATTTCCCTTTACCCTATTATAAGCTGTTCACCCAACCACCATATTATCAGTTTTCACTTCCAGGAAGTTTTAAGTACAATAGGCTTAGACTGAGTGTCAAAAAGAGATGATTTCATAATTTCTGTATTTCAACTTCTAAGGAATGTCTGCTGTCTATCAAAGCTAAATACATCTTATTAAACCTCTAGATTAAACATTAAAGTGAGAAAACAGAGAACAATGTGACAGTCATGACATTCCTCAGGAATCTAAACTCATTAGTGTGTATTGCTAATCACCTTAGAAAAGAGGTTTCGAACAAAGTAGTAAACTAAAATACATCAAGCCCTTTCAGAACTTACTGAGAAAGGGGAAAAAAACAACATTTCAAAAGTAAACTAAGCTTAGGAAAGAAAAAATAAAGTGTGCAACATGTCAAAATTATATACACTTTTGTAAAACTAGGAACCTTTATGAAACTAAAATTACTTAATGGTTCCAATTCTGGTCCCGGTTCTTCAGAATGGTTTTAGGGTTCCTTTTCTGGTTCCTTGAAAATAAATGTTAATTTCAGTTATCGGTTCCGGTTCCTGTTCCGGTTCGACTCCCTGGTTAATTTTTTTTTAAATAATAGTTTATACAGCTTGCTTTCATTATTGTTCATCTTTTCATTTTTCACTGACATTGGTGACCTCTTGGTCTAAAGCTAACATATTGAGTTACTCTTGATGGAGGTCAAGGTTCAAAGAAAAGCATCTGCATTAAAAGGAGAACATTTAAAATTTGGTCTTAAAACAAAAAAATCCTGATTCAAGATTTGAAGGTAAAAAAATTTAAACCTCGAATCTAATGTATTTTCAAATCCTTGAATCTCAAATATCCTTCTCAGGTGTTTGTGGCTAACTGCGGAGACTCCAGGGCACTGCTCTGCCGGGCGGGTAGGCCGGCATTTGCCACCAGGGATCACAAGCCCATGCTACCTGGAGAGAAGGAAAGGATCCTGCTTGCTGGTGGCAGCGTCATGATTCAACGTGTCAATGGTGAGCTTGCTTGTCAGCCATTTTACTGCACTCCCACAGATTGCCTAGGAAATATTAGTTTTCTAACAACATTGCCACTGACTTACAACTATAAATTGTAGGCTTGGTTAAAAAAGACACCCGAATATGGGAATTAAACCCTGGACCTATAGCATAATGCACCCCTGAACTCTCCATATACTTAATAGCAGACAATCTCATGCATTCATCATAGATCCTGTCTTAAAATAAATGTGATGTATGACCATGGGCAAGGAATTAACGTGTTATGTTGACTTTTTTTTTGTTTGTTTTTTTTGTTTGAATGTCTCCACTTAAGGTGCCTTCTTTGTTATGTTGATGCTTTTTCTCTTCTTTTAGTTTGGATTGCACCACATTGGTTGCTTCTTTTGTCATGTTGTGGACGTTCTGGTGTCAGTTAGGGTGACTGGAGAGGAGGGGGTTGGGAAGGTTTGAGATAGTAGAGGGGCAGTTTGTATAACTCTTTGTAGACAGAGACAAAGAGGGGAGTAGTAAACTGTGGCGCCTGAGGCTTGATTTAGAAAAGAGGGGAGTAGTAAACTGTGGCGCCTGAGGCTTGATTTAGAAAAGAGGGGAGTAGTAAACTGGGCGCCTGAGGCTTGATTTAGAAAAGAGGGGAGTAGTAAACTGTGGCGCCTGAGGCTTGATTTAGAAAAGAGGGGAGTAGTAAACTGTGGCGCCTGAGGCTTGATTTAGAAAAGAGGGGAGTAGTAAACTGTGGCGCCTGAGGCTTGATTTAGAAAAGAGGGGAGTAGTAAACTGTGGCGCCTGAGGCTTGATTTAGAAAAGAGGGGAGTAGTAAACTGTGGCGCCTGAGGCTTGATTTAGAAAAGAGGGGAGTAGTAAACTGTGGCGCCTGAGGCTTGATTTAGAAAAGAGGGGAGTAGTAAACTGTGGCGCCTGAGGCTTGATTTAGAAAAGAGGGGAGTAGTAAACTGTGGCGCCTGAGGCTTGATTTAGAAAAGAGGGGAGTAGTAAACTGTGGCGCCTGAGGCTTGATTTAGAAAAGAGGGGAGTAGTAAACTGTGGCGCCTGAGGCTTGATTTAGAAAAGAGGGGAGTAGTAAACTGTGGCACCTGAGGCTTGATTTAGAAAAGAGGGGAGTAGTAAACTGTGGCGCCTGAGGCTTGATTTAGAAAAGAGGGGAGTAGTAAACTGTGGCGCCTGAGGCTTGATTTAGAAAAGAGGGGAGTAGTAAACTGTGGCACCTGAGGCTTTATTTAGAAAAGAGGGGAGCAGTAAACTCTGGTGCCTGAGGCTTGATTTAGAAAAGAGGGGAGTAGTAAACTGTGGCGCCTGAGGCTTGATTTAGAAAAGAGGGGAGTAGTAAACTGTGGCACCTGAGGCTTGATTTAGAAAAGAGGGGAGGAAGAGGGCTGCTGAAATGTTTCATGGACATCAAGGAGGTGGAGGATAATTCAATCATTAAATACTCAAGACGTATTATATACACACTCTATAAGGAAAACTTTCTTTTCGCTTTATGATATAATTATATTACGGTATATTTGGAAGAAGTTACAGGAAAGGTGGATAGAAACACTGCCCATTTTCTGTGTTTGTCCTTTTACATGTTCCTCTCTAAGTGTCCTATCATTCTCTACAAATCTCCTTTTTCTCGCTTTTGTGTTTTTTGGTTTCCTCTTTTAGAAAGTTGCGTAGCACGTTTCACACTCTTCCCTGATGAGTTTTGATAGAATGAAACCTGGGTCAGGAGATTGGGGGTTAGCGATTGATTTTCTTAAAGAGGTGGCCATAATCTCTTTGTCCAATGGCAGCAATGTAAAGTGTGAACTGTGTTATTCTTTTCACTGTAAAGGCCATATTGTGTCCTTTCCTTTTATATGTTTCAATCCTCCTTTTCTTTGCTTTCTTCCAAATACACTACACTATATACACAATTAAATTTCTAAACACACTTTACCCATTCACAATTATTTCCCTTCTTCTGTATTTGAAATAAAAAATATTTTTTTCCTAATAAAGTTCTTCTTTGATCATCTCACCTCACACTTGGGTAGTTATTCTTAACATTGCGGGGAGGGTCACCTGAAGAGCAGCACTGGTTTTGTGCAACACACTTAGATAGCTGGGTGATATAGCATTGCCATTCTCGACTAGAGGTTCATGATTTGATTTCCAAATGTCGGTGTCATATTTCAAGCTAAGCCTATACTTTCAGAATTAATTTTGAACATTTCTCATCCTAACAATGGGTGTTCAATAGGGGTCAGAAATCTCAAAGTTTTTTCATTCAACTAGAGCTCGAGGAGCTTCTTAGAGAGAACTCCTGAGTGAGCTAAGTTTAAGTTTAATAAATATATAAAAATAAAACTCAACTTGCCATTTAAAAATTATAACTTATTAAAATTAGAAATAAAAAAAAAAAATTAGAGAAGGGACCCTCAAATCCCTCCAATGAGGGAAGTTGTTTTACTAAGGGCTGTAGGTGTGAATCAACCATCAATCAGTGACAGGGTTGCCAACCACCTAGAGAATTGAGAAAACAAGAAGAAAATTTGTGTCTGAGGGAAAAAAAAACACAGGAAATTTTCAAAATCTAGCAAAAATACTGGAATATTTGTTAATTTGAGACCTTTAAATGAAAGATTAAAATAGGAGGTCTCTGGTTGTACAAAAAAAAGGTGGACTAAAGAACTAAAGACACTAGTTAAAATCATATGCCTTATTACCCTTTAAACAAGAGTTGTGAAGCGATAGAAGATGAATTTCCCCATAAAACTTAAATAACTTGTTGGCCCGAATATAGTATGGCCTAAAGTTTTGAGGTGCTCTACATGAAAAATAAATGGTCTTGAATAGAATACGACCGGACATTATGACAGTAACAGAGGTAAAAACTTTATAACTTTGACACACTTTTTTATAAGTAAAAGCTAAGTGAGAATAAAATTACCATAATTATTATTTAAAGCTACCTGTTTTTACTGACTTGCGGGTCTGCCATAGATGATTTTTTACCAGTAACACAGCACAAACTAACACTCACCTACTGAATTAACAGTTCACTGACACTAAAGCAGTGGTCCATGACTGGGTTCTAGGTGGTCCGCGAAATTTTCTAAATTTTCCATTGAAAATCTGTATTTGTATCACGCAAGTAACGCAACTTTAAGATAAGCGGTGTGTACAGTGGTCTATTGCACTAAGATGAGTGTACCAACTCCACCGCCATTCAACTCAGGCCATCAAGGTCAAATGCGCTGGAGGATGCACAGTACAATATACACACACAATAAGAAGCCTACATCTTCATCAGAACTGAGTAGCCCCTTGCGTTCGGTAGTTAGTTATTCTTATGTGTTTTGTGTGAGTGGGGTTTACTTATATATTGTACAGGGCTGCCATTGACATTATTATTGTGTTATTTGTAATTTAAATTCAGAATGGATCGGTGTTATAACTGTGGTTCATTGAAACGGAATATAAGGGAAATTGATACAACTTCACGTGGGCCTGCTAAAACTAAAATCATTGACGATTGTTTTTGAGCCAGTTGTTCTATTATTACCAAAAAACAAAATAAATGTGTAAACAGGGAATATGATGAAGATTACCTGAAAATGGGGTTTTATGGGATCGGTGACAAACTTGCGCCTAATCCTCTTTGTGTTGTGTGCTATGACACTTTGTCTAGTGACTCGACGAAACCATCCACACTTTCAGGAAATTTTCAAACAAAACATGCAAATTTAGCCTATAAACCGGTTTAATGTTTTAAAAACAAATGTCATCACAAAATCAATTACTTTTGTTACTACGGTGAGGAAGAGAGTAAAGCTGCAGAGGCATAATTCCAAGTGGCTTTACTTGTGGAAAAAACTGGTCAAGGGCATACTTTCACTGAAACACTTGTAAAGCCAGCAGCAAAATTGATGGTGAATATTATGTTTGGGGAAAAGGTAGGGCGAGCAATAGACAAGATTCCTTTGCCGAATGATACAGTTAAGCGTCACATAACAACTTTGGCATTTAATATGGAGGAGCAATTAATCACACATGTGCATAGTAGCAGTTATTTTGCTTTACAAATAGACAAAAATCTAGATGTAGAAAACTTGTGTCAACTTTTAGCATATGTAAGATACATTTACGAAAATAAAGTTCATGACGACTTTTTGTTTTGTTTATTGTTAAAAACTCGCAGTACAGGAGATGATATTTTTGGTATGGTTAGTCATTATTTCATAAAACATAATTTGGATTGGAAAAAATGTATCTGGGTCAGTACTGACGGTGCTGCACCAGCTTTTTGTGGGTGAAAAGGGTTTTAAAGCAAGGGTAAAAGAGTTAGTGCCCGAACGTAATTCAACTCACTGCTTTATCCACAGAGAACAGTTAACGCTAAGAAGAATGTCTTCTGAACAGGATAATATATTGAAACATAGTAGTTAAAGTGGTCAATTTAATTAAATCATTATCATTGAACTCTCACCTTTTTAATGTATTGTGCGAGGAAATGGGAAGTGTGCACAAAAGTGTACTTTTCCACACAGAAGTATGGTGGTTGTCAAGGGGAAGAGTGCTTTCAGGAGTTTTTGAGTTGAAGGATGCGATCAAGATCTTCCTTCATGACACTGATAACATAAGTAAATCTCTATTCCACGATTTCAAGTGGCTAGCTTAGGTGGCATATCTCAGTAATATTTCCAGCATCCTGAACAGCCTAAACCTGTCATTTGAGGGGCACGATGTAAACATTTTTAAAGTGCAAATAAAATAAAAGCGTTTCTACAAAAAAGTAAACTTTAGAATAAATGACTTGGTCGTGGGGAGTATGAATCATGTTATACACTTGATGATGTTTTGCAATCTGCAAGAGAATTAATCGATGATGAATTTGTGCAATTATTTCATAACCATATAACAACTCTTCATGATGGCATACAAAATATTTTCTAGATCCTGATCAAAGTAAGGGATGTATTAGGAATCCTCTCACTGCTACATCTGTGATTGAGTCCTTAGGCCTTTCAGCTCAAATGTGTGATCAGCTTATTGAATTAGCGTCTGACGGAGCATTAAAAATCATGTTTAGTGAGAAATCCCTTACAAAGTTCTAGATTCATGTGAAATCAGAGTAGCTTACCCTGAACTCGCCAACAATACCATCAAGCACCTGCTATCATTTCCCACAATGCACAGTTGTGAAATGGGATTTTCTGCCCTGGTTGGACTAAAATAGTGTGAAAAGGAACAGGCTTCATGTTGAGCCTGACTTAAGACTGAAATTATTTCCCATTGCACCTGATGTAACCAAACTGGTCAAAGATTGCAAGAAACACAATTCTTCACGTTTGAATGGAGAATAAAAAATGTATTTGTTTATTTATGTTCTTGAAATGTCCCATTTTAATTCTAAAAATAACTATGCTGTTATTGTTTCCTGTCCCCTGGTCTCACACAGGTCTATGAGGTTATATTTTTTAAATTCACTTATTAATTTTGGTTCACTATCTTGTATTATTCTCTTATCGACGCTTATATATTGAAAGATATGGTTTGGTGTTGAGTAGTGATTTAACGTGTCCTTTTGTGTTTTAAAAATAGAATAAAAACAGTACTTTTTTACTAATTTAGTTTTAACTTTCCTACAGTGAAATAACTTTAATATCAAGTTTTTATGATGATAATGCATTTTAATGAGTTGTCAATTCATTATTCCTACATTTTGGTACTTAAATAGAATAGGTGCTGAGGTGGTGGTCCATGTTAGGTTGACAATCTATACCTAGTGGTTCGTGGTAAAGGAGAAGTTGAGTACCACTGCCTTAATAGAAGATAGTTCCTATTACCCTGAGGCATAATAGATAGATTTAATTTTATTTGATTATCTTTTTGATATTTTTAATATCTTATTATTATTTCACTATTTTAAAAATAAATATGTATACAGGGTGTATTGATTTATGTGGTAACTCGGATGTGGATAGAAAACCTCAAAAGAATACAAAAAGTTCTTATGAATATAGATCCTATATTCGATGGTTCCCGAGATAAGTCCTTTCAAGATTCTGCTGGAATTGTCAGAACCCTACTGGATACCCCCTGTTACACCTCTTGTAAGTGATGTATCACTGCTGGTACACAGGCAGGGCTACAGCTACACGAACAAGGGTGTACCAAGTAGGGATATTTACAATTCCTGCAGAATCTTGGCAGGCCCTATCTCGGGAATCATCAAACATAGGACATATGTTCATAGGAACTGTATGTACTTCAGTTACTTTCCAGGTAAATCCATACACCATGTATATACAAATTTAATTTATTTTTATTTTTCATACAAACAGATAAATTGCATTTCTATGGAAATATTACAAATCATAATTGGTGAATAAAACATTTTCCAAGTGATCTATATGCATAAAGTTATATAAATAACCACAATATAATATATTTCAAGCATAAAACAACTAGCAAAAAATATTCAAACTTCGATTTGGCTTAGAAAATATTTCATATATTTAATTTGAGTTTGTTTTAAGTTGGAAAAGGGGAATTCACACACCCCTGGTTTATTTTTCCTTTTTTTTAAATACAGTCACACAAAAATGCTGAAATATAAAAACTTTAGTTTCAATGTATAAGTGACTTTTTCTACTATCAAAGCCTTTAGAAGGAAAGATGTCAATATTGTGCATTGGATTTTCCCCATATTCTTTCCTCTTTTCCTAGTAGGTTTTTTCACTCAATTTTTAATGAATTAGTTTATCTTTCTTTATTTTTATCAATTTTCATTATTTTATAATTATCTAGTCATTGAGTTTCAATCATTGTTAAACAAAAATGCATAAGTAAAATTTGTGTAGATTGTCAAATAATAGATGCATGTGTTGATACAGGCTCATTGGCGGTGTCGCGCGCGCTGGGTGACTATGAGTACAAGAATGTGGAAGGCCGCGGACCGTGCGAACAGCTGGTGTCGCCAGAGCCCGAGGTGTCGGTCATGGACAGAGATGAAGAGCGAGATGAGTTCTTGGTTCTGGCCTGTGATGGCGTCTGGGACGTCATGTCCAATGACGACCTATGCAATTTTGTGAGGTCGCGGCTCGTCCTAACGGATGACCTGGAGTGTATTGCTAATCAAGTGATAGACACTTGTCTCTACAAGGTACTGTGGTTTGTCATTTCCCTGGAGCCTAACTTTCTCCCTGGTATGGAAAAAATGTGTGACATTTCATGTGGTGTAGCAAATCAAATAATATGATCGACAGCTTCCATTAACCATTGGTGGCCGCATGGTGGTATGGTTGATATAAGGTGTCAATTTTGCAATAGAGTGTATTGCCAGTGAAGGGTAGTTCACGGTTTGAATCTTGGCCGGGTGTACTGAGAATCGTTTATCCTGGTTTCCTACTTTCTTTCCACACAAATGTCTGTCCAGCCCCTCTAATTTCTATCTTCCTTATACATATCCCATTAGTGTAGCTATGCAGATATCCCAGATAGGTAATAAATTACAGTGCACAAAAAAATTAAATAAAATAGCTCCCACTCCATTTAATCACAGTTTATAGGATTGTTTAGTTTTGAATCCCGTCCAGGAATATTAGTAAATTAGTAAATACACCACATAGATTTTTGTTAGTTATAGAAATGCTTTGCTAGAGTATTAAAGTAATTAGAAATCTAACAGGATCAGTTGGTAGCTTGTGTTATGTATATTCTTGAATGACATCATGTGTGTCTATATTGTGCCTGACCTCGCTGCCTTTTGGATGTTATAGGGCAGCAGAGATAACATGAGCATTGTGCTAGTCACGTTCCCTGGTTGCCTCCAGCCTTCTGCTGATGCTATCCAAAAAGAGGTCCAGCTTGAAGCCACCATAGAGAGGAGGATAACTGGTAAGGACAACAATCTAATTAGAAATATGAATAATAATTACCCAGAGCCGCAGCGAGGAGGGGGGCAGCAGGGGCGACCATCCTGGGTGCTGTGCTGGAGAGGGTGCCATAAAGACATAGCTTTTTTTATAAATGTAAAAATGATTTTAATTTTGTAATAGACATGTCTTTCAATCTACGAGTGTAAAAGAATTAAAGGCTAGTGCAAAACGCTTAGCAAATAAATATAAGGATCTGGATGTTACTGAAATACAGGTGGAAATAGCTAGTTTTAAGTTTCAGGCCGCTTATTTATTTGAAAAAAGTCAGGATTTTTCCAAAGCACCCTCTCTTAACATATTGAATTTAAAAGTCTCAGTTTTGATTCAAAATTTGAAATTTTTGATTTACATGAGCTTATTAATGACTTAAAAAAAATGAATAGGTGCCAAATGACATAGAAAAATGAATAGCTACCTATAGACCCATAAAGCAAAGAACCACTTAATGGCTCAAAATTATAACCCAGAAAACAATTAAGTGCCTAATAGCTCAGAAATATTAATATGTAGCTAATGAATTAGAAAAACTGCAACATTCTTTATAACTACAAACTATGATTGAGTGTATAGTGGCTCAGGGACACAAATAAGGTCATAATGACTCATAAAAATGAATAATTGTCTAATAATTGGAAATCTATTAAAACTGTGGAAACACTATAAAGTGTAAAATAATGATATGGAAGGAAACCAATTTGAAACGATAGCTGGGTTGGGTCTTGATAGAATCAAACAAACTTCTAATGTTCTTGTTTCTTCAGACACTATTCACATTTTCATGTTCTCATTAATTTAACAGAAAAAAACATTTTTGGAAATATTCCTTTATCATCATAAGAGAAAGAAAAAAAGAGAGAAAGAAAATAGAAATATACTTGAAAAAGTTGTAGAGAGATTAATAAGCATCATAATAGCTATAAAAAGGATTAAATTACAATGTTTAAAAACATATTTTTTTGAATTCTATTTTAAAAAAATATATTTTTTTGAATTCTCAAATATTCTTAAAAATTCAAAGATTGCTAGTACTCGCTCATCTCTAGTTTATGAGCACTAAAAAAACTGTATGTGTTTGTTTTTACAGAGCTCGTGCGACAAGGAGATAATTTGAAGTTCCTGCATGTCCTGCAGACCTTGGCCGATGAGGACATCCCGGGGCTTCCCCCTGGGGGAGGACTCAGTGCTAAGTATGTACCATGATCCCTTATACTGGGATAGCTCAATCACCACCAGGACTTGGATGATTTGCCAATATATTCTCTTTGAGCCAATTTTTATAATATTTGTTTTGAACCTTCCTTAGTTATTAAAAAACTGATCTTTTCTCTTTCTCTGACACTTCTTCCTACTATTTGGGCTATCTGCATATTTACCAATGGAGTGAAGACGGTAGAATTAAAGGGAAATGTTATTTCATTTATGTGAAAGGAAAGTGGGAAACCAATTAGGTACATTTACCCACCAGACCAGGATTCAAACTCCCATCTCCCTGTCATTGGCAATTCAGTCTATTGCGAGAGAAAATGGGACCACTGAATCCATCACCTGCAATGTTAAAGCTGCTTAGTAGTAAGCATAATTTTGTTAATTACAATAAATAAATAGGAGGTCCGACACAAAATAACTACAACACTCACATTAAAATATATATTTTTTTTAAATCAAAATGGTTTCAACACTCGTCTCTTTAAAGACGTTCATCCGACACCTTAGCTCAGTAGCATGTCTATATATTGAGCTAAGGGCTCGATTCTCAATATGGCAAAAAAAAAAAAAATATTGGTGAAATGTGGGCCTACCCTTTCACACTGATAAATTAACAGCCGGGGAATGGATGTTGTGCCTGTGTCTACTCTTAAGTTAGATTATAAGCCATATAAAACTACGACAGGCTTAGCAAGCCGGTATTGGAAAATATATGGCTTGAATGAAAAACTGACCTGGTACACAGGCTGGAAACAGTAATGGATGTAAAATTAAATTGTCTTTAAAGACATTACAATTACACTAGCAATTACAAAAAAAGTTTTGTTGTGCATTTCACACTCGTCCCTGATGAGTTCCGACAGAATGAAACCTAGGTCGAGGGATTGGGCGGTGACGATCGATTTTTTCTAATATGCAACCATTACCGCTTTGTCCAATGGTAGTAATTTAAAGTGTGAACTGTGTTCTTCTTTTCGTTGTAAAAGCCATATTGTGTTCGTCCCTTTTATATGTTTCTATCCACCTTTCCTATACCTTCTTCCAAATATAAAAAAAGTTTCATAAAATTGACGTTGGCATTAGCAAATCTTTTCCAAAAATAAGTCTCCTTAACTTTGATATTTATCATATAAGAAAACATAAGAATCACAAGTAATTAGAAATTTGAAATGTTTCTTCTTTCATATATTAGTCCTTAATGTAATAATCGTGTGTGATATATTTATCTGTTCCAATTCCATCCCTCTATGTGCAGTTATGCTTGTGCCTTAAATGGGCCCATCCCTAGTTTTAAGATATAATTGAGGTCACAGGTGCTATGAATTGTGTAGGACTCTATCCCAATAACCTACGCATTGAGTATAGATACTTATTAACAATACTTGCTCGAGTACTAAAATTTGGTGGCCTGTTTAACACACCTTTTACAAAACACTTTCATTCAAAATTATTTGTTCTAAGTCTCACGACCGGAGGAAAAGCCTTTTAAAAAAATTGGGAAAATTATATTTTTTGCTAGGAAAACTGGAAACTTTGTTGGAATTTAATTCTATAGTTTGAGTGACCACCCTGCATGAAAACCCTAAAATCAAATCATGATGAATCGTAAATACCTACTTAACGCAGATGATGCATTGCAATGTCAAAAATTCTTCGCACAATCCTACCTACCCTTCATCAGCAAACTATATCAGATGAGCATGAAATTTGGTCCTTAATTGTGGCCCTTATTTTGAGAAAGGGTAATCTTTATTGGTCTTTGGCACCCAAATCAATGATCTATATTTTTTTTTTTAGACTAGTGTTTCTAACTTATCAAACAATTCATTTCAACTGAATAACAGTAATGTTAACTACGCTTCTTACCCAATTACATTTAAAACCTCTTCAAAATGGATTGGTAAAGTATCCAATATTCAAAATTTCAAAGAGCATTGTGTACTTATTGTATCCCTAATACGTTTGGATTCCTCTTAATTATTTTTTTTAATCCTTATTTTTCTTCTGTTTACAGGCAAAACTTCATTGAAAACGTGTACAAGAAACTTTGCCCGAACAAATCTGACAGTGTAAGTCTAAGTTATGAGTATGGAGGCTACTGAACTATGTGTATTATTTTTTATTTTATTTTTCCTGTGGGAATAGTAATTAAATCATGTCTTGCAATGTAAATTTATTTTGTTAATACTATTTTTCTTTTCCTTTTTTTGGTTTGCAAGACTAACTAAAAACTGTATTTAATCTATTACTAAAGTATAGTTGGGTTGTCATTTACATTTTCACAAATAATAATATAAACATAATTTAACAATATTAATGCAGTAAATATATTATTTGTGTTTGAACTCCTCAAGAACTATTTCGGTATTTCTGTGCAAATTTCTTTTGGGAAGGGGGGGGGGGGGGGGGGCGGTGGTTTGGATGATTGTCTTTCTAGCAAACAATTCTATCTCTTAGGTAGAGCCACTGTTTTGTTAATTTTATTTACAGAACACTCATTGTTAACTCTAATTGGAGATGGGTCAGATCCACTTTTTTAACTGAAATTTTTAATCCAAATATACATTTTATTTTAGAGCACAAATTTGAATCTAGAAAAGTGTTTAAAGTGTTACACTTAACAACTTAACAAATTCAGCAGATAATTTAGGAGTTGTATGTTAAGGCACCTTTTTTTTAAGTTTAGATAATGCCAACACACTAACCCACTGCCAAAAATACTGGTCTTAATTTGTCAAGTGAAGCAATCTTGACTCAAAAGCGCTATTTTGAGAGTACACTCCATTTTTCCTGAAAAGTAATAAGCTAACCTTGTTAGGTTCCACTTTGGTACAGCTTACAAGATAGGTCAGGGTAAGACTGCTTCCTCTTTAGGTAAACGGAGGGAACGTATTTGCCACTTGTGTTTTTTCATTTATTTTATTTATTTATTTATTTAGCACCGCGTCTTACTACCCGTTCGGGTTATACGCTTAAGTACTAATTACGCTAATGGATGAGGAATTGGGAGGGTTGAATTTAGAGGAAGTGAACCCGCATTTGCGTGGAGGGAGAGTGGAAAACCATTTAGGAAAAACCACCCCCAGTTCACCCGACCGAGATTCGAACCTCGATCTCCCCGTCCTCGGCGGTCGAGCTCAACACGACTAGCGCGTTAGCCAACTACGCCGAGGCTTTTTTTTTTGTTTTTTTCCCATTTATTAGTACGTTCAACACCATGGCTATTAACACCTTATTCTAAGAGAGATAGTGAGTAAGATAAAGGAAATGTAGCCTGATGTGGGGGTGGGAAAACTAAAGGGAAAAATAACTCTTTGAAAACCATCTTTACGTCCAGCTGAGATTTGAACCGCAACCTATCTTGTCCAGTATAGTGAGAGACAGGAACCTTAGATCTTGTAACCACCGATGTATATATAAAAAATTTGTTAAAATCCCTACTAGATTGTGTTTTATAACTCATTTAATGCACTGCATATTGATTTTTTATTAATTTTATTAGATTTTTGGTACATATTAGGCCTGGACGGGATCTCGAACTTCGGGAAAACATTAGGGAAATGGATGTTCTCAAAACTCGGGTGGGAAAAACTAATTCCTGAGATTTTTCAGGAAAAAATTCATGTAAAAATAGTTTCAATAAAATTACCATTTATCAATGTCATGTTTGTATTTAATGTTCATCAAGAATAATATTAATTTATTAAAAGTAAAATTAACCTTATCTTTCATTATGAAAGTAGATACCCGAAACTTCAGTCACTTTTAATTGACAACTACTCTGGTCAACACTACTGAGTGCCATTAAATAACATAACCACACTAGGCTACGTATAATTAATTGGAATATCTATCCCTGGTGGTGCAAAATGATGATAAAAAAAAGTAACTTTTAAATATATTAAATTATGCAAAAGAAAAAACATAAAACTGCACCAAAGGGCTATTTTAAATTAAACATTGAAAGGGATATAAAAGGGCAAGGCCTGACAGAAAACTGTAGGCCTTGAAGCTCACAATTAAAAACACAAGAAGATTATAACACAATTATGGTGACCTGGTGGTCTAGGGGTAAGGTGTCAGACTTCTGTGCTAGGGGGTCCGGGGTTCAATCCTCGGTCCCGGCACAGATTTATCTGATTGTCAAACCCTTCCTTCACCTCTGAAATGACGCGTATTAATCACAACTTGTGAATGTGTGGAATGCCAGGCCTCCACCGTGGTTCGGATTCCACGTTAAACTGTAGGTCCTCCATTTCATCTCACAATCACCCTACCATTCACATTAGCGTAAGTGCGTATAACCCAAACAGGTAGTAAGACGCGGTGCTAATAATAATATAAACACAATTATAAAAAAATTTGGGGTACATCAGTGGAGAATAAAACACCAACTGGACTATGGTAGTATGGCTAGAAGGAAAATATTGGTCACCATGTACCCTGAAAATTGTGTCTGGTTGCATTTTTAATTGTGAACTTTAAGACCTACTGTTTTCTGGTGTGTAGACCTTGCCCTTTTATCTTATTTTCAATATTTAATTTAAAATTATACAAAAAATAAATCTTCATATACTTATTTGCGTAAAACACGTCTACTATGATAATGGTATTATTTGGAATGGCATCCATTTGCTTTTGTCTCATAAATATAATAACAGTTGGCTAAACTTAATATTTTTGAAGTTCACCTGTGCTTTTGTGAGAGGTTTAGTAAGTAACTAAATCGATTGAGATAACTGGGCACACTGACATAGTAAAAAATGATTTTGGTGTTCTTATGGACAAGACTGTGGCTCACTTTTATTCATTCAGATTAGTTTAATATATTAGTTTTATTGTGCAAGCTATTTAAATTTATGTCATGATTTTTTTTTATTATCAATCTTAAAATTGATGTTTAGGAATTTATTTTATTTTACCTTACTCAACACTTGTTAGACAAAACAATACAAGTTTTTATTTGGAAAACTTACAATTTAAAAATGAATTAATATAAAAATTTGAGCTTACACGTTTTTTTTCCTTTAAAATTCTACAAGGTTACAGAATTTAAATTTATTGTTCAGACCATAACTGCAACCAATTCACAGTTTTTGTCACTTCGCACAACCCTATTCAAAAATATTTTAGGCATCTAACACTTCACTTTAATTTAATTGAAACTCTAAAATGGACACTTTCTAATCAAACTGCCAATATCATCAATTGTTTTTATCTTTTTTTTTTTTTTTATGAATGGGAAGGCTAATCTTAGTTAATTATAAATAAATATATATGTCTAAAGGTGAAAATTACTTTTATTTCATCCCACACAGGCCTAATATTTAGTAATACATTTTAATTATTTATTAACTTATGAGATATACAGCTTTGATTAGTTTGGTTTTGCATATTGCTCTATAGTAATGCAGGTTGCGATACACTTTGAAAGCCTAGAAAATATAGGAATTATTTTATTCTGGAAAAAACTAAAACTAAAACGGTGAATTTCACAAAAACCTAACAAACTGAAGAACTTATTTATTTTATTTCTTTAATTCAATAGTTCCTACAGTACTCATGTTGCTGCCTTTAGAGAAAATACATAAAATAAATAAAATGTACACTCCGCTTACCCTGAAAGCTAGCTTGACAGATTACTGCAGTATGGCCCTAACTTATAAGCTGTACCATAGTGGAAGAATAAAAGGTAAGCTTGCATTTTAGTGACATTATAATTTTCTTATCAATTCCAATCAACTGAAAATTGCTGTTAGATCAACACGTGATGTTATTTGCAACCCTTCCATCCTCTCAACCAATAACCGGCCTTAACACTAGTCACTGTTAGGACAAATCAAATTTCATTAATCTATTCTTTAGTCCAAGCTGTCCAGAAAAATAGGAACTCCTTCTGGTTAAAACACGTAGAATTTTAAATTAATAAAATGGTGGCGACCTTGTATTATAACTGAGAAATAGTGCCCTTTAGGAAATACTTGAGTGAAGCAGTATCGGTGTCCCTTCTTTTTAGGGAATATAGGTGACATGATAAATGTTTTTAAATATTAACCAACAAATAAATATCTAGTTCATAAAGTATTTTAATAGTTTTGGAATCATCTTCTTCTTGAGTCATCAACCCAAAGGTTGGTTTAGTGTGATTTCTCTCCATACGAATCTGGGCATGCACTCCACCTTCTGCTGACTAGTGCCACCTGCACTATCTAGTAGAAATACCATGTACTAGGAGAGTTCATAAGGTGTGGTGGTTCCCCATTGCCTTTTACACTAAATTCCTATGAGGGGGTGCGAAAGAGCCCATCAATTTTGCCGGGAAAGGTATTTTCACATATCTTCCAGGGTTCTTTTACATGCCAAAATCGACAAGGGATGGGCGGCTTTACTTCTCTCTATTGTGCTACAGATTTTTATCGCTCAAGAAAATATTTGTCAACCTTGTCTGGATTTGAACCCACAAACATTGGGTCCTGAGTTGATCACTTTATCCCAAGACCACCGAGGTCGATAATTTGGTAATGTAAAATTCATTTTACAATTTAATCTCTCATCAAATCCTAAATCATTACAGACCTAACAAACAGGTTGATTTATAAAAATAATAGTTTGTGATGTTTGCCATACTACAAGATCAACAGTGGCTGCTCGGATTTCCACAATTTTCTCGTAAGCCTAGTTCACATGTGTCTGAAATATAAAAATGAACAAAAAAATCTTAAATGGACGTGCAGATTAGCCACGCAATGAATAACCATGCATGAATGTGAGATATTACTCTTTTGTTATTTTTAAGACAAAATTATTTATGTCAATTTATTTCACATTATGATTTTGGTAAGTATATTGTTTCAACTGTACTTAAAAATTAGAGATGGGTCTTTTAAATCTTCAAAATCCTTGGATCCTAATTTTAGATAAATTATTTGAAGACTGTTTATTTTTAAAGAAAGAAAAAAAAAATAACTCGGAGACTTATTAATTGCTCGTCCAACCATAATTCTAGGCCAAACTTAACAAATAGACCCCAAACCAATCATTTACCATTTAAATTTATTTATATTTTGGTTCATTTGTATTTTGAGATTCAGTTTTAACACCTTAGTCCCAGTCAGTAACATGCTTCCCAAGTTTGATTCTTGGCATAGCCAAGAAATGTATCATTGTGATTTTTTTTTAATTACCCATCTTTTTGTGCTGTAGGATGGGTCGTATTATGCTATTGTATTGTTATTTATTCAATACTACTTTTAAATATTTATTTAGTGTCATTGGGAAAGTTTGAACTTTTAAAGTTGTGAATTAACAGACAGGGAAAGAAGTGTTTTTGTCTCATCTAGAATTAATCTAGTTGGTAAGTTGTGTACTGATACAAACGGTCGGTGAAAAAGTGTATTCAATCCATCTCTAATTGATCCTCCTAATTAGATAGTGGATTTATTAAGATTATTTTATCGTTGATTGTCTTTTTTAAATGCTAAAATCTTGTTATAATGAACATAACATAAAATTACCTTTGTTATGGTGTTAATTTGTAAGAAGATATAGGAAATGGTTATAGGAACATATAGAAGTACAACCACAATATGGCTTTCACAATGAAATGAACTCGGTTCACACTTTACACTGCTGCCACTGGACAAATAAGATAGGGCCGTTTCTTAAACCTATGACTGTCCCATTCTTAGACTTATATTGGATGCTATTAAAACTGTTAAGGAGGAAAGGTAGATTGAATTTCCCTTAAGGTAAACAAAATTGTAATTTACAAGATCACAAGAGATTACTCCTCAGTATTTATAAAATTGGAAGATTTGTTGCCATGAAGTGTTTTCTAATGTTGATAACTTTCTTCTGCCATTGTTCAACTATATGTTTATAATGCTAACTGGATATGTGAATCAAGTGTGGGAACTTTGACTCTGTGTGCCGATGCTACACCAGTGCACCACCCAGGTCTGTCCAATCTCCATGATCCTACATCACTCATTCATTATTTAATATGCCTTAAAATAATGAGTGATGCATGACTATTGTTACAGGGTGAACTTGGATTAAGACAGGACATTGGCTTTCAATAAGAGTTCAATATATTTTCAAGTATCGCACACACCTAAAAGAAATTAGGGGTGATTTAGGCTGCTCATGTATCAAAAGTTACCCTCCAACAAACATATCTTTATTATTTAGAAAAATAAAATTCAATTTTAAGTGAATTTAAGTAGGATAAGTTGTACTATATTGATGTGAAAGAAACACAAATATGTAATATATTATGTTTCTTTCACGTCAATCTAATACAACTTATTCAACTTAAATTCACTTAAAATTGAATCTTATTTTTTTAAATATTCTTAAACGTTCCTTACTAAGCAATTTAAATGTTTTTCAAAAACGTATGTTCAACTTACTATCTTGCTAAATCAACTATTTAAACTGAATTGCATTTCTTACTCCTGTAATATAACTTTCATAGCTAACATCATTGTGGGCGCTTTGTACATTAATCTATTAAAGGGATTGATGTGAAGGGACAAAGAAATCATTGTCATATTACATATCCTGGCGCATTTATAATGTAAGTACTGTTCACGCATATCTGCCGAGTGCATGTGTAGCAACTTTCTTTCACTCAAGGATAAAGTGCACACAAAATTTTTGAGTTTGTTTGGTTTGAGGTGAGCTGCATCATATTAATCATGTCCAAAACAATCGAGCAGCCCAACAAATGTGAAGTACAGTCAGTAATAACATATTAGAACACAAGAAATATTCGCCTATTCAAAATTTGTCGTCAGATTGATGTTTAAATAAAAAATGTGAAGAGTGAGGATATTGGGAGAAAGTGGGTTATGCATTTCAGTGAAGGAAAGGAAAATGTTCATGACGAAGAGTGTAGTGGCCGCTCGTGTCTAGTCTATTGAGAAAAGTGGATGAAAAAATTTGCAGGATTGGACTCTTCATTATGTCTGAATTACCAATGTAATTTTCTGACATTGTATAGAGTTTTAATGGAACATCTCTGCTACAAAAAAAAACGTGTTTTTAGGTGGGTACCCAAAATGCTCATAGAAAGGATCACAAGAAAAAACACATGGGGTTGGTTTTGGAATTGTTGCAATGGTACTAAGAATAAGGAGACTTGTTTTTGACTAGGAATGTTACAGGTGATGAAATGTGGGTTTCCCATGTGTCACCAGAAAGCAAGCAACAATTTATTTATACATTGGGGGCATACTTGCTCCCATAAACACAAGAAATTCAAGCAGATGCTGTCTACCAGTAAAATCAGGTGTACCATGTTCTGGAACAGGCAAAAAATTCCATTGGTGAAATTCAATGCCACAAGGCACGGCAATCAACGCATTTGTGTATTGTAAAACTACAAAGAAGCAGCGGAGTGCGATACAGAACCAAAGCCTATTGGGTTCAGGAGCTGTGCTGCCTGTAAGACAATGTGCGTCCACACACTGCTGCTTGACTCACCGACTGGGAACTGGTGAATCTCCCCCTCTAACCCAGCTCTAGCACCGAGTGACTTTCATTTGTTTCTACATTTGAAAAGATTTATTCTTGGGGAAAGGCTCGACAGCAATGTTGAGATGAAGGAGTGTTAATAACTGGCTCAAACTACAGGGAGCCAGCTTCTTTGAACAGGATATACAAAATCTTTTTGCCACATTACGAAAATTGCCCCAATTTTGTTGGTGATAACATTAAAATGTATGCAGATTAAAATATGTAGAATTAGATAAAAATAATGTATTTAAAAATTAGGTATTTTCTTTTAATACCTAAATGGGACTTACTTCTTGGATGCGCCTTGTACATTTAATTCACATCATCGCTATCCTCTTAACTCAAGTGTTCACACGGTCATAAAATGTCAGGGTATATTGGTGGTATATTGTTTTAGTGCCAGTAATGACTCTAAGAGAGTTAAACTGTCTAACCTTAAAGAATATAAGTTAGGAAATTGTATGATGCCATTAAAGCAGAGAAATGTCAGGTTATTTAATTAAAAATAAGGAATTAAATACTTGACCATGAAAACATTAGTTTCACACTTAAAAAGTGAACAAACGTGAGAGATTTAGTTTCTAGCATGTAAACAAAATGTCTTGCCTGGAAATGGCATTCCAACATGAGATAGTTATATAATAATTATTTTTTATACCACATATACACAGTGTGTACCCATCAATACTGGAAAAATAACTTACACAAATGCTGATGTTTAGTAACCGCGGTAATTTTTATTTAAAAGAATTAGGTGATCAATATAATAAACAGAAAAATAATTACTCGCCAAGGAAAACTGCAAAAAGGATAAATAAGTCTGGAGAAATTGAAAAATGTTGTCTGTAAAAGTCAGGGAATATTTTAGTAAAGGTTCCTTAGCCACCCTAATTTAAAAAATTCAATTTATTGTAATAACTGCATAGTAATTTATTTATATTTTGAAAACCGTTGAAACCCTGCGCAGGTTCTGTCTGCAATGATCGTCTGAGCCTCCCCCCCCCCCCCCTTCCCCTGGACATAAATAACCACGTTTCAAGATGGAGGCCGAAGTCGGATTTTGTGCGTATACATTTCATATTGTCTCCGAAAGCCTTCAGGTCATCTCTTATTCCTTGGCCAAGAATTGCCGTTTTAGACCAGTACAAGATGGTGGAGAACTCTTTTATTGTATTGACCTTGTGCCTAGGATTATCATAGTTATTATGGCCACACACAAAAAAAAATTTGGTGTAGATATAATTATTTTATTTGTTTGCATCAAATTCAATATTATGTATATACTCTTTTTTTTCCTAGATTAAGTATGGCGTGCAAATTTAATTGTATATGTTATAAACTTTTCTTGATTAATACCATTTGGTCGTGTGTATTTTTTGTGTGTGGTATTAAGTTTCATTTAGTTTTAGTTCACACAAGAATGACAAGAATAAGCTTTTTAAATCTGAACATAGTGGAAATACATCTTGCCCACAGCGTATCAATATATTATGACCTAAGATGGAGACACAATGGCACGGCAAACAGTGTTACCAACAACTGTTATTATCTTTCTCTTCCCAGTTCCTATCTAACCACTAGGTACAAACTTGGATAGGGAACGCTTTCTCATTAATACCAGGTCAAGTCAAAGTTCTGAGTGAGGGGGGGACTTCACACAAGGAGTTGTTAGTATTTAAAGTTGAGGGAGCGAAGGTTTGAATTTTTTTTTATTTGGTAGTAGGGACAAAGAAGGTAGAATTTAAAGGCAATTTACTCACATTTGCATGGATGAAGAGTGGTAAACTGTTTAGAAAAAATAACCCTCACCACCCCCTGTATGGGTATTTAAACCACCCTCCATTCTATTGGCAGAGTATCGCCCTAGACCATTGAAGCAGTTATTGAATATTTAATAACCAGGGCTCAGATTTATATTTGCTAAACATCAAAGAAAAATGTATTTGATATGTGCTTAAATTTGCCAAATTATTATTATTATTTTGCAAGACAATGGAAATAATGCAAAAATAGAATTTAATTTATATTCATAAAACATACCTTCCTTAGTGATTGATAGCTTGATGTCTTCTTGAACACTCCCTTGTAACATTGCTTTTTTGCCTCACTTTTGGAATCTGGCACTTGTCGAGCATTGTGAAAATTTATTGAATTTGTATGAAATTGTCTGCATAGTATGTTACAGCATCTATCCAAGTTCCCCACCAGGTTAGTATAAGTTGGGATGGCAATGGTAATCCAGGTGTTTCTTGTTTAAACAAAAAAAAATCACATTTGAAATTAATCGATTCACTTCAGGGTATAATGGTCGCAAAGTTTCTACAACACAGTGCACACACATGTTAAATGGAGCATCTTAGTTTACAGTATATTTAATCTCTTACACGCCTTTTCCATGTAGGATGCTGTATCAGAGAGAAATAGATGAACATGATCATATTGTATTCCATCGGACCAAAGTAGCATCATTGAATCGTCGAATGTTTTCTCAATTTTTTAGTTTTTATATTTTTCCAGACAATCAGTAATGAGAAGTAATTAAGGTGATGGCTCACTCTTCAAAGTACTAACATTAACAGTAGCAATGTAATGACTTGTTGAATTTGTTGTCTCATAAAGAATTTTCACCAATTTCTTTGTGAATTTTTAATAAGTGTATCAGAGTATACGTTTTCCCCTTCCCCCATAAGCAAAGAAAATTCCTTCAAAATGGAGTGGCAACAAAGCATCATCAACTTAGGTAACTAATGAGCAAGAAAGCTATGCCAGCTTAAATTATTGTTGTTCCTTTGAGTAAACAAAATCAAACTTTTCCTCTAAAAACATCCTAAACATTAAACACATGACATAATCTTTTCTTAGAATACATGTTGTTGGTTATCAAAAGATTAAACTTAGTATAGGATATTTTGTACTAAAATTTAAAAAATATGTGTTTATAAGCCATAGTAAAGATATATGTATTTATTAACCAAAAATACAAAAATTATTCAAAAATATTTGTTTAAAAAATTAGTTCAAAGGGTTAAAAATCACATAATTTGTCAATATATATTTATGGGCATAGGTTTGAAAAACATTTAAAAAATAATAAATATATAATCAAATTTAAATCCGAGCCCTATTAACATTCGTACTCACTGGTGTAATTAAATTATAGAAAAGTAAGGTTATGGGAGTCAGAACTTTTTTATACATTGAATTTATTTAGAGACTATATAGAAGATGTTTTTATTATGGTTTGAGGGCATTTGTTTATCACTGTATTGGCTATTTTATGGTAATGGGGAGTATCCAAGAAGTGGCGAGTTGGTGGCTATGACCAGCACCTTAATTGTTTTGACCGTGAACATGGCATATTTTATTTTCATTCTCATAACTAAAGCATTGGCTAATTATTAACTTATTAGGACCTCTTCCTGGTCCTTTTCAACTAATAGAACATTTGTTAAAAAACAAATCTGATAATCATCACATCAAGGATTTAAAGGTTGGAAGAACTAATTATGTGTTCAAGATCATCTGGACTGGTTTAACAGTGCATGCGTGTAGTGTGTCACTGTCTTCGATTGAGATGAGTTTACACTAGCTTCTAAAACACCTTGGGCACTACATACGACTCGTCAAAATAGAACTACATCATTCATGTGTACCACTCTAGATGGGCAAACTTTGGCAGATGGAGGGTTGGACACGAACAACACCTCATGAAATATTCTCTCCAATCTCTCACCTCTGACATGGCATACGCCTCCAATTATTCTAATGGGGAAGGGATGAGGAAAGGTAATCTTCCCGCATTTGCGTGAATGGAGAGTGGGAAACCATTTAGAAAAACCACCCTCAATAGACCCGACCCGTATTAGAACCCTTATCTCCCCATCACCACAAAGCCAGTTTAACATGAGAGTGGCATCTTGGACCGTTCGGCCACTGTAGCAGGTTGCACAGTATTAATTTCTAATCTGACTATAGGCGGAATTTTGAGTATTTATGTATAAATTATTTCAACAATAGTCGGGGCTGCCATGGTGAAAATTCGGGAGAGCTGGGAAAATACTGTACAGGCACTTTCAAATAAAACTAAAAAAATGCTGGAATACTTGAGAATTTAACTCCACAATTTGAATAGTGGTCATTTAAGAAAAAGAGAACTGGATAACTAAATACACTTGATTCAAACACATCATTTATTTCACCTCCCCATCCTTTCTGAATCATTAGGTTGCTAAACAAATACATTTTCCCATAAATGTCAAATAATCATTCAAAACACCAATAACATGACTTCACAGTTGTACATTTTATGAAAAATGACTTTTCATTCCCATATTATGTTTGTAAAAATAGGAATTCCATCTGGAAAATGGGGGAATTATGTATTAAGAAAATAGTGGCAACTCTGATTAAGTATGTTTGATGCTGTATTTCACCTGCAATGTTTTAAACACTAATGTAGATTCAGCCAAATTTTGTGATTATACAGTGAAATCTCTAATAGTTGACACCTTCCAGGTTTAAAAAAATGTTATTATGAGGTCTGTTATTTGGAAAAACATATTTTTTTAAATTGTACTTCCTGGACACATTTTAATCTATATGAACTTCTCTACTGTGGATATTACTTCTAACACTCTCAATTACTGCACGGTGGAGCACAGCCAATTGCTATAATATAATATCCCCCCACTTGTGACTCGGTAGGGGTGGGAGGTATTACCTTAAAGTACCATAGTTAATTTTACATAGACTTAACTAGAGGAGGAAGATGGGTCTGCTCACATTTTACGTGAGACAATGGCGTTCCTAACAGTCCTACAGTAAAATACTCTAAATGGATTGGTTCTTCAATTTTTGTCTGCTGTTTAGAGATTGTTATGCATTAATGTGTGTCTATAGCAGTGTGTCTTTCTGTTACTGATAAAGTCTGTTATTAGGAGGTTGTTTCACCGTAAGAGCCCATGTTATTTTAAAAAGTAAATTTAAGCTTTTCTTTATACAGAAGAATCCGCAATTCAAGTGTGTCCGCTAACTTAGATCTCACTATATAATCTTTAATTTATCTTGAATGTTAATGTTCTTAAATTAATCCCACAATTTTACTTTTTTACTATTATTCTTCTTCTATGCTTTATTTTCATTTGTTATTTACTTAGATCGGATACCTATATATTTAAACAAAAATTGTTGGGGTAGTTTTGTACTCATTCAAAGTATCAATAACTGATATATGGATGCCATAATCAGGATCAATATTGATTCTAGAATCATGTTAATGTGAAAAATAATTAGGACACAGGGATCAAACCCAGGGCCTGTGACTTTGTGCGCCTCTGGTATGTCTTGTATACAATCTCCCTCTTCACCAAGAAGTTGCTGTGGCCGTGATTGCGAATAGTTCTGAATGGTCGACACTGTCTTCAGTAACAACATATTAGATTTGATATTTAATAAAAGTGATGAGGGAGGGTTCTTATATACAGGATGAACCAGGATGGCTCGGTATTTGCCCAAAGCCAAAGTTTCTGGTTTTCATTCCTCTGTCAAGGATGTATTTTTTCTTTATTTGAATTTAAGTTTGTACATTTGTAATTTCCTTTTATTGAACACAATTTTAAATTTTTATTTTTATTTTATGCAATTTTGTAATATAGGTAGCCAATGCTATACATTTTTAAGGTTATTAAATTTCAAATTGTATATATTCCTAACACTTATAATATGCCATTTTTTTATATAAATGAAGTGGCATATCTTAAAATAGTTTTACAAAATGTCTGTTATATTATTTGAAGAACATTTTCAATAATTTATTGGGTATTTTTTCTCTCTCCTAAAGTCTTGTTAAAATTTGGTGTTGGTACATATTATTTTTACATATTTTGAAAATTTTGTTTTTAATCTTTTATTGTATTTAGTGAAATAATTACTCGTGAACTGTAGCTAATTTTATGGGAGCTACCATCAACAATTTAGCTATAGAGTTGTTTTGAGAGTGAGTCAAACAGTTATATTGTTAAGTATAAAATATATCTTTATACATCCACACTATTGTCTAACCTTCATAAGTGAAAATGCATAAGTTCATGTTGTTAGAGTACTACTGTACTAAAATTTATGTACATATATTATTGTTTCATGCTTTGAGGTTAGATTTTAAATTTCAGATCACATGTTGCAGTGTTAACCAAATTACATTATCAATAACCCGCATTGGTGATCAAATGAACTAAAAGTCGGGCTTATTTTTTCTGGTTTTCCACTGACTGTAGGTCAAAGTTTAAATCTCTGACAGTTGCATTTAGTGTTGTTTTTGTTTTGTTTTTGCTAAATTATTTCCCAATTTCTCTTCACTCAAATGCAAGCATATTTTCCTTAAATTCTACCTTCCCCATCCTTACTCACTAGTGTAAATAAAGTGCTTTCCAATAGAGTTTTTATGGTTTATTTTATCGGGTATTAGATGTTTTAATTTTAGGCTTTTCTTAGTATTTTTTCCGTCATATGTATCACACTACCCATATGGGCTAGACACATTTTAACTTAACAAATTACTCGCCTCAGTGGCGTTGTTAGCTAACACGCTCGGTTCGTGTTGAGCTAGACTGCCGAGGATGGGGAGATCGAGGTTCGAATCTCACTCAGGTGAACCGGGATGGTTTTTCCTAAATGGTTTTCCACTCCCTCTCCATGCAAATGTGGGTTCACTTCCTCTTATTCAAACTTCCCAATTCCTAACCCATTAGTGTAAATAGTACATCAGCGTACAACCCTAACAGGTAGTAAGATTCAGTGCTAAGTTTTATTTTTTTTTACTTCACTAATGGAGTCAGGATGAGGAAAGTAGAATTTTTAATAAATGTACCTGTACTTATTTGGAGGGAGAGTGGGAAACTATTTAGGGAACACCTGGCCAGGATTCAAACACTTACCTGCCCATTGCTAGTAAACCAGACCAGATGATCTTGATGTTTACTTTATATACACACCGATAGGAGTATAGTAATCTGTGAATTTATGATCCTGTCATGTTCTATTGTTTATTTCTGTGGACTTTGACTTTTCGTTTTTATTTAAAGTTTTACTTACATGTTTCCCTGTATACAAGAAAAACATATTAAAGAGGCAATGTTTTTGGGGTCAGTTACAGAATGTCTGGCTGTAATTTTTGGGTCTGTACAGTCTATCCGGAAGTCAGAGTGAACATTCATAAGCTATTCCATGCGGCGGTGGGCGAGTGTCGTAGTCAGTAATGTTTGACTATTTATTGAAATGTTCTTGGACATAATCATTGCAGTTCATCATCTATATTTAGATGGGTGAATTAGATGTATTCCGGAATGAAAACCCCTTGATAGCGATCAAAACACTTCATGTCTTGAGGTTTGAACAACCTTAACATAAGGGCAGTGTAAATTAAAATGTAAATTAGTTATAATTTTTTTCATTAAGGTATGATTTTTGTATTAAACTGGTGTATTGTTATTATTCTCTTTTCTCGTTATTATGTTTTTGTTATGTTTAGGGAGATTAAGAAGATTCTTGGATTCAGAAAATTCAATATTTAAAAAATAATTTTTTTAAATTTTGATTAAAAATTTGACTTATAACACTTTTCTACTACATTTCTGGTTAAGTCCAATATAACTATCGGACAAAATTAACCAGAGCCCAGCCTCTTAATTTATCACTTAACTGGATGTATGAATGTGTTATAACCAAAAATGTTAACATTAAGCTAGTATATATATATCTTTGAAAGCAGTTTAATAATAATTAATTGAAGTAAAGTACACTTCTTATGTTTACCATATTTTCTAAGATTCAGATTAAAATTCGAAATCTAAACTTGCAAATAAAATAAAGATTCAAATTAATAAATAAATAATAGGGGATATGACCCATCCCCAGCTATAATTTAATGTTATTATGGTGTACATATGTAGTAAGCTTCGGAATATTCATAAGGGGGTTATTGGATTTGTGGCCTATCTCTACATTCATTCGATCATTTTTTTCAATCTTTATTTTTCTGCTATGTGTGATCTATGCTTCAGAGCAAATTCGCTACTCCAAAGGGGTCCCTGTTGATCTTGTAGTCCAACAAACATCACCCACAATATATTTATAAATAAATTGTTTGTTAATAAAGTTGTTTTTTTAGGACCACGTCTTACTACCTATTCGGGCCATACACTTGCATACTAATTATGCTAATGGGCTAGAGATGAGGAAGGTTGAATTTAGAGGAAGTGTGCCCGCATTTACTTGGAGAGAGTGAGTGGGAAACCATTTAAGAATAACCCCTCTGCACACCTGACCTGGATCGAACAACGATCTTCCCATCATCGTTAGTCTAGTCTATTGCAAGAGTAGCATGTTAGACCCTGCGGTTCTAATGAAGTATTAATTTATTATATGATGGGCGATTAGATTTACCATTATATTGTATTATCCACGGATTTTTTAAAATATCCTTTCAACTACTTCCTTCATTAGCTCAGTGATATTGTGTCATTAAATACTCTTTTCTTTTGCTGACAACACAACACACCAAATTGAAAAAAAAAGTAACATTATTATTCAATTTTTAAAAATGGATGCTCATGTGGTGCAAGATTAATTTATATTATTCAACACAAAAATATTTACTTTATTTAGTTGTTATACTTTACTGCGACAATTCTAACAGGGCGGATGTAAATGTTGAAACTGATTAATTTGTGTAGTATCTGTTGTAAAAGAAAACTTATTAGTAATGAATTCTTAAATTTAAACCATAGAGTATTTAAGTTTCAAATAGAAGCCACAGAAAAGGAAATAATGCCTTGTCATTAATATATTATATTTCATTTTCCCTGAACCTTGAAGAAACATTTAGATACATTAGAGTCTCAGAAACTCGATATTCCGTGTAACTCGACACGCGCATATGCACACAGTTGTTGACACCACTCATTACAATCCAAGGTCATTCAACTCTATAACCTCTCAGTTTGTTTGTTTAAGTCGAATGGAACAGTCATGCCGTGGGGTTTTTACAAGTGCTGTGTTTGTTAGATTTCCAATTCAGTTGTGTTATTCATATTAATACACTATTATATGTACAGTACTGTACTGCATTTCAGTATATTACACGTATGTATACACACCATTATATTAACTCATAATATATTGTACTGTATGTATATTACTGTTACTGTACTGTACAATGTTACAGTATAGTATAGTACAACTGTACCTATAATATTGGATACTGTATTGTGGTTCATCCTTGTTTAGTAAACATGCATCTTATGCAAGTTCATTCGTAAAACGACAGTTCAATAACTCGACACCATCTCAGTCCACATTAGGTAAAGTTTCCGAAACTCTACTGTACTATAAAACTTAATTGTAGGTAAACTAACATTGGCAAAGGTTCAATATATTTTGCTTACAACCACCTAAACTGTCATAATCTATTAAAAGCGAGTGACACAAAACACACCCTGTAACACATACATGAGGAGTAAGAGATCTTGTAACTTTCTGAATAGGTTTTAAACCTGCTTACATACTTTCAAATTTTGGTTCTATTTTTCTTTAGCCCTGTGTCTTCTGTTTTGAGTCAAATGTTAATGTACTAATTACACTAATGGGTTATGGATGAGGAAGGTTGAATTTAGAGAACGTGTACCCACATTTGTGTGGAAGGAGAGTGATAAACCATGAGCAGTCATTAAGGTAAATTATATTAAAGACCATGTATGGAACACTTAGAATGATTGAAAATGGTTCTTTATCATCACAGAAGTGTAATTTATTTCTGATCCATATTTATACTCTGAATATGGTACATTTGCCATTGTGTAAATACTTATGTTGTCTGAATGAAATTTTTTAATAATAGTAATAAAGAAAAATCCAACTATGGTAAACATTTGGGCATGTAGCAATTTATGTGTTAATTTAATGCAAGTCATTTTATTTTATAAAGGGCATGTTTTTTTAAAAATTAATTTTATAGTGAATATACATCGTTTAGGACCCCATCTCATGATCGGTTAACCAGGAGTTTAGATCATAATTATTAGTCTCCAATCAGAAATTGTTTCAAATTGTGGTTCTCTGCATTCTTCATTACACAACAATAAAATCAGAATGAGTGAAATGATTTCACTTCTATCAGTTCTTCCACCTCAAATGAGGGTTAGAGAAAGCTGCACTATGATAAGACACCTGGGTCAATCTGTATATGTTGGATCCTGGTTTTGGTAAGAAAAGTGGCATCTGGTAGTTACTTAAGTTCCCATAAAACAATTTTAATAAATTTATAAATTAAGTAATTTTATCTGCAGCTGTCACTTTTGATAGATATCATCAATACCCATTAAATAAAACAAATAATATCAATGTTGGTGGCTAAGAAATATGTTTGAATTTTTTAAACTGCTCTTCCAACCAAACTCAGGCTCTAGCTAAGCAAAATAATTCACCATGGGTTCTTACAGGGTTGATATACATCTGGAAATCATGAAAAACCTCAAAAAGTAAGGGTGTTTTGTGTTACCACGAAAAGTCACGGTGGTTTTATTAAGCATATTTAAGATCATCTTAGTAACAGTTGTTTAATCAAGAGGCAAATAATTATAAACAAATTATTTCCTAAATGGCTATACGGAATACAGATCCTTTTTTAAGATACATTTTACAAATCATGTTTTTTTTAAAAAACAAATTACAATTTTTGTGTGATATTCTGGAAAAGTCAAGGAATTTTAAAACTTTCAAAGTGTATCCACCCTGTTTTATCAAAGTCATTATTGTGTCATTCAGGCCCATACATATTGTAAAGATTTGGAGGTCAGCCAATCCCCGCTAGACTTGAACTGCTTGTTATTCATACATATTGGGAGGTTGATTCACTCCCTATGTTAGACTATAAATATGGCCCTTAGCTGGCAATAGGAAATCAACCGGCAAATGTCAATAAAACCCATAGTACTTTGTACATCTTTGAATATATCAATAACAATAGTTCCAACACGAATTGTAAACATGTCATAAAAAAGTTTATTGGAGTAAATATTTTTGATTGCATTATTTTTGCTCGTTATTACCACATTTAAACTAACGATAGCAACCCAATTTTCTTTAAAATGAAACCGTTATTTTTCCAGTTGAAGCAATGTAAAGTGTGAATTATGTTATATTTTTCATTGTGTAACTCATGTGTTTGCATCTTTATTTGTCACTTTCCTGTGTCTTTTTACTTTTTAAAAAAATCACAATTTATATAATAAGTTTCTAGTGAATAAGATGTATTTTTACAACTTAAATTAAGGGCTAAGCGCCTTAACTAATCACAATACTTTTTTTCCTCCTGAAAGTAAATTAAAAAGTATTTTGTTTTTATTGTCATTTAAAATCACATAGGGAATAGATTTGTTTTTACAAGTATAAAGCACACCTAAACCAATAGACAGTAATGTTAATCTATTAGACAATCCCACCATATTATTGACATTTTGAATCATAATTTATTTTAAAATTTTATCCTAAATGAGTTGTCAGATATATTTCTATAAACAGATATGTAGCAATAGCTAAATTGTTCCTTATAATCATAAGGCGTCTTGTAATGGAATTGGAAACAGGACGCAAAAGGGATGGTAATGTAATTTTTGAACACTTAACACTCACTAATTAGTTTTCTTGTGTATCAAGGGACAGATTAATCATCAAGCTTGTCTAATTTGGTGTACCTGTGACAGGGAGGTTGTGGTTCATATCCTGACCAGGTGTACCTAAAGTGGCTTTTTACTAAACAATTTACAACATTCCCTTCATACAAAATATATGGGTACATTTTTTTTAAAATTCTGCCTTAATTTCTGCTTTATTTGGTGTATGCGCACATAACTCGTGCAGGCTAGGAAGATACGTTGAGGAAAAAACCTATTCTGTGTCATGTCCCCCACGACTCCTATAATCTCCCATGAACTGTCACTAAATCTGTATCACATTTATTTTACCAACATATTCAACTTATTGGTTTGTTTAAATTGGTTGTATAAAATGTGTCATAAGTCACATGATCTAATCATGGCACTTTGTTTGTTAAAACATATTTATGTGCACTTGTTTACTCTACTAGTAAGAATGTGTTGTTTTTTCCTTCTTTTTTGCAAAGTTTTTATTTTCTGTACAATATTGTATTTATATTTCACTTTTTTTTTACTCATAGAATATATAATTGTGACATACCCTGTTTTTGAGGAATTGAACCTGTAAATAGCAAGTATATTATAGTTCAGTAGTCCTCTAGATAAAATGATGCATGTCTTTAAGGGGCCATCTCACAGCCAACTAACCAGTAAATTAGATACATGCTTACATTTGAACTAGAAATTGATTTGAAGTGCACTTTTCTAGAGTATTCACTAGACAACAGTAAAAGATATAGTGAGTATATTATTTAGTGTGGTACATTGATTTATTTTGGAATTGCTCTTTCGAATCCTGAAGATAGTTCAAGATTTGAGAGTTCAAAATTATTTTTAAAAACTATTTTTTTTTTAATTTGAGTCAGAAGTTGTTTCTATACAACTCATTAGTGGCTTAGCTCTACATGCTTTTAAGACACTCTTGATGACCAGAACCCATATTAATTATTTAACAATTAACTTTTTATGTGTACCATATTTTCTACAATTTGAATTCCAGATTTGAAAGTAAAATCAAACCTGCTTTGGTGGCTGCAAGGTCTAAGGCGTCACTCTCGCAATAGACTGGCAATAGGGCCTCTAAATTCTGGTCGGGTGTATTGAGAGTGGTCTTTCCTAAATGGTTTTCCATTCTCCTTCCATGCAAATGTGGGTACACTTCATCTAAATTCAACCTTCCTCAAACTAGTACATTAATGTAACTAGTATCTTAATATATGTACATCCTGAACAGGTAGTAAAATGCGGTGATAAAAAAAAGTAAAATCAATATTGGGATTTAAAAGATGTTGATTTGATCCATTTCACTTATCTCAAATTCTACTGTCTTTTATTGAAGACTACAGAAAACTGCACCACTTTGGGATGCCTGGTTCCGGCTGTATAACCTGTTATCCGTGGTGTGAGACACTTGTTTGTAGTTAAATGTGTTTACCATAAAAATGATTTTAGGTAGGATGTGAAATGCTCAAGCTGTGGACACAACTTGATTTATTTTATTTATTTCTAAGAAACTTTTTAATTAAATTTCCTGTTGTTATATGGTTGGTTAATAGAAGTATAATTATATATAGAGTATAGGAAATAAATACAATTCACTCATTTAAATGATGGTGAAGCCTTGATACATGGATAAAATATTTAATTTTTTATTCCTTTTCTTAGGTTGTAATTTTTCCAATCAAATGTGGCCTGCAATAATACATTTAGGGTGGCCACAATCGCAAAAAATGTTGAGGAATTTTATAATTGGCCTGGGTAAATTACTTATTGTTTTTTAATTACATCTTATTCACTCATTTAATTAAGTTTATCCTTAGTCGAGGAAGATCAGGGAAGTTTCAAGAATATTTTTTCTGATATTTAATGGTCTCTTTGACACTTTGAATCAAATTCAGTCATCAGGATTGTGTTTATAACTTTGAACTAGGAGGTAAAGGTGTTGGAAGACCCAAACCCTAATAACCTTTTGCTTGGAGGAAACAAGTGTGTAAGGTTTGTCCACATGCTTAGTGAACGTATTCCACAACCTCCCAAAACTTGGCCTCATAAAAATATTTATTTATTTTTGTCTAAAACTTTTTTTTGTTAATATTCATAACACACGTTAATATCTGAAAATTGCCGACCCCAAGTACTTTCTGCTTGTATCAGAAATTATCGGATAACTTAATAAATACCTTGTATACAGGTATGATAACCCTCCCATCCTTTGCAGTGGCAGCTTGTGGTTTTACTAGGAAAGGCAAAATTTGATAAGACTTTATTTGTAGAATGTATCTCAGTATCTGTTTGACCAAGAACACATATTTTACCAACACCGGGCCACACCTGAACATGTGTCAATGGACTTAACAGCAGACAAATATGGCACCACTGTTAGGTAACTATTTATAAGCACAATATCATCAAGCTATGCCCTCTCGGACCAACACTCTATAAGACACCACAGATCTCTTAGTTATAAGTTCTAGTTTTGGTAATCGTTTTTATCCTCTTTTAATTTTCTATGCTTTGATATTAAAGATATTTCATTAATTATTTTTTTATTCTTTTCAGGTTGAACTGTAAGTAAAGTAAAATTCGTGTCCACGCTACCGGCATATCATTCTGTGTAAAAATAATAATTTCTAATTAATACTAACTATTAAGTAATGTGTAAAAATACAAAATGTGTTGTCTTTTTGTAACATGTACAATCAAAACTCCCATAGCTTTGTATACAAGATATCCCCACACGGATTGTTCTTTGATAAGTCACTTTTAGCTTGGAAGTGTCTTTTGTGGTTTGAGTCACTATTGTCAAATATTTCCTTTAAGTCTTGTGCATTAAAATCTAAAGAAAAAAGTTTTAAATATTTTAAAATGCAATTTTATGTTGTTTCTTTATCATTAAAGTTGCATGCTTGATAGTGAAGTGATTTTTTTTTAAATACATTGTAGAATATCGTCATGTTGACACAAAGTCACTCTGTCATGTAGATTATAGTTTTAGAAATAAAATAAATTAAATAAATTGACAAACAGTAATTTATAAAACTTGTTTTTGCCATCATGTGCATTTCAACTAGAGATGGGAAGCTCGAATCATCGAATTCCCTAAATTCCATGGTATTTGAGAGAGTTGAGATTCATAATGGTCTAAAAAAATATCTTTCACACAGTAATTATGAAGACCTTGACTTGGTATAACAATTTTAAGCAATTGGTAAAAGGAATTATATACAGGGTTCCTACATGTCCTGGAAAACCTTGGATTTTAAAATATTTCTTCCAGGCCTGGAAATGTTATGGAATTTCTCATTTTTCCAATCTTCTCCTGGAATTTTCTAGGTTATCCTGGAAATTCCTTTGTCCCTTTTTTTTAATAAAATAGGCCTATACATATATACATACATACATACATAATCCTGCCGTTCCCTTATGAGATAGGCAATAAACTTTACATATAGCTACCCGCCTCGGTGGCGTAGTTGGCTAACGCGCTAGTCGTGTTGAGCTCGACCGCCGAGTACGGGGAGATCGAGGTTCGAATCTCGGTCGGGTGAACTGGGTAGGGTTTTTCCTAAATTGTTTTCCACTCTCTCCTCCACGCAAATGCGGGTTCACTTCCTCTAGATTTAACCTTCCTAATTCCTAATCCATTAGAGTAATTAGTACTTAAGCGTATAAACCCGAACGGGTAGTAAGACGCGGTGCTAAATATGATGATGATGATTTACATATAGCTCAAAAAAAACTTCATACTTAATCCATCCTCACTAACTTTCGCCACTTCTCTATCCTTGCATACTTCCTTTGCTTCAACAACATCCATACACTGAGTCATACATGGTCATTTATACTTAAAACTCGTAATGTTTCTCCTTTTCACACATTCGTCTACAACAAGGATTATTAACCTTTTTTGGCCTAGATCTAAAATCAACAGTTGATCAACTTGGCGACCCATGGGTCTCTTTTGAAGTTAAACAGTGCTAGTTTAATAATTTAAATAAGTGTGGTAATTATTTATTGTTATATTAAATTGTAATATTTTCTAATAAGCAATTATAAAATGTAATCAGAATGTAATAGTAGAGTTAAGAAAATATTTCCAGTATTGAATTTAATAAATTAAATAAAGTAATGTACAGTAACTCCATTAATAATTATTTATTATTATGATGTTAGGTAGGCCTACTCACTATCAGAAGGCATGAGTATTAACATATTTTGTGACAAATAATATTTAGTAATAATTCAAAATTCAAACTTTTACAAAACAAAATTCCAAAAATAATTATTTACATTTTTTCAATGAGATCCTTGACCTTGCACCATTGCTGAAAGGTCTTCAAATCATGGTCGTATAGTTGAAAGGCTGCTTCTCAAGTCATGCTCTGGTTGTAGTTTGCTTCTCATCTTAGTTTTAATGACAGGAAGTATAGAAAAGCCAGCTTCACATCGGTAAGTAGTCGAAAACAGAAGTAACACATTCATAACTTCGTTCCTTTGGATAGGTTTTTCTTTTAATCCATCCAAAATGAACATAGTGACTCGGTTTGTTTTTGGAAATTGTGACGCAAAGCTTCATCGCTTTGAACTTCGATGAGCTCTTCCTGGAGGCCAACAATGTCTGAAAAATGTTCAGGTGAGTCTTCAACGTCAATGGCAATTGGACTGCGCAGCCAAATGTATCTAGCCATAACTTCTTGAATGTAGCAATCGAACTCGAAGATTTAATTTCTGCAGATGCCCAGTTATTACATTTTTAACCTTTGCTAGCTCAGTCTGTTCG
The DNA here is from genome assembly GCA_033556935.1 of Timema podura. Taxonomy (NCBI): domain Eukaryota; kingdom Metazoa; phylum Arthropoda; class Insecta; order Phasmatodea; family Timematidae; genus Timema; species Timema podura. Next base: position 16,042,012 of record JAVRXN010000008.1, read on the forward strand.
TCTTCCAGAAGCAAGTTTAAATTCGGGAAAGAAGCCATCTTATTTTCTTGTGTTTTCTTTTTCCACAGTTTCAACTTTCCTTTGAATGCGGTCAATTTCTCTTTAAGGCCAATGACAGTGTGATTGAGATCTTAAATTGAGGTGTTTAACTTACCAAGTTCCGCAAATATATCTGAAAGGTAGGCTTAATTCATTATCCACTTATCTTTAGAAAACCGGGAAGTCAAAGGATGATTCATTTATGACAAATATTTCAATTTTTTTGAGTAGGGATACAACTCTTTGAATAATATTCCCTCTAGACAATCACCTGACCTCAGAATGACACAACTAATGGGTGTGCTCAGAGCCCATTTCTAAGCACATCTGGTTAAATATCATGTTTTTAAGTGACCTTGCTTTTATAAAATTGATGACCTGAACAACCTCTTTAATAACAATATCCAAATCCTCTGACAGCCTCTTACAAGCAAGATTCTCCCTATGAAGAATACAATGAAACACTTTTACCTGGTGAGTAACTTACTTTACTCTTGCACGGAAGCCCTGGCGTGCCCCAAGCATTGCTGGCGCACCATCAGTACAGGTGCTCTGGCATTGAGTCCAAGACAAACCTTCTTTAAAAAAGTTTTCTTCTGTAGTAGATGTGGTAAGTTGACAGCAAAACAAAAATTCTTCCATTTCAGTAAGTCCAGCATAGTGTATGTAGGCTATGCGTTGAGCGTTGTCACTTACATAAGTTGTTTCATCTAATTGTATACTAAACTGCCCACTAGTTTTGATGGCTGAAATCACTTGTCTTTTAATATTAATTGACATATCATGAATATGAATAGTATAATTTGACAGTGGTATTCATCACCACAGGTCATACGAACCATGTCTATTGATGCTAGTTTTACCAAATCCTCTTCATTTGAATGTGGTTTCCTATGTTTTGCAATATGCCAAGCAACATGGTAAGAAGCAAGTGTGGCTTGTTGGACAGAATAAACAGCTTTATTTCCAGTGTAGAGATATTGTCACTTCAGCTTTTGTTCCGTTCTTTAGTAACTAAAGAACTATGCTTAGTTTCAAGGTGCCTCAATAGCTGGTTCTGCTTCAGCGATTCATTGCTGAGTACTTAACCACAGGCAACACACATGTTTTTTAAATTTAAATAATTTTTTTGGGAAGCTACTGCGACCCATCCTGAAAGCCATGGGTTTCACGTTTGGTTCGCGAACCATATGTTAAGAACCCCTGGTATACAACATTTAACCACATTTTACATGGCCAACCCCTTTCTTTTGATCCACACACTCTACCTTCATATTTGCTTCTTCATTCGATCCACACTCATCCTCTGAACATGTCCAAACCAACATAAGATGCGTCTTTCTCATTGTATTATCATATTCCCTTTCAAAACACACTCCTTCAGCACCCACTGATTACTGACTGTCCGTACAAGTTTTTCCACTTATATTTCTTAGATATCTCAAACCATTTGCATTTACCTTGCTCTTGTGTTTTTACTGACAAACCCACACTTCACATCCATAAAACAATGTTGGTGTGAACACACTTTTATAAACTGCCATCTTTGACTCTTGATACTACTTCATTCTTTGAAATAGTCCACATAAATACAACTATTTTCTGAGATTCATTCACCCGTTTGTCAATTTCATCATCTACCCTTCCATGTTTACAGAACATTCTACCCAGATACACAAGATCATTCACTTGTTCTAACAGTTTTCCATTTATAAGAAGATCCATTCTGTCTGTCGCCACACTCAAACGATTAAATGCATTCTGCAGGTCACTTTCCTCCTTTAACCATTAATACGGCACTATCTGCATATAACAGTACTCTCACTTCACATTGTCCAATTGTACACCAACCACGTCCTCACAAGAATCCCTCGTACACTTATCCATGAGAACGTTAAACAACCATGGAAACATAACACAACCTTGCCTAACACCCTGTTCAATGTCAAACCATTCGCTCAAAGCTCCATACACCCTAACACATGCTTTATTTACATCATACACCTCCATAATTGCATTTACAAACCGGTAAATTATTATTGTAAAAGTTAGATAACCTTTATTATACTTGTACCTAATAAATAAAAAGTAATTAAAACATAATTAATTTACCGACTATTTGCAAATGACTTATTTATGTATTTGTGATATTTAACATGAACTTTCTAAACTGATTGATTATATCTGCACATGACTTATAAACTAACTTATATCTAGAACAGACACAACATCTACCCCCTGACCTTTAAGCTCATCACTGCGAAAGGGGAAATCCACATTTCACCAATGATTCATTATTTGCAAGTGAGCTTATGATGCTATATTTTAATTATTTAAATAACTTGTTGCATCATGGAATACATTTAAAAAAATAACAAAAGGTATGGAAAGGTGCAGGCTTAAGGGAGTTGGGAGCCTGCATTAAATGATGTTTGTGTGCGTATTTTATATATATATACATACACACACACACACACACACACACACTTGTCCTGGAGGAATTGTAGAAAATCCTTGTAAAGTCCTTGAAATGTCCTAGTAAAAATTTCATAATTTTGGGTAGGAACCCTGTTAATATAGATTTGTGTATTTTAGAGAATAACAAAATCACATAAAAGGACAAAATTTTATGAATTTTTTTTAGCACCACGTCTTACTCCCCGTTCGGGTTATACATTTAAGTACTAATTACTCTAATGGTTTAGGAATTGGGAAGGTTGAATTTAGAGGAAGTGAACCTACATTTGTGTGGAGGTAGAATGGAAAACCATTTAGGAAAAAAAACCTCCCAGTTCACCCGACCCAGATTTGAACCTCAATCTCCCTCTCCTCGGCAGTTTAGCTCAACACGAAACAAGCTCGTTAGCTCACTACACCACCGAGACGAGTATGAATTTAATTAATTTACTAAAAAAGTGTTCACTTTGTTGTTTATCGCTTAATAGGCATGACAGACAAAATATAATTTGTCAGTGGCACCAAGCCTTAAACAACTTTTTTTAAATTCAATTTTAAAAATTTTCACATTTACTAAATTTGTACAATGCACATTTTTAGAGGTAAAAAGACGGGGTTGCTACTGACCTGGAAAGTCAGGAAAATGAAAATTGGTCATGGTAAGACAGGGAAATGCAATTATGGTCAGGGAAAGTGTTTTAGTGTACTCCATTAAATTACATACTATTTTCTTCATTATGTCTTCGATAATAAATCAATGATTTTGAGGTAAGATGGTATACTATTTACTGTAACTTCTTATTTTTGAAACCTGATTTGGTTGGTGGGTTGAAAATGTCACTTGCTTAGAACGAGCTTAAATTGTAGTTGATAACCTTCAACACCTTCGAAAGTGTCATTAGCACACAGGCAACAAATTTCTCAAATGTAAACTCTCTTTTTTTAACACTTTGGCTGAAGGATATGAACCATTCCTACGCAAATTTCTGTCTTCAAGGCCCCTAATTCCTTACTTGTAAAGTGATCTCCATGACCTTTTAAGAAGTTATGAGCCATGTTGTTAAATCTGCTGACTGGTAGTAAACTTGTTGCTCTGGCTATTAATTGTGAAAATCTACTTCACAGTAAAAACCAATTAAACTTAATTTAACCATTACTGCACAGGGTTGCTAATAATTTTGTCTTATGGAAAAGAGTCATGAATAAAAAAGTTTAAAACCTATGTTCTAAATAACCTCTATTACTACCCTCTTAAATTAAGTTACTAAACTTGTTAAAACTTGCATTGCTAAAAGAAATCCCAAGAAAGTTGTTTGCATTCTCCATATTCGTAAGAGAGAGAATCAAGAATAACTGAAATATTTATAAACTTAGTACATATATGTAATGTCTGCACTTATAGTGTCCACTAAAGTTGAATAAACTTAATCAACTACAGTTACAATGTAAAATAATTCATATTAAACAAGGACCATACTAATGGACAAAGGCACAAATCTTGTATCGCCTGGCTTTGGCAGTGACAGTGTGGTCTGGGTTTAAATCTTATTAAGAAGTAACTAAGTAACTTGACAAGTAAATTGAATTGGATTGAATGAAAATTTGTTACTTTTTTTTTTAAGTAAGATAACTGGTGGTAATTCAAGTAATGTTGTACAAGATTATTTCATTAAACATTGGTTTTGGTTGGTTTTACAAGAAGGGTAATATATTATTAATGCTAGTATGTTCACAATCAAAATTATTAATTACCTATTTTAGGGGCTGGGAATGAGGTTAAAATACACCTGCATTAGTATGGATAGTCTATTTCAACCAAGACTAAGTTCCGGTGAGGGCAGTAAACATCAGTGTTGAATCTAATGTGTGTGGTTTTATAGATCAGAAGGTCCCTTAGAAGCTCAACCTAAATGTTTTCTCTTGGTTCAAGGACAAATAGCCAAAACATTTGGGGGTGATTTGGAGATAAGGGTTTGAATCCCAGTCAGTGTACTAATGGTGGTTTTCCCTAAATGGTTTTACACTCTTCCTCCATGTAAATGTGGGTACACTTCTTCTAAATTCAACCTTCCTCATCCCTAACTCACTAACATAATTAGTTCATATGCATATAACACAAACGGGCATTGAGGTGGAGTGCTAAAAACCATGTGAGACAGTTAACATCGTGTCGCTAATCAAGTTTTCTAAGATCAAATTCAGAGTTTTTAATAAAATCTGTTTAGAGAAAAAGTAGATCCTGACCCATCTTGACTTAAAATATTTTTCAAAGTATTCTTACACGAACACATCTACTCTCATACTTTTTGAGTTTTTATAATATATTTTTTAATTAAAAGTATTTTCAAACATTGTGGTTAAAGAAAACTCCATAGTATAAATTATTTTTATTGTATTAATTACTTGCATTTTACATCAAGAAAATACTAAATATGTTCATCAGTTTATTGCAACACCCGATCCTTGTAGACAGTGGTCTTTTATTCCTGTGTCAATAACACCATCAGTTGAAAAACCTACCACGATAAGGTGATTTAGTCACAAGAAAACTTTTAATTTGATTCTGGCAAAAAGAGTATTCATAAATTAAAATTTTAAATTTCACTCCAAAATAAATAAGACAAAATATAATATTTTACTATGTCAATTCTCTCCATATACAAATTAAGTAAATTATTACGTTTATAAAAAGTCCAATAAATTATAACATAAACTTGTCAACATACACCAGGAATTATTATATTATGTGCATCAAATAAAATAAATATATTACAAGAGGAATCGCTAAGGATGGAAAAGAAAAAAACTGCTTATATTAAACTTGTACAAAAGATTAACATACAAATACCAAAGATTAGAGTGTTTATAAATGCTGTTTTATTTCTCACTTACAGAAAAATCCATGTAATGTAAGTCATTGATTATTCTATAACAGTATGGTTCCACCTTTCATGACTTACAGATAAATCTGCACAGTGATGAAAATATGACAGGTTGCAAATTAAATTAAAAATTAATGGTGCAAGTAACATTTAATTTTTAAAACAGTTACATTTTTGTGCTGCAATTTTTTTATAGTCATTTGAATATATTTACACCTTTTCATTATTTTATTTAAAAAACAGTTTAAGATTGGCAGGCCAGAAGAAAACGAGCCGAGTTGGACCACACTGCTAAATTAATAGTTTTGTGTTTTATTTAAAGCATTTTTACAACCTCACTGCTTTCTACAAAAATTTGTTTCACTGGCAAGTTTCCTTATTCTTATTACAGATGATCATTACTCTATAGATTTAATGTAATATTAAATAATCAATCTTACTCATTTCTTCCCAAATAAAACTACGGAAATATCTCAGTAATGCCAAAATAATTTAACGTACAATGTTAACGTAAGGAATGTCCATAAGGAAACTTTCACATTACATTACTTTAAGAGAAGTGTGTAATGTGTTCCTTGCAGCTAATCATGTTGCGAGCACATCAACATAGCTATTTAGTACATCATTTGTTTAACATGTGCTGACACCTTGTTATGTATAGTTTGCGTCTTGCCAACACCAAAACATTGTGGCATATTTTTACATTTTATTTTGAAACTCCATTAAGCTTATATTGCAGGCAATTGAAGCCCATCAACCTTATATTCGAATTCCAATTTGGCAACAAAAAAATGAATCAACCTTCTGTTCAAATTCCATTCTGGTGAACAATTTGTTTTAAAACAGTACAAATTTATTGGGTGTGCTTTGCTCAAACCTTTACCTTAGGTTAAGTTAACATTTAGTCAATTGTGATCCTGGCATTACCTAGGTTTTTTTTTTAAACAAACACATGTATGTCTATTGTAAAATAAATTAAGATACTGAATATTTCTAAAATCAGAAAAACACTTAATATTTATCAATATGTTATTTACAATATATATCTCAAGCTAATTAGGATCACATTATTTCCAACAATGTAAATTCAATGGAATAACGTTAAACATACATTTTAATGGAGCTACACTAGTTGATACTTGCACTATTGAAGAAAAAAAATATGCACATCAATTAAAGGTTGAAAAATGTGATCTTTCTACAGTAAAAAGATTTTTAAGTTTTGTTTCTTTGATAATACGGTGAAATCTCTCAAAGCGGACACCTTCCTGGATTAAAAACATGTCTGTTATTTGAATTTTTTTTATATATTTTTAAAAGCATAGTGCTTGAACATTTTAATTCTTATAAGCCTATTATACTGTGGATATTAACTACAACAATGTACTTTCTGCATTGTGTAAGCTTGTATGCGGGATAATTACGACAAGTGAATATTGCATGTATCTTACTGTACAAATGACATAATACAGAAATAAAATGAACTATAAATAGTAGGTCTATAAGAGTGCACTACAGACTAAACTAAAGGAACAACCCCCACTGAAAGCTCAGAAGGGGTGAGGTGCTACCTCTAAGTACCCATAGTCATTACTACATCGGCCATTTTAGAAACTTTTCCCAGAGGGGAAAAGCAGGACTGCCCACACTTTGAGCAAGACATTGGCATTGGTGACATTCCTACAGTAAAATACTGAATATAGACAGGCATTGTCAATTTTTATTCACGTTGAAGAGACTTTTATACATAAATATGCATTTCAAGCAGTGTCTGCTTGAGAAGTTTTTTCACCATTTAAGTAAATTTTATTTTGCTGGTAAATTTAAAGTGTTTGCTATAGAAAAAGAACCCGCTATTCAGGGGTGTTCGTTAAGGTAGATTGTAAAATAAACACATTAACGGTAGTGTCAGAATTTTTTTGGTTTTAATAAGGATGTCTTAACTAGATTCCTCACTACCCCAGATTTTGGCTCTCAAATCATAGCTATCAATAATCTGCTATTTAAACAGAATGTCAATGTTCATTGTGACTTGGTAGTTATTTTGACATTTCACTTTAATGTTGGCAAATTGTAAATGTACTAAACATAAGACTAGGTGTTTTAGTGATCTAGCACAAATAAACATACCGGTTAATTTTAAGTATTTATATTTTTACTTTTAAAAGTTAAGATTTTTTTTTCCCAAATAAATTACAGTAAAATTAACATTTTTTATGTGAGGTTGGATGCATGTAAATGGATTGAATTTGTTAATATTGATGACTCAAAAACTATAGATTCAAGTTTTAAGAATTCGAACGAGTAAAATCGGGAATAATGACATTTCTAGTTGAAGTTAACTTTGAAAATTTTATAGCATACGTATATAGTTACATCAATTTATTGAGAAAAATCTTGCTAACTACAAATTTATATAACCACTAAAATAAACATTATGAATACTGAAAAGGTTTATTTTAACGATAAGTCATTTTTTTGTGCCTTGCGCTGATAAAGCTTTATCAAAACAGAAAATATCCACACCAGTGACACAGGGAAAAGTTTAGTTTGTCTAGTCTGGTTTGCTAGTGATGAGGTGGTCAGGATTTATATCCAAACGCTGTGTAATGATTTTCCTAAATAGTTTCACACTCTTTCTCCACATAAATGTAGGTACATTTCCTCATCCTTACCCTGTTAGTGAATTAAGTGCAAGGAAACAAGACAAGTAGTAATATGCAAAGAAAATAAACTATTCAAGAGTTACCAAGTAAAGCTTATTTGTAATAATTATTGATAAAACCAAATATTGTACTGTATGTCAGGATATACAGATATATGTATAAATACATTTTCTATTAATTTTTAATGGGAGTTTTACCATTTTGCTACTTGTTACTTACTTCTTGTACAACTTTCAAAAATGTACTTTTTTTGGTATACTAAAACAGTAAAATTTTTACATTATATGGTAACCATCATATTTACATAAAGTTTGAAGGAATTAATTTATACAGTTGACATTATTGTTACTAACTGTTTGATTGGCACGCCTCAAAATGATCCAGGAACTTAAGGTGATGTATAGGAGGAAAGACCTTCCCCCAGCCGGGGCAAATCACATCCTCTTTTGTCTGAGTTGTAATACCTTCCTCAGAATATTTCGACTTCCATGACGGAGCCTTGCGGTTCACCATTGTGGTGGTGCTACCGCCGGTCGCAGCTGTCTCACTACACAAAGATTTACCATTGTTGTCCATTGACAAAGATGACTCGCTAAAATTTTTTAATCTGTCCAAAGATGGAGGTGCGACAATTGGTTCTGCTGACCATACTGTCGAGTAAAATGATTTTTTTCTGCGGGAGGATGATGCTTTGGAGAGATCATCACTTGCACTCTGTGCAATGGCCCGTGTCCTATTGTTATTTTTAACCTCCTGTGACAATGGTAAAGAAAAAGATTTTGCGATCGGGATCTGAGAGAAGGTGGTTACTGAAGCTAGTCCGTTGCTGCTGAATCCAATAGAGACAGCATTTGCACCTGCATCCCCGTTAACACCACTCTCGGAGGAAGTATGCGCTTCTGAGACTAAGCTAGTGCTGCTGGTGGGCGAGATTTGAAGAACAGAGCTGCTAACCTTTCGTGGGAGACATCCCCGAGGAAGGTAGTTTTCAGGAACTATATTTAGTGTTGCAACATTGTCATTGTTACTACATGTAGCTTTAGGAACAAACTTATTCAAACTATCTGAACTCCTTTCCTTGAACAATGTCTTGACATTATTGTTACCATCTGAAACTTGTGGTTTTTCCAAAACATTACTTTGGCACAAAGAGGTAGATGGCAATCCACTCTTCCTATCTTCCGGCTCAGAATTTTCCTTCGGAAACTTGAGGATCTCCTCCTCAACAGAGTGAGAACGTGGCCTTGGTAGTTCCTCGGATGAAGAAGAGCTGTCGGACTTCTTTCTCACTCCATCACTCGTCAAGTCATCACTGAAATACAGTGTGGTTCCTCGAGGTAAAAAATGACCCTGTAAATAAATAATATATTGCTAAATTGGGTTTGTATTGTATATTAAACAAGCTATTTTATCTAACATATAAGTTCAATAAATATACAACATTAAGCATTTATAAATCAAAGAGTACTATCATTTGAATTGAATCTCGATCTTGGCTCATTAATTCAAATTGTTGCCAAATAAAATGTTAATTTTAGCTATATAAAAAAAATCCCTTTTTTCCCATTTTAATCGTCACGTGTCTCCTCTCTTGTGGTTTGCAGGTGACAAGGTCCCAAGGTCATGGTCAAAGTTAGAAACTGGCCAGGTTTATTGGGAGTGATTTTTATTCAATGATTTTTCCACGCCACCTCCACACAAATGCAGACATTCTTCCTCTAAATTATACCTTTCTCATCCCAACAACATTATTATAAATACAAAGATAAGCCTGGATGGATAGTAAGATATAAGAGTACACTTAAACCTCGTCAATCCAAAGCCCGTTATTCTGAAATTTTTAAATATTCTGAACAATTTTTTTTATCAGGTTTTCAAAAGATACTAATTTAATACAAAATTGTGGGTCCCCCCTTTCCACTCACATATGGCAACAGAGATCGGGTGGGGTGAATGACATTGGTTCACTGGCTGAGGTACTGTACTGGTACTGTGTGTATGCTCACTGACACACAAAACAACAATAACTGACCTTTGAACAACAATAGAGTCTGCCGTGTTGCTAGTTATAAAATACTATTTGGAAGAAGGTACAGGAAAGGTGGAGAGAAAACATAGAGTTCCGATAGAATGAAACCTAGGTTGGGAGAGTGAGCGGTAAAGATCGATTTTTGTCCAATGGCAGCAATGTAAAGTATGAACTGTGTTCTTCTTTTCCTTGTAAAAACCATATTGTGTTCATTCCTTTTATTTGTTTCTATCCATCTTTATTGTACCTTCTTACCAATATAATATATTTACCTACTAAAGCGAAAAGAGGTTTGTTTTCCTTATATAGATTTTATAATATACTGTAATATTGTTAGTTTAATGCTTTTATGATATTTGTTAGTCTAATTGTTATAATATATTTGTTCAGATAATCCGAACATCAGCAAATCTGAACAGGCTCCGGTCGCAATTAGTTCGGAGTGGCAGGGCTTTAGTGTACATGAATTTTTTTTTTTCAAAATTGCAGAGTACAGTATTGCACAACATTTTGAACCTTGACCTACACCATAGGCTCTGCCTTAAAATATGAGTGAAAATACCCTGGACATGGAACGAATCCTGGATAGCTCAGGGGTTAGAGCAATGGCGTACTAAGCCAAAGGTCCCGGGTTTGATTCCCGTGTTCCAGGTGTCATTTTTCAATTTTCAGATTTTGAACCATGTTTACTAAACATAATGTTTGAGCAATATTCTAAAAAACCATCACTTTAAAGACAGTTTAGTCAGAACCAGAAAGTTCAACAGTAAAGAGGCCCAGCAGCTAAATGATATAAGGAAAATAATACAAATAATTATAAGCTAATGAGTATAAATAGGTGAAGAAAGCTCCCCATCCTCAAGGAAAATGGGGAAAATGTGGGCAGAATCCAATGCACATATTATATAAAAGAAAGGAAGATTAGATCACCTTTGTGCAATGGGTTCTACCCCCAATTTTCCTCTTTTTTGGTGGGCTTTCTTCACTATTGCAACAAATTAGTTTACATTATTTTTATCATTTTCCAAGAATCATAACTTTTTTCCTCAGCTTCCTACTCATTTGGGTTACACAATTTAATTACGCTAATGAGTTATAAATGAAGAAATAATTTAGAGGAAGTTTACCCACACTTTGGTAGATAAAGTAGGGGAAACCATATAGAAAAAAAACACATTTAAGTACATTAGGCAAAGATTTGAATACTGACATTCTCATTAACCACAAGCCGGTAGAGATAAGCTTAAGATTTAGTTTATGTGTCGATCGACCAATGGAGGTTTATCATAACTAGAGAGGGATCGATTACTATTATTGAATTCATATCTCAAATCCGAATCTTAAAATTTTCTTTCGAATCTAAAATCCTTACAACTGTACCATTTAAGTTAAAGTGAAAATATATGAAATTGAATTTCAAACAAGTTGTTTATGGCTTGGTGCCACTGACATATGATTATTTTTTTCAAGCTTATTATAGACTATCATTAACAATGAAAACACATTTTTAGTAAATTAATTATACTAATACACGTTTGTCTTTTTTTTTTTTTTTTTTTTTTTTGTTATTCTTCCAACCACACAAGTCTATATAATGCCCTTTAGGAATTTCTTAAAATTGCTAAATCAAGTCAAGGTTTTCATAATTTTATTTGAGATACTCTTGAGATTTTTACGACCTTCGAACACTAGGATTCGAACATCCCATCTCTACATTTACATTGGGTAACTAAAAATACATTAAATGTTGCCAGCAGTCTCTTTGCAGCTACCAAAAAAGCCGCCTGTGGTTGGTGAACGTTAGAATTTAAATGGGATTGTGAGTTGTCTTGACACATACACTATTCCAACACTACCCAAGCGAGTGTTCTGGTTATTACTCTTATTTTAACCAATATCTAGCCCAATGTTTATTCCAAACAACCTTATTTTTACCATTAAATAAACATGTAAATTGTGAAAGAATATAAACTTGTTTGTGTGATGAAAAGTGGTGACAAGAAACACTGTTCGGGTTTAATTATGTTAGAATGTCAGTGTCATCTCATTTAAGAATAAACTGAACTAAACAATTTGAATTTAATTTTCTAATCAAATCTCTACAAACTTTTAGAATGTATTAAACAGAGTTATTTATACATTTTGAGCCATTTATATAATTTGTATAAATACATCTTGAGCTTTTTGTGTGAAGAAATTGATAACTGCCAAAAAAAAATTTAAAAAAAAAAGTACCAGCCCACGATATTCTGGGTACAATTCTTTTCATAAAATATAATTGTGTGTTCATAAGGAAGTAATTCATTTGATGACCACTTTCACAAGTTTTAGATAGTAGTCTTTTAAATGACAATAGTAAAATACACCACTGATGTACGGGAATGCGATCGACACTATTGAAAAAGAGGGGGGGGGGGGGGGGAGAACACCATCACACACACAAGTACATACAGCAGTGGTGGAAGGAAGTAGTACCGAAGTCCTGTAAGTCTTGGTATTATGAAGTCTGCAGTTCAGAGGACTGTAGTTGCTCGGCTTAAACTCCGCCCCCAGTGCTGACAATGTTCTCCGTTGCCCGAAAACCTCTCTCTCTGAAACTGTTTCAATGGGCATGTTAATTCTTCAACCTTTTACAGAGAAAACATTAATTTGTTGAAAATACACTAAGAAAGAGAGAGAGAGATAAATTTAATCTTCTAAGAAAAATTCCACACTAAACCAATTTTAAGAAGGGCCTACCAAATTTAACACACATTTTTTAAACAGAAAACTTACAAAACAACAAAACCGAGGACCCATCATCAGTGATCCAAGCGGTTAGTTTCCTAGAAGACTGGATTGCCAGAGACAAAGACATCAAGGTTTGAATTTTAATAAGGAAAAAGATAATTTTTAATATTTTTTTTTCTACTCCCCTGTCAGCTTAATATGGGTTAATGTCCTCTATATTAACCTCCCAACCACTCTCCTTTATATTAGGCCATTAATAACATTGGTGTCAAACGTATTTATTGAATAATAGGTATGACACAATAGTATATACTTTCTTGTGTAGTAAATTTGTGACCAAATTTTCTAGAATCAGTATTCATTTAACTATCCTTAATCAAGTTTTACCCAGATAAATAAACATATTATTTTGCAGTAGCATAGCTAACATTATGAAGAAGGGGAGGCTGAAATTTTGGAAACAAGCCCCAGATAAAAATTTTGAACCAAATCATAAAATTTCAACTTTTCAAACATGTCTTCAGTAAACAAACCTTAAATCAACGTTTTCCCAAAAACAATATAAGTTTAATTTGACATGTAAAACACTTCCCAGATATCTAATTTTGAATAAAATTGCTAGAACTATTTTCAAAATATTTTAAATTTCAAAAATCATCATTAGAAATTTTTTTATTTTTGTGTCGAGATGTGACTAAATAACGTCTGAATATATGGTTTGGATGAATACCATCAAACCTTTCAGCTGTAGCTCAGGTGCATACAGAGTTGTACAATTTTTTTTTTATTTAAGGGTGTATAAAATGTCAAGATCCGTTATAATTTTGAAATCAAGAACTTAAACAATTACAATATTTGCTTTATATGAAAAAATCAAAAGTGTATTTAAAAAATGTGATTCTTAGGTTAAGCTAGTTTGTATATTGTGTGCAAATATATTTACAAGTGCATTTTAAAAACTCACAGTAAAAAGTTAAAGATAACAATGGGCAAGAAATGGCCAAGCACTTACCTTCATTCTGAGTGCCTCAACTTCGCTCTCCAGCTCGTGTATTCTACTCTCGGCCATCATCTTGTCTTGGATGGCCTGCAGCTTCTCACCCCTCTCAGCCTCCCAGTCATCACGGTGAGCCTTCAGCTGGATCTCCAGCACCTCCTCATGTTCTCTGTGCTCCCGTTCCAGTGTCTCGAGACTCTGGCGCAGCCGACACACCTCTTCCTCCAGACACAACGTTTCGGAGAGGTCCGAACTACTGCTCAAGTTCTAGGAGAAGAAATAGTACATGGTCATGTCATGGCCGCGAATGTTAAGACGTTAATATTTTTTAAAAAAAGCTAAACCTGTCAGACATGGGATTAGTATTAGAATTTAATCAACAATGGATTGTTTCTTTAAATTCTTAAGGATATTCAAAAAACCAAACGATTAATCTCAAATTTTTATTCAAATTTTTTATAAAAAGGTCTTTTGGCCCTCACTAATGGTATAGAGTGACATAATTATACGACAAACCTAACAACTAGATAACAACCTATTAATTTACCACTTAAATGAATGTGAATTTCTATTCTAACAAAATTATAATAATTTAGTTACAATTTATATTTTCTAGAATAACTAAAGAATTAGTGTGAACAAATTCAGAATTGTGGTGAAAAAAAAAATCAAATTAATATTTCATTTTCTAAGACTAAGATTAAGTTTGTAGGTGAGCCTGCACACAAAGGAGTCATTCTCCACTGGGTTTCTGATGCCAAGGTCAGAGTTTGAATCTCAGTCAGGTGTACTAAGGTGTTTTTTTTCCTAAATGGCTTAAAACTCTCCTCCCATGCAAATGCAAATACATTTAATCCAAATTCTACCTTCCTAATCCTTATCCCTACAGTGTAAATATGATGATAGCCCAGACAGGTGGTAAATTACGGTGCACAAACAAATAGGCCTATGTTGGAAATAATACAAATGGTTTAGTAGGTCCTAGGTGCTGATAAAACAAACAGGTTAAATGGCTATAGAAGCAATAGCTGTCATCTGTCAAATAATATTAGTGGTAAGATTAGGTATAAGGAGAGGACCCTCGATAAGGATATTCAAGAATTTGAGAAAATTTTGGATTTGATATTCAAATGCTTGGAAAACTATATATGTATTTTGCAATTTTTCAAGTGAAATTTGGCTTAAGAGCTTTAATACTATTTATTGGAAAGCCATGTGGTAACGACCAACAACCTCGTATCTCAAAATGAGAAGAGGACTCGTTTTTTTTTGAAGCCAAATAAAACCGAGGTGATTTAATCCCTCCGACTTAGTTTGGCAGTCAGGAGGCAAGGTAGTGAAATAATCACTCCAACTTAATTTTTACTATAAGTACCTACAATAATAGTTCATTACATTAACAAAAATTAAAGTATTTCAATCAATTAAACTAGAATAATAAATATATTATTTATTTTATATGCTATATCATCATAATATGTTTACATCATAACATCATGACCGTTGGTAGGACACTCGTTAACTACCTGACATTCGAATACAAGATAACATAACTAATAAACCAACACACAAGTACCTATCAAGAATGATCAAGGTGTAATCGAGCCAGTCAAAATCTGAACCAAAGACTTCCGGTGATAATACACTGGAAGTTCTGAAGCTTTAAGACCGTGAAAAGAGTCCTCAATTATCCTAGAATGTTCTTTGTGAACTTGTTAGATTTTAACCAGAATGCTAGATCTATGTTTCTAACCATTATGAGGGTTTATTAAATACTATAAGGGTATTGGGAATATTAATATCTTTCACTTTCATTTTCATGTGAACCATCTTTTGATGCTTCTTAATTAAACCAGGATTTATGGGCATTTTAAATGTGTCTCGACAACCTGATACACTCCAGTAATATTGGCTGTAAGCTAGTCGAGTCTCAAATGACCAAGGCCGTAGCCATCCAATAATTTCAGGGGGGGTTTGGTGGGCATATCCCCCAATTGCCGGAAGATAGAAAAAATTCTAAAGGATAAAGAGTTTTAGAAGCTATCTGATGTGTTTTTTATGGCAAAATTACCCCCTAACTGCTGAAGGCTTGGACAATTTCTAAATATTAAACACTTCTAGAAGCTTTCTTAAGTTCTTTTTATGGTAATACAGCCCCGTAATTTGTAGTTGTATCTTAATTATGAATTGTTTGAACCATAAATAGAGCCATATATATTTTGTTCATACAATTTCGGAGGGGGTTTGAACCCCCAAAACCTTCCCCTGGCTACGGCCTTGCAAATGACTACAAGAACCAAATGGAGTGACAATTTACTCACCTGCTTATAAGGGAAGATGTTCTCCGACACAGTTTTGTTAATGTAATCCTGTTGCTCCTGTATTGTTGACAGCAGTCTCTGCACATACATCTGGCGGTCATTGTTATACTTCTGCCAGCGCTTGTTAACCTCAGTCACCTGACAACAGGACAACCATTTTATTAAAGAGTACTCACAATAATTATATTAATAAGGTTTTATTGGTTAAACAATCAGAATTTACCCTCCTTGTTTAGAGTGTCATTGTAAAATGCATAGCGTCATATGCACACAAAAATTAGTGATTAATATATATGCCTACTGATTTAAAGGCTCCTGGGTTCAATTACTGACATGGCCAATAAATAAAGTGTTTGTGTCATTAGGGCTTCTCCTTTATAGTGGTGAAATGACAACTGAAACTGTGTTGTGTCTGTTTTAGAATTAAATTAGTTTGTAAGTTGTGTGGTGATATAATCAGTCGGCTCAAAAAGTGCACATTAAATACCCCAAATTAAAAATGAGAAAACAATGCAAAAAAGTTGCTGTTGCAGAGTTCAAATTTATGATGCTTTCATTGTGCACAACAGCTTAGTCAGTATAAGTGAGTTTTCTACAGATTCAAACAAACCTATTTTCATTTACTTTTAATGATGTTTACACTAGCTAACACAGCTTCTTTATGACTCGATTAAAATACTGTAGGAAAATAATAAGATCATTAAGAATGTCAACAATTCAGATTTCCCTGACTTCCTCGTTAATTAATACTGTCATAATTTATGAAAATATTAATATGGATGAATATGTGGAAAAAGTATTAGAAATTATATTTTTAATAGTAACTTATGCCAATTTTTCCTCACAATATTCATGGCCTAAATTTAATTTCATTACTTTTATGAGCTGCAGACAACCTACTAAGCCGTCACAAGCAGTACTATCATTGCTTCATTGCCCAGAATTGATTTATGGAATAAGTTTTAATTTTTATTGCAAGTATGGTACTACTATTATCAAAGTAAGGTACAGTATCTAACAACACACGGCAGCTGTGACCAAGCAGTCTAATGCGTTAGAAACACGCTGCGTTTGGTTGAGGTTTGAATCCTTCTCTTCCAAGTTAATGTTCTTCTTCTAAGCTACCCTCTTGATCCCTAGTCTATTTTATTAAGTCACTAATAGCTATTGTATCGAATCTACCAATTTTTTAAAATTATCCAACTTGAAGGCAAACCAATTAGACTGCAGAGAGGATGGAAAAAATCATCCTCGAGTATTGCTAAACCTGTGACAAATTTTGGACCAAAGTCAGGTATAATATTTACTAACCTTGCTTTATAGTAAAGTAGGCCTATTGAAGGAACATATTCCATTTGATACCAACCAATTTTCGAAGTATTAAATGTATGTAACGTATACTAAATGTTTTAGTACCTATGATACCAATATAATTATTAATGATGTAGCATCATTTTTTTCCCACCTATGCTTCAAGAAAATTACTTTTTCCTTGTCACAGTGTAAAATTAAAAGCCCATGTCCTTTGCCTGTCATTGATAGGTTACATTTTGTTTGTATATTTTTAAATATCTGTACTATCTGTGAGATAAACAAAAAAATGTAATTTTGTTTAAATGCAGGTTATTGCCACAGCTGGACTAGACTTTTATAGTTGACTCCCAACCAACTTCACCCCACACTTGACTAATTGAAGCACTATAAAAAGGAAAGTGAAAGGCAGGCACGTTTATCAGATTCAATTTTTTTGGAGGGAGATAAAAATTTGGTGAACACTCAGACTAGATGCCGAGTTTATCTAATATTGCTGGCCGGTGACGGGGATTAATTCTGGCCGGGTGTACTTAGGGCGTTTCTTCCCTAAATAGTTTCCCACTATTCCTCAATTTAAATTTGGGTATATTTTATTTTAATCATACCTTCCCCATCCTTACCCGATTAGTAAAAATTGAGAATAGGCTCAAGAGGCATAATGAAAAAATTGGAGGAAAGGAGGAGCAAAGCACTAAATATATATAGAGATATTTTTTACAAGTTAGTCTAAAACCTTGTTCCTTTCATCAATTGTTGATGGTGAGGTCTGAGTTTGAATCCCACTCTAATATAGTGGGTTAGGGTAGCCAACAAAAACTCTGAAAAAATAAATGTTGTTTTTCCTTAATATCTCCAAATCAAAATACGGTATTCGATTTGTCATAAATAATCATTTTTGGAATGCACTCAAAAATAATTTAGCACAGACTTGGTTAAAAAAAAGTGTTTGACTGAGATGTAATAAATATACCTCTTCCCTGGAGAGAGAAAAATATACCATTTTCCCTTACCAATCACAAAATTCCTTGATATTTCCTTGATATACCCGACAGTTATAAATTTCCTAAAATCTCCAGTTTTTTCCATATTTTATACAACACCAGCCACCCTGTAAGGGAAGAGATGTTCAAATGCTATTTTCACTCTTAGTTTTCCTATCCTCTTTCCAAACTATTTCTTAATTTCCAACCCATTTAGATTAGGTAATTAATAACTCTTGTGTCAAAATGTAAAGTTAATAAACAAGCAAGTTTTCCGCTCGGTGGCGTTAGTTGGCTAACGCGCCAGTCGTGTGAGTCGACCGCCGAGAACGGGAGATCGAGGTTCGAATCTCGGTGGTGAATGGGTGGTTTCCTAAATGGTTTTACACTCTCCTGCACGCAAAGCGGTTCATTCTTCTAAATTCAACCCTCCAATTCCTAATCCATTAGAGTAATTAGTATTAAGCGTATACCCGAAGGTAGTAAGACCGGTGCTAAAAAAAGCAGTTTTTTGCCTATCCTATCCACACATATTTCACTATGAATAAGATTGGAAAGTAAATGTAAGGAAAATGTATCCTCATTGGCGTGAAAGGAAATTGGGAAGAAATTAAAGTAAAACCACCCTCAATACACTGGTCGGGGTTTGAGCCCGCCACAAATCAGACAGACGAGGTGCACCCAATGAGGGTGAGAGCGAGGTTGTAATTACATCAGTGATGACGGCCTGTAGCTTGTAGTCTCCTCTTGTGGCCGGAGAGACTTCTTGAGCTCGTCGCACTCCCATGCACAAACATGGGCGCATGCACATCACTCGTGTTCTGAAACAAGGTACAGTCAAATTAAGATAGGAAGGAACCTCTTTTTGATTATCAAAAAATTTTTTACTAAAACATTTGTCATGCATTCATACATAAAGGCATGTAGTCTGCAACTGTCACTTTTGATAGATATTATCAATGTTGAACACAAAATAATGTGTTTGTATTTTCTAAAAGTTTCTTGATCCCAAAATTTTAGTATATCTAAGTAACAAAATAAAACCTTCATGGCGTAGGCCAGCCTGCAAGCAACTATGCCGATCGAGCGGCCGCCACCGTTGGCGATTATAATGCTAACAATTGTGGATAAAGGGTGTCATTTGGTCAGCACAACGAACCCTCAGGCCGTTAATATCAGTTTTCTAAACTGGAGCTGTTCATTTGTCCGCACCAAGGCTGAATATGACTTCGTTCCAAACCCACTGCTTCAGAGAGAGATTCTGCCAGCACCGGGGAGCGAACCCAGGACCTCTGGATCCGTAGCCATAAACTCTGACCACTAGACTTAAGAGGCGGTCGCAAGGTAACTAAGTCTTATCTAAATTAAGTACAGTAAAAACAATCAATTTTAATTGTGTATATAGGCCTACTTTTCAAATCAATAAGCCCCTAAATGCAAAAAAAAAATTAAAAAAAATTGATGATTAATAAAATTAACAACTTGAGTTGGATCAGAAAGTTAAATTTATTCAGAATAATAAATTATGTATTGCAAAATTAGATTAAATAAAACAATCATAAAAAGAACAGTACTTATGTGTAATTTGATCACTAATGAAATGCTTATACGAGTAGTTAAAAACTTTTTTCGCGTATTATTATTTCACTGTCTACATCCTATGCAATATGAGTGTGTTGATGAACTAAGCTAAGCAGCATTCATTCTTTACAATGAAAAAGGAAAAAAAGTTTGACGTCTTGTTATAACTCATGATTTGAAATCAATTAATCAACAAAAAAACTTATAACTTTACAAGGGGCGGCCCACAGGGGCCCGGCCGGACCCACCAAAACTTTTTGAACATACAAAAAAAAACTTCCTTTAAAAAAATAAATTAAATGGAGCATCATTCTCCACACACAGTGAATTATTTGATTTGTTATTCAGTATTCCAGTCCCAAGAGGAATCATTACTCGCTACAATTGTCAGGTGACTGTGGCAGCGCTTGAGACTCCAATGAGTAAATGGAGAAGTTGACATGGGCCAGCCCCTCTCAGATAAGCCTTATCGCCCAGTGGGAGATATCTCTCAAGACCATTCCACTCCTTTAACTCAAACTCTAAAACTAGTTTGATAACATTTGCTCTTTATATTTTATCTAATTATGGTTTCCAAATGTGTAGGACTTTTTTTTTTTCAATTTCACTTTAATTAAAGTTTGTGGGATTTTGTTTTATCCCTTTAAGAGATATTAATCATTATTGTTTGAACTAAATTTTAATTCATCATCGGTTCCATGCTGTGATTTGAGACATCTAAGGCAATATATGCATCAATGCATTGACTAACCTTCTCTGAAAGCTTTGTCAATTCGAATCTCAGGTCGAATTTACTTATTCTTATTTATTTTAGAAATTGAGTGTGGTACTATAGATTCTGAAGTCTCTATATGGGCGGTCCGAGTCATTAATAAACCTTAGCTTTATATTTTCATGTACTTTAATTTTGCTATTGTTTAAGCAGAAAATAAGGCAATGTAGATTAAAATTTTATCTCACTTTGACTTTATATATACAAATCGCTTTGTTAGTTGGGGGCTCCACCTCCAAACCCCCAGTGGGTTTTCTTTGCAAGTGGATGTAAACTAATGTAATTCCAGAGCCGTTTTTTTATGGGTCTTACCGTTTAGCCACAAGAGACCTCCAAAGAAAGGTCCGCACAGACTTTAAAGTTGCTCCGCCATTTTGAATTTTTTCGGGGGCTAAAATTTTTGTTTTAACTTTTTGGAATTTTCCCGTCGATTACAGGCTAGAAGCTATAAGTTTGCCAAATTTCAAGTTTCTAGCTCATCTGGAAGTGGGTAAACATTAATGTCAGTGAGTGAGTGAGTGAGTCAGCCATGTGGCTTTATAGTAGTATAATAATATTTGAAAGCTAAGATGTGTGTGCGCTTTCCAGTTGGGAATTTTAAGAGCGCTTTTAATAGTGCATAGCTGTACACCTTTTTAATATCAAATCGTTGGCCTATGTACCTGATTTTAAAATGTAGCTTTTGTTTTATACTTCTCTTTAGTACTCTTTATTTTAGTTCTAATCCTTATGATTTAATTTTTCAGACTACTAAAATTATTTGTAGTATAAGGCGGGAGGCAAGGGGGCAAATGCTCCGCCCTGCTTTGGGTGCGCCACTGGCTCATAAGATATGCGAAACGAAATACAATACAAGTCTATAGAAACACAATGGTAAAAAATGAACATCGCATTCCACCAAATAGTATATATATATATATATATATATATATATGAAATAATATACACTGTTACAGAAACATTATTTGTTTTATGCCTTTCCAACCATAGCCTAAATACATTTGGCTATAGGTCAGAAATTATAAATTTTATAAACTATTGTTTCAAATAAAAGTTGTACATTTTTAAATAAGTGTGACTGCGGCTTTAAAATTTTGTTTCATATCTCAAAGAATGGCAGAGATATTATCAAAATTGGAAATTTCTGCTAATGTAAAGTACCCTTAAAGTCATTTTCATGATGAAATGAGATGCGCCATTTGGTTTGTAATGTTAAGCAATGCCTAGATACTAATTTTGTAATGATACTGATTTGGACCTCTCTCATATATTCAAAAAGTCATGGATGAAGTTTAATTTCCTTTAAAGTATTGTATGTAAATTATCCTTTCAATACTTCATCCATGGAGAATCACGCGCTTTTCAGAAATAATGTCGAAGGATTGCACCAATAAACCTTATTATTTTCTTTCATAAAGTAACTCTGTAGTATTTACCAAAAAAGCAAGTGACGATAGCTCCCTCTACCCAATAGGAAGCTAGCCTCACGACACCTGTCGCCAGGACGCTTTCGATTTGTTGGTTTTGACACTGGTCACGAGAGGGCCAAGGGGTATGTCATATATAAGCTGTTTGTGCGTATGAACACAGAGTGTGCCGGCGACATAAGCCTAGAGAACGTGTAATATCACGACAGTACTACTAACTTAAATACAAAGAATACTGTATTTCAAGTAAAATTGTATCATTTTACATAATATATTCGTACCGGAAGTATAATCATCTTAATAAACCGAGTGCAACATCAAAAGTCTTGTTTATTTAATATAGTTATTGATAGTGTTCAATCACAGGGCACTAACACGATTACAATCCGTACCACTTTAATTAGTGGCACGGGGCAGATATCAGCTAATTAAACGGTAATCATTATAATTGGCTCTCAATAACGGGGCTATAAATACCAATTATAACACAAACAATCCGTATTACTATAAATTTAATCAAAATTGTAAGAAACTGTTTTGAGAAAATCTTTTTTTTTTCTCTCTCTTTTAGTCCTTAATTTTAGGGTTGAATAGTTAATTCCAAAAACCCCTCTGGGGAACCTTATTAAAACCCTAGATACAGTTTTAATCCGGTCAGCAGAATGATTTCAGCTTTAGGTCGAAATACAGAGGAACAGATTGATATAGTTTTTCTGGTTCAGGGGGGGTCATGAGCCCTCGACATCCATCTCAAACTTGATTTTTCGACGATCACAATACTCTCTCACTCCAAGGGATCGCGAAATAGCTTAATAAACTTGAAACAATAATAAGATATTTTTTTAAACTAGTGCACTTGGTTGGAAATGAACCCTAGCCTCCTAAGTAAGGGGTGTGACCTACTACTACAACTACAACACACATGTAATTGTGGTTTTCCCTCGTGTTATGAGGGATGGACATTTTCAATTAAAAAATGTCCTCTAAAAATTTCAGATGATTGAATCCCCAGGGAAGGGGATGTATCTGTATTCCATAAAATCTTGTATTTTCTTTGCGCTGCGTCTTACTACCCGTTTGAACTATACGCCTATGTACTAATTACTCTAATGTATTAGAGATAAGGAAGGTTTAATTTAGATTAAGTGTACCCGCATTTGCGTGAGGCAAAGGGGGGGGGGAACCATTTAGGGGAAAAAAGCATCAGTACATCCAACCGGAACCGAACCCCGATCTTACCGTTATCGGCAGTCTAAGTCTATTGCGAGAATGACGCTTTGGACCATGCGGCCATCGAGGCTGGTGATAATAATATCTAAGTACATATTAACATATCACCCGCATTGATTGGCTTGCCGGTGACGGGAAGATCGGTGTTCGAGCCCCGGTCGGGTGTATCGAGTGTATTTTTCCTAAACGACCTCCCGCTCTCTTCCCACGCATGTTCGCGTACATTTCCTCGAAAATCAAATCTTCCTCATCTCTATTCCATTAGCGTACCGTACGGTAGTAAATGTATGCGTATTATCCGAACAGGTGCAAAGATACGGCAGAAACAAGTCCGACAACATATATGGCTTACAGCAGACCGGGAAATACTGACGTTAGTGACACATTCAACCACCATGCGCTGTAGTCGATACGCTAGTGACAAACTGATTTATTGTATGTTTCTGGTGTCAACGCCTTTAAGAGAAACTAAACTGATGTGAGAACTTTTAAACTTGGGATATTTATAGTGTACTCATTCAATTTAAATGTATGTGAACAATTTTCGAGGGAAATGTTTGGTCTCTAATTTCTAACAAGTTCCTATATAATTTAGTTCCCCAGTGCGCCTAAGCCCTAAATGAACCCTAGCTAACCTAAAGGCAACACTTCACATGCGACACTCGGTGAATACCGAGTAACGAATGTTTGTCATTCGTCGAATACCTCGTAGTGTGGGTGAGGGAGTTATGACTAATTTTCGGTATTTGCCGATCTGCAATCATTTCCCGCTAATAATTCGGTAATCTATCACACAACCAAAGGCACGAACATTCAGTCTATCAACTTATCCCCCGTCCACACATTCGTGTCTAGATCTTCCAGTTGTGTATTGTGTTTAACGTGGGAATTATGTGGTCCGACGACTTGTTCTTGCAAGTTTTTTGACCTCTATTCAAAAGAACCTGCTATATGGAATACAGCCCATAATTTACATAAAAATAGTAATGAGATATAATATGATCATGTCTGAATAAAGTTAAAGAAAGTCTGCAGCAATTTGAGGGTCGCTTTTATTGTCCATTTCAGCCTCCATTTCACGAATATTCGCCGTTCCCGACAGCTTCCTTCTTGACCCTGAGATTCGACAAATAGGCGCATGTGTGTAGTTGTGTGCTCTTCATTCGAAAAACAATTTAACAAGTAGTTCTGAGAAGGGGCGAATATTTGACGTTCGGTGAACGCCTTGATAAGCACTGAACTGAAGCGGATCGAACGAACGGGAGAGAACATAAGGAAAACTTGCAGCAGCCAATAATAGCGCTCCTCGGAAGAAAAGAATTATCCGGGTCAATGAACCGTTTGGAGGCTAAGTCCAGAACGATCTCCATCCATGGCACGCAAAACTACACCAAAGCCTTAATTTTATTTTTCTTACAGACGTGTTTACCCACAAGGGTATTCTGTGAGCACCCTATACCACCCGCCCAAGGCTATTCGCAATGTTTTTTTTACACAATGGAAGGTATCTTTGAGAAAATACACGTTAGGGGTCGTCCATAAACCACATAACGCTTTTTTCCTACCTTTTTAGGCCCCCCTCCCCCTCATGTAACACCATGTAGACATTTAGCCAACTTCCCCCCCCCCCCCCCGGTGTTACGTAACTTTTCTCCCCAAGAATGAATGCCATTATTTCATAGGGAAGATTTGTGATACTAAAGGAGGGATTCAGTTTTAATACTTCTTAAAATCCATTTTAAATCCTGAACATAAATGATATCAGAGAGTATTATTATTTATGGGTAGCTACACATACAAACAGATAAGACAGACCAGTACAGACATAAAGACGTTGAGTTCAAATTCCTCAGGTTCATGAGTAAAAACCTCTGCTATATTTATGTAATGGATGACAGTAAGGAAAGGATCTCTCGACACTAAAGCCCGCCGCACATTGGACGCAGGGCAGGCGCAGCAGAGGGGCAGGCGAGGAAGAGGAAAATCTGTAATACACGTGTTCTTATGGGTTACCGCACATTGGACAGAGTGCAGGCGCAGTGTAGGGATAAAGCTCCTCTCACACTGGCATAGTATCGTAGCAGTATCGTAGCAGTACGGTGCCAGTATGGTAGCAGTATGGTATCGTATTGCCGCGACGGTCGCGCACACCGGCATCGTAGATACGACGTATACCCCATGAGCTTGTTTCCCCCACCACACCATACCGTTCTCCTTCGCTCCCTGATGTTTTCCCCCAACACACCCTACAGCTCTCCTCCCTCTGAGTGCAGCGCAGAGAGAATAAGCGAGTGTATTGTTGTGGTTCTGTTTCTTATAATGAGTGATACCTTGTCTTCTTCCTCTGATGAGGACATTGTGGTAGCGGCTATGTTGCTGGAGTCAGAGAAAAAGAAGTGGATACATGATATAAACAAGAAAATAAAATAAAATGGATCTCCAATGTCGTAAATCACTTTGTACTCTTGTACGACAATAATAAGATCTTCTTCAAAATTGCACATTTCACAGCTTTACTCGAATACAAAACAACAACAATACCGCCTCACCAAGAGTGTAGACTTGAGGGGAAGAGAGGAGGGAGTGTTTGAGAGGGTGTAGTGGGGGTAGTCAACGGCCGCCATGACAGTAGCGTACGTGTCTGTCCGCTTTCAAAGCGGAATAGAAAACCACGCACCGTACTGCTACGCTACTATGCTGCTACCATGGTGCTACGATGGTTGTCGGTGTGCACAGCTCCATTGCAAAGCATGGCAAGCGAAAAAACATACGATACTGCTACGCTACTATGCCGGTGTGCGAGGTCCTTAACTCTTTCACTCCTCTCTCTGGTTGTAGTAGACGTACAGTTTTCCTGTGTCCTCTGCGCCTCTGTCACGTAGTTTTTGTATATTGTGATGGAACATCTTATTCAATTAGTTCAAGACCATTCAGTATTATATGAAACAAGCAATCCAGACTACATGAGGACGAAGCTGAATGATGAGCTATGGGAAAAGATTGCTATTGAACTGAATTACTCGAACGGTTATTGTAATATTCTAGATTTTTGTAGTTAGTGAAATTAATCTACAGTAGTTTGTATAACCCGTTAGAAGAATTAGATGTTACTAGACACTGCGCATAAAGTAAATTACAATTTTCGTCTTTTTCCTTTTTTAACAAGAGAGTAGAGTAAATTAAATTATTTAATTCAGAGTCTGACTCGGAATCCAATCTATCAGAAGTTCCTCTAATTCACACGCCATATCACGTCTTGTACCACTGGGTGAAAGCTCCCTGACTAGCTTCAAACCTGCGGTGACTTGCAGAAACCTCTTTCTGTGCTATTCCTGCCCTCTGCCTGCCCTACGTCCAATGTGCGGCGGGCCTTAATATTGTGAACTTTCTATTATAGTCATATTATCATCATATAGAGTGAGCTGTTTAAAGAATTCTAAGTATACAACTTTTCTAAATTATTATTGGATTAATCTACAACTTTACTTTAATTAACTTATCAAAGCCTAGACTTTTGTTTCGTTCCTACATCAATCCTGGATCCTGGCTTCACTCTTGAAAATGACTAGATGGCCAATGAAGCAGAGATCGGGGTTCAAATACCTGTCGGGTATACTCATAGTGACTTTTCCTAAATGGTTTATAATATCTATCCACGTTAATGAGGGTAGATCACCTCTAGAATTCTACCTTCCTCATTTCTACTCCATTAGATAAATATAATAAAAAATAATTAGAATAACTACAATTAGACTATACCACCATACAAAATGTATACTAAAAAGATAGAATTTTAAAGAAAATTTACCAGCATTTACATAGAGGGTAAGGTTAGGTTAGCTATTGTTCTCGGTATTATATAATAATGGCTGGTTATTCTATACATTTCCTACGAAAAGTATGAAATACAACAACAAAACTAATTTATTTAATACTTTTCTAAAACCACTTAAGAATTATATAGAAAGCCTAGGCATTTTATAGAATGCCTGAATTACACACACTGCCGTTAACATATACATAACAATTATATATATATACAGTTTTTTCAAAGGTTGACTGAACTTGATGCGATAAGTGAGGCCGGTTCTGGTGGAGGAAGAGCACTTCTCACGCCCGACTAACCGGTCGCACTTACCGCATCAAGTTCAGTCAACCGTTGAAAAAAAAGAATGACAATTGCTTCCCTTTTTTTAATGAGGCCGGTAGAAACATTACGTGTAGCGAAAGGAAAAATATCTGTTGTGACTTGTCTGTGAAGGTCAGGGAGAGGGGGGACAATTAATACTATTAAATAGCAATTTAGTGCGCACAAAGAGCGATTATATTAATTTTGGGGTGCGTGAGAATTGATAAAAGCGAAACCTGTACCGGTGATCACGCGGTCTAAGGTTCCACCCTCATCAAACCCGCCAAGGATCACTGGGATGCGGTTCGAATCTCGACCGGGTGCGTTGGAGACTTGCTAGGACGGAGACAAAAAGAAGGTCATTCTATAAAGGAATTAAAGGTGAAATAGTTCTTAAACGTGTTTTTTTTAAGTGAGCTTTATTATAAATTTGATAAAATAACTGTCAGTGGAAATGGCTTTGTGGTGTACACCCTGCGTCTCATAACTCATTAAACATTATTTTACTCGCTTCACATATTACTTGTATTTTTAATATTTAAAATAAATTTATTTTTAAACATAGCTAGGATTTTAATGTTAGTTTTCCACGTGCAATTTTTTTTTACCGAGGTTTTTACATCAACTCTCCACGCAATTACGAATGCATTTCCTCTCAACAGCATTCCTCCTCAATATTATTTATATTGAGTCGTTAATAACTTTGAAATTAAACTGAATTAAAACGAACAAAAAAAGGAAGTGGCAGGAGAAAGGGGAAATAAACGTACCCCAGTACTGTTTAGTCAGCTGACATTAATTATCGCAAATAGTTTCGAGTGTGTTGGGGCACTAGGAAACCCAACAGCTCATGAATTTTAGAATAATTAGGGATCCGGCAAATTTACTTCAAAGGAGGGTGGTAGGGAGGGGGGCCATACAAATAAAAAGTTTTATTTAGCTAAAACTTTATAAAAAATTCTTCCAAAAAGATTTTTAAATTCTAATTTTGTAGCAAGTCTTACTACAGGTTTGCCGTCCATAGGCACTAGATAATTTACCCCCTTCTAAATCCTCGTTTTTTTCTACCACCCCTCATGCACCGACACACAACTACCATAATTAGCCTAAAATTAATTATACATAAAGTAAGTGTTAACTGTGGAATAACAGATAAACATTGATATTATTTGATTATTTTTTACTATAGTGAGGTTTTAAACGTAATAAGAATCATAGCAAATACTTAAAAATTGAAATAAATACTTACTCTTACACTATCACAAAACTTAAAATCTACCACTGTAGGCATGTGCCTACTATGCCTGTGCGTAAATCCGCCCCTGAGCACGCGACTTACAAACCAACGTAACTTAAAGACAATGCGTCTAGTTCCACACACCCAGACCTAACGCATAGATTACTAATCGAAGAATAGCACAAACCCCTTGTGTTAAAATTATTATTATTATTATAATCACCGCGTTTACTACCCGTTCGAGTTATACGCACTTAAGCTAATGTGCTAATGGTAGGGTGATTGTGAATGAAATGGAGGACCTACAGTTTAACGGGGGAATCCGAACCACGGTGAGGCCTGCATTCCACACATTCACAAGTTGTGATTAATACACGTCTTGTCAGAGGTGAAGGAAGGGTTTGGCAATCAGATAAATTTGTGCCGGACCGAGGATTGAACCCTGGACCCCAGCACAGAAGTCCGACACCTTACCCCTTAACCACCAGGTCATCCTCTTGTGTTAAAAGTAAATATATTACTAAGCACCATCCCGAATCGAGCCAAAGTCCCCTAAATCAGTGTTTTTCAAACTGTGCTCCGCGGAGCTCATGTTCGTGGGAAAGTGACAGCTAACAGAAGGTTAGCTCAGGCTCCGTGAGACAATTTTATAGTATTTTATTGTTTTTTACACTTTAAAATAGCATCAGTACCCGATTGTCAATTTTTTAATACTGAATAAAGGACATTTGCAAAAGGCGCAGCCAGAACATGTGAAGTTTTCGTTTGCTTTAGGCCCTATGCTTTTATACTTGTAAAACTTAACTGTCATTATTGAATGTTCATAATATTAATTTAAAATATTTAATGAGGCTCAAAAAATGTATTTTTTCTGATGTCAAGGGTCTCCTTCAGTCTAAAAAGTTTGGAAACCCCTGACCTAAATTACGGTCGACCACGAACCACAGCCACAGGAAATGTCAATTAGAAGGAATAAAAGAGAACCAAACCCTTTTTTACCAGGAAAAAATGACGCACAGGTAATACTTGAAACGTCATTAATCTAGAGTGGCATCATGGGACAATGAGATGCCGGAAGTGCCTGCTCTATGAATTGTGCGCAACAACCTGAATTAATAAAAGGTCACGCAGTGGTGACCTTCTGACCTTAGCTACTAACTAACCCATCCAAGGAAAAGCTCTATAGACGACCCGCGAAATAGTTCGCTGAGACGTTATTTCTACATTACATTAAGGGTTTTTCAAGGCCACTGCCTACATGAAAGGAAATATCCTCATCCTGTGTAATTATTTTGAAAAAGCGGTTCTGAAGCGTCTAAACCACAAAATCAACCCTCAATAATAATTATCTTAGAATGTCACCGTTCAAAAAAAATTCCTTGTTTGAAGAACGCTATACTTTGATCTAAGAACAGAGAAAATTCGCGTGAAACGTCTTTAAAACTGAGCTAATTTCACCTTTTCATAATTTAAAAAAAAACACAACCTCTCTAATACCTAACATATTAGTGTAATTAGTGTATAGGCATATTACCCCTCCACCTAATGAGGGTACACTTCCTCCAAATACAACCTTTCTAATACCTAACATTAGTGTAATTAGTGCATAGACTTATAACCCGAACGGTTAATAAGACGCGGGGCTAAAAAAAAAAGAAACATTAACTAAATTACACGCGATTTCTTTATAGGTATAGGCCTACACTTAATTAAAAGGATATGTACGTGGGATTACCTGGATTTACACAGGAAACCACAATGAAGGGGAAACAATTAGTTGGGATTGAGTCCTGGATTTCAGATCAGAGCCAGTATTATTTAAATTAATTATTTTTTATAGGCATTCAAACCACACGATTCACTCAAAACTCTCCACTTCACACCGCACGAAAGACAAACATTTCAACCAGAACTGATCTCAAACCCTAATTTGTTTCAAAGGAAAAACATCAGTGGTCGCAGGGTCTAAGGCGTCATTCTCACAATATCAGTCTTACCTTGACTGACTACACAATGGCTCTATTTTATAAGCTACACTATGGTGGAACCAAGGAAAGTAAGCTTGTTACTTTTCACAGTAAACTGAGTCGAGGTACCTCTTCAGAGCGAATTATCAGCGGGACGTTCTGAAGGCCTTTCTGTTTATCAGGCATTTCCCGGTGAAAACATTAGCTTTAGTTATAACTCATATTCGGTGGGAATGTTGGAAGTGAGAGCTAGCAGAATGTTCTTTATTGCAAACAATGACTAAGTATTATTAGGATCGTTTGATCTCTTTATTGATAATGTAATAATACTAAACAAATAAGTTATTTCCGAATAGGTTGACATTAGGGACTTTCAACCGATGTTTGCAAATAAAGAACCTTCTGCGAGCTCTCACTTACATACACTCCTACCGTAGATGAGCTATAGGTGCAGAGTAAAACACGATGAATAACGAACACGTAGTGTTATTGGAAATATACCGAGAATTTTATTAGCTCGAAGTCACAAGATTTGAAATGATTCTCCCGAGAAAACACAAAGTTACGTATAGTTATTCAGAATTCAATCGCGTCATAATGATCACATCTAGAGAGCCGACGCCTGTTTAACCGCAACAGATTGGTTGGTTAGCGGAGGATGACGACGGATCTGTAGAGAGCGCCGGAACAATCCCAAGAATTATTTAAAAAGGGTTTTAATGCGTGCGTTTGTTCTGCATAAAACTCATCTACGAGTGGCGCACTTTTATAATTATATTACAAATATTACATATTAGATTATAATTGTAGTTTATGGATTTTTAACAATTCGTGTAGGTACGTTCTATGTTACCTACATTGGTTTCATCACTAGTTTTATAAAAAGAAAATATATTTAAATTATTGTCAGCGTCTTACCCCTGAACATTTTTTTTATTAACTAAGTAACGATATTATTATGGTATTCTACTTGAGATAAATATTATTTAAAGCTCGTTTGTATTTTAAGTTTATTTTGTTTGCTATAAAATTATATTCAGGTTTAAATGGCAATAGGTTTTTAAGAATGTTTTTTTAAATAAACGTATGACATATGTTTTATTTATTTGACTAGGTTCTCCCCGTTTCGGCAGTCTAGTTTATTGCGAGTGACGCATTAGACAATGAGGTCACCGAAGCGGGTTACAATTTTTTCCTCCTTAAAAGTTAAAACTATTTATTTGTAAAACTATGAGTAGGCGACTTAACATGCATTTTTTTTAAAAAACTAATTAACATCTCGCATGACTTACAAACTAGTCTAATACTAGAAAAAGAAACAACACTCAAATCTCCCAGCCAACTTTTATTCAAGAATTATCTTTTTTTTTCGACCATGCTAGATATCGAACCCGGAACCTTTGATCCGGTTGGAAAAGACATTACCGACTGGCCTTTGGTGTCGGGACTATTTTGTTAGAGGATATGTTGAAATTAGACATACAAACCAATTTTCATTTAAAGAGCCTTTAGGCCTATATACAAACACTATTTTCGGCTGAAGACGATGATAACATTTTACTAAATTATTAGTGTCGTTTTATAGGTATTGATGTTATATATCAAAGGAGACAGCTGCAAATCACATGAATTGACGTATGAATACGTAAAAGTGGATAAAAGCTAGTAAAGTTTCTAGCAGTTTCTATGAAAAGACTGTACATGTAATAATAATAAGGATAAAGGAAATTTCCTACAGAATTTCAGTAGAATCCTTTTTCCTCTATTACTTAAGAGCACGTTTCCCCACAAGGATAACGCACAGCTTGGGTAAATAATAGATCTCGAACGAGGAATATCACGTGACAAGGTTTCCCGTGGTCTTCATAAGAGCACAGTAGAATAGAGAACACTGAAACAGTTTTACCCTGTTTGAAAGAATACAACAAAATAAAAATAAAATCATTTAACTTATTTTATAATAGAACTGTTTCAATCTCGCTGTTAAGTAAATAACGGAGGAAAAATCATGATTTTTCAGGTTCAGGCGTGATCTTGAATTAAATAAATACCAGCTACCCGCATCGGTGGCTGCATGGTTTAGGCTGACGTCACTCTCGCAATAGACTAGATTGCCGATGACGAAGAGATTAGGGTTTGAATCCCGGTTGGGCGAACCATTGACAATGATATAATAGTCAATGGGTGAACTGAGGTTGGTTTTCCCCTAAAATGGTTTTCCACTCTCCCACCACGCGAATTTGGGTACAATTTAACTATATTAAACCTTCATCCTTAAAACAGAGTAATAATTAGTACTCGGGCGTATAAAACGACGGTATATTAAGGCGCGCTGATATAAAATATATATATATATATATATTACACACAAGCACATATTGATATTACAGTTGCAGTCTATCTCATAGCCGATTAACCGGTGTAAAGTTAAGCCCGTGGCGGTGGCTATTATTATTAATATTATTAGCACCGCGTCTTACTACCCGTTCGGGCTATACGCACTTACGCTAATGTGTAGGTGATTGTGAGATGAAATGTAGGACCTACAGTTTAACGTGGAATCCGAACCACGATGGAGGCCTGGCATTCCTCACATTCACAAGCTGTGATTAATACAAGTCTTGTCAGAGGTGAAGGAAGGGTTTGGCAATCAGATAAGTCTGTGCCGGGACCGAGGATTGAGCCCCGGACCCTCAGCACAGAAGTCTGACACCTTACCCCTAGACCACCAGGTCACCCTGAGCAGTCTTGAGCAGGCGCTTGTTCGGTGAAAGACGCGAGGGTTTCCTCACCTCCCCATCCTCCATCCCTTCAACCGCAATCGATCAAACTCGTACAGTGTGCAGCCTTCCAAATCCCGTATTGCTGGGCACACGGGACAAGGCGGCAGTATCATCCAGTCTGGTTTGTCGGCGAATGCGACGTCGGGGTTCGAATTCCGACCGGGGTGTTCCTAGTGTGTTTTTTTCCCTATATAGTTTCCCGCTCCCACTAATAGGGGTACATTTCCTCCAGATCCTACCTACCTTATTCCTTCTTTATTATTGTAAATATGCTGTTAGTTCTGATAGGTGGTAAGATGCGGGCCATAGACAAAATTATTAAACGAAGGCCAATTTAAATGATATATATATATATATACATAATGGAACTAAGATCATAGTTGCTTCTAAAGTTCTAGTTTATTTTATAGCGAGTGTACCTATTGGGTTAGAGGTCTCAGGTTTGATTCTTGACACGCCCAAAATATGCAACACCGGTGAAATTGTAGTTTCCTTTTACGTGGTGACGAGTTAACGGCTATAGTTTGTCTATAGTTTGTCTCACTTCTCTAGTTTTTTTTTCCACATCTTACTACCCGTCCTGTCAGTATTTAATCAGAGTAATGAGGTAGTGATGAAGTTGAATTAATAGGAACTGTGGCGCTGAGAAGTAGAAGGAAACCATTTAAATTTTAAACAAAACAGCCTCAATTCATCCGGCTGGGATTAGAAACCCGACCTCCACATCATCGGCAAGCCAGACGAGACTAGCTTGACGTTTAGTCCTAAACTACACCGACGAGGTTTTTTTCTTTAATTAGTCCTAAGATTGTTTTTAAAGTCATAATGCGGTTCAAAAGGTGCAACACTGATGAAAAAAAAACTGACAAGAAAGGTGAACAATTAAAAAGGTTTACATAGGTAAATGATAAGTAAAACAGTCAACATACCTTCTCATACATGTGTATCATATGTCTACTCCTTATAGCTTTCCCCATGCTTAAATCATTTCGTCCCCTCATTGGC
The DNA here is from genome assembly GCA_033556935.1 of Timema podura. Taxonomy (NCBI): domain Eukaryota; kingdom Metazoa; phylum Arthropoda; class Insecta; order Phasmatodea; family Timematidae; genus Timema; species Timema podura. The sequence continues at coordinate 16,076,558 of JAVRXN010000008.1, forward strand.
TTAATTTAATAAACAGAGTGATAAAGACACTAAACAAACTAAATCTTTGGCACAGTTATTTTTTTCAGTCGATTTGCATCTTCGCTGTGCACATTTTAAAATAAATGCCGATCCACAGCCTTGTTTATTTAACTAGTTATGTTTACACTTGGTGGTTTAGGTCGCTTATTATTTGTAACGTTGTATAGTTCCGATCCGCCAAAAATATTAGATACATATTCTCCTCCAAAACGCGGGAAGTTCCGAATAATCTTTCACTCGCACAAATACGTACATGCTACTACTCCGGCGTGTCTTTTCGCACTGAAAATGAAATGCTTCAAGAACTCTAAAGATATAATGATTGAATGAAAATACTGTTTAAGGAGAAGTTTATTAGCATTGTGAAAGAGTATGGTGGGGAGAGGGAGTGCGCGCGCAACAAGGATGTTGGAAGATGGTGTAAAGACAGACTGCGATTAGTTAACAGCAGTATCTCTGAGCAGGACTGCCATAGGTATGGCCTGATAGGCATGGACGATGTTTTCCGTCATTATATCAGTAGGTCCGACTGAATTCAGTGCAAATCAATTATTGTGTGACCTTTTTTTATTAGTGATCCCTTTTCATTATACAAAATTAGTATATATCGCGGGCAGTACTGGTTAAGTTTGAGAAATTTGAGGGTTTTTTTTAGGGGTCTACTACGTCAGTTTTAGATCAGTGGTGAATATAAATAGTGAATATATTTATTGCAAAAACAAAAAGCATGCATACAGTTATATTTGATATTATTATTTACAAACTATATATATATATATATATTTTTTTCAGATAACCAATCAAAACCATTAGTTTATCTTAGTTAACTATACAGATTATTACTAAAATGTCTGCAATAAACTAAACAAATATAGAATAAAAGGTTGCAGTTTGCTATAATATCAATAGTTTAATAATAAATGTTTAATTAACTCACGTTTGTCAATGTTTGCTGTGACCCCCAGAAACATTTTTGCCACCCCCCAGGGGGGGGGGGGGGTCGTAGCCCACAGTTTAAGAACAATAGAAGGTAGTGCAAGATGGAGAAAAACAACTGATTGGCTGAGCGTGTGACGTCACACTATACACAAGAGACAAACTTCAGTTGTTAAAAATCAGGTCACATTTTGGAATTTTAGATAGTTAATAAACTTTTAAAATCCACAGTCATGTTCAATTAGTGTCATTACTTTACTTTTTTATTTTTAAATGTATGTGTGGCTGTTTTAGTTATATAACTGCTGTATACTGGGTGACGTAAACAATGGCATAATCTTTTTATTTAGCACCGCGTCCTACTACCTGTTTTGGTTGTACGCATATGCGCTAATTACGTTAGTGAGCTAGGTATGAGGAAGGTTGAATTAGAGGAAGTGCACCCGCATTTGCATGGAGGAAGAGTGGGGGAACTATTTAGTAAAATCACCTCAGTACACCGACCAGGATTCGAACTCTAATATCCCTGTCATCGGCTGTCAAGTATATTACGAGAGTGACGCCTTAGATCATGTGGCCACCGAAGAAGTTGTACAAGTCAATTAGAAAAACCTGACGAAAGAATTTCAAATTCTTGAAGCCAACAGGAAGTAAACTTATAATTAAAATCTCCTTTTTGAAACAATAAAACCATAAAACATACGTCGACGGAAAATGAAAGTTTTTTTTTCATTTTAACTGAAATTTAACAAAAATTCGTAAGAGACTTTGTGATGAATATATCAATTTCTATTCTTGGTGAAAAGTTATTTTATTAAAAGTAAAAAATAGTAATAAAATACGTTTCCGAAAATACAAAGTTATCCAAAAGTTAAAAAGAAAAGTTGTTTTTTTTAGTCCTATTATATTTTGCAATGAAACTATTTATAATCAAAAAATCGTAAAATATTTTAATCCTCAAATGTATCATTTTTTTCACCTATAACTTTACGCTGATGATTAGGATAAGCCCACCGGGATTGAAAACCCAACCTCTTCATCATTCAAGCCAGAAAAGACGAGACTGACGTTTTGTCTGCGAGACCACCGATTTGAGTTTGAGTACAGTTCTAAGCTTTTGTTTCGTTCTCTCTTTTAATTCACCCGCTTGTGCATTTTCTCTTAGCTTTCCTGTTCACCTTACTCACTGTTTAATCATTTAATACACCTTAAAAAAATGAGAAAATATAGATAGGGTAGTAAAAGAAAAATATATATATATATATATATATATATAGCAAAGTAATTTTTTTTTCTCTGAGCTTCTTGCTATTTTATAATAATCAAACTATTTTCCTCGCGATCAAAAGAACGCTCTCTGCTACTTAAAAAAAAATCACAACAAATGATAGTACTTTAAAACACCAGTACATTACCAACTATTAAACTAGTTTCCTTCCGATTTCAGAGTTTAAAACTCAACTCATATAGGCCTATTAATTATTCGGAATTTGTATTTAAATTGTGATGACGCCAAGACTATTAAAATGTTATCTTTAATTTTATATAATAATTATTTTGCTTTCTTTCTCCACACAAATTCGCATGCATTCCTTCTAAATTTTACCTTACTCATCTCTAGTAAAAATAAAATATTGTAAATTGTTCAAACGTAGTGCAAACAATACTGTTTATTTTTTCAAGAAGTAGCCTACAGTAGTTTTCCTTAATAGATAGAAAATGTTTCCAAAATGGTAAGTTGCTTTGACTGTCACAATCAGTACAGCCACATGAACAAGGACGGTTAAATCAAGGAAATTAAGGAAATAACATTTGTTATGTTTGTTTTCCTGTCAACATTACAGCTGTTTGAGCGTGAGTGATGGAATGGCGACAATGATGCGCAATTATATTGCAACACTACTTTATAATTACAGCTGGTTGATGGAGGTGCTGACTGAAGGTCCATGAGGAAAGACTCATGCTAGGCTCATAATTATATATTATTTTTGTGTGTGCACCCTCCATAGGGCTACCCGAGTATCTGCGATGATTGGACGCGGATGAGGAAGTTATAGTTTTAACGGTTATAGTTTAGAGCATTCGTGTCAAACTCGTTTGATCATGAGGGCCAAATTTTAAATTTTAAATACTGAGCGGACCGTATTTCAAACAAATTCATACTAATACACAAATAAGATTAAGATTATTTAGTAAGACACAGGTAGAAAAATAATTATATATATATGCATTTTTTAGATCCCACCCTCTATTTTTTTAACCATAAATACGGAACCTTTTACTTGCAACAATGGTATTTAGTGATAGTCTTTAAACTTTGTGGTGGCTTCAATTTCTAACTGATGACTGGAGCCCGGATTTGTACGTAAATGAGTTAATTTTTTGAACTTTGAACAAATTATTTAGGCTTACTTTTTAGATTTTCACAATTTAAGTCTTTCTTTCACAAAAGAATAAGCAGAAAATGGTAGAGTTATTTAAGGAAACGTAATATGTCTCGAATTCAAATTCTGACCGGCTAAGGGGGCGGTCAGACTGGGCGAGCGAGCGACTAAAATATAAAATGGAACACATTGGTTGTAATGAGAGGTGGCCAGACTGGAGCGAGCGAGCGACTGAGCGCGCACGCTTGAAAGATAGAACTGGTTCTATTTTTCAAGCGCTCGACCCGGTACAGTCTAGTTTACAGGCGCTAGGCAATATTATTATATGTTGGTTCATTGAGTGATAGGAAAACTTCTCATTTTGACATTTTTATTACTATCGATAGGTTTAGCACACTTGCTACTAACGGCCTAATTTAATTGGTAAGATCATAAACCATACCTATATGTATATATATATATATATGTCTGATATGTTAAAATACTTCAATATTATCAAAGTAGGCCTTTACAAATAATAATCACCATTAGCGTGGAGAGAGGATGAGAAAACCACAACAATAAATAACTTGTCAAAAACCACCCTCATTTCACTGAGCCAAGATTCGTAGCCTCCTCGTCAACAACTATCGAGAGCTATCTGCTAATCACACGCTCGCTCGCTTGTCAGTCTGGCCGAACCCTAAGGGTACATCTTGCTCGTTCTCGGTACGTGTGTGTGTTACTTTATTAGTGGGCGCTAGATTATGTCGTATGGTGTTCAGGCGGCAACATTTTATGATAGGGCTATTATTTATCACAACTAAAATTAATATTAATATGAACCGCTTCGGTGGCCGCATGCCCTAAAAGCGCTACTCTCGCAGTCGATCAGACTGCCGATGACGGAAACAGCGAGTTTCGAATCTCAGTCGGGTGTACTGAAGATTTTTTTCCTAAATGTTATTCCACTCTCCAGTCACGCAAATCCGGGTACACTATCTCTAACTATAGCCTTCCTAATCCCTAAAATTACCAACGTAATTAATATCTAAGCTTGTAACACAAACATATAGTAAAACGCGGTGCTAAAAAAATTTATATTAATGAATACTATGTACATTTTATTAATTTACATTTATTCTCTTCTCTTTCAGCACCGTGCCTTACTATCCGCTGAGATTATACGCCTATTTACTAATTACACTAATGATTTTAGGGATTAGGAAGGTTATATTTAGAGGAAGTGCACCCCCATTTGCGTGGAGAGAGAGAATGGAAAACAATTTTGGAAAAAAAAACCTCATCGAATATAATCCTGGTATTTGGTGGTATCACATTTAAGTGAAGAGGAAAGTCAAAATTCAGTGGTTTCAAATATAAAAAAGATGTCGTAGGTATTTCTTTCACCTAGGCCAGGGGTCCCCAATTATTTTTGATGGAGGTCCGTTTTAAAAACTCGACATACTCCCGCGGTCCGGCAAAATCTTAACAGTGACTCAAGTTAAATCCCTATAGGACTATATTAATTCAAAAACGTTATTTTCTTTCCTTTTAGTTATTTTACTTATTTATTATTGCAGGGGTCCATGTCTACTACCCGCCCACCACCGAAATAGCATCATTTCTTCTGTTTATCGCTATCTTGTCAAGGTCCTTAAAAATGTATCTACGGTCCGCCATTTGGTGATCACTGACCTAGGCTATTATAACCATATAATATGACATAGTAGATACATTGTAACAAAATCTAAATAAATACTTTTATATAAACTGTAAGATTCAAATAAATGCAACAAACTTGCACTGGTGAGTACGTGTACAAATGGGTCATCCATAAATCACGTAACGCTTTTTTTTTTAACTTTTTTTGACCTCTCCTCCCCCTCTCATGCCCTCATGTAACACCAAGAATACATTAAGCCTAAACCTCCCCCACCCTTTTCCATTCTGTATTACATAACTTTTCACATCAAGAGTGAATGTCATTATTTGTGACACTAAAAGAGGGACTCAGATATAACACAACTTAGAATCGGAAGTTATCTATAAGCAGGTTTACTAACGGTGAAAACATGAACAATGAACATTATAATGTAAACACCAATAAGATCTGTGTTACGTAACACTGTTATGTATCCACCTCCCCCATGTAACATCATGTAGACATTGGAGCTCACCTAATTCAACGGTTTACGTGGTTTATGGATGACCCCAAAGATCTTATTGACCGATAAAAGATAGTATGGGTTTCGAATACCGGACGAGTGTATCAGGATAGTTATTTCCCTTAAATAGTTTCACCACTCTACTTCAGCGCAAATGCGGGTAGAACTATTATCGCCCTGAATCGAACCAGAGTGTTTTAGACTGGCGGTTGGCGGAACTGGTCAAGAGGAGTTGTTATCTTCGCATAATCCGGGATTCACCCGAGTGTTAGTGCAGATACCGATAACCGGAAACCGGTAGTTTCCCACATTCTAGATCAACTTGTTCCTGCAGCCTTAGGGTTTGGCCAGGCTGACAAGCTTGCGAGCGAGCGCGTGATTAGCAGATACAGTAGCCCCATGGCTTCTTTGGTGCTGACTGACAGCTCACAGCTGACGGCTTTGAAAAGCTACCGAACCATATGATCTGCAAAAAACATGTGTTTAGCAGCTGTCACTTCTGACAGTCAAAATTTAGGTATATACCTAACTGTTGACTGTCAGAAGTCAGCTGTGAACTGCCAGTCAGCACCAAAGAAGCCATGGGGCTACTGTAGCTCTCGTTAGTTGTTGACGAGGAGGCTCCGAATCTTGGATCAGTGAACTGAGGGGGTTTTAACAAGTTTTTTTTTTTTTTTGTAAGAGTAATTTTATTAAACATCAATTAATTAACATGTAGAGACAGGAAACATTATGAACAAAATACAGTAAACACCAGCCCCGTAGGGCTCTCGAATACCAACATAAATAGAACAATTAATATTTACAGAATATATTTAGCGCCCTGGCGGGCTGATTAATTAAATCATTTGGGTAAGGGTGGGAAAATTTTAATAAAAACCCACCCCGCCGCACATAATGGGTCGGTTTGACCGTGTTAATACTCAGGGTACAAATACAGAGACCAACGACACAAGGACGGAAACAAAGGGGGAAGAAACAAAGAAAAAGAAACTAGAGAAATGATTCCCCGGTCGATCGAGTCGCCGGGGTCGGTCAGAAATATTAAATAATTCATCGCCAGAGCTACTATGAAAATTTCATATGTAGCCCTGGCGTGAGAAATCGGAAGAACTGAAAGTAATTAAACAAAAGAGCATCCCCGGCGGGCTATTTCTGCTCGTCCGGTTTTGAGAAACAAGGGAGAACAATAAAAATTAATTATTTTAAACCTGCGGGAGGGCTGGCGCAGCACGCGGCTCGCGTGCAAGTTTAACCATGAAAAAAGGGGAGGACAGGGAGCAAAGGAGCGGAAAACACATAAAATGGAAGGAGGGGCATCAGGAGAGTGGAAACAAACGATAAAAATTGGGGGGACTCGGACCTGCCCTATCCCGGTTCGAGGACCGGTCAGGGCAGATTTGGACAGAGGGGGCCCTCGCCGTCGGCCGGCTGTATGAAAAAGTACTCCACCAGGATTACGTATGAAATTATCATAAGTAATCCTGGTGGGAAATGAAATAAAAGTTTTGCCAGCGGGCATTTTTAGCCCATCTATTTGTAAAGGCCTACTTTGATAATATTGAAGTATTTTAACATATCAGTTTTACATATATATAGTCCTATACATATATATACATATAGGTATGGTTTATGATCTCACCAATTAAATTAGGCCGCTAGTAGCAAGTGTGCTAAACCTATCGATAGTAATAAAAATGTCAAAATGAGAAGTTTTCCTAGCACTCAATGAACCAACATACAATAATATTGTCTAGCGCCTGTAAACTAGACTGTACCGGGTCAAGCGTGCGTGCTCAGTCTGGCCACCTCTCATTACAACCAATGTGTTCTATTTTATATTTTAGTCGCTCGCTCGCCCAGTCTGGCCGTCCCCTTACAGTCAGAGTGGTCAAGCGACTATACAGGCAGGAACAGGGTTCAACTCCTTTGAGGGTAGAAAATATTGTTTGCGCACAGCTACCGGTGGGAACGTGGACCAATTGTTAAGCTTCTTCAATCTGGTTTGTTGGTGACGGGGAGGTTGGGTTTTTAATCCCGGCTAGCAAGTGTGTGTTTTTTTCTTTAATAATTTTTCACTTAACCTCCACGCGAACCTGAGTACATTTTATCTAAATTTTATCTTATCCCTATCATATCACTGTGGTAAAATATTAATAGCCTGCAAAGCAAACAAAATTTGCGTTTATGTTAATCTCACTACCCACATTTCTAGTTTTGTGTTGCTGACATAGGTCTTATATCCCTTTGTGATCCGAATCGATAAGCACGTGGACAAAGGCGTATGTCTCGTCTTGTTAGATTGGCCAATGTGATGGGGGTTGAAGGATCAAATCCGGCATGGCTAATTAGTTATATATATATATATATATATATACACAAGTAGTACCCAATATCCTTCCACACTAATGCGTGCACAATTCCTCTAAATTCTACCTACCTCATCCCTACCACCAATAGTGTAGCTATGAGAATAGCCAATACGAATTGTAAGACGTGAACGAACCACGGGTAAAAAAATGTTTCAGGTAATTTATCCATCTCTCTATTCAACTTATGGTACAGTAGCCCCATGGCTTCTTTGGTGCTGGCTGTCAGAAGTGACAGCTGCTAAACACATGTTTTTTGCAGATCATATGGTTCGGCGTAGGAATACATAATTTGGTCTGGTAGCTTTACAAAGCCATCAGCTGTCAGTCAGCACCAAAGAAGCCATGGGGCTACTGTAGGTCCCGCGACTCCTGTACTGATTAAAGTACCTAGATTGAATAACGTTTTAAACTGTCAGATAAGTTTCTCAGCATGACATTTCAACCATAGCTTTCATGTTGTATGTCTAGAATTTGACTGTCGACATTTACATAATGGCTTTCGACACATTTGTTACCGTTTGATTTACAAAAATGAATGCGATAGAATTTTTAGACGATAAAGTAACTTTTTTTGTATTATTATCTTAAAACTATTCTGACAGCTATTGTTGAAATATTTTTAACCTTATCTCGTTTGTTATTTCATTTCAATTGATGACAATTCAAAAATGTTATCACTATTTTGTCACACGTTTTATAATAGTCTCTTTCAAAACTCTCTATAAATGAACTACAAGACGATTCTTTAGCACTATCGTATTAGTGGGATTTTTTGTGTGTATTGTCCTAGCAATCTTAAAAATTTACATTAATGGGCTTGGGAGGGAGGAAGGTTGAATTTTGAGAAAATATACCCGCATTTTCGTGGAGAGAAAGAGCAGGAAATCATGTGATTATTATTATTATTATTATTATTATTATTATTATTATTATTATTAGCACCGCGTCTTACTACCCGTTCGGGTTATACGCACTTACGCTAATGTGTAATGGTAGGGTGATTGTGTGATGAAATGGAGGACCTACAGTTTAACGTGGAATCCGAACCACGGTGGAGGCCTGGCATTCCTCACATTCACAAGTTGTGATTAATACACGTCTTGTCAGAGGTGAAGGAAGGGTTTGGCAATCAGATAAATCTGTGCCGGGGAAATCATGTGAGAAAACCCACCCTTAGTACACCCGCTCGAGAATCGAACTCCCGTCACCGGCAAACCAAACTAGACGAGCCTGACGTATAGTCCGCGTGCCAACCGATGTGGGCTATCATGTAATATATATAATATAACCAGTTGTCCTTGACCTTGACTAAGTCATTACTTGGCCTATTGAGCTAAGGGCTTCTGTCATGTTCGAAATGATTATTGGTGAAATTGGGGCTTCCCCTTTCAAACTGCTGAATTAACGACCGGGGCACTGCGTGTTGTGTTTGTTCTAAAGTTAAGTTAGTTTGTAAGTCATTTTCTGATGTAATCAGGCTGCTAAAAAGTGCACATTTAGTAACCCAGATATAAGTCCAAATTTAAAGTGCTAACAGTAAACACCCGTAACTTTGATAGAAAAACGAAAGATTACAACCCGCTTCGGTGGCCGCGTAGCCCAACGCACTACTCTCCTGATGGACTAGACTGCAGAAGATGGTGAGATCGGGGTTCGATCCCAGACGGGTGCACTGAGGGTGGTTTTCCCTAAATGACTTACTACTCTCCTTCCACGCAAATGTGGGTGCGGGTACAAAATATTCCACACAAAAAATTTAAGAACTAAATAACTATGAGAGAAAAATAAGAAAAGGATAGTAAAATAGTAAAATCATATTTAGTGAACAAATAAGAAAAAGTGGAAAGATTAACCATGGTTTACGAAAGATTCGTTTGTCGCGACTGAGGAAAAACAGCGAGCGCGTCCGCTTCTGTGGTCTAGTGGTCGAGGTTCTGGCTTTCAATGAATAAACCTTATCAAATCTAGTAGCCTACACAGATAATACTTTACCAAACGGTAATTAATGGTGGCGTACTTTTATCTATGTTGTAAAGGAAAACATGGTGATCATTTTGGTGTCACGTGTAACTGTTGTGTCCCCACGTATCAACGTTTATCTAATTGACGTATCTCGATTTAACACAACAGTGGCGAAACGTGATGATAATTTGTGAGTAAGCTGGTTCATGAACACTCATAAAGCTATGGCTACACGGAGCCGACCCGCACCGCACCGCATTTTATAGCAAGTGGCTACACGAGCCGCAACGCACCGCACTTTATTAAACCAAGCATAAGTTTATTGTAACTAAAAAAAGCCATTATTATATTCTTTATAAAATGAGTTCTATTACAAAATAAGTTTGTATTTTTATTTTTACTTGCATAGGTTTTCACCTATTTTCATAAAATTAAGTTAGCTATTAATTACGAAGAATAAAGTTTTAAGTTAGCTAATAATTAAGAAGAATGTTTGTTGTTCAATAAGTTGTTGTATATAATATTGTTTATCTTGTACGTAATGTTGGAAACAATGACTACAGCGTCACACGTGCAACGGCTGTGAAAGAAATGTCGTTCGGAAGCTCCCGAACATTTTATTTCCTGTGGTAGGTGGCTACACGGTCCGCACCGCACCGCAAAGTGCGGAGCAATGCTTTCTCGACGATTCGTCCGTGCCGCTACTACTACCACTACCACTGCCACCGCCACCGCCACCGCCACCGCCACCGCCACCGCCACCGCCACCGCAGCCGATGCCGCTGCCGCTGCCACTGCCACTGATACTGATACTGATACTGATGCTACTACTACTAGTACTACTACTACTACTACTACTACTACATCAAATGTTCAAAAATTGTAGGAAGAGGAACTTTTTATTTCGAACTTTCACCCAAACTCTTTTATTCGGCCTTAATTTAAAAACGTGTTGCCCCTCCCCCTCAAACGAAAACGTTATAACAGTGAAATTTAATATCACAGTAAAACCAAAAACCACTAGTTCAGATGAGCCACTTCAGTGACGTCACAATGGAGGCGACGGTTGCAAAATGAGCGACTACAAACGAAACAAATTGTAGATTATAGTTATTAAAACCAAATACTTTGCACGCCGTACTAAGAAAATAATAAAAGCATCATGGAGCCCCATGGACTCAAGTTAAAATGAAAAATCATCCTTTTGACAAAAACTGGTTGTAGGATGTCTACGAATTCTTACAAACCAATAATTTTCATAGTTTGTTTGCTACGTTTAAGCACTAAGATTATTAACGGCTAAATCTAAGGGGTGGGTCTTAGGAATGTGATTCATGAGAAATACATTTGTATTAGCTTGTAGAGAGGATGAGAAACCCAGTGATAGATCACATGTGGGGAAATCATCCTCCTATTCCACAACGGACCATAATGGTATTCGAACCTTGACAACCCCCAGTCCTTTATCCACGTCAGTGAAGGTATACGTTCTTTAAGGTGGGGTGGAAGGAGACGCGAGAAAAGACCACTGTTTTTGAACTTTTTATAGCAAAACATGTATTTTGCCAAAATAAATAATTTAATACTCCAGCAGAAACATATAATTTAATTTTATTCACAAAGTAATATCAACTATTAATTAATGTTTTGTCTTGATCATAGCTGCATTAGATGACAAACTTCTTAAATGAAAAGAAAAAGTTGTCACTAAATTCTAGGACAACCTTGACAGATATTAATAAATGTTGAAGGTCACCAGGTAAAGAAAATTAAACTCTATGTTTCTACTGAAGCAATATTTGATTCATTTTGACCAATAAAATGTTTTTATAATATAAAAACTACAAAAACACTCGCCATTTTTCGCGTTCCGTTCCATCCCACCTTAAGCTGCCTTTCTCGTATTTATTGCTTCAACCAAGCAGATACAGTACTAATCACAGTGTTGAACGTAAATTGTCTCAAGAAACTTACAACACGTACTCATTTTTGAAACATCCTGTAGTTCTCTCTCGAGGTCAGATCCGACAGCTCATCAAACCACACGTTCAATTACCTATCCCCCGTCGGGATAGTTCACACTCACTTGTCAGTGTACACAGCTGCGTTAATTGACGGCTGATGTTGGTAGATTGTGCCAGGCATTGATTATAACAACAATTTAATAATTTAAGTGAATAGAAAAGCTTTTACAAAGTGTGACTTGAGTGTGAATTATAACCATACAATGACGTCCTTGTATACTGGATGATGAGATCAGACTCATTGTGACTTTTAACTTCAAAATCATAAAGTTTTTAACTACACATATCCGAAATGTTGGAAATGTTAAGTCAAAGGTTTTGACTGGCCATTCAGCAAGAAGTATTTTCCTACGGGCATAAAAGTCCGCTTGTGGTTGCTGTAGAGTAGGAGACATTCGGTCGAATTTTAGCTGTTAACTAACAGACCGTATGGGTAGTAAGACGCGTTGCCAGAAAAAAACTATTCAACTTAGAACAAAATACGACACTAGATATAAAATTATAACTTCACAATCCTTACTCTACATTGGCTGAGCGTTTACATAGAAAAATATTGTGTGAATAGAAAAACTTATTGTCAATGAGTTAACCTTTTTTAATTGTAAACTCATTAGTCAGCCAACTATTTGACCAAGTACGCCGGAATCTCAATTTCATTTTTGTGTCATTTTGATTAGTACTTTTAACAGCATAACTGGGGGGGTTCGAATTTCATTCGGGTGCGCTGAAAAGGAGGGTTTTCCTCTTCTGATTATTAAGGTGGATTTCCCACCCACTCACCAGTTAGAGATGAAAATTTTCCGCAGTGGCTGCTTGGGGTGGAGGGTTTAAATCATGGAGGTGGTACCCAGAGATTATTGTACTTCAAAATACAGTGTGTTAAGAGACGAGTAACTTATATAAGGGGGAGGGGCGGTTTGGAGGCACGGAGGATAAGGGGGGGAGAGGACAAATATTGGGCCAACCTTAAAATTATTTTAGTTAACTTATTGATGATAAGAAATCGAAGTATGATTTATGAACATAACGGATCTACAAAGGTCACATTCATTTGTTTCTTTAATAGTTTTTTTTAGCACCGCGTCTTACTACCCGTTCGGGTTACACGCCTATGTACTAATTACGCTAATGTATTAGGGATAAGGAAGGTTGAATTTATAGGAATTGCACCCGAATTTGTGTGGAGAGTGAGTGGAAAACCATTTAGAAAAAACCTCCTTCAGTGCACCCGAGTCGAACCCCGATCTCCCTGTCATCGGCAGTCTAGTCTATTGCGAAAGTAGCGCGTTGGACCGTGCGGCCACCGAAGCAGGTGTTTCTTACAACTACTACTACTACTATTTACTAACCACCACCACCCCTAATTATTATTATTACTGTTATTATTATTATCCATTTAATCAGTTGAAATTAATCAACAGGAAATAATAATTAAAAATTTTCCGTTTTGAAAAATTTTCCGTCCCACATGTCTATCTCCAGGCAAATGTTGCTAATTATCATTCTCGTATTTCCCAGCTTCTAATGAACGGTTGTAGGAAACACGAATTGAAATGTTTCCGGCATCTGTGGTTTAGTCAAACCTACAGTGTTATCAGAGTAATCAATATTTAGAGTCCATCACCCACATCCATCCCTCACTATCAAAGGGAACGGGTGAATACGGAAAATATTCGATTAAATAAAAAATAAAATAAGCTAAATTCCTGGGAACCATTATCACAGGGAATAATAATCTCGAATAATCTCGGGAAATGACATGTTCCAAAGTTATTTTATGAACAGTATTATTTTATACTAATACAAAATCAGTTTTTAGAAATTAATTTGAAACGTATTTTAAAAACTGACAACAAGATATAACCGAGAGCAAATATTATTTTATCAAACTTGATTTTCAGGATTTTCTTCAAAATGAACCATTTTGTTTATAGTATTTTACTTTTAGGTAGCACAATTTACTAACAATAATGCGTAGTCAATTTTTATTATTTAATTGTATATATAATTTTATTTCACGACATTAAAAAGGACACGTTGGCGCTGTGACGACGTTGTCGCTGAAAGGTAAGGTAACCTCGATTCTACTGCAATCGTTCAGGTGGTGGGTCGCGGTCCCAGGGTACAGTGTTTCGTTTCTCTAGAAGCGACTGGCGATTGCCAATATGTGTCATTTTCTGTGAGTACAGATCATTCTTCAGTTTTCAGCATTTTTCCGATGGGTTTCTTTAATTTTTCGTGTTTTCTTTGTTATTTGTGATCTCGTGTCAGCCTGAACTATGACACTAAGTCAAGATTGGGCCCAGTACACCGGGGAAGATATATAGATATAAGTTAGGTGTGCTTTGCCATCTGTTCAATCAACTTTTCATCTTCTACTGGGGAGAGATCTTTCAGCATTTTCAAACTAAGGCACAATCAAACACTGAATGAAATTAAAACTATGGCAAAACACACATCTGCTCTTGGATCGGTCCGCGGTCGTGGTGAAGAGCCTCTGGTATGTTCCAAGGAACTAGTCACATAACAAACTACTGAATCCAGTCCAGTCGCCGCGTCACGGTCACGTCGAGGGGGCCCTACTTTATTTGAGGATGTCATTTAACGAACAGTAATATCCTACTTCGTGACACGTGGATGTGCCTGACTTCCCAACTGTGGGTGTATACTAATGTCAGGGGTTCCCAAACTTTTTGAGACCACGCCACCCTTCACATGTCAGATTTTCCGTGCGACGCCCTTGTACCTAATATTTAACAAAAATCTTGACCTTGGCTCAGTCCATTTTCAGACTGTAGGGAGGAAAGTTGAGCACGACGTCACGCCAAGTTTTCAAGAAGCATTAGAATCCGGAACTCACGTGAATGAAGCGCTTTCACAAGAAAAAACTGTTTGTTTTCTTGTATGATTTATTCCATTTTTTAACATATGTACAGGTACACGTATTGAAAATTTGCATGTTGCATTTCACTATACATTATAAGTCTTAGTTTTTCCTTATGGTCGCGACGCCTCAGGGCGTCTCGACGCACAGTTTGGGAACCCCTGAATTAAGTCATAAATTAATTGGCTGGAGTCCGAGTGTCAGCCTAAAAATTATTTCGGACATAACCCCCTCGTAAACATAATAATAACAACTTAGTTTTTTTAATAACTAAAGTATTACCACTATTTTCTTAATTCGAAATTCCCCGTGTTTAATAGGTTTTATAGAAGGAATCCCCATGTTTTCAGAAATCTTAGAGCAGAGGTTCGCAACCTTTTTCAGCTGACGCCCCATTGGTAGGTAATCAAATTCGTACCCCCTATTCATATTTTTTTTTTTTATGTTTAGTCACTAATTTATTTTATATAAAATCAATATAACACCAGCAGGATAGTGGTAGAAAATATGACTGAAGGTTTTTGTGATGGCTGTCATTGTTTTGTTTTCATAATTTCTTGAATATTGTGTTTGATGTTTGACAAGAGATCACCGGAAATAGCTTTCCACTTCAAGTCTACAACGCTGTTTAGTTTTTATGCGAGTCAGAGTTGAAGATTCGGTGGAGTTGCATGTGGTACAATGGTAGCTTAGGGCAGCGTTTTTCAAACTGTGCTCAACAGAGCACTTGGGCTCCATGAGGTAATTTTATAATATATTTTTATTTCTTTTTCACATTATAAAATAGCATCAGTAATTAAGATTGCCAATTTTTTTCGAATCTGAACAAAGTGCATTTTCCAAAGGTGCAGCCAGAACATGTGAGATCTATACTTATCTACCTGTAACAAGTTAACTTTCGTTATTGAATGTTCATAATATTAGTGTAAAAATGCTATGAGGGCTACAGCATGTATTTTGTTCTGGTGCAAAGGCTCCTTAGGTCTAAAAAGTTTAAAACCCCTCTGGAGGGAGAGGGTAGAAAGGAGAATTTGGGGGCAAATACGAGGTTTGCGAGCTTGAAAATAAACACGTGTATGCACACTTTTGCCAACACCGCAAGAAATGTTTATCTTAATATTATTTTGGAAAAGGGTTTTAAATAAAAAATATCTCAAATTTTCATATGATTTTTAACGTTATTTCCGAATTATTCCACACCCTCCCTTGAAGTTCTTCACGTTCCGCAGGTTGGGAACCACTTGCTTAGAGAGTGATAGAGAAGAATGACATTTCTTTTTTAGTAACAGCGATGAGTGTGACGTCATGCCATTGATGTTTGTAAAAGGAGATGGTTTGACTTTGATAGGAAAAATATGCAGTCGTTACGCAACTCAATGTTTCAAGTAGGGGGGGAAAGAGGATAAGACATGTGTTAGAATCCACGCGACTAGTAATTCAGTTGGCTTTCGATTCTAAAGAGAAAAAAAAGCCTACTATTGAAAGCTTGAATAATAATTTTGTCCTCCCAATTTTCTAGGTTTGTTTAAGCTCTGGTTTAGTAACTTTCCGGCCTAGGGGCTGTCCATAAGCTACGTACTCATATCATGGGGTGGAGTAGTGCTCGGCGTGACCAAATATAATGACGGGGCGGCGGGGGGAGGGGGTCAGATAATATGTGATGACGTCACATTACAATTAAGCGTATCGGGCAGCGTTGTGTGTTATAAACCCAACTGACCTGCTTCGATGGCCGCATGCTCTAAGTCGTCACGTGTTAGACTAGACTGCCGATGACAAGGAGATCGGAATTCGAATCCGGGTCGGGTTGTACTGAGTTTTTTTTTCTAAAATGATTTTCCACTGCTCCTTCATGTAAATGTGGATACGCTTTCTCTAAATTCAACCTTCCTTACCCTTAACTCACTAGTGTAATTAGTAGGTAAATACGGGTATAACTCCTGAACAGGTAGTAAGACGTGGTGCTAAAAAATAAAAACAGCCCCTACTGCGCGCACGTATAAACAAACAACTATTGACTCCTCGACTCAGATCATCTAATTTGGCAAACACGCATGAACCCGTTTCAATAAAAGGCTCTACAATTATTATTACTATTATTATTATTATTATTATTATTATTATTATTATTATTATTATTACTACTACTACTACTACTACTATTATTATTATTATTATTATTATTATTACTATTATTACTACTATTATTACTACTATTATTACTATTATTATTATTACTACTACTATTACTGCTATTATTACTATTATTATTATAATTATCATTATTATTATCATCATCATCATTATTATTACTATTATTATTATTATTATTATTATTATTATTATTATTATTATTATTATCGCCGCGTCTTACTACCCGTTCGGTTCATACGCACTTACGCTAATGTGTAATGGTAGGGTGATTGTGAGATGAAATGGAGGACCTACAGTTTAACGTGGAATCCGAACCACGGTGGAGGCCTGGCGTTCCTCACATTCACAAGTTGTGATTAATACACGTCTTGTCAGAGGTGAAGGAAGGGTTTGGCAATCAGATAAATCTGTGCCGGGACCGAGGATTGAGCCCCGGACCCTCAGCACAGAAGTCTGACACCTTACCCCTAGAACACCAGGTCACCTACTCTACAATAATTAAACATACCATTTAAATATGAGGGTGCCTTTTATTGTGGAGTAATATTAGAATGGGGGTTCACAAAATGGTGACAATGTGTGCCAAGGAGTAGGAGGAAGCAAAAAGAATTAGCGTGACGTAGTTTATGGACAGCCCCCTAATTTTCTTAGTCGAAAGTGTGAATGCATTTAGTTAAGAACAAGATAGAATTTGTGTGATATATTTAGCGCAACTAAATTAATTTGTCAGATAATTTAATGTATGAGTAATTATTGTGATCAAGGAGCAAGGCCAGCTTAATTAAGTACACATTAATCTATATGAATGAAGATTGTGACATTTTAATCTTTCTTCTAGATTAAGACGAGGAAATATGAAACAATTATAATTAAATTACGATAACCATAAGTGCCGCGAAACAGGAGGGAGGAGGGGCATTGGTGTATTACCCCTCTCCCCCCTGTTCTCTCATAGGGAAGTAGGGAGGGAGGGGGGGGCAAGATTAAAGACTTGATTGAAACGGTGGGGACTGCACAATTATTGTGTGCACAAAATTTGAGTCTTATTGGTTCAATGAATACCCCTTTTCTCAGTCTGGATGACTTTTTCTTTACTTTGGTATTTTTATTTTTCAACTTTAACAAGACTTTTACACTACTATTTTCACATTTATAACTAATCAGCTATAATGTAGCGGGGGTACCCTTATTTATATGGTTTTTTAAATCAACCTAGCTTAACCTGGACATAACGTCATTTTATTCTACCCCCCCCCCCACCACCACCACTCTCTCTCGCCAACCCCCCCCCCCCCCCCCCCGACAAAAACTTTCAATCGCCCGTGAAACACAACTAACTATTTAAATTTTGTGCACGAGATTTTACACGAACTATTTTAAGATTTAATTTTTCTCTAATTCAAATAGATGTAAGTGTCGGTTTTATTATCTATAAAGACCATGCATCGCGTCCTCATATTTTACCACGTGGTAATTAACCACACAGTTATCACACGTACTACACAGTCTAAGGTGTGCACATTGCAGGCTGCCTGCCTGTTGAACATTATTTGAGGAAATCTAGCAAGTGAAGTTTATGTACCCAATTTTTATTCTTCACTCACCGGAGATCAATTTACAAAAATTGTTAAATACTAACAAGTTGAAATCTTCTCGATTACTTCTAAGTTGATATAAGTAATAGTCCCACATAAGTTTGAGTTATGTCGGAAAGTCAAACCTTTGTGTAATTTATTTTGATCAGAATTGATATTTGAATTTAAATTTAATCTTAAAATTTAATGATTTAGTCGGAATTCACAAGGTTGATTCAGGCGCTTTGTTAACCGTATAGAAGAGCTCTTTAAGATCCCAATAATGGAAATACCTCATGCCTTTATATTTCAAGTTCTTTATGTTCTTTATTAATATAATAAAGTTTCAAAGGTTTAATGAGTTAACCTGTTTGTTTAGTCTTAAGTCACATGGGTAATTCAGCCGCTTTGTTAACCAAGTAGAGGAGCTCTTTAAGCTATTTATTATTATATTAACGATTTTTGATTATTATTGGGTTTCTTCTAGATTAATTCATATAAATAAAGAATTTGTGATATAGTTCTTTTGTTTCAAACGTACTCGTCTTCAAGGACTACTATTATTTTGAGATTGTGAAATATATCCTCAAATGTACTGCACAAGCGCAGTGGCTGCCACGTTTATGTTTTTCAACACTAATTAGTTTGCCTTGTGAGGCTATGTAATAGGAAACACCACCCCAATATAAAATAGAAATAGTAACTAATTGTTAAAAATTTTCCTATAATGCATTCATTAATACATTAATACATTCAGTTAAGCGTTAACTTAATTTATTTTTTATTTATTATTTAGCATCGCGTCTTACTACCCGTTCGGGTTATACGCTTAAGTACTAATCATACTAATGGATTAGGAATAGGGAAGGTTGAATTTAGAGGAAGTGAACCCACATTTGCGTGGAGGGAGAGTGGAAAACATTTAGGAAAAACCACCCCCACGTTAACTTAATTGTCTGGGGTCTAGTTGTTAATACTTAGCACCGCGTCTTACTCTCGGGTTATACGCTTAAGTACTAATTACACTAATGGGTCATGAATTAGGAAGGTTGAATTTAGAGGAAGTGAATCCGCATTTGCGTGGAGGGAAAGTGGAAAACCATTTAGGAAAAACCCCCCTCAGTTCACCCGACCGAGATTCGAACCTCGATCTCCCTGTCCTCGGCAGTAGAGCTCAACTCTAGTTGTTAAGCTTATACTTTAATTGTATTGGGGCTGAACCGCCATAAAATAAGCAATATTTTGTATTAGAGTTCTAAAACAAGTTCCAATACAAATTTTTGAAAAAAATAATATATATGAGGGATTGGGGGTCTATATATAGGCTATATAACTTTTAAATCTCGAATTCAATATTTTCTTGGATCCTAGAATAGCCTAAGGGGTTAAACTAGTGGTTCTCAAACTTCTTAAGTCACATGGACCCTATAACCATAGAAGAGCTGATTCGCGGACCCCTTGATGTGGGAAAAATGATTTTAAAAAGTTACTATCATAGATTTATAGTATATTAAAGGGATACATTAGTCATAATAATTTCTTTAAAGGATTCAATACATTACATTTTTTAGTAATAATAAATTTTAAATTAAAAAAAAAGACAACAATTTTTTTGTACATCTATAATCACCGATAATTTACGTGAAGAATGGAACTGCTTGTGTGATTTTAAAATATCAATTATATCTATATCAATTTTAAGTCTGATTCAACATTAAGACGATTTCTTTGCACATTTTTTATACCACAAAGAGCACAAAGGGCTTGCTAGCAAAAATCAATTTTTGGAAATGCCATAAAATGTTTGATTGCTTTTTTTTTTTCTGAAACTGAAATGTAATTTTGCTGGCTGACGAGGAAACTAAAATAAAAGTGAATGCCCAAAATGCTCCTTTCAAAGATGTGGGTACAGGGGGCGTGGTTAGCCCTCCACTTTTCGGCCTCAATTTCTCGTCGGGCTTTAATGTGGGCATGCATCTAAATTGTTTTAGTACGTACCTTTGATTTACCCTTTTATATAACATGTTATAAGAGCCAATAAATACGGATCACGGACGAACCTCGCGGACCCCGCTTTGAGAATCTCTATATTAAAGTGTTCAAAGATTTGAATCTCCTACCTCTATTTTAATACTACTATTGCGCCCTCTGGATGAATAGTTTTTAGATCCGACCACAATTATTGTTGCATAAAGCGCTTTTTCATATTATTTTTGGAGCTTAAAGGCAGTCAAAAACTTAAATAAACATTTAAAATTTTGTTATTTAACGATGAAGACTGCGAGTGACTAATTAGTCTGGGTTAGAATCCCAGCTGTGTGTACTGGGGTGTTTTTTCTAGAATTTGGCTGAATCTGAATCTTCATTTTAGCTACAAACCTTAAATTTGGATCCGAATTGTGTAAAAAAGATAAATAAGTATAGGATTAAATAGAAGTAAAACAAAATACGATAAAATAGAAAGTAACAAAATGTAAACCTTTTTGTTTTATGTAGGCTACACATTATAACATTTATTTATTAAGTTATATGTTAAATAAATTATTGGTCTGGGGCTTGGTTTTCTAAAGGAATCACGAATATGCAGTATTAGAGCTCTAAAACAAATACAAATTATTTTAATAATAATAATAATAATATTTAGCACCGCGTCTTACTACCCGTTCGGATTATACGCTTAAGTACTAATTACGCTAATGGATTAGGAATTGGGAGGGTTAGATTTAGAGGAAGTGAACCCGCATTTGCATGGAGGGAGAGTGGGAAAACCATTTAGGAAAAACCACACCCAGTTCACCCGACCGAGATTCGAACTTCGATCTCCCCCGTCCTCGGCGGTCGAGCTCAACACGACTAGCGCGTTAGCCAACTACGCCACCGAGACTGGTACCAATTATTTTAAATGTTAACAAAATATGTATATATTTAAAAAAAATTGCGGATCCGATATTTTCTCGTATCCTCTCGAATAACCTTAAAGAGTCGAGGGTTCCATTCCTAGTCTTACGTAAATACTTTCTCCCCCTCCTCTTCCTCCCCCCCCCCCCAACATCCGAAAGGGAATTAACCTAGTAATTGGTTTAACGGTCTAAGGAATAGTGGTAAGTCACAAGTATTTTTTTATTATATAATTTCTTAGGAAGTGACCTTTCTTACTTAACCGCGGGAAAAAAAACGTCTTAAATAATCAACAAAGCGTGTTTCCACCGCAAAATGTTCTTCCCCGATAGAAGTGGTGATCGACCGACTTACGTAACTTCAGGCCAAAGTTTTTTTTCCCCCCAGTATCTACGTCTTAGCACTAGTGTTATTAAAGGGCAGCTTTAGTATGAGGATGTGGTAGCTAACTCAAGGAAGTGGACCCACATTATTTGTAAAAAGGGGATATTAAAACCACATAAGTTACATGTAGAAAACCTCTACCTCCCTGACACTGTCAATCTTGTATATTGCGAGTCTGATGCCCTAGACAGTGTACATACTGGTGCAAATGTAAGGGCCTAATCCAGAATAAATGGGGTGAAATGGTAGAGAAGGGTAGCTTAAGAGGATTTTTTTGAGTTATTTTTAGAGGGGAGTTATGAAAACCCTAGGTACAAAGTTTTAGCACGATCGGTAAAATTGTTTTGGTTCTAGGCTGAGATACAAACAGGCACGAAAACCACATTTTAGCTTTCAGGGGTCGTAAAACGTCGATATTTATCAAAATCTCGAGTTAATTTTTTTTACGATCACAATACTTTCTCCGAGAGGTCCATAGAAAGTAAGAATGACTAAAAGTGACTATAATGACTAAAATTTACAATAGCCTGATGTGTGCACACATTTGCAACAAAAAATAATATAATTAGCCCTCCATCACCTGCATCGGTGGCCAAATGGTCTAAGGCGTCACTCTCGTGTTAGACTAGACTGCTGATGACAGGGAAATCGTGGTTCGAATCCCGGTCGGGTGTACTGAGGGTGGTTTTTACTAAATAGTTTTCCAGTCTCCCTCTAAGCAAATTCGGGTACACTTTTTTTAAAGTCATCCTTCTTCATCGATAACTCAATAGCGTAGTTAGTGGTCTACATATGTGTATAGCCTTAACCGGAAGTAAGACGCGATGCTAAAATAAAATTCCTATCAAATAGGACAATATTAAGATCAACGTACATTTGTTAAAAAGATTTTAAAAATAAAATCGTTTTACATTTTAGGTTTTTATAAATTAAATATTGAAATTATTAAAGACTGTTACGTTTTGAAATTTTCTTTTGACGATTGTTTGCTTTTATCTTGTCGTAGGTCTACTTAACACACACTTGTGTGGAACTACTTCTGCAAAGCCTTATGTACCGGTAATATTTCAATTGCTTCAGTAAACAGTTTATTTGCGGTTATGAATTTTTCTGCTTACGCGATCTGGTCGTCCGACCAAGTCGCCCACGTCAACTGAGTGGTTAATGGGACAACACGCACTACGCGATCTGGTCGTCCGACCAAGTCGCCCACGTCAACTGAGTGGTTAATGGGACAACACGCACTACGCGATTGGTCGTCCGACCAAGTCTCCCGCGTCCACTGAGTGGTTAATGGGACAACACGCACAACCGATCTGGTCGTCCGACAAGTCGCCCACGTCAACTGAGTGGTTAATGGACAAACACGCAACTACGCGATCTGGTCGTCCGACCAAGTTCTCCCGCGTCCACTGAGTGGTTATGGACAACACCACTACGCGATCTGTCGTCCGACCAAGTCGCCCACGTCAACTGAGGGTTAATGGACAACACGCACTACGCGATCTGGTCGTCCGACCAAGTCTCCCGCGTCCACTGAGTGGTTAATGGGACAACGCACACTAGACTGCAGCGACTGGCTGACCAGTAGGTCACCGTGACCACCGGGATACCGGGTAGCATGCAAGCAACCGGATGTTTAACCTACACATGATTAGATTGCAGGTAGTGCACTAGTAGTTGAAACTAGAGCGACCAGTCGTCTCCAGTCATCAGTCGTGATAGGTTTGTCAGTGTTTGTGCAGTTAGCGTGGTTTTCAAACATACAATAATACTTTTGAATGCAAGCAAGAGTTAATCAAAAGAATGAAAAGACACCCTTGTTTAGTTAAAAAAACTTTTCTTCACATTACCTAAGATATTTATAAAAAATATTGCACACAATCCCTTCTAATCGCGTGTTTGTAGCATAGGATGCACCCTGAATATCTTGGCCTGGTCACTCACTACACATGGTCGCTGTGTCTTTTGGCCGCGGCGACAACGTCTCGTGCGAACAGGTCGTCTAGTGCGCTGTGGCCCCAAAGTCTCAATAATTCATTCAACTAAACATACATTTTCATTTGCCCAAGTGAACGACATTCTAAAATGAGCAGTAACAAACAGCTACGGAAACAGGCTATCCACAAACGAACAAACAGCAGTCACGGGAGCAAAAATGTTTACACGTGTTCTTAGATATTTTTTTCGATCTTTACCGCTACTTTTGGAAATGAGCAACTTATAGGAACTTTTGTTTGTTATCGCTAACATTAAGGAACATCGATAAACATACAGGAACAAGTTAGAGTAAAAAGAAACACTAACACAAAGTTTCCCTATGTTTCTTTTGTTGTGGACGTGGCTTAATGTTATACTCCCATCACGTCTTCCCAATGGTTTCTTCCCATTGGGTTTGTCAGTTAATACCTTGAACACGGTTAGAGATTATCCCATTCACACTGCATGTCCTGCTTAACGTAATTTGAGAGATTTGATTATCTTAATAATGTCTGGTGATGAGTACAGGATATGTACTCATCACTATATAACTAACCTCCTTCCATCTCGATTATCATCATCATCCCTTTTTGGGCCCAATATCTCCCTAACCACTTTGTTTTCGAACACTTTAAATTTCTTTTCGTCATGTAAGGTAGAGTTGTATATAGACTATAGCTTGTCCAAAAACTCGCGCACGACACAAAGTTGATATTTATTCTAAAATTCACATGTTGATTTTATTTTTGCTGGTCGTTATAATACCCGATCGGGCTATACGCATAGCTACACTTTAAGGAAAGGAATAGGGAAGGTAAAGTTTCCAGGAAATTTATCCGCATTCGCATGGAGAAAGAGTGGAAAATAATTGAGGGAAAACATCGCAGTACACCTGGCCTGGATTTGAGCCCGGGCATTCATGTTATCAACGAACCAGACTATACGAGACCGACGCCTTTGTCCGCGTGCCATTGGGGCAAGGTTTCTTGTCCTAGTGGTGTAACTTTACAGACATCCTGTATAGGAGCGGCTCTCAAACTGGGGGGGTACGTGGGTAACTTACCGAGCGAGCAGTTCTAGAGGGAAAATTTGCAAAATATAGAGGAACTTAGGGAAAACCATACATGTTGGCAGTTACCGTTATCTGGCTATTTCCATCCCTCTTTCTCTCCTCTTTGCTCGGCTGGAGACCGATTTCTGAGTAATTTCAACCCTTTACTTGACACCTTCTACAGTAGCCCCATGTCTTCTTTGGTGCTGACTGATAGTTCACAGCTGACTTCTGACAGCTAACAGTTAGGTATATACCTAAATGTTGACTGTCAGAAGTGACAACTGTTAAACACATGTTTTTTGCAGATCATATGGTTTGGCGTAGGGATACATAATTTGGTCTGGTAGCTTTTCAAAGCCGTCAGCTGTCAGCTGTCAGTCAGCACCAAAGAAGCCATGGGGCTGCTGTACATTAACAGTTTATGATGCCTTTTTCAGCAACGTATATTTGTGAGAATTGTTTTTCATCCAAGATGTACCTAAAATTAAGTACTACAATAGGCTAAATTTTGAGCCAGACCACCGTTTGAAAGTTTCAACTGGGCAACCAGACACAAAAAGTTGTGCCAAGCCATTCAGCCACACCCCTATCACTGAAAAACCTTTGGGATTCATAAGTTCCAGAATCAGTTCCAGAATCATAATTAAAAATTTTGATTTGAAAATATTGTGTTTAGGTTTATTTTTTTATTTTTGAACGAATTTATGAAGAAAATGTAAAAAATCTTTTTGCAGAATTTTTACAGTAAAATAATATATTTTTAACTGATCATAACGATTTTAAACCTGTAATTTGGAATCTTTTTAATTGGTGGTACATTAAATTTTAGACATGGTCAAGTGGTACAATCTAAAAAAAGAAGTTTTAGAACCACTGCTGTATAGTTTAAGTCTTTATTATCTTTCAAGATGGCTTCCACTTCTCATTAAGATCAACACACGTGTCAGACAACGAAAACAACATTGATGTTTACACAAAGATAGCGACGTAAAAAATCACAACCATCTTTCCTTAAGGTTTAGGAAACACTTTTAGATATTACAAGAGTTAAATAACCGACACGTTTGTTGTTTTAGTTAGTTTTCCTTGTTTGTTTTTTACTACCGCGTCTTACTACCTGTTCAAGATATTCAAACATATGTTAATTACTCTAATGGAAAAGGGATTGGGAAGGAAGCATTTTAGAGGCAATCTACGCGCATTTGAGTTGTAGGAGAGTGGGAAATAGTTTAGGAAAAAAAACCCTCAGTGGACCAGACCAGGATTCGAACTCCGATCTAGAGATCTTTCAGCAGACCAGTCACGAGAGTGACGTCCTAGACCAGGGATGGTGAAACTTTTCCGAACAGTGTGCCTCTTAAGGACTAGCTGCATTCTGAACTACTCTAGTGTGCTAGCTCTTGTTTGCAATTTTTTATGAGTATTTAAAAATCAAAACATGTTGACTAAACCTATTATTAAATGTAATTAATAACTCAAATAAAATTTTTAATATTTTAATAAAGCCTAAATATTAAAGAAAGAAAATTTATCAAATGGTCAAAGTTAGTGTCTTAAACAATATTAATTGCAATAACTTAAATAAAAACGTTGAATGTAACACCTTCAGAGCTGTTTGAATAGTATCGACTTCAAAAAAATTATATGACGTTGACAAAGTGATTATTTTTCCCACGCAAATAATGTTCTAGTGAAACCCAGGCCATAGATTTGACACCCCTGTATTAGACCATTCGGCCACTGGAACGGGTGTTTTTTCCTTGTTCGCTCCACGAGACCAAGTTTGTTTGCCAGGATAAGCGTCGGACCTTATTCGGTAAGGAATTAAAGTGGGTGGAAAGGAAAGCTGATTTGGGTAAGTATTTTTGCAGCTTCTATAGCAAAACCTTTTTGGCTAAAATAAATCAAATATTACTTCAGGAGAAACGATTAGTTTAATTTTCGATACAAGGTAATCTCAACCGTTCTGGAATTTAGGTCTTGTTCTGCACACCAGGACGTCGGAGTTAGTAAAAAATGTACCAATTTCAACTTCAAAATTAAAACTTATAATATTATAACAATATTTTTATGAAACAATTACTATTTAGAAGCAAAATTTGTAATTTGGACCGACAAATTTGTTAAAATATACATTCACAATATCAAAGAAGCTTCCCATGAAGTCATCTGTATTGGAGCATTTTGCTGCATCAATTTGTTATTGGTTATTACTAATAATTAATAAACTTTAGACATTTATGAAAGAGTTGGATTTGAACGGTAGAAAAATGAAGGAGTCGGATTCGAAGGCTTGACGTATCGCGACTGCACGACATATAGCTCGGAAGTAATTTCAAATTACAACCTAGAGTCCATTCGCTATAAGAGGGGTGGTAACTGACAGCTAGCAGAAGATGTAAAAATGGTTCAAATAAAAACATAAATGAAGACCAATAATTTGTTGTTAAAATTTCAACTTCCAAAGTGACAACAAATCAACATAGGGCCTTGCAGATGACATGGTACGGTGAACGGACAGGCCTAATTGAGAGTAGATCTGGTAACTGTCACCTACACTAATACCGTAGATTACATATAAACATACAATCGTGTCAGATTGCGCGCAGTGTTCTGGAATAGTAGAATAAAGTCAACAGCAGCTGTCGGTAATGAGCTCACACTCTCCCCAAAGACGCCATTTGGCTTGGGTTTGTGACACCGTGATGTCATCGTGCTTAAAATATATATTTCACTACTTTTATTGACGTCATTATGATGCCATTTTATATTAGGATAAGTTGTATGTTGACACTTTAAAAATATCTATAGCAAAAATATATTTAGAGAAGTTAAAAAAAACCTCGTGGGCGTGCGGATAGAGACATGAGTCTCACTTGATATGGCTTGCCTACTCTACCACCACGCTAATGTGGGCACATTTATAACATTCCACCTTGTTCGTCTCTTTAGTGTAAATATGAGGTTAACCCGAACGGACAGTTAGACGAGAGACACAAAACGAATGAAAATATGTAGTTATCTTATCGTCATTGATATTATCTGAGAAAAGAGGAAGAATATATTGATTAGACATTATGATGTCATACAAGATGTTTCAATAACTTTTTGATCACCGTCAAAGTTCTAGCTTTGTGCGACGATCCTCAAAGGCACGCACGTCATCAAATACTTCATACCAGGGCTCGTTGCTAAGAAATCTTTTCAACAGATGTGACGCTGTACCCGCACACGGTATTAGTAAGGATCTGAACTAAAACCCTCCTTGGGATGATAGTATCTTGTGGTATTACTTGAAAAAAATATTAATTTCATGTGAATTTAACAAGGAAACGTTTATATAGTTTCACATGCCCCACGCCTTTATATACGTCCGGAATGTCTGCACATATAGGCCTATACACTATTGGGAAGAGACAATTGAGGTGAAATCGAGAGGAAGTGTTCCCAAATTTTCGTGAAGGAGAGCGGGGAAATCGTTTGGACAAAAAAATTACGAAGTCCTGGTCGAAGTTCTAGCCCCAGCCTGCTGTAACAGTATGTATTAAAAAAAAGTGAAATTAATAATATAAGGAACGCACTCAGATGTTAAATTTATTTAAACGATATGTATAGCTTCTTTTAGTCAGTTAAATCAAGACAGAAATCAAGAATAAATAACATGCAAGATAACTTATTTAGAGAAAGAACACATTCTATCAGAAATTATGAAGTCAATTAAAACAATTGTATTTTAAATAAGATGTACAACAGCACTTGTAAAAGGTCATTCATTGGTACGATTTTTCCAATAATAATATTCTAAAATTATTTAACTAGTGGATAAACAAGGAAAAAGTATCCTGTGATTATTAAAATATTTCAAGCAATAACAGATTATAGAAGTGTCTGATACGCAAATTGACTAGAAGATGACTAGATTGTAGTTAATAATACCTTTAAAATGTTAACAGAGGTAATTAATATTTGTACATTTTTAAATAAATTTGACATAAAATATTTTAAACCAATATTAAAGATAAGACTTATCAAGTAGGAGTCATTAAATAAAAATAATAGGTAATTGATATGCTATTAATATATAACTTACTAGCGGACCCAACAGACGTTGTCCTGCCCGAACGTTGGCTTTTAGTTTGGGTGGCATAATTGATTTCGATAGTAAAACAAATACTATGTGATCATCACAATTACACATTCACAATGAACTCCAATTAGTGATTAACACAAATATTACAAATTCAGTGTTTGTCAAGAAAACATACAAAATTAAACATATTTTCATTTTTGGCATTTCACCCACAACTTCACAAATATCAGCTGTATCGAAAAAAAAATTGAGGTTACATGTTCTGATATGCAAAAATCTTATAAAAAAAACCCCAAAAAAATCACCAAAAAAAATTCCCTAAAAAATAAAAATATATTCCTATAACCCGATTGCAGCGCCACCTACCAGGTCCAATTGTGAATCTAAACCATCCACGGACCCACTCAAACACACACAGAAAATTTCATCAAAATCGGTCCAGCCGTTTAGGAGGAGTTCAGTGACATACACACGTACAGAAGAATTATATATATAAAGAAGATAAGTTGAACTATTTATATACTCTAGTATATTTTTAGAAAAACAGGTTAACAAGGAAAGCGTGTACTATAATTTATTAGTATTGAACTTATTTGGTTAAGTTAATTATTTATATAATTTTGCCTGTGTTAAGTATCGAGATAATTGATTATTTAGGAGATTTAATTGAAAATAAACGGATGTATTTCATCCAGATTATACTTTTACTGAGTTACGGTTTGTAAAAAACTGGATAACATTTATAAATACAAATTGTTTAATATGAGAGAAGTGTAACACTAATTATAAATGTGACGTCTTAAGGGTTTATTATAAGTTGACGTTCCTTATATGTTTGATTTGGACTCTTCTCCTTATTTAATGTTGAACAGTTATGTTAGTCTTGGCTGGACGACGACTGTTTCGGCGATTACGCCATCTTCAGGACTTCAAATTGAGACTATGATGTTGTTCCCGATGTTAACACTGTGCAACTGCACAAAGACAGCCTTGTATAATGTTTTTAGAGGATAAGGGGATCAGAGACAGACACTAAAACTATTTCACTTGCATCAGAGTTCATTAGATACAAGGTTACAAGATGAGAAGTATTTATTTAGGTTGGACTTTTCCACAGGGTGATGCCTCATATAGACATGTTATTCAATCAGATCCAGAGGAGGAAAATAGAACCCACTGAAGTTAAGAAATTTACATCTGATCTTGTTGCTGGTATTGAGAAAATACGGAATTGTTTCTCTAGGGATCAAATTGAATCTACTTGTGAAAATGAATCTCCAATTAGCAAGAAAAGACGACAAGATGGAAGTCCATTGCACAGTAGGCTATCAGCTATTGAGGTATGTGATATCATCACTAACCAAGTTAAATGTAGATTCGAGTTCAACAATAATTTGTCGGTCGCCCTTCTTTTTATGGCAGAAAATTTTGAAAACTACAATGACAAATTTTCTGATGGACAGTACTTGAGCACCAGTCAAGCTTTCCCTTTCATTGAAAAGTACAAATTGAAAACTGAACGTCAAGTCTTGTATTCTAGGGAAGATTTACGAAGTGCAGTTTTTTTCAGAATCTGTGACGCCTCTGAAAATAATTGTGACTATTCTAATGACAAGTGTAGAAGATGAAAGGTGCTTTTCGACTCTTAAAAGAATAAAAACTTTTTATGAAAAACCCTATGCAACAAGATCGTCTGAATGCTTTGACCATGTTGTCAATTTCTAAAGATCTAATCCGTTCAATACCAGATTTCAATAAATTCGTTATTGAAGAGTTTGCCAAATCCATACACCGAAAAATGAACTTTTTATGTGTGTGATTATGAAAGAAGACATTTAGTTTTTTGTCTAATCCATAATATTGCATTTTAAAAACAGTTTTGATACTTATCATTGCAATAAATGCAACTAGGAATTTTGATTCTATGAAGATATTCGTTGCTAACTATCATAGTTTTGCTGTGTTTCTCAAAAATAATTTTGTATATAAGAATAATATTGTTTTGCTAGCATAATTATTTAAGTTGAAAAGTATTACTTAGTTAACCTGGCAAGGACAATTTATTTTTTGTAAAAAAATTCAAGCTAAAATGCATAATTAGGTGCATAAGTAGGTAGGTATAGTATATAAGTGTATATAGGTACATATATATTTTTGTATGCGATGTTTTTCAGGAAATCATATTAATGTTTTGTAAACGAAAATGGTAGCCTATTAATTTTTACATAATTAATTATCTTAATTATTTTTGTGCCCTCCCTGAGAAATATTTCTGGAGCCGCCACTGGTCTACCATGACATCCTATACGTCGTGACCACTGTCATCCTCCTGTTGGGACCAGAGGTCTCGGAACTGAGCCCCTTGACCTACATGTAGGTGATTCCCGATGAATATATGAATTGAAACGTGTCAATTGCTGGGAGAGAGGGGAGGATGGACCCTTTTTCCGAGTTTTGTTGAAAAATCAATCGAATGGAATAAATGAATTATAACAAACAAGTCCACTTGCAAGTGAAAAAGTTGGTCACCTTCCAAGAATGTTATGAAAAAATTAGTTTTTGTGCAATTTTAAGCACCGTACTTATAAAGATAAGAATGCAAGGGATATTGCACTAGATGATATTGTAAAGTTATATCAGGTGTACATATTCTCAAGAAGTGTCCAAAATAAAATGTTACGTAAATATTGCAAATGTGCCTTGTGAGAGATATTATTTTAATATCGGTAAACAAATACTATAAATAATTTTATCAAACCATTATTTCCTACCAATCAACGTGGCATGTATAATTTTTTTTATATACAATCACAAAATATAATACAACATTGTAGTACCGTGATTAGTTCCGACAGCATAATATTCGTGTTATTTGACACTTTAACCAATCTTTATAAGTTTTAATCAACAATGTTCAACCCATACATTATTATTATTATTATTAGCACCGCGTCTTACTACCCGTTCGGGTTATACGCACTTAACGCTAATGTGTAATGGTAGGGTGATTGTGAGATGAAATAGAGGACCTACAGTTTAAAGTGGAATCCGAACCACGGCAGAGGCCTGGCATTCCTCACATTCACAAGTTGTGATTAATACACGTCTTGTCAGAGGTGAAGGAAGGGCTTGGCAATCAGATAGATCTGTGCCGGGACCGAGGATTGAACCCCGAACCCTCAGCACAGAAGTCCGACACCTTACCCCTAGACCACCAGGTCACCTTTCAACCCATACACTTCAATCACTTTGTAGTAATGCTTTGGCAACTTGAGTAGATGCACAACATAATATTATTGTCTTATGGCAAACCAGATAGTTTATATTTAAACCAATCTACAAATTAATGTATTATATTTTTAAGGAATATTTTAGGCATAGCTATCATTTAACAGGATATTTTGTTATTAGTATACCAACATTTAAAATAGGGTTGCAAAAACCTGGGTAAGGCCTATTAAAAAAAAAAGCCCAACCAAGTTTAGTTGTATTGGAATTTATTGGCCTTATTGAGTTTAAATTTATTTACCATGTATGCTAAGTGAGTTAACAAATCAGGCAAAATAATATAATACTTATTTGGGATCAACTGAAATATATTTTAATGTATTAAGGAGTTGAGAAATACTAATCACTAACTTGTTTATGTTGTCTATATAAAAGATTTTTAAATAGTCAACTAATTATGCTAAATTGCGTTCACTGAAAAATTGTGATTTATTTGGCCGCCCATCTTATTCTAAATTAACCCTTCCTAGCTCCTAACACAAAAGCGTAATTAGTATATGCTTATAAATAACCCGAACGAGAAATGAGACACAGCGATAAAAAAAAATTGCTCCAATAGAGAACCGGTTAGCACCACTTCATTTTCCGCCATGTTTTTTAGAAGCTATACTAATACAAGTGAAAAATGCGTGTCAACACAACTAACATGTTAGTAAGCTAATACTAGTAAATTTGCATTAGTCCACTAACACCGTGTCAACCTCATTTGGTCTAGAGTTTGGGAAGAAGGTCATGGTTCGAATGCCGATGTAATGGCTTTTACTAAATGTTTCCCACTCTCCCTTCATGCAAATGAGGATACAATTATTCAAAACTCTACCTTCTTCAAGAAATTTAAATGTGTAGGTGGATCGGATGGGTAGTAAGGCGTGGATACAAATATAAATATAAAGCCGCCATTACATCACCAATGGGATGAACGTATAAATAGTAAATAAAGTCAGGAAGGACAACCATGGCTACACAAAGCCGACCCACACAGCACCGCATTTTCTTACCATTTTTATATTCTTTATAGACCGAGTTCTATTACAAAATAAGTTTGTATTTTTATTTTTACTTGCATAGGTATTTTCATAAAATTAAGTTAGCTATTAATTACGAAGAGTAAAGTTTTAAGTTAGCTAATAATTAAGAAGAAGAATGTTTGTTTTTCAATAAGTTGTTGTATATATTTTATTTTAAATTCTATTGTAAGAAATTAGAAGATAAGTTCAAATTTATTTGTGAAGAAAAGCTATCCACCAACGAACAGTACCTTCCATTTATGTTTGGTGACGTTTTTAAATTAAGTTGCAGAGTGTATGTATAGATTTACACAATTTTATTTTTAGTACCGCGTCTTACTAACCGTTCGGACTATACGCTTATGTACTAATTAGGCTAATGATTTTAGGGGTTAGGAAGATTATATTTATAGAAATTGAACCTACATTTGCGTGAAGTGAGAGTGGAAAACCATTCTAGAAAAACCACCCTCAGTACACCCGACCGAGATTCGAACCTCGATCTCCCCGTCATCGGCGGTCTAGTCTACTGCGAGAGTAGCGCGTTAGACCACGTGGCCACCGAAGCGGGTGATTTACACACTGTCCAGTTTTGAGCACAGCACTGTTTTACAGTTGTAGCGTTGGAAAATGAAATATATCAGCTCATCCAACCACATAAACACTGATAATATTGGATACACATAGAACGTTTAGTCAATTTTATAATAATATGGAAATGTATTTCGTTTGTAAAGCTCAATAGGCTAGATTTTTATTAAGTTACTTGCCGCTACAGTGTTAAATATCTGAAAACATATTTTATGTCCAACAACAACATTAGACCAAAATAGGCATATACATCTTTAGAATCAATAAACCGACTACCCGAAGCTGTGTTTGAGCGGTCTGAGCTAAGGCATTATACTCGAATTATACTTTATCAGAGATGGGTAGTCAGATCAGGATTAGAATCCTAGTCAAATTCATTGGCATTAGTCCAAAACTTTAGCACAGTCAGTAGCGTATGTACCAACTGAGCTAAGGATCCCGGGTTCAATTCCCAGAATGGTCTAAGATTTATCACTAGTAAATTGTTGGGTCGGGTGGGGGACAGCATTTTTTTTTTTTTTTAGTATTAGGGTAGTTTAAAAGTCATGTGTTGATATAATCATTGTGTTTGGGAAAAAAAACACGTAAAATACAAAAATAAATAAATACATATTTGAAAATGTCAAGGATTCCAAGCAAATAATGGCGCCATACTCTTAGAAACTTTCTTCCTCCTCCTTACACCATTATATTATTGATTTAAATTCAAAGATGCGGGGTAAGGTAGGCCTAAACCTGGAAATGTTGTAACTAGCACACAACACAAGAGGGCACAAAGGCGCCAGTTATGTCTTGTCTGGTTCATCGGCGATGGGGGAAGTTGGGGTCAATTTTAAACCCTGCTTACACTGTGATAAAAAGGCAGCGTCACGATTTAATTAAAACTAAAAATAAAGCATTTTTATAAAAGGTCAAAAGATAAAACATTTTCCAGAGACGAATATTTTCCTGTCTTGCATTTGATATTTTTGATAAGGGATAGGAAATATGTAAGAGAGTTTAATTATATCCATGTCCTTGAACCAGGGTATTATAATAAGTTATAAATAAAAATAACCTACTATAAACGTCAAGATTGTAAAGAAGTAAAGGCCCACGAAGATAATTCCGCTCTCTGTTGCGCAAGGACAAAGCAATGCATTTTCCGGGAGATTTTATTTAGTTATTTCTGCCGTCATTCAATGATAAGTTATCGCAACAGTTCGCGTTGCTTGTACACATTGACCTCATATCGTGTGGGATGTACACACTTATTAACGGCAGAAATACGAATAAACTGAGGCTAGATGAATAACACCTGACTGTGAGAACTGTCTGATCAAGTGCTTTGAAGGATGGCGCTTACCTTTCTCCGAGCGTCTAAAGGTGAAGTTACTAGCCAAAATTACATTCCTAAGCCTGTTCCATAGACTATAAAACTTAGGTTGTTGGTACGTAGCGAGTTCTTGCAATACCAAGTTATAATAAAAAGATAACAAAATAATTAATAAAATGGAGATTTAAGTTCTTAGCATTTTAAAAAAAATTGTGTTCGCGTCTTATTTACCCGTTGGGACCATCCACATATACACACTAATGCGGTAATAAAGACTAAAATACAAATATTAATATGAAATGTACCCAGCATTTGCGTGGATGGAAAGTAGGAAACCATTTTTGTACAAACAGCCTTAATACATCCAGCTGGGATTCGAATCCCGGCCTTCACGTCATTGGTAAACCAGACTAGACAAGTCTGACTCCTTTGTTTGTCCACCCCGATGCATTTAATATTAGAGCAGGACTACTTCTCAACTAAATATAATAGATTGGTTTGGTGAGGTTAGGTTAGGTTAGGTTAGGTTAGGGACCATCCTTAAATTACGTAAGGGTTTTTGGGGAGGGAGATCAGTATTTTCTTAAGGTTTTCTTTCGAGAAAGGGGTGGAGGGTCAGAATTCATTCTTACGTAATTTTTTATCGATGTTTATGGTGAGACAAAATAAATTTTAAAAAAATCGACAGAAAAAAATATACTAATTATAAAATTTCACTTTGGTCCTATATTACATTTATTTATGATGTTTCACACCTAATTTTACAGAAATTGAAGTATGTAATCTAAAGTTTGGTATCACTTGTTTTATTACCAATCCTTATGTCTAAAAATAACCAAATGATCAAAATAATATAATTTACCAAAGTGTAAAAAATTACGTAAGAGAGAGGTGCGGGTGGGGGTTAGGTGACATAAAATCTTACAGTCCCTTACGTAGGGGAAGTAGGGATCAAAAATCACGAACAAAAACAGCCTCACGTACTTTAAGGACAGCCTCTTAGGCAGATGGACAGCCTCTTAGGCAGATGGACAGCCTCTTAGGCAGATAGACAGCCTCTTAGGCAAAAATACATTAAACTAACTTTGGTCAGGTGTAGTTTTAAAACCAAAGTGAAAAAAAAAGTGCTCCGTGAGAAATAACACAACTCGACTACCGTGGCGGGTACAACTTTGGCCCATGGAACAATTTTTTTTTGTTTAATTTGATTTTACTTTCTCAGGGAGAGAAAGTATTGTCATCGTGAATATTTTCTGTCTCTATATTATTAAGAGTCTATAGCCGAAAAGAATTGATGGTTTTCGTTCAGCCTTGATATTTAGATGTTATAATATAACCTCTAAATATAATTTTATGATCATACCTCGGTGCCAAAATCGTGGTTTTGATTCTAACTTTAAAACTAAGGATATTTTACTGAAGAATGATTTATTTTTTAATTATTTTAAGTGGCTCTAACAATTCTAGCAGACAAATTATAGCTAAGCATTTTTTAACATGAGTAACATAATAATATGTTTGTTGTCATGGCTTGCAGACTTTAGTAATCAAAACCATGCAAAGATGATTTAAGCCTAAGCAATCATCACTGTCAATTGTTTCACATCAGCTGTTGTGCAAGTGCATCAAGTTATGTTTTTAAAAGAGAGATTGTTTTGCCAACTAGCACAAACCAGTGTATTGACGTAAACAAATACTCAGGGGAGGACACCTCTTTCTTGGTGGTATGTACTGTAATGATAGCTGTTTTGGACCCCTCTCATATATTTAAAAAGTCATGGATGAAGGTATTTTTCTTCAATAAACAGTATATAAAATATCTTTTAATACTTCATCCATGGAGAATCATGCGCTTTTAGAAATAATGTAAATTAATTGCACCATTAAAACTTATTTTTTATTTAAAAGAAACTTCGTAGTATTTAGCAAAATCTTGTGACTCGCTGGCTCCCTCTATCCAATAAGAAGCCAGCCTTCACAACACCTGTCGCCAGAACTCTTTCTATTAGTTGGTTTTAACACTGATGACAAGGGGTCAAGAGGCAAGGGGTAGGTCATATATAAGCCGCTTGTGCGTATGAATATATAGCAGTAACAGTACACGGTACTCAGAACGCGAAACGTGTAATATCACAGAAAAAACCATTTTACCAAATACTGTATTACATAAAATCACATATTCAGTGTCAAAGGTGTAATCACATAAATAAATCATGTGCAACATTAAAAGTCTTGTTTATTTAATAAGATTAATTATAAGAAATAATCAGATCACGTAACTGCGGTCAAGTGCGCAGTAAGGCATACTCGCGTCGTCACCACCGTAAAACCAAACATCGTTATAAGGTAGTGCTCAACCACAGGGCATTATCTCATTTTAAATTCGTATCATCTTAATTGGCGCCGTATCACGGATCAAATATCTCATATATATTTCAATAAAAATAATATCACCATAATTGGCGCCCATCGCGGGCCGAGATTATCATATTCGGCACCCATCGCGCGGCGTCATAGTACAATAAAAACCATATTAACATAGTACCTTAACGGTGAGTTTTAGACCTTTTCAAGAAGGGTGGCTGGGAAGAACGCCACTTATGATAAGGGGGCTACTTCGAAATGCTTTACAAACTCAGCTGTTGAGTTACTATAGTTTGTGAGGAGAATATCCTCCAGCTTGAATCCTTGCTCAGTACGGAGGAGGGAGCCCCCCAAACCATCGCTTAAGTCTGAGTTATACTACAACCCCGCATAATCGAGCAGACGTATATTCTACACTAGTCAAAGCTATAACAACGAAGGTAGGTCCGGGCGCAGAACTGCTAAGTAGGGACACTGACAGAACGAGAATCTTTTTTCTAAGCTCTCAACTTGTTTCTAGTCAATACCGAGTGGACTAAGGCATCAATCTCGTCTAGTCTGGTTTGGTTTGCGGGGAGGTTGAGGCTCGAAACTTGTGTAACAAGGGCGGTTTTTTACTAAATGGTTTCCCATTCTCTCTCCAAGAAAATTCGGGTACACTTTCTCTATCACCTACCTTTCTCCTATCACCTCCCTCCCCCTTGCCACTATTAGTGTAAATATGCCTATAGCCCGGCGGAGAAAGAGGTGGTGTCAAGATAGTACCGCCCTAGTATAGAGTATTACGGATTACATATTTTGTTCAGGATGTCTGGAGAAATGTAAGATCGTACGTCCGTCTATCTGTCTACCTATCTGTTGAGAAGGTAGAGGCGCTAGAGGGAAGAACGCCAGACAAACAAAACAAGGTGCAAGGGTATTTAACAGTAGGGACCGCAGCTTTTTCCTCAATATATAGGTATACATTAACAGGCAACCGCGTCCTGAAGAACGAGGAAAACTTTGCCAATACGTAATAGAAGAGAGGTCTCACTCTCTTCTCTTCCTCTCTCTCCACACCACCACACACAACACACAAACACACACACACAACAAACACACAAACAACAAACACAACACACAAAACACCACACACAAACCACACACAACACAACACACACAACACACACACAAACCACACAACACACAAACCAACACACACAAACACAACACACACACACACACAAACACACCACACAAACACACACACACAAACAAACACACACAAACACACACACAAACAACCAACACACCACAACAACACACACACAAACACACACAAACACACACAAACACACACAACAACACACACAAACACACACACACAAAACACACACAAAACACACACACACACACACACTCATACACTAGTGGAATAATAACTTATTGACAGTTACCACGTGTTTGAGTGGTAAGAGTGCAACCTCCCCCCCCCCTTTTCCAAAACAGGTCACCCAAAAGATTCATGGTGCCTGGGGCAGCGGAATTTTTGCCCCCCTCACCCCCTTTCACACAAAATAGCTAACACAATTAATCTATTTTTATTTCATAATTTTATAAATTAATCTATACATTATATAAATTAGTTTTATTTATTATATTTCGATAATAATTAAGGTTATTTTATATAGATGATAAAGGTTGAGTTATATAATTCGGATTTGTGTAGTGGGAGAGTGGGAAAACCCTAGAAAAATAAAACCACTCATCACACCCAGCTAGGATTCAAATCCCAACCTCCCCACCATTGTAAAATTAGACCAAAGAGACTAACGTATTGGTCAGTGTTGCCCCATGAGGTGGGTAAACAGACTACTAACACCTCAAATATGTTGAAGCCTAACTAACCTCCACCTATTATAAAACCTACAAACAATTAATCTTAATATTGGAACTATCAGTGTGTTGATGGTGAATAGTTATGAATTTTGATAGTGTTTATGTTTAGAAGAAAATATTTTTTTAACATTCAGTGTAAGTATAACTTTATTTTAATAAAGTAGTCATCATGATCCCTACGCAGCTCTCTGGAGGTCACCTGGTGTGATGATGCGTAAGATATCACCTCCTCCCTCTCTCGACCATCCTTTAATATAACGTAGCCAGTTTCTGAGACAAACGGCAACCTGAAGTTCTACCCTGCCTTCAGAAAGGTCGTACCTTTCCGTCCTCCATCCCGGCCATGCCCTTATCGCTTCATTTTTCCTCCATCTAGGCCAAGAAAACAGGATTAGGGTGAAATAAATAAAGTAGATTACTTAGCGTTGTACAACTCAATTCCAGTATTCATTTGCAGATGACGTAAAGATGGGATAGCGTTTGTAGTCACTTGTCGAAGAACATGTACCTTAGCAGCGATAACGTTCCTCCTTGTCTTAGCCTTAAGAGGTACAGCCCAAGCCTTTTTGGAATATATGTAAATGACTGTAAGCAGATACTTCGTATCCTTTATTCGATCTAGAGTAGGGTATAATCCTTTCGAGATCAGCCTGTAGCAGCTCGCTCAACCTTTGAACGCTGACATGTCTTCCAGTAAAACGTCATCTTGTAGGACGATGAAGTTCTCGTGCAATCTCCTCCTTGACGAGGGACATGATTATGGACTTGAACCATTTGTGATAAATACTTTATAATATGATTCCAGCTTCACGTAATTCCTCGATGAGCTAAACAATCTCGTTTTCATGCGCTGATTAACCTGCTACGGTCGAGGCATGAGGGAGCCGTAATCTATCGACTAATTCGTTAGGATCATCCCAAAAGGTTTAAACTATCCGTATACCTGTCTTGTATAGTCCCTATCCCTCGAGTTTATCATGAAACGTAGGTTCAATTAGTAGTAAATACTTCGTTCTTGTGCGTGACTTGAAATGATTGTGAGGTTCGTTCCTGAACCGATGTGTTTGTTTCCTAGAGCATGGTCTTGTAGACCTTGAGATCCTACTTAGTGTAATGCAAAGGCTCTTTTGTGAAGAATAGTTCTACAAGTACTCGGGTGTAAGAACTGTAGCTATGATATTATTCAAAATTACTGTACCATCACTATCATATAACAAGATAGAGTCTGTTCATGATAGGTTTTTACCTGGACGACAGTTCAAAAATCATATGTTTGGGTTTTGGGTTGCCAACACTTGTAAAAGATCACTGTTTTGTTATGAATGTTAAGTTTTTTAATTACATGTTATATTTTACATTTAAAATAACGTAAACTTAAGTTTTCTTACATTATTTCATTACTTTTAATAATTTATTTTTACCCAATCCGAAACAATATTTTAAACCTAATTAAAAGTATTTATTCTTCGTTTTGGAATGTTATCTATATGTGTAATATAGTGCCTACATTAATCCCTTTTAACACAGGCATCGTATTTATTAGGAAAAGAGAAAATACTTGTCTTTTTTTAAAAATGTATATAATACATTATTGTGTCGTGTTTCAAAATATTTAACTGAATAAAATATTGCTATCCACTGCGTGGGTGCATCATTGTAAATAACTTGTTTCCTTCATGTTCAATTACATCGTTTTAATTCATCGGTCGCCAGTTTGAAGCTACATTCGTTAGACCTTTTGTGAAAGTGCTGTGAATATATATTTTTTTAAGTGGAATAAAACTATAAATAATCTTAGTGCCTGACCTTAAATAGATAAAAATAATATTGGCCTAAATTACTGTGGTTAACTATCATATTCATACATTACCATATGTGTTCATTACATTCATCCAACGTGACAGATGTCAGCTGTTCGGCTAGGGATACATTATGGACTATTTCTAGTAACTTTTAGAGCTGTCATCCAAGTAAAATAAGGTCGTGAATGTACTATAAGTATGTATAGCCTCAAGAATGGTCAAGTTACCATCGTAACAAATACCGTATGTTCTATTAGAACGAGCGAGAGGTGTGTAAATATAATAAATCAATAGATGCTTGCTACTCTTTCTCTCAGACAAGACTTCCTCCTCCTTCTATACCTTCTCATGAACTCTCAGAACGAGCGAACAGTGTGTGGAGATAATAAATCAATAGATGCTTGCTACTCTTTCTCTCAGACAAGACTTCCTCCTCCTTCTATACCTTCTCATGAACTCTCAGAACGAGCGAACAGTGTGTGGAGATAATAAATCAATAGATGCTTGCTACTCTTTCTCTCAGACAAGACTTCCTCCTCCTTCTATACCTTCTCATGAACTCTCAGAACGAGCGAACAGTGTGTGGAGATAATAAATCAATAGATGCTTGCTACTCTTTCTCTCAGACAAGTCTTCCTCCTCCTTCTATACCTTCTCAAGAACTCTCAGAACGAGCGAACAGTGTGTGGAGATAATAAATCAATAGATGCTTGCTACTCTTTCTCTCAGACAAGTCTTCCTCCTCCTTCTATACCTTCTCATGAACTCTCAGAACGAGCGAACAGTGTGTGGAGATAATAAATCAATAGATGCTTGCTACTCTTTCTCTAAGACAAGTCTTCCTCCTCCTTCTATACCTTCTCATGAACTCTCAGAACGAGCGAACAGTGTGTGAAGATAATAAATCAATAGATGCTTGCTACTCTTTCTCTCAGACAAGTCTTCCTCCTCCTTCTATACCTTCTCATGAACTCTCAGAACGAGCGAACAGTGTGTGGAGATAATAAATCAATAGATGCTTGCTACTCTTTCTCTCAGACAAGACTTCCTCCTCCTTCTATACCTTCTCATGAACTCTCAGAACGAGTGAACAGTGTGTGGAGATAATAAATCAATAGATGCTTGCTACTCTTTCTCTCAGACAAGACTTCCTCCTCCTTCTATACCTTCTCATGAACTCTCAGAACGAGCGAACAGTGTGTGGAGATAATAAATCAATAGATGCTTGCTACTCTTTCTCTCAGACAAGACTTCCTCCTCCTTCTATACCTTCTCATGAACTCTCAGAACGAGCGAACAGTGTGTGAAGATAATAAATCAATAGATGCTTGCTACTCTTTCTCTCAGACAAGACTTCCTCCTCCTTCTATACCTTCTCATGAACTCTCAGAACGAGCGAACAGTGTGTGGAGATAATAAATCAATAGATGCTTGCTACTCTTTCTCTCAGACAAGACTTCCTCCTCCTTCTATACCTTCTCATGAACTCTCAGAACGAGCGAACAGTGTGTGGAGATAATAAATCAATAGATGCTTGCTACTCTTTCTCTCAGACAAGACTTCCTCCTCCTTCTATACCTTCTCATGAACTCTCAGAACGAGCGAACAGTGTGTGGAGATAATAAATCAATAGATGCTTGCTACTCTTTCTCTCAGACAAGACTTCCTCCTCCTTCTATACCTTCTCATGAACTCTCAGAACG
Source organism: Timema podura (assembly GCA_033556935.1). Taxonomy (NCBI): domain Eukaryota; kingdom Metazoa; phylum Arthropoda; class Insecta; order Phasmatodea; family Timematidae; genus Timema; species Timema podura. Next base: position 16,119,370 of record JAVRXN010000008.1, read on the forward strand.
AGCGAACAGTGTGTGGAGATAATAAATCAATAGATGCTTGCTACTCTTTCTCTCAGACAAGTCTTCCTCCTCCTTCTATACCTTCTCATGAACTCTCAGAACGAGCGAACAGTGTGTGGAGATAATAAATCAATAGATGCTTGCTACTCTTTCTCTCAGACAAGACTTCCTCCTCCTTCTATACCTTCTCATGAACTCTCAGAACGAGCGAACAGTGTGTGGAGATAATAAATCAATAGATGCTTGCTACTCTTTCTCTCAGACAAGACTTCCTCCTCCTTCTATACCTTCTCAAGAACAGGTAAAGGTTGTATCAAATGTTACAGCAACCATCTTCTTTTAGTAAGGCGTTTGTAATTTATTTTACTCTTAAGTCATTGTAATATACCGTTTTCAAATACATTCATATTGCGTCAGTCAATTCTGAATTGGGAAGGCTTATAATACCCGTGATAAATATTTATAACTGTAAAGATTTGTTCAGGTCTAGAAATAAATGTTTCTAATAGAGCGATAATTTCTTTATTTCAGTCAAAATTGTTTCTCGTTATAAACACATAAAACATGTGTATCCTTTTAATCGCACCTTAACTGAGTGAATAGCACGTCCTGCAACTGATATGGTAGTCCCTGTATCGATTTCCATCAGGACTCTTTTTAAAGTTTGCTACGATATGAATGATCCTGTACAAACCTGCCATCAAAGTTTAACGTCATGTCTAACTTCTTGTTCAGGTTGCCTAATTACACTTGTAGAGGTTATTTAATTACGCTAATGTGTTAGAGCAAGCCCTCGGAATGAGTTTAGCTGGTCCACGGACGCTTTGACAAATAATTTTTTTTTTTAATTGAAAAAAAAATGCAATAACAAACACCAAAATAATAGTGCTACTCTATTCAGTTAACAAAATATCTACATACATACCATCATATAGTAATGCTTAACTACGGCTATAAGATATATTTATCTTATATATAAAATTCTCGTGTCACAATGTTCGTTCCCGTACTCCTCCGAAACGGCTTGACCGATTCTCATGAAATTTTGTGAGCATATTGAGTAGGTCTGAGAATCGCCAACATCTATTTTTCATACCCCTTAGTGATAAGGGTTGTCCACCCTTAACATTTTTCTTTAATTTTTAGACTTTTTTTAATTTCTTTATTTTTTTTATTATGTCGCATTAAAAAATACCAACCCTAAATTTTTACCCTTTTATCACCAACCCCTATTTTTTAATAGACATTTTAGTAATTTAATCATTTTTGATCCCCGGTCGATAACTGATCGATCGTCATTTAATTAGTACAGGTGTGACTTCTGAGCCAGTAAACAACACGGAGTAGGGATGAGAACGAAGCCGGTCTCCTGTTTCTCTCACACAATAACACTTCTCTCACTCCCTACACAGTTCTCGGCCATCAAGTGTAGTAGTAACGTTGACAATTATTATTTTGCTATCTCTGTGTAACTCTCATATTAACTATTAATCATACACTAGAAATTACTTAAAAATTATTTATATGGCTAAACACCGTTTGCCGGGTCAGCTAGTGATGTATAAAATACTTATATCTTTTTCGATCGGGCCCACCTAACAAATGTTAATGTCCTGATGCGGCCCTCTCCCCTCAATAAGTTTGGGGACCCCTGTCAGTCAGAGCGTGGCCTGCTTTGCTGGAAAACTTACCTTCAGTACTGTGATTCGAGTCCCGATCTTCTATCAGTGTAACTCCTCGCGCAACCCTTTCATTTTGGATTCAAACCCTGACCTCTTCATCACCAAACTAAATGAACCCGCAGAAAGGATCTGTTAGCGTCATAATTGATAATGTGACAAATGTTCATTTAAGTGTTATACTTTGTCACATTAGGAGAGATAGAATTGTACCCACAATTTCTTAGAAGGATAGTGAGTAACCATTGAGGAAAAAACGCTCTTGGTACACCCAGTTGAGATTCAAACCCTGACCTTTCCACCATCATATGTCGTCAATTAAATCGTTTTCCACAGGTAGGAGAAGCCTGTATTTCTTATTGAGCAATTTATCTGGATTGCCGATGATGGAGAGATAGGTTCAAGTCCCGGTCGGTTATAGTGTTTGTGGTTTTTCCAAAAATGGCTTTCCACTCTACTTCCATACGAATGCAGGTACACCTTTTATAAATTTAACCTTCCTCATACCTAACTCATCAGTGTATTTAGTAAATATGCGTATATCCTAAACAGGTAGTAAGACGTGATGCAAAAAAATAAATTAAACTATTCATTTAACCTTAAAGGTACGTAAATAAATATAGTGTACCCAGGTTTGCAACGAAGCCTCAACCCTGCAAAAAAAAAAAACTTTCAGAGTACTAACGTTGTGGAACATCTAAATTATTTAAAGGCCGAAAAGATCAAGAGGAGTGATTTGTAGGAAGTGCCCAAGGTTGGTTTACTGAAGCCGAGCTGGTTTCTCGATGTTGTGTTGGCACTTGGAAGCAACCGTGCTCAGAGCGATCTAGTTAAAATAGTGTTGTGTGCGATCAGATTTTTACCGTGGATGTTGGATATTCCCTAAATTTATTAAAACATGAAAGGTTGGTTAAGTTCGATCGGGTAAGACCCATGATAATTAATTTTAAAAACCGGTTTGATCGATCTGAACACGTAATCGGATTCACGAAGAAAGATTAGAGCTGGTGGGGGAAGGGGAATAGAGGTAGGGGGAGGATCTGATCTGAGGTCTGGGCACTGAACAGGCCTAACTTCACGGCGAACATGATTGTTTGATTAATTAGAGATATTACGTCACATCCTCTAGAAGAGGCTAGCGACCAATAATACTTAAACGCATAGGCTTAGTTTCAAAATGTTTTATTTATGGCTATGTAAAGAATTATATAAATAGAAAAATAAGTAGTCACAAATTAGGTACATACAGTACTTAGGCCTATAACAAAATTGTATAATGTGTTTTACTATAACAATTACCCACGAATATATCGGTCTTCAATAAATTCAACTAAAAATCCTTGATGGGATATGGCCATAATCAAGAATGTGTTTTAGTTTAGTGACAAACATCAAACAAAAATAACTTAAGTTTAACTTTTTAAAACATACTATAAAATATAAAATTATATTTTCAAGAGAAAAAAAAGCCTTTATCTCTTTTATTTTGAGTTACAAACTACTTATCCTATTGTTAAAATCGATAAAAACGTTACTTTTTTAAAAAAATTACTTTTTAATTACTCGATTTAAAAAAATTACTTTTAGTTGAAAAAGTGACTTCTTGCGGCCCCTGTAATCCTAAATTGTCTCAGAATGTTCCGTTGTGGCCGTGTTAAAAACTGACTATTCGTTTTAGCACGGCCATAAATATAATTAGGAATGTTTTTAACCATTGGTATCAGAACTGAGATGCGATATTCGTGTGAAAAGTCCTTAAAAATGAACTAATTTTATCTTTTCACAGTTGCATTTAGTTAAAGCTTAAAATATAATGTTTTAAATACTTTAAGGACGTGGATTAAACTCTTCTTCTTCATTTTGGCGTGAAAATATTTTGAAATAGAAAATATCTTATTAAATAAAGCAGAGTATTTGGACGTACGAGCATCTCGGCGCTTTGGTAGGTAGTTCCTGTATTTGACCACACAACTAGGGAATACTGGTTCGATTCCGGGTGTTGTCTTTATTTTATGCACCACGTCTGTAGTACCCTTCGGGGCTGTCCACACATTGACACAAATGGAGTATGGACGAGAAAAGCAGAACTGAGAGTGGATGTGCCTGCATTTCCGCGAAGGAATAGAGAGAATAGCCACCCGAATATACACCAGGTCTTATTCGAACCCTGATATCGTCATTGACAAACCAGATAAAACGAGACTGATGTATTTGTCTGCGTGCCCACCGGTACGCCCGTCAGTAGTAATGTTAAGTGTTGGAAAAGTGTCAACAGTTTAGATTTGAGTTAAAAGTCAAAATAATTTGCCAATGACGGGAAGGTCGCAGTTTGAATTCCATCCGGATGTACTGAAATTGTTTTTCTAAAATGGTTTCTCATTCTCTTTCCATGCAATTTCTCAACCTTCCTCATCCCTATCATAATTAGCGTAAATGAGATGCGTATAATTCGAACGGACAGTAAGATGCGATGAAAAAAATATACATATACATCCGCATATTAAAAACATACCCACATTTATAGGTACGCGGGCTACGGTATCATCAACCTCATCCAGTCTGGTTTGCCAGTGACGGGTAGGTTCAGCTTTGCTAGCTGTACCGTGATTTTTACTATGTTTTCCAACCTCCTCCACGCAAATGCGCGTCCTCATCCCTACCCAATATTGTAAATATGAGGATAGGGGTAAAGGTATCAAAACACATAACTCCATGGCGTGAGCCGTCAAGCTAGTAGCCACCGCCGTTAACGATGATAGTGTCAACATTAGCGGATAGAGGGTGTCATCGATTGCTAATCTCAGTTTTCTAGACCGGAGCTGCTACTTAATTATTAAAGTAGCTCCTCAGGCTGAGGCTGAGTTGGACCCCGTCCTAGACCTGCTGCTTCACAGAAATATTCTGGAAGCGCCGAGTACCGAACCCGGGATCACTGGAGTCTAGACCAGTGGTTCTTAACCTCTTATTACTCGCGGACCTCTAAATATCCTAAAATATTTTCGCGCCCCCCCCTAGTTCTAACATATTAATCATTAAGATTTATTCTAAAACAGTGGCTTTACTGAATATAATAACACACAAATAAAAAAACCTAAATTAACTTACCCATATGTATTTAACAGGACCTCTGCTGGTGAACACTTTCCACTAATTTGTCAATTCTCTTTTCAATTGTATTACTTAATGCTATTCGCATGCAAGAGTCGATTTTGCTGCCTCGTTTTAATATTTATCACTGTGGAAATTCCCTTTTCACATAAAAAAAAATAGAAACAAAGGGCAGCAAATTTTTAATGACGATAGTAAACATATGAAGATTATTTGTATTATCCGTGATTTATATTATCCGTGCTTCCCTTCCCCTCTATTAGTTCGCCAGATACATAAAGGCCATTATTATTATTATTATTAAAATCGAGAGACTACTATACTTACATGCTTACGATCATCGAATTCTTTCTTCCAAAATATAAAATTTAAGATAATAATTTACTTCAGTAATAAGCAAATAACATCTAAAAAAAATTTTGAGGCCCTCCCAAAAAATCTTTCAAGGCTCGCCGGTTAAGAATCTCTGGTCTAGACCACAAAAACTGTCAGTTTATGGTCTAGACCACAGAGGCGGTCAGTAAAAAAAAAAAACTCGTCACACATAAAAATAAAAACAGGCCAATGCCGCTTTGAGTCTGCCTAGCGTTGTTGACGAGACATCCGTCACGTGACCTTGGCGACGAGGAAAACTAGAGGAATGTAAACGGACAGTGAAAAAGGTCGCCCTTAGCCACCGACAGTGACAATCACAGCGCAGTACATTATCAAGACGTAACATTGCTTACATCACCTTGTCGTTTTATAACATGAGATCTGTAGTCTGAACGCCCCTGGCACATGGACTGTTGCGCATGCGGTCTGCGTAGGGCTACCAATAGGCCGGATTGCTGAGGGTGAGGTCGCCAAGGTTAAAATCTCGGATGGGTGCATTCGGGATGGTTTCACCCCATCTCCTTTCCATACTAATGCGGCTGCATTTTCTTTAAGTTGCCTTCCCAGTTCTTACTCGTCAGAATAAGTGGTTTTATTTGCATCTTCCCGCCGTTTCTGAATATCCAAGATAAAAACGATGGAATAAAATATAAAACTGGTCCGTTTGTTGTTTATATGATGACATATCGATCTCGCTGGTCTTGGGATAAAAGTGCTCACCTTAGTACGTGGGTTCAAATCCAGCCGGGGGTCGACGGATTTTTCTTGAGCGATAAAAATTCGTAGCACAACTTCTTTCGGAGGGGAAGTAAAGCCTTCGGTCCCAATGTCGATTGTGGCAGCTAAAAGTAGCCTGTGAATGCATGTTAAAATACCTTTCCCGACAAAATTGATAGGCCTTTCACTCTCGCTTTTAGAATTTATCGTGTTCTGATGATATAGCCAGTCAAATTAGAAGGTACACTCTTAATAACCTCAGAAAATAAATCAATGCATATACAATTTCTTCAGCCAAACTTAAAAGCCTTAAAAGCATTTGTCTAGTTTATACCGACTGTTGTCATCCACACAAATATCGCGAGAAACATAATCTTACAAACTTAAACTAGGCCTATATCAAAAATATATTTCCAGTTCATTATCAGCTAGTCGTTGGATTAGAAGCATACGTATGCTAGTTTCAGTAGAAAATTATGTTTGAAGTGGACTAAATAACGAGGTGCTCATTAATATCGATTATATGCTTGAATGAGCTTTGGATTAAAACGATTGTAGGCACTATAAGCCTACTTGGTGAGTCATGTTCTCATTTAAATTTACCAAGAATAAAAAAAATAGCACTTTTATATAAATCACTGCATATACAGGGTGGCGCGTGGGAACGGGCGATTTTAATAACTGTGTAATGCAACTTTACATAATTTTAATTTCACTACAAACATGGCTATCTAAATGCTACAAATATGCCATTTATCAATTACTCTACATAAAAGTCATTTATTAAAGATAACATCCTTGAGATGGCCACCTTCCCTTCTTATGCATTCCTGCATTCTTGAACGCAAGTTCGTCGTAACTCGCTGCAACGTCTCAATGGAGATCCCTCCAATCTCTTCACGAATCCTGGCCTTTAGTTCATTAATATTTTGAGGTCGATGAGCAAACACCCGCATTTTTAAAAGTCCCCATAAAAATAAATCACACATTGAAAGATCTGGTGATCTCGCGGGCCAAATGATATCGTCGTTCCTGGTCATGAGGCGGTTTCCAAAAAGGTCTCTTAAAGCGGCGATTCAGATTCTTGCAGTATGAGCTGTAGCTCCGTCCAGGTTCGGACTGGCCCGCCGGCCCATCGGCCCTCGGGCCGTTGCGCCCTCAAGTTTCTCGAATTTGCGCCCTCGACCCAGAATCCCCCTCCCTCTTGGCGAAAAAAAAAATTGCAATAATTAAAATAAGAAATTTAAATTTAAAATAAGATTCAAATAATCAAGACAAAATGGAACCGTGAAGACGAAATTAAATTTAAGTGAGTACAGATTTAGGGGGTGGGGAATGTTCAGCAACAAGGGGTGATTGGCGCCCGGCGACAGCGGGAGAGAAGGCACACCTCTTCAATGATCCGTCTGGCCGTGTCGCGTGGCTGCAATTGGAGTGGTGGAAATTAGCTGTTTAGTTGGTTTCGCACCTTGAGTGATAGCGTTTGGTTTTGAATCCATGCATGTGTAATTTTTTGGCTCCTGCGTAATTTTTCGTTACTGAGGTAAGAATTAAGAAAATGTAAATTGCCAGACAACAAAAACTATTGTTTAATTACCTAGTTTTGTTGGCAAGGAGAGCCTTTCCTGGACCTTCAAGTTCATACCCACAAAACCTTACTGAGATCGTAACACATTCCCTTCCCTGGAATAAGTTTTGATCAAAATGTTCTCTATCTCTCTCGATCACCCTTTTCCACTTCCAATTTCTATAATTAACTTATTTTGACTAGTAATAACATAAAACGTACTATTATATTTTAGATGGGATTTATAACAATGTCTTTCCCTTATTATAATTGGGATATGTAAAGTTAAATTCATTTAATAATTTAGAAATTTAAAATTTTGGAGGTTTTGCGTGAAAATGAAAATCTATTTGAAATGTGAAGGTATGTTGCTTTGAAGAGACTTGTACTCGGCGCTGATACAAGTCAGGTTTATTTGAGGTGATTGGGGGGGGTGATATCTAGCCTTCCTTTTGTCAGAGACAAAGCCAGTTTGCTTAGGACAGATGTTATTGAGACAAGTTGTATCCGAATGGTCCGAGGATCTTTGCCACGGATATAGTATACTATTTTTTACAACTTGTACCATAAATGCTAGATGTTTTGTGAAATAAATTCACTTATCCCATGAATGTTTCTGTATAATATATTTATTAAAAAATCCTGTGAAATTTGGAATATTCAACAATGCCTTGAGTCACAATAGGAAAAGAAAAATAATTTTATTTTGCAAGTCCTTGAAATAACCACTATTATTTTTATTATTAATCAATATTAGTGGGTTCTACCAGCACTTTCATAGTTATTTTACAGTAAAAAAGTAAACTTTTTTGAGTTCGTAATAATATTTTACGCTCTCTGAAAATCCAAGGTCTGCGCCCTTTTAGAGGACCCAGTCCAACCCTGGCTCCGTCCTGATGAAACCATGTGGATTCAAATCACTGGATAGTTCTCTAGTTCATCGCTAAGAAATGTTTAGCTAGTGACAATTTTCAGTCGATCACGCAAGAAACGTACAGGCTATATTAATCCCGGGATCACGATCAACTTAACTTTAACTTAACGTAACGTTCACTTAAAGTAACTTAACTTAAGAAAACAGATGTGTCATCACGATTCACGTAACTTAACGTAACAACTTGAGCCAAACATCTGCATTCTTGAGTATGATCTGTGATTTTTACTATTTGTAAAATTATGACCTGTGAATGTTTACAGTTTTCAATCGATATAATAAATGTCTATTATTAAACTTTTTTGATAAATTTAGCTTTCCTATTTTTGTTTAATTATTTTGTTTCATTGTTTGATCACAAGAACTAAAGCTAAAAAGTAGACCTTGGTCTTAAAACCAACAAATGAATTACTAAATAGCCCTGTTGACGTCACTCACATAATGATTGGCTGGCTAGATCACGTGATACCCTTCAAGTAACGTTCATCTAAACACACGAAGAGGTCCTTTACGTTAAGTTTCGTTAAGTTAACTTTAAGTTGCTCGTGATCCCGGCATAGCATAAAAGTCGATCTTTTGAGTCTTCTGATCTCGCAAGTAATATTTGAGTGTGACCAAAAAACCTTGATCGGTCATTATCGGTAATGTAAGAAAATTAAATAGTTTGATATGCAAATGTACATTTTATCTACCCTATATTTACTTCTAGAATGTTTGTGGACATAAGTATTTGAGTTAGATTGATTTTAGGAAATAAAACAAATATGTACAGAAAAAAGAAGTAGAAGGAGAGTGTAGAAACTAAGATTGATCGCGGGACCTTTGATAAGTCTTTAAGTCGATGGAAGCACAAAAAGGTTGCCGACCACCCCACCTCCCCTTCCCCATACGGTATACAGTCTGATTTTCATAGGCGGTCCGTTATTTGAAAATTGGAAGCTCATGTTGCCACAAGGGCTGAAATAAGAAAAATACAGTTTATTTACATTTTTAGTCCATTTAATTAATGATGTAAAGATAAAATATACAATAATTCACAAGGAAGTATTATTGAAAGCTTAATTTTAATAAATGTTAAGATGTAATTTTTAATTAACAAATCAAATAAGATATTTTATTTCTATAGTGCCCAATTTGAGTGAATTTCAATCAACGTTGGTGGTTGAAAGTGGGCTTCACATAATAATCAGGGTTTACCAGTCTACTATATATATGTATCAAGTCCAAGCCATCGAGTCGGTTCTAGGAACTAGTTAAATATACCTTTACAACTCAGCCAATCTGCCAGCAGAGAAAACAATGCCCCAATATTATAAACCGTCTGGACCAGGCATTTGTAATGAGAGGCCTTTCACTTGGTAGCGCAGGCGTCTTTACGCTCCGGGGTAGGACAACGCTCCCAGCTTCCCAGACAGGGCTAGGGGAGCGGTCAGTATCGTTGAATGTATACAGTGACGCACCCAGAGTCAAAACCAGGCTCAATTTTAACACGAGTTTTATGACATGATATTCACAATGTGTACTGCTATGAAAATAATTATAGAATTAAACAATATCTTTGACACATTGAAGCAAAAATAGTATCTGAAATAATTAGAAACCGGACGCTCGAATTTTCGATTCCTTAAATCCCTCCAATCTTAGGTTGTTTGAGATATTAAATGTTTGTAAAATCTCATAAAAGTATCTCGAGTACAATAATATTATGTTTGTTGTTTATAACCAAATAGACATAATAAACAAAATAGCATTTGTCAGTGGGACCAAACAACATCTTTTTTAAATTCACTTTTAAATATTTTCACTTTAACTTAAATAGAAATTTTTTTAATACTTGAGGATTCGAATTTGCATTAGAGATACGAAAGAAAATTTAAGATTCGGATTCTTGAAATAGAGGATTCGACCCATCCCTAAAAAGAATAAACTTGATTTTTTTGTCTATATTTTATTTACCTTTTTTTTTTTACGACCCGGGCTTTACGTAATTAACTACACCAATGGTGTAGGGAGAAGAACGGTAGAGTTAAAAGGAAATGTATTTGCATTTGCGTGGAGGGAGTTACGATTTATGAAAAAAAATTCGTATACCCAGCCGGGATTCGATAACTCGACTTCCCCGTCACCAGCAAACCAGATTAGATGAGCCTGCAGTACGTTGACTCAAACTTGATAGAGGGATTTCTGACGAGTACGGTAAGACATCTTAACAATATAATTATAAACGATTTACCGTCACGGTGACGTCATAGATACGTTTCTACTGCAATCGGTTTCGTCATACGTCAAACAAAGGAAATCGATAAACGTTAGAAGAGTGAGTACTTACCCAATGACGCACGTGCCAAGGAATTATGAAAATGGGGGTAAAGGAGGATGGGGAAATAACCTCCACAATAAAGTAACCAGTAAAGTTAGGAAGGCTGTTTATTCTCCAAACCAGCTTGAAATATGCATGCAAATATGCCCTAGGAAATATCAAACAATGTCCAAAACAGTAAAATATGCTTTTAAAATATAATTATGGCTTTTTCAAATATGCTTTAGGGGCATTTCCGTATGAAATTGGGGGGTTTGGAGTTCAAGCCACTCCTTACACCCTAAAATTACAAATAAAATAAAACATAAACAGTGAAATATTTAGATAATATTGAATTTAAATTCATTTATTAATGATATAACGAGTGTTATTGATGAAGGAAATCTGGCAACATTGATTTTCTAAGACGTGTCATCGAATTTAATTGTAAAAAATATTACATTGAGTGGATTACCCATAAATTTACTGTGGGGTAGGAGGGAGAGCATACAATCAAGGCTGTAGCCAGAATGAAATTTGAGTAAAAAGAGGGGTTTAGGGGGCACAACCATCTAACCACAGAGGCCTAAGAAAAATTATGAATCTTAAATACTTCCTGAAGCTATTTGGAGTTAATTTTATGTTAACTTTGAACAATTAAATAACCTATGTAAGTTCTGTAAGGCCCGCCTCGATGTTTCAACGGCCTAAGGCGTCACTATAGCAATTTACTGGACTGCCAATGATGGTGAGATCGGGGTTCTAATCTTGGTCGGGTATATTGAGGCTTGTTTTTCCTAAATGATTTTATGTTTTTCCTTCACGAAGATGGGGAGAATACTTCCCCTAAGCTCAAACTTCTTCATTCCAAACACATTAGCGAAAACATAAATACATGAGTAAAAACCGAACGGGTAGCGAGACGCAGTAAATTACTTTTTTACTTTCCCACGATCCCTTGGAAAGAAGAAGTATTGTGATCGACAAAAAAAAATCGAATTCGAGATTTTGATGGATGTCAACGTTTCATGACTCACTGAACCCGAAAAAGTGTTTTTTTCGATGCCGTCTGCTTGTACCTTGGACTCGAGCCGAAACCATTTTACCGATCGGGATAAAGCTCTGTTTCTAAGGTTTATATATGGTTTTCCCAAGGAGTTTCTGGAATTAGATATTATCTAACCCTAAAAATAAGGGTAGGCCTGGTTTAGCTAAAGGATGAAAGAGAAAAAATACAGTTTCTCAAAATCGGCTCCAATGATTTTGATTAAAATTCGTATCTAGACGTTGTTTAACAATATAAACAAAATGTTGACTCTTTATTTTCTCGTGAAAATGAATTTGAGGGTACTTTACATAGGCAGAGATTTCCAATTTTGACCACTATTTCCGAGATACGAAATAACTTATCATTGCAGATTTGTAGGTATCTTTAAAATAAACAACCTTTATTTGAAAGAATATTTTATAAAACAATATTTTCCGAGTTATTGGCAAATATATATATATATATTTTAACAGTGCTTTGGAAAATTAGGAGTTGAACATGCACAGAACAAATAATATGTTTCTGTAACAGGGTATATATCTGCCTCGGTGGCCACACGGTCTAAGGCTTCACACTCGTGTCAGACTAGACTGCAGATGACAGAAAAATCTGGGTTCAAATCCCGGTCGAGGGTAATGAGGGTGGTTTTCCCAAATTGGCTAGCCACACTCTCCATAAAAATTCTGGTACACTTCCTCTAAATTCAAACTTGATCATCCCTAACCCATTAGAGTAATTATCATATATGCGTATAACCTGAACATGTAGTAAGAGGCGGTGGGAAAAAAAAGGTACGACACAATCGCACAAACTTTCTCATATTGTGTATTTTAGCTTCTAATAAAATGTTCAAAAATAGGCTTTTAGTAACCTACCCAGGAGTATGTGTTTTCATTAAACAAACACATCATCTTGTTAATCAAAATATTCACTCTTTTTAAATAAATTCTAGCCAAATTGTTCAAATATTTTTAATAAAATTCAAATTTTCAAAAATAAATTATTTGTAAGCCATCCTAAATCTATTTGTTATTTGTAAAAATCAACTTAGGCTTTTCCTATCTAACACTAAAAACTATTCACAGATTCCCCCTTGAATTAAATCTTGAAGGTAGATTTTCAAAAAATTATATTTTCTATGATATGTTGTTAGTAACTTACCCTTAAATTAATTTATTTTGGCCAATAAATATACATTATTATTGATATGTAAAATAGTCCCCCGATACCAATTTTTATCCAAATCATAAACACTTATGTCACATAGTTATGATAGGCCTACTTTTTTTATGAGAATTACAGCAAGACTTTGAAGACATTTGAAATACCAGCAATCAAACAAAAACTAGTAACTCGATCCTTAGACGACAGCTAGGAAAAATAACATTTGGCAGAAATAAAGAAAAATGAAATTCATTTAAATGTTTCAATTCCTTATTTCACGGTATTGAACAACGATTTGATAAAAAAAAAATACAACCTAAGATAATAAGTTTGAAATTAACATTGACATTCAGTAGCTAAATTTCGCTTTTATTAAAATTGTCCGTCTTTCTTTTAAGAAATTAAAAGGGAAATAAGGTTTCTAAAATAATGTAACAAAGATGCGTGTTCGGTGTTTTAAAATTTCTGGACATCCTGTGCGAAGAACGGGTAGTTAGCTAGTAAATTATATTTACACTAACTATATTGTTAGTTATTTGCAAATAAAATATTTAATCAAGGATTAGGCCACGTTTATTGGTATTTGAAAATAATTTACATTACTACAGACAAAAGCCCGTGTTTCGCGTGGATTTCGTATCTTTTTGACATTTTGAAACTAATCGAAAAGCACCCTCTTCTCGTTTTACTCTCTTAAGACTTGAATTTTGAAAAATTCTAAAAGATTTCTGACCTGTTTCCTAAAAAGAACTTTCCGGTGGAAGTTTCATCTTTCCAGCTCAAGTGGTTTGGAAGATACGATTGATTATACCTTTAAAAAAATTCCAACCCCTATTTACACCCTTAGGAGTTTAATTTCGCAAAACCCCTTCTTGTCAAATAAGTACGAGCTGAAAGAAACGTTCCTGTCCAATTTTAATACTATACAAGCTTAATATATATTTAAGAGATGAGTGGATAATTCATACAGTTTTAAGTCCCCCACCCCCGCAATGGAAATGTCTAGGCACGCTTACATAAATGTGTAAACCGAATGGGTAGTAAGATGAGGTGCTAAAAAAAAAAGCCACTAAAAAACCGGAACGAAATCATTACTCACTCTCCCGGATATATAAAAGTAAACATTGTACTAGCTTCTTCTCGTCCTTGTTTGCGACGCGAAGACTCAAATCAAAAGGATGGAGGGAGGAAAGTTTTCAAGGTACTATTATCAAGTAAATATATACCAGTAAAAAAAGTAAAAACCTATAAGGAAAATCTTACACGTATGGTCAGTTCTCTTAAAAATGGACTGCGTGCGGTTTGACTTTCGCTAATACCAGCCTACAGATTCGTGGCATTTTTATTGGGGTATTTAAGGTGCGATGGCCTTTACGCGAGAAAAGGCCAGGGTTTTTTGCAGTTTTTATGGCAAAAATTTTTTAGGCTAAAATAAAAAACATATTGCTTCATTACAATTATAGAGTTTAATTTTCTTCACATGTTGATATCAACAGTTGTTGAATATATGTCATGAGCATAACAGCATAAAATTGAAACACTTTTTAAATATAGAGAAAAAATTCTCATTACATTCCAGAACACCCTAGATAGATATTTAAGAAATTTTGAGGTCTCCACGTGAATAAAACTAAATTATATGTTTGTACTGAAGCATCATTTTATTTAGTTTAGCCAAAAAAATGTTTTGCCATAAAAACTGCAAAAACACTGTTTTTTTTTCTTGCATTCCCTTCTATCCCACCTTAACGAGCACTTTCTAGAACAATACAAACATAAATGCACGGCTTACAAACTAGCTTAACTAAGGACAGTCGTATAATACAACACATCCAAGCCTAGTATCTTCAAGATGTGTATTAACTGGAAAGAAGGACTTAAAAACTAACTTAACCTAGAACAGTAAGTCTAAAACTACACACCCAGCCCTAGTAGCTCAATAGAAGAAAAGTGAATTTTCAGGACATTTATTCAGAATGGCTAATCGAGTGTAAAAACATAGTGCAGTTCTAGGAAATTTAATCCCTCTCTTTGATTGGTCGTCAGAGATCCTTTGTAATACTCAACAAACCCCATGGCTAAATATACATTTTGAAACCAATTATTTTATGTATCAGTTGATATATATATATAATTATTATTTTATGTATCATGTTTATGTTTATGTATTATATATATATATCAACTGATACATAAAATAATTTGTTTCAAAATGTATATATATAGCTAAATTCATTGAGGCACAACAAGAAGCACTACAAAATAATAATATAAGATTCGAAATTTCGAATGGCAATGTACAAAATACAAACTGCTTCAATGAAATTGGCTATATACATAAGATGCCGACACAACTGATACATAAAATAATTGGTTTCAAAATGTTGAAAAAAGGCTTTAGAAATCGCGAGTTGATTGTTCTGGCTAGCCTCGCATGACGGAACCGACGACACCGTGAGGGATATCCCTTCCTGATGGTTCGAAAGGGGGGGGGGGGGAATAATCTAAAAAGTTAAAAGATAATAATAATAATAATATTTAGCACCGCGTCTTACTACCCGTTCGGGTTATACGCTTAAGTACTAATTACTCTAATGGATTAGGAATTGGGAGGGTTGAATTTAAAGGAAGTGAACCCGCATTTGCGTGGAGGAAGAGTGGAAAACCATTTAGGAAAAACCACCCCCAGTTCACCCGACCGAGATTCGAACCTCGATCTCCCCGTCCTCGGCGGTCGAGCTCAACACGACTAGCGCGTTAGCCAACTACGCCACCGAGGCGGGTTAAAAAGTTAAAAGGAATAGGCGGTAGGTAGGATATAGGGGTCCTAGGCCTAGCTCAAAATGTATATTGATGGTGACATAATGTGTCTACCCCTTCATCTTTATCTTCACTCCTGGCCAGCAGTCCATACAAAACTGTATGGAATCATGATAGGAACATTCCCGCCAAGCAAATACATCTCGATAGTTTGATCTTGGAGCAAACACGACACCCATTAGGGGGCGGCCAGACTGAGCGAGCGACTAAAATATAAAATAGAGCACATTGGTTGTAATGAGAGGTGGCCAGACTGAGCGCGCGCACTCGACCCGGTACAGTCTAGTTTACAGGCGCTAGGTAATATTATTGTATGCTGGTTCATTGAGTGCAAGGAAAACTTCTCATTTTGACATTTTTATTAATATCGATAGCTTTAGCACACTTGCTACTAACGGCCTAATTTAATTGGTAAGATCATAATCCATATATATATATATATATAACTGATATGTTAAAATACTTCAATATTATCAAAGTAGCCTTTACAAATAAAAATCACCATTAGCGTGGAGAGAGGATGAGAAAACCACAACAATAAATCACATGTTAAAACCACCCTCAGTTCAGTGAGCCAAGATTCGAACCTTTGCCTCCTCGTCAACAACTATCAAGAGCTATCTGCTAATCACGCGCTCGCACACTTGTCAGTCTGGCAGAACCCTTAGTCATTTGACCTTCAATCATTGTTTATAGCTATACATCGTACTTATACAACATTTTATCATAGTCCATCGATCTATGCCCCATTTTTACAAAACATTTTATCTTCGTTCGTTGATCAGAGGCTTAAACGTCATTTGATCATTTATCTGAATACATGATATATATACATAGTATTTGACCATTTATCAGAGCCAAGCTTATTATGATATGGTTTTTTTTTATTAACATCAATGCCCCACGTTGAGACTCAATTAAAATGCTTCTGTTCCGCGATATGGAGTCAATTATGATGACATAGCCTGGCGACGGGCGCCAATTATGATGCTACTGTTTAATATTGGTATTTATAGCTCCGTGATCGAGCGCCAATTAAAGTTATCTGGGGTTTTACGATGATGATGACGCGAGCATGCCTTACTGCGCACTCACGCGGTTATAAGATCTGATTACTTTTGATTTTTAATAAAATAAAATAAATAAGACTTTCAATGTTGCACAGGATTTATTAAGATAATTTAATCTTCGGCATTGAAGATATAATATTAGATACAGTTTAGTTGAACTACAGATTAATGACCCGCCTTGGTGCGTAGTTGGCTAACGCGCTAGTCATGTTGAGCTCGACCGCCGAGGACGGGGAGATCGAGGTTCGAATCTCGGTCGGGTGAACTGGGGGTGGTTTTCCCTAAATGGTTTTCCACTCTCCCTCCACGAAAATGCGGGTTTACTTCCTCTAAATTCAACCCTCCCAATATCTAATCCATTAGCGTAATTAGTACTTAAGCGTATAACCCGAACGGGTAGTAAGGCGCGGTGCTAAATATTATTATAGATTTTTTTCTGTGATTTTACTCGCGAACATGTTCTGTGTAATCTATGGATTAAAGTTAGTGGTACTGACCACTGTCCTACTGATATATTCAATTACTGTATATATTATGCACTGGCACTATATTATTGTGTGTCGGCACTATTAATATATTTACGATTTATGGTATTGTCACTGTTATGTGATATTACTCTGTAGATTTAAATTACCGGCACCGTGTATTTGTGTTATAGCACTGTCGATTTATATTACTCTCTATTAATATTTTACTCTATACTGTAGATTTATGTTACCGGCACTGTATGTATTCATACGCACAAGCGGCTTATATATGACCTACACCTTGCCTCTTGGACCCCTTGCCAAACAATGTCAAAACTAATAGAAAGACTCATGGCAATCTGATGTTGTGAAGGCTGGCTTCCTATTGGGTAGAGGGAGCCAGGGAGTCACAAGATCATTCTTATACGACGGAGTTGATTTTTTTTTAGAGAGAAAAAAAGGATTTAAACGTAGTATATTGACATTAATTATAAAAGCGCGTGACTTCATGGATGAAGTATTAAAAGGAAATTTTACATACAATACTTTTAAGAAAAATACACTTCATCCATGACTTTTTGAATATATGAGAGGGGACCAAAACAGTATCATTACAAGCTTCAAATTGGATGCCTCTTAAAGTTTATTTTAAGAAGTACTCACCCGGATGTTTTTATTAGACTCCCTAAAAGCTATTTTAAGGGGTCTCCCAAAAATTTTGAAATTTGGATGTCCCAGAAGCTATTTAGAATGTTCCTCCCCTAATTTTTTTTTTTCTAAAATTAAATGCCTCTAGAAGATAATGGAGTGGTCTTCCTCCAATAAATTTTTAAAAATTGGGGATGTCCTGTTATTACTTAACAGCTATTTGGAATGGTCCTTGCCTGTTTTATTCTTCTTATTATTATTATTATTATTATTAGGCCTATATTTCTTTAGAAGCTATTGGAAGTGGTCTTTCTTCGACACATTTTTGGAAATAAAATGGATTTAGAAGCTAATTTGAGGGATCCTCGCTTAAAATGTTCACAGATGGATTTAAAGATTTTTTTGAACATTAAAACTCAAAACCAGCACCGATGAGAGCGCGAACAAAGGCGCGAGGATCGTCACGTTTGGTTTTCCGGAGGACGTAACTATTCGAATCCCAACAGGGTATAATGTGTTTTTAAATGGTTTCTTAATATCCTTCTATGTAATTGCAGGTAACTTACAGTTAGTTATTACTCTTCCTTCCTAATCCCTACCCTTCAGATGCATGGCTACAGTAGCCCCATGGCTTCTTTGGTGCTGACTGACAGTTCACAGCTGACTTCTGACAGCCAACATTTAGGTATATACCTACATTTTGACTGTCAGAAGTGACAAATGCTAAACACATGCTTTTTGCAGATCATATGATTCGGCGTAGGGATACATAATTTGGTCTGGTAGCTTTTCAAAGCCGTCAGCTGTCAGTCAGCACCAAAGAAGCCATGGGGCTACTGTAGCTAGGCTTGCCGATAGTAAGCGACTTTAGT
Source organism: Timema podura (assembly GCA_033556935.1). Taxonomy (NCBI): domain Eukaryota; kingdom Metazoa; phylum Arthropoda; class Insecta; order Phasmatodea; family Timematidae; genus Timema; species Timema podura. Next base: position 16,138,138 of record JAVRXN010000008.1, read on the forward strand.
AGACACTGTTTCCATCTAGCGACGTTGGGCTAAACTACAACAAGAACGGAACAGAAGTTATTCTGTGACGTCTCTGAAAACTGTAACTATTATGTTTATTTAAAAATCATCATCATAACATGATGGCATGAGGATGGCATAGGCCTAATTTAGAATAAATCTACCCATATTTGTGTGGCGATAGAAGGGGGAATCAATTAAGAAAACAGCCCTCAGTAAATCCGGCCGGGATTCGAATCTGACACTAGTAAACCAGAGCAGATGAGCCTGATGTTTATTCACGTTCCCACCGATGTGGATTTTTATAGCTATTTAATGTTAAATATTTAAAAATCATCAAATGTTCAAATACAATATTTTAAAACTTGGGAATACATTTTTACAAATGTGTATGTGGGGCAGCGAAATACAAAAATCAGTATTTTTTAAATAATGTAAATAAAGATTCACAAAATTACGTATTTTAAGCGATAGAAAAGTATAGCACTTTCTGAAATAGTTCCAAGTGATTTTAATTATTCAAAATTATAAGCAAACTAAAATTAAATGTAAATTGTAGTTACATTTGTACTAACTTTGGCCTACTTGCGGCCCGGACACAATGAAATGCTGAAGACTAAGCCAATACTAACAACTTCTTTCACCAAATCAAAGTGAGCTGTTGCCTGAAGAAGGAGGTTTATGTTTGCCAGTAGCTGCCAATTTTATCATTAGTATAGCTTTAAATGAATATTTACATATTTTAACGATTATGGGCTAGTTTCATAGTCAAATTTGATTGCCTAAAGTGTGGCGCTATACTAAACACAAGACGACACCTACTTACAATTATGACTGTCAGAAGTGACAGCTGCTAAACACATATTTTTTGCAGATCATATGGGTCGGCGTAGGGATAAATAATTTGGTCTGGTAGCTTTTCAAAGCCGTCAGCTGTCAGCTGTGAGCTGTCAGTAAGCACCAAAGAAGCCATGGGGCTACTGTAGACTCGAATGGAATAGGCTAATCTTGCATTTGAAACTGACCCATTCCATTCTGGTCTAGGCAGGTGTCGTCTTGTGTTTGATATCGAACCGCACTTGAGGTGAATGAATCTATACTGTGTGTGTGTGTGTGTGTGTGTGCGCGCGCGCGCGTGCGTGCGTATTATGACTGCAGGCCAGATAGTCGTGTATTATGACTGCAGGCCAGATAGTAATATAAAAGTGTTGCAGAACCATGGGCCGTTAGTTTACGAACCCTGAATACTAATTTTGTCCAAAACATATTTTTGTGTGTGACACAGCCACACGATTAATAATATATGTGATGTATTGTTTCTTAAGTATTTTTTTGTATAGAAACAAAGATTGTAAAAATATTTACAACTTGTAGGATGAACTTACGCTTGCAGCGCTACTGTCCGCGAAAAATGGATCAAGCTCACTTTATAAGGTCATTCAATGCATGTGAAAAAGTAAATAAAATCTTGCAAAAAAAGTAAACTATCTAAATAAATTTATGAACAAAATATATATGGCTTTATTTATGGTCCAAACAATATCAAAATTAAGGCACAAGTACAAATTAGGGGGCTGTACTACCATACGCTTCCAGAGGTGTTTATTATTTAGAATTTTTTCTAGCCTTCGGCAGTTAAAATAAATTTGAGATGGCTTCTAGATCTGTTTAATAATTAGAATTTGTCCTAGCCTCTGATAGTTAGGGGGTAGTGTTGCCATAAAAAGCACTTCTGATAGCTTCTAGAACGGTTTTTTATTTAGAATTTTTTCTAGCCTCCATCAATTGGGGGATGGGCCCACCAAACCCTCCCTGAAATTATTGGCTGGCTACGGCCTTGAGTAAACTTAATATTACACACACAAATTTAGCCTCTGGATGTATTTATCATAGTCTTAGTGCCAATGACGTTTTGTTTGCAGTCACAGATTAATGCAAGGAGTGTAGCGCTTGGATGGGAGACGATGCCAAGCGTCGACCAATATTTATAGGCTCGTGGACGCCCCCTCGTTGGAAGCGTCGTGACAGACCAAGGCTATTCATGGCCACAGATCGGTATTTTTACCCCAGTCTCTTCATCCTTCACTAAAGAGTACTTGGTACAGTCACGGGCAAAACTAGATAACAAAAATTGCTACAACCTTAAGCTTTTATAGTAAAATAATTTTTTTTTTCAAGTCATGCTAGTTTTCATGATGTTTTCATTAAATCTCCCTAGGTACTTAGACGCGTAGAAACGTTTTCATCTATATTTGGGGAGAGAACGGCTTGGAGAGAAATGAGCTTTAGAAGTCTTCAGAAATAAAAATACCCCCCCTTATAATTATATGGAAATAGGCTGCTGACAGTAGCACCTCTAACACAATACTCAATTAAAATATTACCGAAAAATTAGATCATCTATCCCCTCAAACTGAGATCATAATCAAGATATCCAATTCGGTGGTCGCATGGTCTAAGGCGCTATTCTCTTGATATACTAGACTGCCGAAGACGTGGAGACCCCGGTCTGGCGTACTGATTCATGGAAAACTGTGTTAAGGTAGTGTATAGGTCTCTTGAAAAGTCAAGAAAACTGGTTTGTTTGAATCAATAGGCGTCCTGCTTAAATTAAGCTACTGTGCATAGCAAGAGAATCGTAACTTTAATGCTGCAAGACAACTTTTTGTTTTTATATTATTTATTATTATTTTAGGCATTTTAGTTGAATTTCCTGAACTGACTGTTAAAATCAACAGAAGGCATACAATCGAACCTAATTACAGAACAGATATAACAAACAATCCCCCAACCCCAATCTCAGCAATGATAAATATTTCGGACATACCAAGAATCAAACCAGGAACTCACAATTCAACAAACAGATTCGCTACTGCCCGTGGACGCTAGGAAAAATTATAAATGATAAACAGTTCTAGAAGCTATCTGAAGTGTTTTTTATGGTAACATAGCCCCCTAAATGCCAGAGGCTAGGTCATATTCTAATTATTAAACACCTCTGGAAGATCTCTTAAGTGTTTTCTTTGGCAACATAACACCATAACTGCCGAAGGCTAGGAAAATTTCTAAATATTAGACACCTTTAGAGGTTTTTATGGTGACACAGCCCCCTAATTTGTACTTGTATCTTAATTTTGATATTGTTTGAACCATAAATAAAGCCCTATATATTTTGTTCATAACATTTCGGGGGAGGAGGGGGGTTGTTGAACCCCCAAACCCCCACCCTGGCTACGGCCTTGGTATAAGCTATAAATAATAATTCAATGATTTCAAATCATTTCACTTCACGAGCTATAAAGGGTCAAACTTGCTATTTTATTCTTTTTGCGTGGCATCATAAAGTAATGTATGTATGGGGCTGAAATTTAGTATTCAACTACACACTCATATGAGGTGTACAAAATGAAATATATTTTATAATATTAATATTACTAGAAATATTAATAATGATGGAAAATTGTCCTTGAAATATTAATATTTCTTTGAAATTTTATAGTAGGCCTATTAATGTTTATTTGAAATATTTATAATGTCAATATTCTAAATATGATGTATGAATGATGATTAAATGTCATTTAAATATTATGTACCAGTATTATAGATGTATTTAGTGACTCTAATCAATGTAGAATGACCTGCTTCGGAGGTCACATGGTCTAAGGCTTCACTCTTGTGTTAGATTACAATGACGATGTCAGGAATATCGGGGTTCAAATCCCAGTCGGGCTTACTGAGGGTTTTCCCACATAAATGGTTTTCCACTTTCCCTTCATGCAAATGCGGGAGCACTTACTCTAAATCAACCTTCTTCATCCTCAGCTAATTGCGTAGTTAATAAGACTATATATGCTTATAACCTGAACAGGTAGTCAAACGCGGCGCTAAAAAACAAGTAGCGTGATTAAATGTAGAGATCTATAGAGGGGGGAACCCACCTCAGTGGCGTAGTTGGCTAACGCGCTAGTCGTGTTGAGCTCGACCACCGAGGACGGGAGATCGAGGTTCGAATCTCGGTCGGGTGAACTGGGGGTGGTTTTTCCTAAATGGTTTTCCACTCTCCCTCCACGCAAATGCGGGTTCACTTCCTCTAAATTCAACCTTCCCAATTCCTAATCCATTAGAGTAATTAGTACTTAAGCGTATAACCCGAACGGGTAGTAAGACGCGGTGCTAAATATTATTATTATTATAGAGGGGGGAGGACATTTTCTTCAAGGATAAAAATGGTAGCGTTTAATGCAGTATCAGAGAATAAGTATGAGCCTTGTAGTAATTTAAAAGGATGAGAATTTACTGTTATGGGCTTGAGTAGTCGACCGTTACAACACTAGCAGGCCAATTGTTACATATCATACTACTCAGGGAAAGGAGGTTGGGGAAGGGTTATGAAGAGTAAGGTTGTTTTTTGTTACACCTTTTCCTATAACCTAGGATTTATGCAATAGATCTATAACTATTTATTATTTTCAGAGAGAGAAGAGGATTGGGGATGGGTTCGTGGTGGAGTATGAGGTGTGGAGGGGTTGGAGGAAGGGTGGGAGAGGAGAGTAGGATCACTTCGTAAGGAATTTACCATTTTGGGTTCTGGGTGTGGGATGTGGTGGTGTCGAGAGTGGTGGAAAGGTGAGACATTGTATGCATAAGGATGAGCAGGTGTGGGGCAGATGTTAATGTTATGGTGAAGTAGTAGTTGTATAAGGGAATTTAACATTATGGGTTCTCTTATACCGGGATCACGATCAACTTAACGTTAACTTTAACGTAAAGGACCTCCTCGTGTGTTTAAATGGAAGCGATCACGATGCAGTTAACTTAGCGTAAGAGATGTCCTGGGAGGTCTTTTACTTTAAGTGAACGTTACTTGAAGGGTATCACGTGATCTAGCCAGCCAATCACTATGCAAGTGACGTCAACAAGGCTATTTAGTAACTCATTTGTTGGTATTATGACCAATGTTTACTCTTTAGCGTAAGTTCTAGTGATCAGACATTGAAACAAAATAATTAAACTAAAATAGGAAAGCTAAATTTATCAAAAAAGTTTTGTAATAGATATTTATTATATCGATTGAAAACTGTAAACATTCACAGATCATCACTGTAAAACTAGTACAAATCACAGATCATACTCTAGAATGAAGATGTTTGGCTCGAGTTTTTACGTTACTTTACGTGAATCGTGATCACACATACGTTAAGTTACCTTTAAGTGAACGTTACGTTAAGTTGATCGTGATCCCGGCATTAGTCCAGCGGTTCCCAAACTGTCCCCCTGGGGATTCGAGAAATCTTCCAAGAGGTTCGCCAAAATATTTCTGTAATGGCGGATTTTTGCAGCAGTTTGTGAGGAAATGGGAAGCATTTACAACTGTTTATTGTCTCACACTGAAGTCAGATGGTTATCTAGAGGTAGAACTCTTACAAGATTGTTTGAACTTAAACACGAAGTTTTCGTTTTTCTTGCCAACCATCCCTTTCACAAAGCAAAGTGCATGCAAGATCAAATGTGGCTCCAGGATTTGGCCTATTTGGCAGAAATTTTCTAAAAAAAATGAACAATTAAAACCTTTCTCTTCAGGGGTCAAATATTAACGTTTTTATTTTGCAAGACCGTATCGAGTCTTTCATAAAAAAAATTAACTTTTGGGAAACTTGTTTAATTAGCAATCAAACGGAGTGCTTTGATACCCTTTACGACTTCATGGTAGAAAATCAGCTTTATATTTAGACGAGAATGTAAAGAACATGGTTATAGAACACTTGAAGGAAATTGGGAAAACCTTCAGAGAATATTTCCCAGCCACGTCCAATAATAACAATTGGATTCGCAATCCTCCGGAAGAGATAGCAGTTTTGAAATTCTCCACATTAAGCGTGAGTGAAAAAGAGCTGCTCCTTGAAATTTCCACGTATTTTGAATTAAAGAAAAGCTATAAATATTTGTCATTAATTGGTTTCTGGTTAAGTTTAAAGGAGGAATTCTCATTGTTAGAGAATAAAGCTATTACAGCTTTGTTACCATTTTATTCTGTGTATTTGAGCGATGAATCTTTTTCTTCATATGCCTATTTAAAAAATAAATACAGAAACAGGCTCAATGCTGAAAGTGACTTGATACTTTATTTATCGTCTGTGGTTCCTGACTTTGAAGCTCTGTTCAATCCAAAGCAAGAGCATCCATCTCTCTAAGTAACGAGAAGAGATGAGTAGCTGTTAAAACTTGCTAACAATTTTGAAACTTAAATCGGCATGGAATTTTGTGTTTAAAAGAAGGTATTTCATTTATGTCAAATTACCCGCCTTAGTGGCGTAGTTGGCTAACGCGCTAGTCGTGTTGAGCACGACCGCCGAGGACGGGGAGATCGAGGTTCGAATCTCACTCGAGTGAACTGGGGGTGGTTTTTCCTAAATGGTTTTCCACTCTCCCTCCACGCAAATGCGGGTTCACTTCCTCTAAATTCAACCCTCCCAATTCCTAATCCTTTAGCGTAATTAGTACTTAAGCGTATAACCCGAACGGGTAGTAAGACGCGGTGCTAAATATTATTATTATTATGTCAAAGCAGCAATTTCCAGTACCACTTAAAAAACATGTGAAATTTGATAATATTGTGACAGTAAAGATAAAAATATTTTACTACAATACTTTGCATATTTTATTTCAGTTTTAATTTTTAAAACAAATGTATAATTATTTGAACTTTTGCTTAAGTAGTTTCACTATTAATTCACTATATTTGGCGGGATATCCCAAAGTACCTACCGGAGCTATAGTAGATTAATTTAAAGGTAGTAAATATTTTGATTACAATTAATAACTAAATTTTTATAAAAATTAGGTATAAAATTAAGTGAGTGGCTATGGATATTTATCAGGGGGTTCGTGCAACTCGTTTGTGAAAAGGGTTTGCGAGTCGAGAAAGTTTGGGAACCGCTGTCTTAATCTAATAACAGGAGGATAGAAGGGAGGAAGGATGTGGTGGAGGAGTGGATGAGAGAGGATTGAATCAGTGGAGGAGTGGATGAGAGAGGATTGAATCAGTGGAGGAGTGGATGAGAGAGGATTGAATCAGTGGAGGAGTGGATGAGAGAGGATTGAATTAGTAGAGGATATTTAAGCTATCGGTCACGATGTTTGTGACCCGGCGGTAAAGCTGAAAATAAGGTAAGTTGTATCACCATTCGTCATTATGGACAGAGGGGACGGGGTATCGTAGGGTGTTAATAGCATCCATCCTGATGTCCCAGAAATAGCTGTTCTTATCTACTTCCATTCCACATTAGTGTTAATATGTGGAAACTTCGTACGGTTAGAAGGACACGACCCAAATCAGGGGTCGAAAGGTCTTTAAGACTCAAAATGTCACTCTCAAAAAATACTGGATTTCAGGTTTAAAAAAAGGTCGGGGTTCAAAACCTGGGTGAGTGCTCCAAGGGTGTTATTTTTCCTAGAAAGTTTCTTCCTCCACGCAAATACAGAGACATTTTCTTCAAATTGTATAGGTGACCTGGTGGTCTAGGGGTAAGGTGTCAGACTTCTGTGCTGAGGGTCCGGGGTTCAATCCTCGGTCCCGGCATAGATTTATCTGAATGCCAAACCCTTCCTTCACCTCTGACAAGATGTGTATTAATCACAACTTGTGAATGTGAGGAATGCCAGGCCTCCACCGTGGTTCGGATTCCACGTTAAACTGTAGGTCCTCCATTTCATCTCACAATCACCCTACCATTACACATTAGCGTAAGTGCGTATAACCCGATCGGGTAGTAAGACGCGGTGCTAATAATATTAATAATAATTCAAATTGTATCTCCCTATCCGATTCGTATAAATATGCGGATAGCCCGGACGGATAGTAAGTTTTAAAAAATTATACAGAACTCACCCTGATTAGTGTACGCACTCTCTGCGCAAGGTCAAGTCGCCGTGAAGAAATGGAACATTCCCTGTTTGACTCCCGGACGCGGCAGCAATCTTCAAGAAAGGACGATGACGTCACGACGTCAGCAGTGCACGTGGAGGAGCGAATCCTGGAGCGGGCCCTCAATATACTAGCGCTGCAAGCGGACATCTCACCGTCCAAGTCGAACCACGGCTCCATATCGACAGATAGTGAATAAACCTACTCGTCTAAAGACCTAAGTGGTCCTACGTTACTTTTCTCACTACAATATTTTATAATTAATAAGTAGTACACCAATTTTGAAAATTCTATAGAAGTATTTTCTAAAATAGAGATTTTATATTTTATGATTTACAATCTTAAAGTGTTAATAAACAGATTTAAAAATCTAGTTAATGTATCAAAAAAATAAATCAATCAAAAAGTCGTAGTTAATACAGAAATATAAAAGATTCCAACTTTTCACTAAATTTTTTTTTTTTTTGCTAAAATGAATAGTGGTGTTCGCAAAAATTCCCTTTAAAGATTCCTTGACTCTTATTTTTCACTGGTTGCACTTGTTTGGTTCAAAAAACACATAAGGTTTGCCACTTTTCTAAATACACTTTCGTTGGTTTTAAAAATGCTATGATAAACCAATTTTTTTTAAATTGATATTTTTTAAATTTTCATATATAAACATAAAATTAAGTCAAATAAGTCATAAATAAACTTATCTAAAATATGGATAAGCTGTCACAATCACTATTCATAATTAATACATTAAAATGTAATAAACAAACGAATAAAAATAAATGGTCAATTAACACTTGATGCAATGCCTACATCGAATATAGATGTTCACAACAATATCCTTAGAAGCTTCTTTATCACTTTTTCACTCAATTTTCGTCAAGTGGATTTAAAAAAAATACACATGCACAAAAGGTCCAGAAACTTTTTTTAAAAAGCTATTGTAAACAGATTTTTAAAATTCGAAAGTGTCAATATAGAAATAAAATATCAAAATAGTAATACCTCAAAGTGTCTAAATAAAAAGCACAAGTCGTCGTTTTTAGCGAATACAGAAATTTAAACAATAGCAACTTTTCATTCGATTTGTTGCCAATAACAAATAGGATTTTCACAACAATATCAATAGCTTACTCTTTCACATATTTTTTAATTTGATTCCCGTGTGTTTTATAAAAAAAAATCACTCCCAAACAATAATATGTCGAATGACACAAGTGACAACCTCAAATCCACGTTATACCTGACAGTTAAAAAGTACAATACTAGCCCGCTCGTTCTAAATGCGAAACCCACCGTTGCATTCCAGATAAATGAGTCTTGTCCCGCGATACCCTGCTAGACGTTAGCTGTTGGCTTCTTGCCTCAGAAAATCGCGAAGTTCTTTTTCTTTTTTGTCTCATGGCAAACAAAATCCTTCAAAACATTCGTTTAAATAAGTTCGCTAGCTGCGTATAGGACTCACAGACACACACACACATACAAATATTATACGACGTCTTACTCAAAGAAAACAATTTATTTTATCTTTGCCGATGATATCAAGATCTATGATTGCTATGCACTTGTTTGTTTTAAAACAGGGTACTCAGCCAAGCCAACCAACCTTAGAAAAAAAAATCCTCATTCTGAAAAAAAAAATTGCTCGGGGGTGACGTCACCTAGTGTTGCTAAGAATAATTTCAGTGGTTGAGCATCGACGCCTGGCGTCGGGCCTCACTTGGACGTCTAGATGGGGCGCATTGTTTAGAACATTAGTCACATTGAGAATGGGTTTGCGCGCCAGAGAGGCGCCTATCGTTAATTTTCGATTGTAGAAACTACACACTACAGTGTGTTTCATTGAGCTATATTTTTTTGTAGAGATTTGCTTAACACAAATAACGGCTTAATGTTATATGAATGGGACAAACGCATGCAAATCTTTCTTATTTTAGGAATATATGTTGATTGTTGAACAGTGTTGGGTGAGGGGAAAGAGGGGCCAAGGGATTAGAGCGAGAGAGAGGAAGGAGGGCAGCTGTGTGGTTAATGGGACAGCTGGAGGGGACTGTACCATTTACACCTTTAGCAATGCTCATTACAATGCAATGCAACAATTGAATAAGTGTTTCTAAGTTTTATAGATATTACGTAACAAAGAGAACTCAAGTTGGTCCAACACATTAAATATTTCATAAAATGCCCAATTGTCATGTATGGACGCATAAAGCAAAACCGGAGCAAAATTTAACGACACAAACAAAATGTTGTTTCGTTGTGTTTTAAAATATGTTTCTATAGTATTATTTTGGTAGGAAGAACAGTAGAAGTTAGTTACTAAAACAATTTTAATATATTCCTGCCTCAACGCCCTCAAGTCGTGTTGTTTGCAACTGTCACTTTTCATAGATGCTTATCAATACCTATCCAATAGGCCTAACACAAATAATAAAGTAAAATGTTATCAATGTTTGACGCAAATAAATATGTTTGAATTTCCTCTACTGTTCTTCCAACCAAAATCAGGCTATAGCTGTAGCTCAAATTGACCCGTCCCATTACGTTCTCTAGTTTTACAGCACATATGTTCATTCCTGGGCACACATGAGCATTTAATGGAGTATAAACGATAGCACAAAAAAAAAAATCTACAATGTGGTGGGCCAACTTGAGTTAGGTCGAAAAAAAGCCTTCCAGACAAGGCCGTAGTCAAGGGGGGGGGGGGTTTCGGGGTTCAAAGCAGCCCCCCCGTCCCCCAACATTTTATGAACAAAATATATATGGCTTTATTTATGGTTCAAACAATATCAAAATTAAGGTACAAGTACATATTAGGAGGCTGTGTTACTATAAAAAGCACTTCAGAGAGCTTCCATAGGTGTTTATTATTTAGAATTTTTTCTAGCCTTCGGCAGCTATGGTGTTATGTTGTAGTAAAATAAAATTTCAGATAGCTTCTAGAGGTGTTTAATATTTAGAATTGTTCCTATTTTTCGGTAGTTAGGGGGTTATGTTGCCATAAAAAATACTTCAGATAACTTCTAGAGGTGTTTAATATTTAGAAATTTTCCCAGCCCTCGGCAGTTATGGTGTTATGGTGCCATAAAAACCCTTCAGAGAGCTTCTAGAGGTGTTTAATATTTATGATTTTTTCCTTAACTTCAACAGCTATGCTACTATAAAAAAAATGTTTAGAGAGCATCTAGAGGTGTTTAAATATATAGAATTTTCCTAGCCTATGGCAGTTAGGGGGTCATGTTACAATAAAAACACTTTAAAGAGCTTCTAGAGTTGTTTAGATATAGAGATTTTTCCTATAGGCTCCGGCATTTATGGGGTTATGGTACCAATAAAAAAGCACTTAAGAGAGCTTCTAGATCTGTTTAATAATTAGAATTTGTCCTAGCCTCCGATAGTTGGGGGTAGTGTTGCCATAAAAAAACACTTCAAATATCTTCTAGAACAGTTTTTTATTTACAATTTTTTCTAGCCTCCGTCAATTGGGGGATGGGCCCATCAAACCCCCCTTGAAATTATTGGCTGGCTAAGGCCTTGCTTCCAGAACGGGCTTCCTACCAAAAATAAGGGTATACTTACCTCTATAAGTCTATATAGTTAAACATCTACAAGATGGCTATAAACTCTGGACATACTATTCGACAGAGAAAACATTGCATCTCGTGGTCAAGCGCTGCAATCGCTCTAGTGTATGAAGGGAGGAGGGATGAGGGGAGCGTTCTAGTACAGTCAGTACCAAATGGCAAATGGGACACAAGTCCTTCATTGTGAAAAGTTGGCTTAGCAAGCTTATTTGAAGCCATTTTAACTTTAACTTTTAACACTTTACGTACCCTTGTATTTAAAGTTGATTATGTATCCGTAATGTTTGTCAAAAAAGGTAAGAATAAAGTAAAAACATTCTACACAAAACTACTGAAAGTCCTAAATTATCGAACTTACCCGCATCTCTCGTAAGCTGACCGGTGTGTACACGCCAGAACTTCAAGATAACGACTTATGACGTTATCATTGGTCTCACCCTTCAGTAGTTGACACTCTTTCAGCATGCAATGTTTAATGTGTCGAGTAGTAAGTGGTAACAATTTTTTTTTAAAAAAAAGCTCACCAAACAAAGCTGGAGGACAACAATAATAACAGCCAGTGCCGTCGAGAGCCACTAAGGGCCCAGGGGCCAATAATTTGTCAGGCCCCTTCAACACTTTTCAGACCCCTCTTTCAATCCTCAAAAAAAGGAAAAAAAAAAAAAGAAGCTCAAAGACTTTTAGTTAGATATTACTGTATATACTGTAAATATCAAAATTAGTACATAATTTTTAACAACGATTTTAAGAAAATTATTCCAGAAGTTTCTCCTAAGACAACCTAATTACCATCCAATTAATAACGATAGTTTTTCAGTTGTTACAACGATTATACACACATTTGCAACATTTCAATGGCCTTAATGACGTAATCTTTAAACCAGTTTATTGTTCATCCACTCAAGTTTAAATAGTGGTAATTAATGTACTTAACTTAGATTTCGTATTTCATTGCACTTTTATTCCGTTTCGCTAAAACGTTTATATTTTCTTCCAAAATGAGAAGAAAAAACCTCGAATCCAAGTCGGGCCCCCTTGGTTTCTGGGCCCCAGTGATTTTGCCCCCACCCCCTCCTCTCGGTGGGCCTGATAACAGCTGTTTGTTCTTAGAGATCTGAATCGCCTCGATTTCTTTATTTGAGGGAATGTTGAAGGCATAACTAAGTGTATTCTGTGAAAATCAGAGACAGGAATTATCTAAATCAGTGGTTTTCAAAGGGTGGGCCGCGGGATAACATTATGCAGCGAAGTTGACTAAGTGTGCCGGGAAATTCTAGACGTTATCTTATTATATTTTTTTATTTAGCGCCGCGTCTTACTAGCCGTTCGGGTTATACGCTTAAATACTAATTACGCTAATATATTAGGATTTGGGAAGGTTGAATTTAGAGGAAGTGAACCCGTGAAGGGAGAGTGGAAAACCATTTAGGAAAAACTACCCCCAGTTCACTCGACCGAGATTCGAACCTCGCTCTCCCCGTCCTCGGCAGTCTGACTCAACTAGAAACTAGCGCGTTAGCCAACTACTCCACCGAGGCGGGTTGGTATTGTTGATAAGAACAATTAAACCCGCCTCGGTGGCGTAGTTGGCTAACGCGCTAGTCGTGTTGAGCTCGACCGCCGAGGACGGGGAGATCGAGGTTCGAATCTCGGTCGGGTGAACTGAGGGTGGTTTTTCCTAAATGGTTTTCCACTCTCCCTTCACGCAAATGCGGGTTCACTTCCTCTAAATTCAATCCTCCCCATTCCTAATCCATTAGCGTAATTAGTACTTAAGCGTATAACCCGAACGGGTAGTAAGACGCGGTGCTAAATATTATTATTATTATTATTAAGAACAATTAAAAGTTGTTTCAAGAAAACTGTGTTAAATCTTTTAATATATTTTACTTTCCAAATACAACAGAGTTGAGCAATTAAACGAGAAACTTGAGGTTGTCTTTCATTACACAAAATTTTCAATTCGTGGTCGAATAGAGAACAATCACACGCGCATCCTATTCAACTGCAGGTCAGGTCTTTCTGCGCATGCGCATGCCCGAGTCTCCAGTAGTGTTGCCAACGTGCACGTCGAGTGTGCCGCGAGGACTCATAACAAAGAATAGTATGACGCGAAAAAAACCCTGAGAACCATTGATATCAGGCATGCCCGGCCAACCCGGGCCAGCCACATTATTCTTTGAGAGGTCCTCCAGATTATTTTTGGATTGCCAACTACATCAGTGGGAAATTATTCAAATTAAGATTTTTTTTTGTACAAAAAATTGTGAGTGCCTTCGGTTCCACATACATCTATAAAACTTTTTTTAGTGGGATTTAATAAAAGTAAATATTGAACTTCTGTAACAAATTAAAATTTAGAAAATCAATAAAGAAGTGCACCTATCAGTATTAAGTAGACTTAAAAAAAATTGAGTGATCGAAAAGAAAAGCAAATATCTCAGTGATAAAATAAATTAATTAAATACATGTTTATGGCATTTGATTTTTTATTTAAAAAATATTGATAGTTTTATTTTATGTGTGGTCCACGGAAAATTCCAGTTCGTCAACGTGGCACACGGAACGATTTGGGTTAGCCCTTGTTTAAGTTGCGCGTAGAAAAATCCAAAATCCCAGATTTTTCCATTAGTATGGCACACAATTTAAAATTTGTACCTTATCAAAAATGGCCTCCAGCGGGGGGCCACGTGGATTGAATGAATGTCAGGCTCATATACAGTATACACTGTAGTAGAGCAAAGATAGGAAGGTCTGGTATAGAATTCCAGCCGGGTGTATTGTAATCAGGGTATTTTTCCCCCAAACAATGTTTCCCCCTCTCCTTCCACGCAAACGCGGGTACATTTACTCTTAAATCTACCTTCCTCAGCCTAATTACATTAGCGTAGTTAAAATGCTTATTGCTTGGACACGGGCGTGCAAATGGCGTAGTCTCACAGGGCCCCCCGATTCGGGGGCTCCGCGCTTGCTTAGGTGAGAAGGAAAAAACAAGTTGGGGTGGGAAATTTTTGCTCGCGGGCTCGTATAGTAGTACCCTACTACCCTAGTACCCTACTACTCTAGTACCCTACTACTCTAGTACCCTACTACCCTAGTACCCTACTACTCTAGTACCCTACTACCCTAGTACCCTACTACTCTAGTACCCTACTACTCTAGTACCCTACTACTCTAGTACCCTACTACCCTAGTACCCTACTACCCTAGTACCCTACTACTCTAGTACCCTACTACCCTAGTACCCTACTACTCTAGTACCCTAGTACCCTACTACCCTAGTACCCTACTACTCTAGTACCCTACTACCCTACTACCCTAGTACCCTACTACCCTAGTACCCTACTACCCTAGTACCCTACTACTCTAGTACCCTACTACCCTAGTACCCTACTACCCTACTACCCTAGTACCCTACTACTCTAGTACCCTACTACCCTAGTACCCTACTACCCTAGTACCCTACTACTCTAGTACCCTACTACCCTAGTACCCTACTACCCTAGTACCCTAGTACCCTACTACCCTAGTACCCTACTACTCTAGTACCCTACTACCCTAGTACCCTACTACCCTAGTACCCTACTACTCTAGTACCCTACTACCCTAGTACCCTACTACTCTACTACCCTTTGTACCCTACTACTCTAGTACCCTACTACCCTAGTACCCTACTACCTAGTACCCTACTACTCTAGTACCCTACTACCCTAGTACCCTACTACCCTAGTACCCTACTACCCTAGTACCCTACTACCCTAGTACCCTACTACCCTAGTACCCTACTACCCTAGTACCCTACTACCCTAGTACCCTACTACTCTAGTACCCTACTACCCTAGTACCCTATACCCTACTACCCTAGTACCCTACTACCCTAGTACCCTACTACTCTAGTACCCCTACTACCCTAGTACCCTAGTACCCTACTACCCTAGTACCCTAGTACCCTACTACTCTACTACCCTAGTACCCTACTACTCTAGTACCCTACTACCCTAGTACCCTACTACCCTAGTACCCTACTACTCTAGTACCCTACTACCCTAGTACCCTACTACCCTACTACCCTAGTACCCTACTACCCTAGTACCCTACATACCCTAGTACCCTACTACCCTAGTACCCTACTACTCTAGTACCCTACTACCCTAGTACCCTAGTACCCTACTACTCTACTACCCTAGTACCCTACTACTCTAGTACCCTACTACCCTAGTACCCTACTACCCTAGTACCACTTATACTCTAGTACCCTACTACCCTAGTACCCTACTACCTAGTACCCTACTACCCTAGTACCCTACTACCCTAGTACCCTACTACTCTAGTACCCTACTACCCTAGTACCCTACTACCCTAGTACCCTACTACCCTAGTACCCTACTACCCTAGTACCCTACTACCCTAGTACCCTACTACCCTAGTACCCTACTACCCTAGTACCCTACTACCCTAGTACCCTACTACCCTAGTACCCTACTACCCTAGTACCCTACTACCTAGTACCCTACTACCCTAGTACCCTACTACCCTAGTACCCTACTACCCTAGTACCCTACTACCCTAGTACCCTACTACCCTAGTACCCTACTACTCTAGTACCCTACTACCCTAGTACCCTACTACCCTAGTACCCTACTACTCTAGTACCCTACTACCCTAGTACCCTACTACCCTAGTACCCTACTACTCTACTACCCTATACCCTACTACTCTAGTACCCTACTACCCTAGTACCCTACTACCCTAGTACCCTACTACTCTAGTACCCTACTACCTAGTACCCTACTACCCTAGTACCCTACTACCTAGTACCCTACTACCCTAGTACCCTACTACTCTAGTACCCTACTACCCTAGTACCCTACTACCTACTACTCTAGTACCCTACTACCCTAGTACCCTACTACCCTAGTACCCTACTACCCTAGTACCCTACTACCTGTACCTACTACCCTAGTACCCTACTACTCTAGTACCCTACTACCCTAGTACCACTACTTATACCTAGTACCTACTACTCTAGTACCCTAGTACCCTGTTACCTTGTATAGGGACCACAACATCGTGTTCGCGTTTGTTGTTAACCTATAAAACTAAAACGTTTATTGTTCCGGTTCCGCGGTTGCTCTTTGTAATTTACTTTTAGTAAACTTTAACATGCGTTTGTGTTAGTGTTACAAGCGGCACACGTGAATGATCTGTTTATTATGAAAGCTACGCTCAAAATGTTACTTAAAGTGTGGCCGTAATGGGTGATGTAATTTAGTTGTGTGTAGTAATTAATGTCTCGAAGGCGCGACAAGTTTTGAAAATTGGTATATACATTTTAACTACTGTAATAACATAAAACAAAAAGTATTTTTAATTTTTTATGGGGGAGGTGGGATAAGGCAGATAACTGGGAAACTGGGGCCGCCGTAAACAAAGTTTTCCTAGGGCTAAGGGTGACCCTGCTCAGCCAGGTAATAACACAGGATTGGAAAAACAAAAAAACAAACAAGGCACAGTTTAAATTTTAAAATGTTTAGTTATTCGCATATCGTTTGATTCTTCTTTTTCGGTAGGTTATTTATTTACTGCTGGGTTATTTATTTACTACTGTGTTGGTTTAAGTTGGTTTGTAAGTCTTGTGTTTATATAAAATGACTCGCTTTGCTCGTTGGGGGCTCCACCCTCAAAACCCCAGTCATCAAATTTGGCACGCTTATGGCAATTGGATGTGTAAATATACCTGCCAAATGTTATGATTCTAGCTGTCCCATAAGTGTGTCATAGAATTAAAAAAAAAAAGTGTGGAAAATGTGCAAAATTTACCAAAAATAAAAAAAATTTAGCTCTATCTCGCGAAAATCCGTAGCTGCTGGTGCAATCAGTTTTTTGATAGGTCTTACCGTTTAGCCACAAGAGACCTCCAAAGAAAGGTCCGCACAGACTTTAAAGTTGCTCCGCCATTTTGAATTTTTAGGGGTTAAAAAATTTTTTTTTTAACTTTTTGGAATTTTACCGTCGGTTACAGGTTAGAGCTATAAGTTTGCCAAATTTCAAGTTTCTAGCTCATCTGGAAGTGGGTGAACATTAATGTCAGTGAGTGAATCAGCCATGTTGGCTTTATAGTAGTATAATTAAGAAGTGAGCGCTAAGAATCCAAATAAGCAACGCTCCATTAGGCCTACATTAAAATCCAACTTAGTTCTTCTGACAAATAAAAGAAAAATTGCTACTTACCTCAGTGTCCATTTTACAAGGTTGCATGTTTAGATACAAACACTAGATATGGGTTCATCACCGCTGTATCGCACTTATCACTTTACACACAGTTTCAACAACAACGTTCTTTTAAAAAAAAACATCTCGTCAAGATTAAAATTCTCGAATACATTTACAACGGAAATGAAACTATAAACAACAACTTGCGGCCCAGGAAGTTTTTTTTTCATTCGACTTGGCTTAGTATTAAAAATACCTTTTTTTAAAAAATACTTTAACGATTAAGAACCAACGTGGCAACACTGCGTAATGGAACAGAGGGGAACTCCCTCGTTACGGCATCTCATAGAACCCGCGCAGAGCGCTTATTGTCCGAATTAGGGCAAGGCCGATCGTTAGGTTAGCCTTGAGGAGACAGGCTAGCACGTGGTTCGAACTTGAAACACCGGATGAGGACAAGGTCCGTACTGACTGAGAGGGAATATGTTTAGGTTTCAAACCCCACCGGAAGTATTATTAATAATACATGTTGTATTCTTCCCAAATAGGCTACCTTACACCTGATTTTGGCAGGAAGAACAATATCTGAAGTTACTAAAGTAAGTTAAGTACTAAACAATTTTTTAATATAGGACTATTCATACATCAAGTAATGTTATCTGCAGCTTTAATTTTTGATGGATACTATCATTACCTATAAAATAATAGAGGTACCATAGTCAATGGTAGCCGCAAAGAAATGTTTTGAATTTTCTTAACTGTTCTTCCCAATAATCAGATATAGGTTAGTATCTTATTGGATTCTTAAAATATTCATAATACCTACAACTCCTATTAAGTTTAACAAACTCTAAATTGCTTCAAAGTTCACAAAAGGGGTAAATGTGGTAACCCCTTTCCCCCACCTACCTTAAAAAAACTGAGCATGGGCCGAGTCAATGAAGGGGAATTCCGGGAGTCTTAAAAAAACCTCCCTCACCCAATACTGCTATTTTATTTATGTTAAAAAACATCCGCTTCTCCCTTCTAACTCCCATGTAAAAATTTAAACTGATATTAAATTTTATTAAGATTATAAATTCACCTTTTCAAAACAGACACCATATTTATGAATTAATGTAAACTTTCCTTCATGGAATGTAGGCGCTCATCTGAGTCATCGAAAAAAAAAGTTTAAATTTCCAAAATGTCAATGGGTTTTGAAAAAAAAAAAGTATATTTTCTCAAAAGTAACAGTTGTTTTTCATTAGTAAAGTTTTAGATTTAAATGATATGGTGAAAAAATCCTTCGCAACTTACAGGAAAAGAAAAATTTGTTTCTCTTTTAAAATAAAAAAAAATAAAAGTTTTTTTCAAAAACGAAGGGCGATACTAGTAAAAGGCAAGAAAAAAAGACTGTTTTATTGGATATATATACATACACACACACATGTAACGTCATTTTCAAAATATTTACAAAAATATGAAAATTCAGAAAAAAATATCAAACGTATTTTTGAGAGAATATATTATTTATATTTTCAGAAAACACATTGATATTTTGGTAGGTTTTTAACTTTTTTTTTAATTATTTGATTAATTTCAAAATAAAATTAAAAACCCTAGGAATTCCAATCTAAAAATAAAAATTGAATATAATTTAATTAGTTTTAAAAATACATCGTTTTTAAAATCATATTTGTCTTTTTAACATAAAAATCGTTTGCAGCTTTTAAAACGAAAATACTCATAACTTAATAAAATAAAATTTGTCAAATCGATAGAATAAGCTCCGTCCTATTTTCTTAAAAAAACACACTATTATATGTACTTCGCCGGTGATGATACGACTTGAGGTTAAACTGCCTGCCTGCTTTAAAATGGTTCAAGTCTTGTATGATTTTTTTTTTAGCTTTTCCCATTTAATTCTAAAAACAAATGTATGGTCGGACTTAAACATATCTAAAAAATTAAATCTTTGTCAATTAAATAGTTTGTTCATTTTTTTATTACTATGCTTGGATTTTTTTTCCCCCCCTGTTTTCTTAAAATTTGTAGAACGTTTACATCATCTCTGTCACTATGAGTTTGGTAAAAATCCGATAAATCACTTTTGAAATCTTCAATTAAAATAAAAGAACATTAATTTTGAAAATCTACAAATTACAATTTTTTTTAAACATGCACACATTATCTAATAGTAGACCACTTTAATGATCTATTGGAATACTTTTACAATATAAAGTAAGTTAAGCCATCAGTATTATTTAATAATGGATTATAGGCTATTGTTAATTTAAACCAAACCAGAAGCCTTAATTACACAGGGAGAGATTACTATAGTATGATTTTGATAGGAAGAACAGTAGAAGTTAGTTACTAAAGTTACTAAAACAATTTCAACATATGTACACGGCAAGTCATGTTTTCTCCAGCTGTCACCTTTGATAGATAGATATTATCAATACATATAAAATAACACAAATAATATAAATAAATGTTATCAATGTTGGCCGCAAAGAAGTATTTTTGAATTTTCTCTACTGTTCTTCCAACCAAAATCAGCTACTCGCTTGCGAATTTACTGTACTCGCTGCTATTAAATTCACCGAAAGTAAGCCCCCGATGGCTATTTAACTTCCCGCTCGCTTTACCCCAGCGAGTAAATCTGACGAAGACTGGTCAACTGTTCTCGCTGGCGAGTAGCTTATGCACGAATAATTGAAAAACACGGATAATAAAACATAAAACTTTTTCTTTAACGTTGACATATGAACTGTATTGTATTTATAACATGAATAGTAATTTATATAAAACAGATTTACGTAGGTATGCATAAATATAGAGTAGGCCTATGGCTTGCAAGGGTGTAGCGTCAGGTCAGACTATGTGACGAGGACAAGTATTTGTTAAGTATTAATTGAGTAATTTTGTTTGTATTTTCTTGTAAACAGTATAAATGATAAGATTGTGTTATTATAAATGAAACGTTTAGTGCTTTTCTGAACATCTGGCGACCATGACAGGAAACTGTTTCCCGTAAATATGGATGAAGTTACGATATTGAAGCGAGATTAACACAATTAGGAATATTGTCTACACGTTCTAGCACCGATTTAGAACAAAGACTGAGAGTGCCGAACAAATGTCTAGAGAAGATATTATTTCAGGGGGTTTCAAGGTAGTGGAGGACAAAGCTGAACGATTGCTTGGTCTTAACGATAAAATACAGGAAGTGCGGTACTCATAAGAACAAATATGGCTGACCTTAAAGAGCAGGCATGAAAACTTGATACATGATTTTGTGGATAGTAGTAGAGCAGGAAGTGTTGCTAGTAGTAATTCAACTCAACTTAGATCCAGAAGAAATTTGAGGCTACCTAAGCTAGGATTGAAACGATTTGACGGAGATGTCCGCAATTGGATTACTTTCTGGGGGCAGTTCAAAAAGATCTATGAATATCAAGTCATAGAGGAAAAGGATGAATTCCAATATCGCTGTAAAGCCACCACTTCTGGGTCATCAGCCTGATAACTTTTTGGTTCTAGTGAGGAGTTTTCCACCGTCCTCAGCCAGCTATCATAGGGCTATAGAGCAACTAGAGGCGAGGTTTAAAAGGGAATAACTTAGCAATGAAATCTATGTATGAGAATGGTTGCACCTAGTATTACAAATAAGTGCCATGTTAAATCATGTCAGTTTGAGCAGACTATTTGATAGGTTACTACTCGACACAGAAAACATTGCATCTCGTGGTCAAGCACTAAGATCGCTTATGAAAGGTGAATAGGTAAAAGGAGATACCTATAACGCTCTAGTACAGTCAGTACCGAATGGCAAATGGGGTATAAAGGGTGGTACTTGGTTAATATAAGACTTCTGCTACTTAAGTTGAATATATAAGTAGTTCTAGCTTACCTTAGTACAAAATTAACTCCTCGACACCTGGTATTTGTCCGTCAGTGTTGTTACCGTAGCTACTTGACGTACTACTGTTGTCACTGTCACTTTCATCTCCAAAGGAAATCAAAATGTGTTCTATTTTTCTTCTATCAGACCATCATTTTTCCAGTAATCGACTTCATCTTTCTTAACTTGTGATATAGCCTGTAGCCAATCCTTTTCAGTGATACTATTGATTGCTTCTTCTGTTAAATGTTTTATTTCTAAAGTCCTTTGAGCAACATTTTTGGCCGTGACTAGTGATTTCACCGTGTTCAAAATACATTATATAGCGTTAAGGTTACAACGGTATGGAGGTAACCTAATAACACTGTGCCCATGTTGTTCAAATAAATTATCTATGTAAAATTTGGGAGACCTACATCGGCAGTGGACTAGATCCAAGAGCTCACTTTTCGTCATCTGTTCCTTATATGCCATATTGTTTGTGTCCAACCACAGCTGCATTTCAGCCTTTCGTGATCCCATTGTTTGTGGCTTATTTATTCGAACAGTATGATACGGTGCATTGTCCATTACAATTAGGCTATTTTGAGAAAGGTTGGTGGTAAGTTTTTCTTCCACCCAATTAGAAATATTTTTCAAAATTCATATCATTGGGATAGTCACCACTTTTTGTTTTTTGATTTAAAAATAAGAAACACATTTGTTACAAATCCCTGTTCTGAACCATCATGGACAATATAACCCACCTCTGTCCTGCACCATCATTTTTTCAATACTCCTGTTTTTTTCTGGGTCTTGTCAACTTTTACTCACAGTATACGAGGGATGAATCCAGGTTTCATCAAGCTATACCGCAGGACGTTTTTGGTCCCCTAATTTATAATTTTCTCTTGTTATTCTTAAATAGCTAGTCCTCAATGCAACTATTTAGTTTTTCTCCATTAAAATTAGTATTTTATTTTTACACTTAAACTCAAATTTCTACTGCTAATAATTTATTTAAAGTTGGTACTTACTTTTTAACACTGTATAACATAGCTGTATAAGTCGTCGAATGACACACAAGACAAAATCATCAAGAACAATATTTCTGCTGCTGGGTTTGTGCTTTCATCCTGGAGTTGAAAGTTTTGTTTGTGCCCCACTTGCCAAACTTCTTTCCTTTGGAATTTTACATATAGTACACTCTGATGTTCCCATAGCTTCTGCTAAACATTTTGCGACTCTTTTAACAGGAGGCTTATAATGTCCCGATAGTTTTTCACTCTCAAAAAATCAACTACATTTGCAGTGATTTCGCGTCCTTCGCTGTGAATAGTTGGTTTGGCACGCTTATTTAGAGCCATTTTAAAAATACTTTATGTACCTTGTATGTAAAGTTGATTATGTATCCGTAATGTTTGTCAAAAAGAGATAAAAATAAAGTAAAAACATTCTACACAAATCTACTGAAAGTCGTAAACTATCGAACTTACGCGCCCCCCTCGGTAAGCTGACCGGAGTGTACACGCCAGAACGTAAAGATAACAACTGATAACGTGTACCTTCATTCTTCAAGTAGTTGACATTCTTTCCACATGCAATGTTTGCTGTGTCGAGTAGTAGTTTGTGTTCGTGTAGCAGTTGTTAGCGATCTTATTGCTGCGGAAGGTTGTTACCACCCAAACTGTCTAAAGAAGTTTGTGCGAAACACAAGTAAGGCTGTGACTGAAAGCTAGAAATTGGATTTAGCTATGATTTGGCTTGGGCAAGAGCTGAAGCAGCCCACAAAGAAAGGGTCATGTGCTAAAATTAGAGAAGGTTTGGATGCGATACCAACAATTAGCCCTTGAATGAGGTATTGAAAGACCCAAATACCCGGCTGTCTACATTCAAACAAAAAATTCCAGAACATGTGAAGAATGATTAAGATTTTATTGTATTGAAAGATCAATCAGCACACGATAGGTAAACAATACTTGTACCAGTAATGTTTAGCCACATCCCATTTTACCAATGGACTACTAATGATGATGATGATGATGAGTGTGAAGAACTCGAATCAGAAGATACTGAACAATATCTTGCCATGATTCATGTAGCGTTAAAACGGCGATCAAATATTTTATCTCATCCTGCATACAAAGGAGTGGATGTAAGTGAAGAATTCGTACATGTTTCTCCGTCCACTACTTGGTGGTCAATCACTTCTTGATGCAGACCCAGATGAAAAGAATGATGAGGATAAGGAAGGCTTAAGTAAGAGGTCTAGGGCTCTAAGTATTGCTCAAGATCTAGTTTTTAGTGTAAGTGGGGGTAGAGGGAGGACTCACTCTAAAAGACATTGGTCTAGGTGCAACTTTGCACCAGGCTACGAGATCAAAGCAACTTGTGGATTTATTTCATCATGCTGGACATATTATTAGCTACAGACACATACTGAAAATTTATACATCATTGGCCAGTTCCACATTATAAAACATAGACGATAAAACAGGAGCTGTGATTCCACCAAATTTGGTTCCTTATAGATTCGTCGACTTGACAGTTGACTATATATAAATATATATATACTGAGAAGTCATAACAGCAAAGTCGTTTAAGTCTCTGTCTGAAGTTAAAATGGTAGATACTAACCAGGTAATCATTTTGAAAGCAGACAGGAATATTCTTCAGTGATTCATGCTGGTCATGCCTATCATGCTGGTCGTAATGTGGACCTAAATAGCATTTTGTGTCATGAACTAATGCCAGTACCAGTATCCCTTGCCAACACAAATGGAAGGCTAAGAATGGGAAACAAAGCCATGTTAGCTGATGTGCTGACCAATGGTATAATTTGTCCGCCTGATATAGCAATTCAGACAAATTCCTGCCTTATAATAGATGGTCAAGCATTAGTTGTGGCACTTGGAAAGCCTGCAGGAGTAATGAACTTTGGTGAACTGGAAGATGCATTTCTTAATCTTGTAATGTCTATGGGAAGGAACTTCAGTAGGATTGATGTCACTTTTGATCGGTACTATGGAAATTCAATCAAGGCTGGGACTAGAGACAGGCGTCTCAAACATTTTATTTTAGTAAGGAGAGTAATCGAAAATGAATCTGTGCCAATCCCCAACAAATTCAGTAAATTTATTGCTAACTCAGAGAACTAAAAAGATGATATAAAATCATTTGATCACCAATTTTCCTGTAAACAAAACAATTGTAGTTTCTGGTGGATTTCTCATGGAAGATGATGTACGAATAAACAACTCTGATTTACCAATACAAGTACTATAAGCAAACCATGAGGAAGCAGACACGCGCATTGTTCTTCACTGTATACCATCTGATGCTGATATCATTGTTGTCTAAGCACGTGATACAGATGTTTTGGTTCTATTGGTGGCGTTATTTCACAAGATTTGCTGCACTAAGTGATATCATTGTTGTCTCAGCACGTGATACAGATGTTTTGGTTCTATTGGTGGCGTTATTTCACAAGATTTGCTGCACTAAGTGATATCATTGTTGTCTCAGCACGTGATACTGATGTTTTGGTTCTATTGGTGGCGTTATTTCACAAGATTTGCTGCACTAAGTGATATCATTGTTGTCTCAGCACGTAATACAGATGTTTTGGTTCTATTGGTGGCGTTATTTCACAAGATTTGCTGCACTAAGTGATATCATTGTTGTCTCAGCACGTAATACAGATGTTTTGGTTCTATTGGTGGCGTTATTTCACAAGATTTGCTGCACTAAGTGATATCATTGTTGTCTCAGCACGTAATACAGATGTTTTGGTTCTATTGGTGGCGTTATTTCACAAGATTTGCTGCACTAAGTGATATCATTGTTGTCTCAGCACGTAATACAGATGTTTTGGTTCTATTGGTGGCGTTATTTCACAAGATTTGCTGCACTAAGTGATATCATTGTTGTCTCAGCACGTAATACAGATGTTTTGGTTCTATTGGTGGCGTTATTTCACAAGATTTGCTGCACTAAGTGATATCATTGTTGTCTCAGCACGTAATACAGATGTTTTGGTTCTATTGGTGGCGTTATTTCACAAGATTTGCTGCACTAAGTGATATCATTGTTGTCTCAGCACGTAATACAGATGTTTTGGTTCTATTGGTGGCGTTATTTCACAAGATTTGCTGCACTAAGTGATATCATTGTTGTCTCAGCACGTAATACAGATGTTTTGGTTCTATTGGTGGCGTTATTTCACAAGATTTGCTGCACTAAGTGATATCATTGTTGTCTCAGCACGTGATACAGATGTTTTGGTTCTATTGGTGGCGTTATTTCACAAGATTTGCTGCACTAAGTGATATCATTGTTGTCTCAGCACGTGATACAGATGTTTTGGTTCTATTGGTGGCGTTATTTCACAAGATTTGCTGCACTAAGTGATATCATTGTTGTCTCAGCACGTAATACAGATGTTTTGGTTCTATTGGTGGCGTTATTTCACAAGATTTGCTGCACTAAGTGATATCATTGTTGTCTCAGCACGTGATACAGATGTTTTGGTTCTATTGGTGGCGTTATTTCACAAGATTTGCTGCACTAAGTGATATCATTGTTGTCTCAGCACGTAATACAGATGTTTTGGTTCTATTGGTGGCGTTATTTCACAAGATTTGCTGCACTAAGTGATATCATTGTTGTCTCAGCACGTAATACAGATTTTTTTGTTCTATTGGTGGCGTTATTTCACAAGATTTGCTGCACTAAGTGATATCATTGTTGTCTCAGCACGTAATACAGATGTTTTGGTTCTATTGGTGGCGTTATTTCACAAGATTTGCTGCACTAAGTGATATCATTGTTGTCTCAGCACGTGATACAGATGTTTTGGTTCTATTGGTGGCGTTATTTCACAAGATTTGCTGCACTAAGTGATATCATTGTTGTCTCAGCACGTGATACAGATGTTTTGGTTCTATTGGTGGCGTTATTTCACAAGATTTGCTGCACTAAGTGATATCATTGTTGTCTCAGCACGTAATACAGATTTTTTTGTTCTATTGGTGGCGTTATTTCACAAGATTTGCTGCACTAAGTGATATCATTGTTGTCTCAGCACGTAATACAGATTTTTTTGTTCTATTGGTGGCGTTATTTCACAAGATTTGCTGCACTAAGTTGTGGTTGAGAGAAGACACAGAAAAACAAAGAAAATACATTCCTGTGCATGAAATAAGGCAGAGACTTTCATTTGAAGATTCTGTTTTCTAGAGTATCCTCCTATTTCATTCCATAATAGGATGTGACACTGTTTCCTACATTGAGAAGTTCAGTAAGAATACATCATGGAAAGTATCTAATACTGATCCTGACCTCTTACTAAATCTCGACATACGCAAATTGAAACAATAAACAACACATAAGGCAGATAAGTTCATATGCAAGTTGTATGATGCACCAAAGGTAAGCAGCTGTGACAATGTCAGAGTAAATCTGTTCAACAAAGGAAATACACCACAAGCACTTCCACCTACAACTGATGCTGTTAAGTTTCATATACAACGAGTCCACTATTAAACCATGGTATGGAGGCAGTTGGTCATACCAAAACCTGTGTTACCACCACCCATATCATGGGATCGAAAATGGTCGATGAACAGCTCGTCCCAAATCTGCTATCAATGCGACCAATTCCACAATCCTGAAAATACATTTTCTCCTGTGGATATTAGGGTGGCTGTATATGCGCTAACTGTTTATGCAGGAAATGCAAGTTTATATGTACTGCAGCTTGCAAATGTGCAGAAGATGGCAGTAAGGAATGTAAGAATGTTCTCAAATAATTAAATAAATATATATTTGTATAAACAATAAAGGTAGATAACTTACGGATTCTCTATATACAGTTAATGTATTAAGATTATGTTATGCTTTGGATTATTTTACTTTGCGCTATTAGTGCCAATCAACCATACATCATGTAATGTTTTGTGGCAATTGTTCAGCTTGTAATATTGTATTAAAATAATTTAGTTACACGTGACTGTTTTATTCATCCAATGTTGTTAGTTTCTCTGTCTTGCAGGATGGCAGCCATTTTGTTTTATAGCGTTTTTAAACATGTACTTCTTTTTACAAGGTTGCATTTTTTTTATTTGAAGCATATAGATTCAAAAGAGTGTGGCAAACATTTTTGAAATCAGCACACACTTGATTGCGAGATTATCCTGACACCAGAATCTGGACCGCCACAGGAAGAGGTCAACATTTTTAGAAGGCGGTACAAGATCAAGTTATTGTCAATACTAGATTTATGAAGAAAAAATTCATATGAGTATCATCTTGTGACATTTCAAATAGAGTTTGCAGAATGGTATGACTTAACATTTAACATAAGTTTAGATGGTTTAAGTTTAGCAATTGAAAACATAATTTCACAATTGCAAGGTGGGAGGATGTTCAAGATCTGTTCTCATTGTAATCTCAACTTTCAGTTCTCCTTAAATGTTAATGTTTTATATGGTGCACAAAATAAGAATCGAGAAAGTGGCGACTTTTAGCTAATACGGTGGTGCTAAGAAACCAAATCTTTGTTCAGCATCCATTAATTGTATTTTTATTTTATTCTGTATGGTGTCAATAGTAAGATTGTGTTATTAAAGTTTAGAGTGGGTGCTTTTATGAATAGTAGTTGTGATCACTCCTTTGAGATTCGCCCCTCTACCTCTACTCCAGGGTTACCGCTAATCACTTCGAGAAGAAGCTAGTGCTAGTCCCAACTAGATGCTCATGTTCATTTGTGTATTCTTTTTTGCCTTAAAATATTTCTGACTTTTATTGTTTCCTAGAAATTGTTGTAAAATGAGCAGCGACCAGTGTAAGGGTGGGCAGCGGGACTGGAGGGGGGTTGTTGTAACAAAAATACAGTCAACTCTGGTTTTAGTGAACTCTGTTGTAGTGAACCTTTCGCTACAGTGAGCCTAATTCATTGGTCCCAGCCCACATTCATTTCAATGTGTGTTAAACAATGTGTTTATAATGAACCTTCAACTTCGGTTTTAGTAAACAGAAAAATTGAAACTTTCAATAATAAATGTCATTCTAACATCATAATTCTTTGTTTAGGCAGCACAAAGCTTGACTGAAAGTACGAAATGTGGAAAAGGAATGCAGGGGAGGGGGAAGAGGGGTGAGCTTAAACAGTCACTGCAATCATTGACCTGGCTTAAGTTTTAATGCGGCAAGTAAAGGAGGACAGTTTTCAGAGTTGTATTAATACTACATGAGTTACAGGACAGTGAATGACAATCCATGGCCATTTAGTAATGGTTTTCACTGATCCCTTTCTTCACGAGGTTACATAAAACTCAAAAAATAATACTTTTATACTCAGTTTAGTTTTTTGAATGCATGGAGAGTGTGGAATCAAGTGTGGAAAAAGCACAAACTCTAGAGAAGGATCTGGAAAAAATATTAACTAAACCGTATACAATAAACAGCAGCATATAAACGATTTTTTTTAAAGATTAATCAATAGATTTTAATAAAGAAGGATTGTATTTGAACTCTTATTTTGTTTGTCACTAACCCATTACTTTCATATTAAAAAAAAATCTGTTTTATTGATCTTCAGATATAGCGAACAAATTATCTGAGTCCGTAGAGTTTCACTATAACCAGAGTTGACTGTATGTTAAGTTCAGTTCACAGTACCACATTTACTGCCGAGTTACTTCTTTTATTGAAAACTGCTGCACCATCATCATTTGACGTTTCCGCCTCTTTGGGTCATCTGCCACATTTGCTTCCATTCCTGTTGATCTTTCGAAACTTCTCCCTCAGCCACGCGTCTCAAGTAGACTCCTTTAGCCTCCATGTCCTTCTGTGCTTGGTCCGCCCATCTTGTCCGTGGTCTTCTACCCTTTCTCTTTGTTCTGTAAGACTTTAACCTAACCTAAGTACATCCAGGTGGAATTCAAAATCCTGTCTTCTTGTCATCGGCAAAAGAAAAAAAAAAAATCAAATGAACATCACAACTAATATGATAACTGAATTAATTATATAAGTCTTTTAAAAAGCTACCTTATGCATTGCTCCAAACATGGATTTTCTATTTTCTTAATAAACCAATTTATGTTTTTTTTATGGAACTAAAGTCGAATTCAGACTACGCTGACGTTTTATGTTAACACGTGTCAACATATAACACATCAGCTACATGTGACTAAGCCAAATACAAACTACATTGGGGTTTAAACACAACTCTGATGTATCTTGTGTATTGTGTCATTTGCAAAGGCGTAAAAAGCTAATTTTCTGGGGGGGGGGGGGGGGGGGGTTGTTTCCACTAATAAATTCTAGAGGAGTCCGGACCTCCGGCCCCCCCTCCCCTTTAAAATGTTCTGAATAAGTAGGTATGTTGAGATGATGGTTGGGAGAAGGGTAGTAAACCTACCTACATAAGCTACAAACTCCACTTCTGACAGTTGTTCTGTTATTTAAGCTGCTCTTTTCTTATGGTGATTCCTCAAGTAAGATTTTACAGGTGATAGCAGAAATGTCTGCTTCATTTTCTCGGACCCCACTTACTTGGCTCATTACAAGAAACATACTTTGTTTTTCAATACTGTATGAATGTATGAGAAAAGAAGTATAGTATTTGAAATGTTGACAGAGCTAATTTTACAATCGGCTTACAAGCTGTATCTTGAAGTTGAATATTAAAATATTCATTAACTAATATTTGGTTGATTACATACACAATTATTATAGCTGTGGTAAGTGTAAAAACCTTAAACATTAGGTTTTAATATGTATTTGTGGATCCCTTTAAGAGGGCGTCCATTAATTCCAGGGGACAGTTTTAAAATGGATGCAAAACTGTTAGCTGAACTTGATGAAGAGGAAAGGATTGTAGGCTAGCCGCTATTAGTATGATATTTGCACTGGAACACACGAGAGAGTGGGTATATCCCATAAATGCCGAGAGAGATGAATTTGGTGAGTTTCATACTTTATGGCCTGAACTTTTGAAAGCTGAATAGCATTTCCAATGTACGCTAGGATGTCAATAAAGGAATTTTCTACCCTTCAATATTTCACAAAAAAAGAATTTAAATTAAAAAAATGCAAGTGTCACGTTCTGATGCTTCAACACATCTGGACGTCCAGATCTTGGGATGATGCATGTCACGACATGTTTACATGCTTTTCGGCATCAGATAACACACACGGTAGTGTGAACACTTTGATATAAATTTTATTGGAATGGTTTTTTCCCTAAACCGTCATAACACGTGTTAGTACAAAACTCTTCATAGTCTAATTCAGCTTAAGAGTGTCCCATTTGAGCAGATTATTGAGGAGACGGGGAACATGTGTGTCCCTGCTAACGATAACCTTGAATCCACCAATGCAAGTCTATTATTTACTTAACCCTTTTCCTTGTAGGTACTATGATAATTAATATTCTTGTGATGAACACATCAAAAAGGTTTTATCAGGTAAAAATACAAAATCAAATTACTCTGATAAAAATCATTAAAGCTATATTTGGATAGTCCCAGTTGGGCAAAACATTTCCTTAGATACCATACAATACACAATTCATTTATATTAGAATAAAATACACATTTAAAATAAATTATATAAATTAATGTTTTAACAGTTTTATTAGATTACATTTTCAATATATATTATAAGAATTTAAGTATATAAGTACCAAAATTGTTTATAAACACACAAATTATTTTGAAAATTACTCATACTTGTCGTCATATCCAAGCAATAAATATTTGAATCAACTTTATTGTTTGTTGAATAAAATTGTTTAATCAAGTGACATTTAAATTTGTGATTGTTGTGAAAATATACAAATCAAGACAATTTTTTTTAAAGAACTCAACCACTGTGGAAACCCTGTCATTCCATACATTCCATCAGTGATGGCAATTTGGGGGGGGAGTAAGGGGAAGGTGACTGCCCCTCACTTTTATTGGGGATTGCTGTATTGTCCAAGGAGGATGTACACTGGCTAGTGAAAAGTGGCTGATGTGCACTGATCTATTGCGCACCACTATGATTGATCTTCAAGCCATGCCAAAGTCAGTAAAAGCCAGGTGTTATATCAGTTAGAGCCGTGTCTTTTGAATCTGAAATATTTTGTCATTCCTACAAAGTGATGGTTTATTAGTGCTATTGACTTCTACCGTTTCATGTGTCAGTATCACGAGTGAGAGAAAATGAAGCGGGTTAAATAAAAACGTTATTTCACTGTTTAAATAAAAAGCATAACACAAAAGAAGACGGCAGCGACTCTAGTATTTCTGCCGCTACAATAGAGACTACTTTTGTAGTCAATACTTCTACCTATGTTGATATGCGTGAGTGTTTAACTAGTTCCTTTTGTAAGTAAACCTACTGACAAGTTTTCAGAGGTTAACTAGTCTCAGCCTCACCTTCATAGTAGGGATTTACTTTGTGACAAACATGCTGCTCTTTAATATTTTAAAGATGGCCCATTATAGCTCTCTCTGACACAGTTCCAGAGACAAAAGGAATAAGATTTAGAAGTGCATGGTATTAACGATTTAATGACTTGATGAAATGTTTCTGGTGACAAAGCCTTTTGTTTTCCATGCCACTTAGTTGGCGGTAGCGGTTGTTATGATGAAACATTTATTATGAACAGATTTAAAAATGAGAAAAAGGCAACTCAACATTTTCAAGAACATGAAAGTACCTCTCAATGTGAGTACCTTAAGATCCTGTTTGAAATTATTATTATTTTTTGCTAGACAAAGCTATAAGGAAGAAGAGTCCACAGATAATCGAGGCAGTTTTGTATAGCTGTTGAAATTGCGATCAGATAATTTGCTTTTGAGAAGATGTTTTTGGAGCAAAAAAAAATACTTTAATTATGTTTCAACATGATGTACAAAATGAGATGCTGGAAATTATGACTAATCACAGCATAGTTGAAAGTAATGGTGGTCTGTAATGGTGGATGAAACACGAGATAGAGAAAATCATGAACAATTGACTATGGTGATTAGATCAGGATGAATTAAAAATCAAAGAACGATTTCTTGTTTTTGGAAAACAGATCTCACAAATGACGAGACATCGTATAATCTACTCCTGTCTGTACAAAACAAAGTAGGCTAGATCCTAGTGACATGACAGTTCAATACTATGACAGGGCTGCAAATATTTCAGGAATAATAAAGATGTGTCACAAGATTATAGTAAAATAATCCACAAGCTGTGTATGTCCACTTTGTATGCACTCGCTAAATCTTGCTTTGTGAATAAATAAAAAAATATTACCAATGTCTGCAATGTTTTCACTACAGCACAACAACTTTACTGTTTTATCGAAAACCTCATCTAAACGCCTTGCAATATTTGCCAAGATAAGGAAGTTATGCTATTGCTGAAAGTAACAGGCCAGAATCAAAGATTAAACTTTTCTCTCAAAGCAATAAGTGACAAGTTTTTGCAGTAGATATGAAAGTTTGCGAGCTGTGTAACAGAATTTGCCAGAAATAGCACAGACTCTGGAATAAATTGAAGCAACTGATCCAAAGGTGAGGCTCATAGTTCAACAAGGTTTGGTCTGAGAAGATATTTTGTGAAAATCATGGTTTTGAAGGACCAGTCATTTCATGTAGGAGCAAAGTTCCACAGAAATTGGTGGAGGAGATGTTTTTGTAACTTATACCTAGAAACGGCCTCTCCTTATGGGGTTGAGTGTGACAGCTTATCCGCAGAAATTGATGTGTTCTCCAGGAAAGATCATTCAACAACCGGTTGCAAATTAATTTACAGATTAGTGTTGGAGTTTACATCTGAAAATTCCCATAGTAAAGTTGTATACCTGAACTTTTTGAGGTTGTTTTTAACAATTCCTGTGTCAACGATCTTTTCTCCTCCTCCACCATGACCCAGTCCTTTCCTCTTTCCTCCACACTTCTCTACATTCCCTCCAGGCACCTGTCCCTTGCTCTTCCTCTTGGCATCCTGCCCCCCATTTCAATATTCAACATCTGCTTTGGTACCACTTCCATTCTCCTCACATGGCCGTACCACCTGTCACGACTTCTCTATCCTCTCCTTAATTATTCCTCTCACTGTTTCATTTCTCATCCTATTCATTATTGTCTCTTCTATGGTAAGTCTCAGAAATTTAATTAAGTTTACACACATTAAAGAGTCACTGAGTGCCATTTTAGAGCTTTGTGAATAACCAAAGTGAGTGTTGGTGTGTAGGTGTAATCTTTAAAAAATTATAAATAACTCTATAATTGATAATTTGACCAATGTGACCCGTTAATCGATTAAAGGAGGTTTAACTGTGTGTGTGATGAATTTTTTAAAAGTATTTTGAATACATTTAAACACATAAATGTAAAAAGAGTCTTTCTTCGAAGCTTTTTTTCATAGTGACAGTTTAGCTAAGTAGGAATGTGTCTGTTTCACTGAACTCAAGTTCCTGGTCTCAATTCCTGGTATGGCCAAACAAAAACTATTGTTGGTGAAATTGGGCCTGTCTTTTCACAGTGCTGAGTTTAACAGCCTAGTATAAATATATTAAATTAAGATATGAATATGGTATTAACTTTCTTTCAAACATTATTTGTATTATTGTATTATACCTAAAAGTTTTTGATTTTTTTTTTCATCGAGTACCTATTCATTTCTATTTGTGTTCCCTATTATTTATTTTCACTTTCTTTGCAGTGTTTATGGTTTCTTATTTTAGGAAATTATACAGACAATTTTATAAAGACGATTTTCATTGTTTTCAATGGATATATTTCAACATTTATTTAGTAATAATCTAAACTTTACTATTGCAAGAAATTTCTCTTTGCAAAGATATGGCCAACATCTTAAGTAGATAGTTATAATAATTTTGATTTTAGTTGCTAGTAAATTTGAACCTAAGTGTAAGTTTACAGAACTTTTTAGTATTTTTTTTTTAATTTCAATTTTGTGTTGGTTAAATTAAAGTCCAGCCTCCAACAAATTAGTTATGATTATTTTTTTTTTTACATTGATACTATATGCTTATGGTTTTAAAAGATTTAAATTTAGGTTGGTATAAAACAAAAATTCATTTAAATTGGGCTCAAATATACAATTTTGTTCCAGCCAAAATTATAAATACATAAATTCTTAGCTAGGATGTATATAAATTTGCACATCAGACACATTTTTGACAATTTATATATATTATAATACTAATACTACTTATTTTAAATTACCTTGTTACTTATAGATTCTTTAGACCAAACAAAACATTAGGTACTTCAAGCATGTTCATAAAATAAATTATGAATATGATGTATGAAAATAACATTGAAAAAATAAAGCCCCAACCAATTAATAAATAATAAACGTCAATCAACATTTTTTTCTGAAGATGAAATCTATCAGTCAAATGAAACAAGTTTCAGCTTTTTTCAAATATAGAGTTTAACAATGTTAGATTAAAGTTGGAGTAAAAGAAAAGTGAATAAGTTCCTAACTACTAAGAAATATACAAAAACTGTAAAATATACTGTCCAATTCTCAACTTTCGTACAACCCACACTTTTGTACATTATAACTTTTTACTTCCCTAAAGAAACTTTTATATGCATTTTTGAAAACACATAGGCCTATGTAAAGACAATCGTGATGAGGTAAGTAGCCAACCTGAAAAGAAAAATCATCTAAACTTTTATAAAAACGAGTGAAATTCTCTCTTGATTTCTTCTTACTTTCATCTCAGCTTCACTTGGTGTGAAAGTTCAAATGTTTTGTGATTTTGTGCAAATCTAAAACTCAAAGCCTTATTTTTAAAGACCATTTTATTTATGACATCGAGAACCCAATCATAATAGCATCCAAAAAATTCATGTGTTAACATAAATTATACATAGATACTTTTTAAGGACTAGGATTATAATTATATCGCAACATAAAATCATATCTCTTGTAAAGAGAATGTACTAATAGGATATCATACTGTTAATAAATAAAAAAAAAACCTTATTTTAGAGATTTAAAAAATCTATTCATTTACAACTATCCAGGTACAAACAGTTTAATTAAATAATAACAGAGGTCTTTGTTAAACAAGTATCCCTTACTATAGTACTAATATAATTTTTCTATCTACTTTAAAAAGAAGAAATACATAGTTTTTTACTCTCATTCCTCTATGAGTGTCCATGGAATTCATATGAGAAAAAAAAGTCTTTCGTTTTTACTAAGTCTTAATATCAAACCTATTTTGATTCCTTTATATATGAATAGCTGTAAAGCAATGTTAAATGAAACACTTTTAAGTACGTCATTTTAAAAAAATATGGAAGAGCAATGCGATATATTAATATCTGGTGAAAAAAAACTTTTGAAGAATTCATCACCATCATCATTGTTTCCAGCCTGTGGCCAGGTCAGTTTCATAATATTCCTATCATTCTTCTTCCTTTATTCTACTCTCACTTGTATACTTGCTGTTCTCTTCTCATCTAATATCTTTCTTGGTCTCTTGTGATCTTTTTCTTACATACTTCATCTTCATCAATCTCCTTGGGATTCCTTCCTTCCTTTCCCATCCTCATTACATGACCATACCATCTCAGCGTTGTTTCCTCTACTATCATGTACTCCCACTCTTTCCTGGATAACTTCATTCCTTATCCTGCTTCTCCTCGCGACAGCCAACATGCTCCTCACAAGCTTTATTGCCATGGCCTCTACTTTCTGAGTATTTCTTACATTCAATGTCCATGCATATGTGACTATGGGTACAACGTGCGCCCTATACATCCCTTTCTTATAAATCAAGGGTACCTCTCTTCTCCATAGCAGGTCTCTTGCACACCTATAAACAATTCTCCCTGATGCCCTCTTCTTAATAGATCCTCTCTACTTCCACCTTTTGCCTCAATCATGCTTCCAAGATATTTTACATTATGTACCTTTCTCAGCTCTACTACATCCAACTTATAGCTTTACTAGGCCTTATTCTCTTCCTTGTTATTACCATCACTTCACTCTTTGCCATACTAATTTTATTCCATACTCTTTCCCATCTTCATTCCATTCCTATAGCTGTTCCTGTACTTCCTCTTCCTTCTCTCCTCATACCAACAAGCCATTTATTGTTTCCTCCCAGAGTTTTCCTTGCCCTTTATTTAAGATCATTTCCATTACCATTACAAAGAGTGGTTGTGAGAGGGCTGCTTAACTCAATTTTTTTATTTCAAACCAATTTGTCTATCACTTTCCTATCTTAACAGACCTCAGTTATCCTCATACATATTCTTCACGCTCATTACAACTCTTCTTTTGATTCCAGCCTCCTCCATCGCTTTTCATACTTTAAATTGGTAAGTAAATAAACAAATTTTCAACACCTTACCACTGAATCAAATCTAAAACAACTGCATTTAAAATTTGGAAATGAGTCATTTGTTTTGCCATGGGGACTTTTAACAGTGGGATATAGTGTTTACGACCAAGGCCATTTTAAGACCTTCATAGGCCCTTGGCACGTTTATTTCAGGAAGCCTGTGTGTAGGATATTTTTAATAATTTTTATGCTAGTTTTATCGTTTGAATGCACAAAAATTTTTTTTTATGAATCTTGGAAATACTTGCAAATCTTAATGCACGGGAACGCCTCTGAACCTTTGCCGACACAAAAGCCTGTGTCCACCAATGGTTCGCGATTCGTGCAATGCGACTACGCACAACAACATAACCCTTGAAATAATTTCAAATTTTCTTTTCTAAAATCGTTCTCCTGTGAAATAAAATAATAACAGTGTAGCAGTATCATACATACTGTAATATTTGTTGGACAAGACACTGTTACATGCAGGAGAAAGCAAGGTAAAAAAGACAAGGTCTATTGAAGAGCTTTCAATCGAGTACAGTACTACAGTGTATTAACATTAAACTGAAAGTATTTACTAGACCAGCCGTAGGCTAACTGCGGCCCACAACGTCAATTTGTACAGCCCTCACACAAATTTAAAACTCTCGTAATTGTATTAACAAAAATGACAAATTAAATGCATAATCATGCATGTTTTTGAACATGTGAAAAAATGAGCAAGCTCATTTATAATGTTACCTGTGTACAAGCATAAGTTTGCGTGTACGGTAATTACGGTAGTTATATGACTAATAAATATATTTTTGTGTGAAAATAAAGTTAGTTATTTAGTAAATTTAGATTTTTGTCACACACAGCC
Source organism: Timema podura (assembly GCA_033556935.1). Taxonomy (NCBI): domain Eukaryota; kingdom Metazoa; phylum Arthropoda; class Insecta; order Phasmatodea; family Timematidae; genus Timema; species Timema podura. The sequence goes on from JAVRXN010000008.1 coordinate 16,175,944, forward strand.
CTCGGGGAGAAAAGTTTGCCCACCTCTGTACTGGACATACACTAATGTGTCTATTATTGTGGAGGTTGTTGGGAAACTCGACGACTTAAATGATTGTTTTTGTCATTCAAATACCAAAATAAATGTTTTAAATTAAAATTAGTTGTTTTTCCTTATTTTGAGATTTTTTTTTGTCCAGGCTTTTTTCAAGTGAAGAATTATTGGCCTTAAAACGTTCGTAGGCTTTAGGCACTGTGCTAGTCGGCCTAATGAATAACGTGGCCTTGTTCACGACAGTTAAATCCAAAACAAATTTAACTTGAAAAATTGAAAATAATTTTTTATAAGATTTGAGTCTCAAAGTCGAGATTTTCTCGAATCCTTGAATTTAGAATATTCTTAAGGAGTTGAGGGATGTTTGCAAATAAGAACATTTCTACTTCCATCACTCTTCTGCAGCTCTCTCTTTTCTTCTCTACATCTTCCTTTAGCTGGTCCACTCCCCTCCTTCTAGGTCATCCAACTAGTCTCCTGCCCCCCCTACCTCAATTTCCATGTGTACACGCGGTGTTCTAGTATATTCCATTCTTTTAACATGGCCGAACCACCTCAGTCTTAGTGATATTAACCTTTTCTCCATTGATTCCCCAACTCTTAGCTCCTCTTTCACGCCCTCGAGTCTTACTCTATCTCTTCATGTCTTCTGCAGAGTGATTCTTAAGAATTTCATTTCACATGCTTGAAGCTTACTCAACTATTTATTAATTAATGCACAAGTTTCTAAACTGTACGTATGAATGAAGACAAGGTAAAGCTTGTATAGACTCATCTTGGCTCTCCATGGCATCTCTTGTTCTACATTAGCTGCTGTGTCAAATTCCATTTTTTGACGTGAATATGTCTTTAAATTTGCTACCATACGGGGGGCAATCCAAAAAACCTAATGATAACAAAATCGGGGAATACAGTTTGGTGTTGTAGTTTCGAATCTTTCCTCTATATCCAAAATTAAATTATACCACTGGATAGCTAAAAGGTCAAAGAATTCATTACAAAAAGAGAGAACAGTGACGCATCGCGCGTGGTGGAGGGGGAAGTGCCGCCATTTTGAGGTTATTTTGCTGCATATCGAGATTTGCAATTAGTATAACTTTTGACTCGGAGAAGCTACGATGTTCGTTTAAGTTTTAATCGTCAGCTGTTACATAAACGTATTCACGTACAACACACGGCCGTGTCCATGACACAGCCACACCCCATTTTTTTGTAACCTGTTAGTCACTCTGTTGAGGGCTTCCTGCTTTATGGTGCTCTACAGGAGACCACACTACCCAGGTTTATGAACTATAGGATACTCTCCAGTTGTTCTCCTTCCAGATATATGCAGCATTTGGAGTTTACTTTACTGATTTTCAAGGCAACTGTCTTTGTTTTACTCACATTCATCTTATACTTTTTGAACTCGGAGACCCACTTTTTCAGTCATTTCTGTATTTCTCTCTCAGTGTCTTCCCAAATCGCCGCATCATCCAGGCCATTTAGGTCTTCATTCTTCTATCTTTTCATATCATTTAACAAGATATGAAACACTAATAGCACCAAAATGTTTAAGGATACTTCACAAGCCTGAATATTGCCACTAATGAACGCAGTCATCAAAACATATTAATCATAAGCAATCAAGATGTTGCTGACTATATGAAATCACGAGATAATTTCTTGACAAAGGATATTTTTATTTGGTTTTAGCGAACAAATTAATAATGTAATGTGAATATTTAAAATAGCTGAAATAAATACCTATAACTTTAAATAATAATTGCTTGATATAAGAAAACCTGTGGTGAAATTGAATGAACTTAATAACTGATTTTAAGTTTTTGAAAAAATGCACGAATTATTTGAAATTTTAGAATTTAATATTCAAACTTTAAATAAGGATAATTTAAAAATTTTAATTCGAAAATATTTTAACTTTTAAATATTCGCACATCTCTACTAATATTATTAGTGGAATTTCCTTAACTACTTAAATTATTTTCAAAAGGTTAACAGAATGTAAGGTAATGATGTTAAGCAACTAAAAGTTTTTCAAAAAGCTTGTAATATGAACTATCACTGTAAAGTTTTCCCTATAGTACAATTTGACTTTGAAACATGTTACAGTATTTATTATTATACAATTGCAAAGGAGATTATGCGATGCAGGTCTGAGGACATGTCCATCCCTGTTGTTTTTTTCTCAATGCCATGGCATAACTGACAGATAATTGGGTGGGTTGCTCCATATGACTATATAAAAAAAGAAATAATTAAAGTTAAATAGTCATGACATAAAAAAACTATTTTTTCATATAATATTTAAAGGAGTATTTATAAATCAAAAATCAAACGTAAAATAAAAGATAAAGTTGATACTGAAAAATACCTCAGAATAAACAAAATTTTAAACTACTATTATTTTTTCTGCATAAGATGTTGGAGAAATGGTGTACAAAATTGTCAAGTTCCACCCAACCCTAGTATGGTCATGGCACATCATTCTAAACTCATTGTTTAACTGTGATAGCTCAGAGTTTATTCTCTAGGTCCAATGATTAGCCTCACGTTGATTTTAGATTGATTGTATGGGAACTAAGGCATTATTATACCTCTGTAAAATATCAGAACCTTCCAGTGACACTAGAAGATAACAGTACTGCAATCAAGTTGACTATATTTAGATTAAACGATGAAAACATGTAGAGACTATTACAATTTAAACCATAAAACATAAATGTTCGCAACAGTCCCACCTGGAAGTTCTTACTCAACCACAAAGTTCAGGCAACATTTAAGAGTCTAGTTCTCGCTGATGCTTGTGAGGTCTGATCTAAGAAGGCATTATTTGAGGGACATCCTACACTTACATTATGAAACAAATCAAAGCCGACTAAGACTGCACATCGCTGGCCATCCCTGAAGTCAGCCGAGCAATTTCGCTGCCAAGAGTGTCAATATTTTCCTGTCAAACAGAGAATGAATAAATTATATTTTCCACCAGGATTCTCAATCTAAGGTGATCACTTATCAGTATGAGAAGAGTGAATACATACTGTACCAGCTCTCAACCAGAATAAGTAACCAAACGATCCGGTTGAAACTAGTTGGGATTTAATTCTGAGCTGTGGAATCACAGTCGGGCACTATTATATGAATAGTTGTATTTAAGGTTGGGTATTATGAACCAGTGAATGTTAGGAGTCTGTGACCTCAAGGTCGAGCTTTATATATAAACTTGTGTTCGAACTTGACAGTTTTAAAGGCTCAGCAAATTCAAGATTATTGAATAAGACTACAGCATTTCTGTATTGTATTGTATTGTGTGTCTGGTGATGTATGATTAATTGTTTATTCACTTTATTATTATTATTATTATTAGCACCGCGTCTTACTACCCGTTCGGGTTACACGTACTTACGCTAATGTGAAATGGTAGGGTGATTGTGAGATGAAATGGAGGACCTACAGTTTAACGTGGAATCCGAATCACGGTGGAGGCCTGGCATTCCTCACATTCACAAGTTGTGATTAATACACATCTTGTCAGAGTGAAGGAAGGGTTTGGCATTCAGATAAATCTGTGCCGGGACAGAGGATTGAACCCCGGACCCCCAGCACAGAAGTCTGACACCTTACCCTAGACCACCAGGTCACCGAGTATTCACTTTATTGTTCTCTCTACTTGTCTGGATGTTGTTTGTGAAATTCTCAGTTGGAATATGTTCTTTTCATTGTAAAAATGCCAATGCCAGATTAATTTCAAAGACTCTGTTTTATTTTATTTTAAACATGCAGAAGTATCTGGTGTTGCCCATGGTAACCATGCAATGGATTGCGTGGCTAACCCTGGCAACACTTTTCTTTGCTTCCAACAAACAGAAAAAAAAATCTCATTTTTTTCCCGACCTAGTTTTTAATGAATTAAAAAAAATCAAATTCAAATTTTAAAATTCCTGCTTTGTGTGCAGTTGTTCGTGCACAAGGGATAGTCATTTTTAAATTTCCGCCCTCTATGTGCGGTAGATTTCGCGCAATGTTCATGATAGACCTACACACACTCTTCACTTTATTAATGTAGATAATGTCTTATTGTCATTACAAAGGTTTTGTTTTTTAAAAAAGTTTTACAATCATTTGATTTTAAGTAAATGATTACGTTTTAAAATTACTTATTTATTTGATTCAATCTCTCTTGACTGTGTGTTAGAATTTTCTGAGAGATTCTCTCGAGCATGACTTGTAATGAAGAAACTTGAGCTCACACACCCCTATGAAGAGTTCTGAAGGATATTAAAAAATGTTGTGTATTTTTGTGTAGACACTTCCAACACTGGGGGACTATTTTAACACCAGATAAAAATTGTGACTTTCTTTGATCAATGTGGCCACAGGAGTGTTTATAACAAGAGATTGAAAGCCATCACACATTCTAATTCTGGTCACCTGCATCAAACAAATTACAACGCAAAGTGTAAAAATGCCTGTACACACCTTGAGAGTAATATTCTTAAGAAGTATGTCCTCCAGCACAGCCTGAAGTTTCCTGTTGATCTCTAGGGACAGTTCCAATGTCATGCTGTTGTCCACCGGTTTGGAACTGTACACAGATGCCATGATGCCTCCATGCTTCGTCACCTCGGCCTGAACACATGCAAAGATGCAACTTTCAAGATTCAAAACCCAACCAAAAACTTCATACAACTTATAGCATATTCAAATCAACTAAGACTTTCATATGAACACGATTTGTCAGTTGCCCAAGTGTAACTCTCAACTGTTTCATTACAAGAGAAAGTATGGTTATCTATTTTGATCTATTTTGACAGGCTAAATATAGAGTCAGTGTAGTAAATCTCAAGCTATGAGAGTTATACTTTATCAGTACAAAACTAAAATATACCACTTCATGTTTTTTTTTAACTATTAAGATTATAAAGAAATTTAAATTAGGGGTTTGTGAGTACTTAAATTTTAAGATATAGCCTTTGATAGAGGTTTGGGTTCAAAATTGACAGCTTTATTGGTTCTGAAAATTCAAGCTTGTATAAGACTTTTGTTGTTGTTGTAATGTGTGTGTGGTAATAGATGATACTTGATACTTGGAAGTTTTCGGAGAAAATCTCTCAAGTTCGACTTGGAATAAAAAAAACTCGATCTCACAGGCCCTTAATTATATGTCACTTTAATATAGTTTTATTCAGTGGTGGCTTATGGGTTGTTGCAAGGGTTGGCTCCACTTGAAGGGACTGTACTAGTAAACTGTTCCACACCCTCCTCACTAACCATACACACGATAATGAAATGTGTGTGAATGTGTATGCTCTGGCTTTAAAGGCAAGTTTAATAAAGAATGTGAGGGAACAATTTTCTAGTAGAGTCGTGTCAAGCCTGCAGGGCTATTATGACCATTTGACGCAAAGTTAGTTGTTACTGCTGGTTAGCTTCACTATTGAGGAAAAGATAGTGTTTGGGTAATTATAACCCCACAATTTGTATAGTCCACTAGTTAAAGCTTCAACTTTGCTCTAAGCATCACTGTACAGAATAAAATCAGTTTGTATCAACAGTTGGCAACATGTTTGCACTTTACAAAGCTAGAAGCTAAAAATTACGTTAATTTATTTCAAGAATTCTGGTATTCATGACTGATCATCTCATCGCCTTCTTCTCTTGACTGGCAGAGAGATGTTGACCGTCAAGAGCCCTTTCTTCCATGTTGTTAGAAGTACTTTTACTTCTAATGATTCTATGCAGAAAGGATAATTGATTGTAGAAAATATACTGAGATTTTTCTCAAAGAACCTGACACACTTTGATTTTAGAAATTCTTTGTCGCTACCTGAAGTAGCAGTCTCCGAGACTCTTCCATTTTCACTGTAAAACTAACATTGAAAAGCGTCTCATTTAGTGTGTGTGATTGGCTTTGTTTATTTTTTAGTTTTTATACTATTTTGTTTCTATTCTACAGATATCTCGCAAGTGGCTGCTCCATGACTGATTTGCACATAGTATATTTCCGGCTGGGAACTCTACATTAAGCAACGTCATAAGACTAGGTCACCAAGAAATATGGTGAACAATGAAAAGTTTCTATTTAATCTTGCTAGATGCATCAAGATGGAAATCTATCGTTGAGGCTTTCAAAGTTAAAGCGAACTTTCCAAATTGTGTTGGCGTCTTGGATGGCAAGCATATAGGAGTGATTAAACCTCACCATAGTGGTTCTATGTTCTTCAATTACAAACACTATTTTTCTATAATTTTTTGGCAATGTGTAATTCCAACTTTTTGTTTACATTTGTCGATTTTGGTGCCTATGATAAAGAAAATGACTTAACTTTTTTCAAGAGTAGTGGCTTATATGATAAAGTAAAAAATAACCTGTTGAAATTGCCAAATACAACACCTATCAATAAACTTTATGATGATGTTTTACCATATGTCAGTGTGGCAGATGAGGCATTTGCACTTTCAGATCATGTGATGTGTCATTTTGCAAGAGCTATTTGACAATGCCAAAAAATATTTATATCTTCCACTAGTCTCGTGCACGTAGGTACATAAAATGTGCATTTGGTATTCTAAGTAGGAAATGACAAATATTCCATCTGCCCCTGAATGTAGGTGTGTCTTTAACAGAATACATCATAAAAGCATGCTGTACAGGACTATATCAGGAGAAGAAAAGACTACAATTTTGATGAAACTCAAACAACTGAGGGGTTTGTAGATCTTCAGTATGATTTGGTCAGCAGAGGAACAAGTGCAGCCATTATCAGTTAGGAACAAGTTTGATGACTACTCTGTCAGCACAGAAGGTCAACTAGAATGGCAATACCATGCAATTTAATTATTTTGTTGTGTGTAGAGGAATTTCGCCCATCATTTTTACAATATAAAACTTCACTTTTTGTAATAATTAAAAAAATTAATGAGAAATAAATAGTGCATTGCTTGCCCAATTTATTTTTATCAACTTTTTTTCGCCTACTTTCTAAAATATACAATCAAACTTACCTTATTCATTTTTTTTTTCAGCAATTAAGGCTTCTTACTAAAACAGGCCTAGCAAGCTGATAGTGGAAAAATATATGGCTTGAATAAAAAATTGACCCAGGCCACAGGCTGTAAAGAGTAATGGATGTAAAAAAAAAGAAAAGTTAAGGCTTATTCTTTGTTTAAAAAAGATGGCCACCATCTTTTCCCAACTCTTTCTCATCAAGCCCCCGTTTGAATATTCATTGGCATTCATATCCCATATAGCAAATCTCGATTCAACTTTGGATATAAACCTATCTGTGATTAAATCCATTTTTTTAAACAAATAAACAAGAACACACTACTTTCAGCAACTATACAGTTCTGGCCACACAGAAAGTTGTGTATCGTTTGAAGAGCTTTATTTGAATGAATCTAAACACGTGGGGGCGCTGCCAGCTTGGTCACTCAAAAAAATCGCCTTTCCACCCATCGGTAATTCCAGCAGCACCACTACCATGTCTGAAAGGTTACACTTTAACTAATGCAAACACGTGGTGGCGCGGCCATGGTGGCTTTGTGTGAAAGGGTTCTAAGTGCCACTCTACTATGAAAATGTTTGCTCTCGCAAAGTGGTCGACCATAATAACTTTTGAGGCAATGTCTAGTGTCTCTTTGTTAACAGTCGCAAATTAGTTTTGTGCCGTGGTCATTATAACCCTGCTGGAGTCACCTTGAAAGTGTTCACAAACTGCCATTAGTTTCATTTCACAGTTTGGCATGTGGATGGATTCTAGCTTTACCTTTTGTCTATTTCTCCCAATTAAGGCTGGCTGCAGCATAAATTAATACAATAGTGTTAGTGTTTTATCATTATTTTTTGTACATTCTTTTAATGAGTCCAACCAGCTTAAGAGTGGTGGTAAATAACAGCTAGCATAAAAATTTTATTGCAAACATTGGTTGAAAGCTATTAATGTTAAGCTATGTGAAGAAATGATTATTTTCTTAGTAATACTAGATCAGGGGTATCCAACTGGTGGTGTACACAAAAAATGTGAAGGACCCATACCTAATTAGGATTAAACACTTTAAATAAAATTGAAAATGCAGTTAGATTCAGAGTTGAAATTTTGCACAGCCTATGCCAAGTAGCCATGTGATGGGCTAACCTTGTTCTGGTCCATGGAGTTGGAGGAGAGAGCCCCGTCCTGCTCTCTCATAATGTAGCTCAGGATTATATGACTCTTCTTCTGGAGTTCAGTCACCAGCTGCCGAGAATGTTCCTCCAAGAACTCGAGCTTCTCTGTTTTTCGAGCGTTGGCCCGCTGTAGCTTCACGATGCGTTCAATGAGCGCCTGACGGTCTGGCTCTATCGGCGGACTCGGCTGTGAGGGAGGATATAACACACTATTGGGCATTGAAAGGGAAGGGTTATTTGAATTCTTTAATCTCATGACGATATTCATGATTTGAAAATACAAACAAATTAGAATTGGGTTGAGTACATTTTTTTTTAAATCTAGAATTCGAACCATCATATTATTTATGAATTCTAAATCATGAATTAAAATTAGAATAATTAAAATAGGATAAATATAAGAGGTTAGTTAACTTCCCTATATTGTAGATGGACATATGGACAGATACATTTGATCAGTCCAGTAGTCACGCAGAAAATGTTGGAACTGAAGAGCAGATAACAGAAAGTGTTCAAGTGAGAGGAGAATAATGGAAGAAATTAAAGGAGGAAGAATGGTGTAAAGATAGAGGAAGATGAAGGCATTTTACTAAACTGACTCGGCCACAGGCTGGAAACAGTTGAGGATGATGATGATGATGATGATGATGATGATGATGATTATGAGTAGTCATGAACTAGTGTTGAATCTTTTTGTATTTTTTGTACTGTCAACTCTTAAATCTACCCTGAGTAATATCTTTCACTCTCACTGTCTCACTTGCAAGCCACCATTTATGAGTCGGTACAGATTGTCCCGTCAAACATTTTGTTTCTCCCTAACCAGTAAAACACTACCCCCTTCCATCCCTTCTCCTTTACACTGACCATCTCTTCCCTGTCACCAAGTGATAGAACAGAACAAAGAACATATTATCGAGCTTAAAACTGATGAGTAATCACTATATTGACTGTGCCTGCCATAATCTCAACCATTGTTAATAAGCATATGCCCAGCCCTAAGGCTGTAGCCAGCCAATAATTTCAGGGGGGTTTGTTGGGCACATCCCCCATATTTATGGCGACATACCCCCTAACTGCCGGAGGCTAGGATAAATTCAAAATATTAAACAGTTCTAGAAGCTCTCCGAAGTGTTTTTATGGCAACACAACCCCCTAATTTGTACTTGTACCTTAATTTTGATAAGGTTTGAACCATAAATAAAGCCAACCCCCCCCCCCCTTGACTACGGCCTTGCCCAGCCCAAATTAAAATTGATTCATTTGAGAGGTAGGGAGGGATGTGCAATAATTTTAATTAAAATGTGAAAAAATAGTTTAATCTTTTTTTTTTTTTAAATCCTCAAATCTCAGAATTAAAAAGGCCCATTCATGAATTTTTTGGATAGATTTTGAAATTTTGAACAAAAATTTATTGTAGAGCTACTATGCTGCTTATTGTTGGCTAGGCCCAACATAATTTTGGGATAAATTTAACCACCAGAACCTGGACCATTAATTTACCGCATGAATGATTGCTATACACATTCATAAAAAAAAAAAAAGTTTGAGTTACTATTTCTGTTCTCTGATGCAATTTAAGGATTATGCAATAAAACAAACCTTTTATGTTTACAATATTAAAAAAAAAATTGATTTAAGATATTTATGTATATTGAAAATTTGGATTTCGGATTTAAAAAAATTTGAATCAGTCCATCTTCAGTAGTAATACAAAAATTATTATGTACCTGTCCTAGGCCGCTACTGTCAGTGGCATTGGCAATGTTGGGGGCAAAGGCTGCCTCCACAGTGTTGAGAGAGGAGCAGGAGCTGGTCCGAGAGTCGTGCCCCAGGGAGTTGGTGCAACTGGATGCCTCATACGCCTCCAGGCGCTTGCGCGACTGCTGAAGCTCCCGGGTCAACTCCTTGGGGAGGAAAGCATCACAAATATCAGGATAGAGACAGGTCACTCAAATCTATCAATCCTTTGAGAGATTAAAAGATTGAATGATCCAGCAGATTTAAGCTTCCAGCTTTTGTGACCATAACGATTTAGTGCAAAACGCGCAATGCAACTTCCTAAAAGAGGAAACCGTAAAACACAAAAGTTAGAGCAAGGAAAATCGTAAGGAATGATAGGACACTTAGATAGGAACATGTAAAAGGAATAACATTTACATAAAGGTGATAAGGTTATTTAACCTGTTCAGGAACTGTAATAAATTAGTTTTGGAAAAGGTTAGATAACCATATCATCCCCAGATTAACCTGTAATATTTCACAACACCATGTCATATTCTTGAATCTGGAACTGAACCTTCATTACTGATAATTTAATAATTAAATATAATATAAAAACAACATTATATCCACCTACTAATATATCTCAATAAGGAAAACCTCTTTTCGATTTATGAGGCAATTGCATTATATTTGGAAGAAGGTAAAGGAAAGTTGGATAGAAACATATAAAGGGACAAACACAATATGGATTTTACAGTGAAAAGAAGAACATAGTTCACACTTTACATTGCTGCCACTGGACAAAGAGCTAATGGTTGCCTCTTGAAGAAAATCGATCGTCACCACCCAATCCCCCGACCTAGGTTTCATTCTATTGAAACTCATCAGGGAGGAGTGTAAAACGCGCAATGCAACTTCCTAAAGAGGAAGGGGGGGGGGGGGGGACACAAAAGGGAGAAACTGGAATATTGTAAAGAATTTTTCCATTTTTTCCCTTTTGTGTTTTTTTTTGTTTCCTCTTTTAGGAAGTTGCGTTGCGTGTTTCACACTCCTCTCTGATGAGTTTCAATAGAATGAAACCTAGGTCGGGGTATTGGGCAGTGACAATCGATTTTCTTTGAGAGGCAACCATTACCTCTTTGTCCAGTGGCAGCAATGTAAAGTGTGAACTGTTTTCTTCTTTTCACTGTAAAATCCATATTGTGTTTGTCCCTTTATATGTTTCCATCCACCTTTCCTATACCTGCTTCCAAATATAATAAAATGAAATATGAGAGAAATTTAACTTTAGGAAATCAATAACATTGCTACTAAACATAAAATACAGACATCATAGAAGGTCCTTGATTGTAGCGATGAATGATAATTTCATTCTTGAAAAAACTGGGGAAAAAATGTTCGCAGCCAAGTTTCAGGAACGTCCGTCCATTTTCCCGAATTTTGTCCCTAAGTTTGGGATCCTGAACAAGCGTAGTATTAAATTTATCAACTAAATGGAATTTAGGTTAAATCTTTGATGTAATCAGGTTGCCCTGAAATTGTGGATAGCTCCCAGAGCCACTCAGCTGCAGTGATGGGTGTAAAAGACTTTACCTTGAGGGCGGCGGCCTGCTTGCGCTTCAACACCTGGTTCTCGCCCTGTTGATCCTCAAGCTGCTGCGCCAAAACATCAGCACGCTGGGTCTTCTCAGCTAGGTGCCGAGCCAGTAGTTGGCTTTCTCCCTGCCTCTGTTGCCGCTCCTCTTGCAATGATGTGGTCAGGGCCGTAAGCCTGCTTTCTAGCTCTGTGATCTGTCGCTGCAGGGGTATCAACTCGAGCTCTAGCTGCTGGGCCTGATAGTCACATACACTTAGAAAATATGGTTTGCTTTATGGAATAGAGTAATTGGCTCAATTATTGTTAGGGATTGGTCGTTAAAATTCTTAAATCCATTTGAGATTTTAAAATATTTACTTTTTTTTTTCTTTCAAATTATGAATGTTGCTTATTCCTGGTCTAATCTAATATCATTACAGGATAAATCAAACAACCAGAACCCAGACCATTTATTCACTTAACTGAATGTGAATATACAGTCAAATAATATTTATAGTTACGTTGAAGGATTTTGGTTAATTGGGCACCAGTTTATTTGGGACAAAATTTTAACAACAAAAATAAAACAAGTATTTAGTCTGAATTTTTTACGCTTATTTGGGCCAACTTGCTGCTTAGTTGGGGCAGTGAAGGTCATGATTGAACAAAAAACTGTGTGTAGATGGCACAAACACTTGAAATAAACTGGCACATTCCATTCTGATATAGGTAGGTGTCTTCCTGCATTTAGAGCACTACTAAGTCTGTCTATGTGAAATGGCCATCCTTATTAATGTGTAACCTTTGCTTGACACAGTCATTATTTTGACAATATTTATTCTACATATGAACATTATATGTTTTTTGCTTTTAGCTTTAGCGATTTTTAAATAAATGTTTGTACCAATATAAATTAAGTACATTGAGCTTTCTTTAAATGCCACATATCTTTTATTTTATTATTTAGCACCACGTCTTACTACCCGTTCGGGTTATACGCTTAAGTACTAATTACACTAATGGATTAGGAATTGGGAGGGTTGAATTTAGAGGAAGTGAACCCGCATTTGTGTGGAGGAAGAGTGGAAAACCATTTAGGAAAAACCACCCCCAGTTCACCCGACCGAGATTCGAACCTCGATCTCCCCGTCCTCGGCGGTCGAGCTCAACACGACAAGCGCGTTAGCCAACTACGCCACCGAGGCGGTTTTTTTTTTATTTTTATTAATATCTTTTTCAGCTCATGGGTTTAAATTTCACTTAATTGGGCCAAAGTGATTTAGTCAGTATGTGCCCCATTTAATAGGAATCTACTGCATTTATATTTTATATAGCAACTACAGAATTACTATGATTTGATTGAGTATTAAAAAAAAACCTTTCCAATTACTTGGGAAATGTGTTGTTGTGCAATATTAAAAAAATATTTTGTTTTATTTTTATTCTGATAGAGCAAGTTATGATCACGGCTAACAATTCAATTACTTCAGATGATTCACCTGAATATTAATTTGTGATGCATATAACAGCTCAGAATGACACTAATTTACCATAAATTGAGAATTTTATTTGCCAATATTTTTATTGACTAAATGTAGAAGTCAGATTTTTTTTTTCTAAACGAAATTGAAGCAGATATTTGTTTTGGGGCTAAGTCAAAGTTTTGAAGCTTTGCACACCTCTATTTAAAAAAATATATGTACTTTTACTAAGATAGGAACATGTATATCTTCTTTTAACAGCAACTTGTTAAAAGTTCTGGTACTAGGAAGTTAGTGATTAAGGGTCAAAGGGGTATTGTGAGCTTACCTTGGCCTCAGTGGCAGAGAACTCTGACTGAAGACGCACGTTCTTGTCGGTGAGTTTCTGTGTGAAGTCGAGGAGCTCCGCTTCCCTCTCTCGACACCCAGCCATATCTTGTTGTAGGTCTGCGTTACTCAACCTCAAACGCTCTACCTCGCTCTGACTGGCCAACAACTTCTCCAGTTGACTGTACACACACAAGATGCACTCTTAGCTCAGGCGTTGTGTACAAACAAAGTATTTTACCTAATTATAAAGAATGAAATATAATGTGCTAGCTTATTGTTAGAAGTGGAATAACCAGGTAATTTGCATGGAAAGGTGTACTTGTAGACATTTTCCACTTTGAGTTGCGTCGAATTAAATTTCAATGAATACATCCAGCTTTGGTCCAATTATATAGAATATATTTTTACTACACAAATTTCAAGTTGAACTTCTGTAATAGATCCTATGCATACTGTAAGTCATCAACACACAAACAATAATATTTTAAGAGTACAAACAAATTTGATCACTCAAATCCAGATTTTTAACTTAATTTAGTTAGATGTAAAAGCTAATAATATTTTAATGAGACGAAAGAAAATATTGAGGGAGGACAGTACAATATGAAATTATATCTTAAAATTAAATCATTAAAAAAAAAAACTAGTATACCAAAAATACTAAGCCCTCTAAATTTTTGTGCTCTGAATAATTTTTTGAGCAGAGTTCATACTACTAAAACTTGACTCAAACTTGAATTTCCAAGTATTCGCAAACTTATATTTATCCAAGCAATATTGGATAGGAAATATTAGTTAGAACAAACACAAGCTTTATCAAAAAAGTTATTGAAGATACATATTATTTTTTTTTTACACCAAATATAATAGTTTTCAACTTAGCCACTAAATCAAGTTTAAATTAATTATAATTAATTCACTCCTTCCTATTTAATAAATTTATTAAGGAGAACATTAGTCCATTTGGCTTTCTTTTCAATTTTCAATAAGTTCAATAATAAAACCAACTTACTATGTAGTTGTACACGAAGTGCCTCCATCTCAGCCAGTTGTGCACGCATGTCGACTACCTCTTGCCTCTGACTGTCCATGGTAGTTTTGAGCCGAGACAAGTTCTGCTCATACTCCAGCCTCTCCTTCTCCAAACTTTGGACCTGAGAAACAAGGACAAAAATACAATGAGGAATACAACAATCCCTATGAAGAGTCGTTGTATCCACATAGGTCATATTGACTATTCAAAATTAAAAGAAACAAATAGCACTGAAATTGAATTTTTTAAATGTATATAAAAATATGTTTTAACTTCCCCTTAGTTTAATGGTGAGTGAAGATGTGAAGTTAAGGGAATTTTTTTAAAACAAAATTAATTATTTTAGTTAAATTGTTTTAGTTAGTCACAATATTTTTTAGCACAAATATGTTAATTGTTTATTAAATTTTAAAATGAATAGGGTTGGACCAAGGTTAATATTTCACATGCAAAGAAGAGTTTAATCAAAACTTGAAAAGTGCAAAGAAAAGTAAAAGTCATAGTGGTGCTTCGCATCTTACTACAGTGAAATCATTTAATAGGGAACACCTTCCAGGATCAAAAAAATATGTGATTAAGAAATGTCCGTTATTTGGAAAAAAATAGTTTAATTTGTTTTTATAAAACATAATAATATATTATGAACATAAATATTGTTGTACAACAATCTAATTACAATACTATGCAGTATTGTATGCGGGAATGACTGCATATTGTATGTAGATTACTGTAAAAATTGCATTACACACAGAACAATACATAAATAAAATGCAATGTGAACAGTAGGCCTTTAGTACTAATATATGTACTGTTTAAACTGCTGAAACAGCCCCCGTTAATGACTCGGAAGGGTTGGGAGGTATGACCTTGAAGTACCATAGACATTACTATATTGGCTATTTTAGAAACTTTCCTTAGAGGAGAGAAAGCAGGACTGCTCACACTTCACGTGAGACAGTGACATTTCAAACATTTCCACGGTAAAATACTGAATATGGACTGGTGTTTTCACTTTTTGTACTTTATTTAGATTATTAGTGATAAAGCCCGTTGTTGGGGAAATTGTTTCACAGTGAAAGCCTATGTTATTTTGCCAGAAAAATTTAAAACGTACGCTGAGAAGAAGACCATTATTAAGGTGTCCGTCAAAAAAGATTTCACCGTACTCACTTGACATATATTTACAGTTAGAATGAGAAAGGTAGAATTTATAGGAAATTGATCCACATCTGTGAGAGAAAGTGAAAATTCATTCAAGAAAAAAGTCACTTCAGTACACCTAGCTAAAAATCGAACCGTGAGCTACTCTTTCAGCGGCAAATCAATGCTGATGAGAACTACACCTTAGTTTGCAAACCAATTGAAGCTTTTAAAAAGTTCATAATAAATATTGACCCTACACAGCCAATGAAATTAGTAAATAATTCTCCTACCTTGAACAAGACGGTGGTGGTATTACCTTGAACAAGATGGTGGTGCTACTTCCTCGAGTGAGACGGTGGTGCTACTACCTTGAGCGAGACGGTGGTGCTACTACCTTGAACGAGACGGCGGTGCTACTACCTTGAACGAGACGGCGGTGCTACTACCTTGAGCGAGACGGTGGTGCTACTACCTTGAACGAGACGGCGGTGCTACTACTTTGAGCAAGACGGTGGTGCTACTACTTTGAGCAAGACGGCGGTGCTACTACTTTGAGCGAGACGGTGGTGCTACTACCTTGAGCGAGACGGTGGTAGTGCTACTACCTTGAGTGAGACGGTGGTAGTGCTACTACCTTGAGTGAGACGGTGGTGGTGCTACTACCTTGAGCGAGACGGCGGTACTACTACCTTGAGCGAGACGGTGGTGCTACTACCTTGACCAAGACGGTGGTGCTACTACTTTGAGCAAGACGGTGGTGCTACTACCTTGAACGAGACGGTGGTGCTACTACCTTGACCGAGACGGTGGTGCTACTACTTTGAGCGAGACGCGGTGCTACTACCTTGAGCGAGACGGTGGTGCTACTACCTTGACCGAGACGGTGGTGCTACTACCTTGAGCGAGACGGTGGTGCTACTACCTTGAACGAGACGGCGGTGCTACTACCTTGAGCGAGACGGTGGTGCTACTACCTTGAGCGAGACGGTGGTGCTACTACCTTGACCAAGACGGTGGTGCTACTACTTTGAGCGAGACGGTGGTGCTACTACTTTGAGCGAGACGGTGGTGCTACTACCTTGAGCGAAACGGCGGTGCTACTACCTTGAGCGAAACGGCGGTGCTACTACCTTGAGCGAAACGGCGGTGCTACTACCTTGAGCGAGATGGTGTTGTTCTCATTGATGATGATCTCTTGTTTCTTCTTGAGGTTCTCTATCTCTTGTTGCAGCTGACGGCGTGTCTCCTCCTCGTGTTCCCATTCATGCCTCTCGATGATCAGCTTGGCTTGCTGCTCCTTCAGCTGCTGGTCTGTTCCGTCCAACAAAACACATACACAGTGGCATAAAGTAGAATTCGAGGGGTTCAATGATTGAAACATTTGAAGGGTCCAGCCCTAATTTTCACATTTATAGGGGTGCACAAATCTTTGATAACTCCCACTTTGTTGAGAACATTCGCCAGCTTCGATTTCAAATCTAAAAAAAAAAAATCCAGCTTCCTCAATTACAAAGCTTGACAGTAAAAATATTAAGAAAGAATCACACTTATATTTACTTATTCATAAGTGCTGCTATGTAATTACAATTATTAATGCTCATATAAAAAACCTTAATACTTAAGTACTTCTGAATTTTTTCATATTAACACTAGCGTTGCATGTTGTCACAATAAAGTGACATCAAATTCGAAAGGAAAAAATATGTGTTTTTTCACTAAAACATTTTCAAAATGATATTTATTGTCTAAAATTTAAGCTTGTTCAAAGCTTTGACATTTCAAATCCAAAATACAAAGCCAGTTAAGATTAAGACACGATTCAAAGTTTAGAATCTTAATATTTTTTTTTAAAAGATTCAATTTGAGTATGAAATTTCAATTTCAAATATATCTCGTATTTAGATTCTATGGAATGTAATTTAAAATTCAAATCTAAAAATCAAACTTTTGAATAATATAACTTGGATACCAAATAAAAACATTTAATTGTATATTGCGGTAAAGGCTGGTTTTATGTACCTCACCCTGTACATGATTAATTTACCTAAGGTTTGAGTCTTATTTTCTTGTGATTGTTGGTAGGCCCGTATCATGGCCTGAGAGTCCTGTCTTATTTGTTCACATTCCTCCCGGGACTCTTGCAACTTCTGCATTGCTTTGGCGAGAGATGCTTGAGCTTCCTGAAATATCAGACAAGTATAATGGGGTCCACAGAAAATAACTGACAAAGAATCTTATTTTTATATTTGTACTATTAACATATGGGTTGGTAATGATTTAACATGTTTTCTAGTAGGTATAATACTGGTGACTCATCATTGTTAATATAGTTTCATAGACAGCCTTCTTATTTTTTCTGTATTAAGCTGTGGAGAGGGTAGGGGGGGTATTTTAACACTTGTGGAGAAATAAACAAGTTGAGAGGTGCGTGACTCATTGTGCTCTGTCTAGCAACAGTTACTTGTTAGGTTCAGCAAGCGAGAGAGCTTGAAATATTTATATTTAGAGAAGGGCAGAGAAATATTCTACTCTACCCTCTTTTGTGGGGTAGAGGGGGGGGGAGTAGCTCGCCAAGGTCAACCATTTATGAGAGTGAAGCTTCAGGCAAGGAGTAGAGATCTAAGGGGTAAAGAGTATTTAAATGTTGACAATCCTAGAGAACATTTAAGTGGCATGACACTTAAGATTAGAGAGTTTCAAACAAAGAAAACCTTTAAAGGGTGTCAAACCCAACAAACATTTAAGGGGTTTCAAAACTAAATAACATTTTAAGGGGGTTTCAGAGATTTTTAATAATCAAGAGGTGTCAAAAATAAAAATAAATATTTTAAGTGGTTTAAAACCTAGATATTTCAAGGGTTTCAAATCTAGAGATGATTTATGGGATTTCAAACAAAGAGCACTTTTAAGTGGTTTCATATCAAAAGAAAATGTAAGGGGTGTCAAACCTAGATAACATTTAAAGAGTTTCAAGCTGAGATAACATTCTAAGGGGTTTAAAAACTAGATAACATTTAAAGGGGGTCCAATCCTAGATAAAATGTTGCAGTTTAAAGCTTAGAGAACATTTAAGAAGTATCAAACATTATGTTTTGTAGTATTTTTTGCACTCGACAAATAATTACATATAAAACACTATTTTCAAAAGGAATTAACTAATAAAAATAATTTGTCAAAAATGTATAAAAATTAACCAATCAATTCGTATTATTTGATATTGGTTCAAAATTTTGCTATTATTCAACAAAAAATGCTATTCACACACCCCTATCCATATTATTATGTTATTTTATTATTTATATTTTGTTTAATCATGTTATAGCTTTTTACAAGTACTATCTACATCAGTTTAAAAACTAATATATATATTTAATTTAATATTATTCTAATGCATCATTTTTATAATCTCTCGTTCACGTCCTGATCTCGATATTCTGACTCATTTCCCGTTCTGATTCAATTTCAAAATAAAAATGTCATTTCAGTCCATCCCAAATTAACCTATATATTTTCCCACACTCCAGCCACACAAATCACCTTCCTCATGCATACTGCACAATACTATAATTAAATGTGAATGGCCAGAATGGGTAGTAAGGTGCGATTTAAAAAAAACTTATTCTTTCAGAAGAAGCTTTTTTCTTTTCTTTACACATACAATACATTTTTTTTCTTCATATACTTACAATATAAATTTAAAATGAAGAGACCTAAATTGATTTTTCTAAAGTTAACTTCTTTGAGAAAAAAACATTTGACCCAAATTCAGAAGTTTGGGTCAATAAGTCAATCCTGCTTCAGTGAGATTGTTATCGAGCTTATTTCAAAGCATTTTGAGTACCTTATTTGCGTCCATTTCCATGTGAAGCTTGTTTTGTGTCCACTTGATTTTGATTTCTCGTGATCTCAGATCTTCCTTCAGTTTTTCATTTTCTTTCTGAAATGTTGTCGACTCATGGCACTGAAAAGCACACTCATATAATAAGTGGGGGGAAAAAAATAACACACAATCACAAAGTTTATAAGTTGTTAAACCAAAATTAATTTGAAAATTCAATCTCAGTCATTATAGAGTAAATTTTATTACTCCCCAAGTTAATTTTGTTAGTCCTAAATGTCTCGTTTACTTTTCAGTCCATCCACAATTTTTACTGACTAATCTAAGAACACCAGAGGATGAGTTTTAGTGTGAAAACAGAAAACCCACTAAAGGGGTAAAAAAAAAATCCACAAAGTTGATATTGGATCTAAACATTCTGGATTGATCTTTTCTTGTCAACATCGGAGCAGCAACATTGATAGTTGTTCCCTCTCTGTTTACAATAACATTTTTTGTACATTTTGCTTCAATTTCTCATGAAAATTTCATGCCATTTTTTTCCTTACATTGTAAAAAAACAAGAGTATTTGTTTTTATTATTATATAACTTTATACCAAATTTTAGAGTACTTCATGACATTTCATTACAATTTTCTTATGAATTAGATAATTCCCTGAGGTTTACCTGCAATTATGGTTTTCCAGTGCACTCACAATGTAAATGCGGGAAGAATAATTTAGAAAATGTAGGTAAACAATAACATTTTACCAAATTATTAGGATTATTTTATCAGTATTGATAACAAAAGTAACGGTCGCAGATAACATTACTTGATGTATGAATATATGAGAGTAGTTTTAGTAGGTAGTTTTTGTAAGTGGATTTGTTTTTATTCCTACCACGTTTCTGAAATAAAAGTGTTCCACACACAAAATCAAACTAATAAATAAAGTTTAGGTAACACTTAATATCAAGTAGTCATTTTATCAGGGAGCACAGTAGGCAATCTATGCCACGAGTTAATGTACTTTATGAGATCAGTAGAATTTGCACATAGCACAAGTGATTGAGAAACAATAGTACAGTCATTACCCCATAGCGTAAAACAAAGAACAGGACTAATTAACTCGGCGAGAAACAAACACAAACAGTACTTCTTTCTCATTGATGGAATTCAGATATTTATAAACTTTCCACACACAGCACAACCACAATTTCCTAAAACAATGATGAGATATTCTGTGGTTGCACATAAGTCACGAGTGATAAAAAATATTTAAAATTCCAGATTTTTTTTATTCATGATATTAAAAGGAGTTCAGGTTTTGTTACATTAATGTTCTACGTTAATAGTAAAACTTATTTAAAAAAATAAAATAACTCCATGGTAATAAGAGGAAGAAATAAATATATTGCTCTACCTACTTTAAGTCTATTAGGATTAATAATAATAATATCAATAAATTTGCTTTTTTCCATCTTTTTACTTTATTTAGCACCACGTCTTACTATCTGTTCAGATTATACGCATGTACTAATTACACTAATGATCCAAGGATGAGGAAGGTGAATTGAGAGGAAGTGCACCCAAATTTGCATGTAGGGAGTGTGGAAAACCATTTTGAAAAAAAAAAACCTCAGTACACCTGACTGGAATTTGAGCCCCTATCTCCCTGTAGTCATAAGTCTGGTCCAACACAAATGACACCTTAGAGCAGAGGTTCCCAATTTTTTTTGGCCACGGAACCCTAATTGATCATACTTTTTTTTGGCGGAACCCCATTTTGATAATAACAAAAGTGATTGTACCTTGTAGTGTAGTTTGAATATTTTCATGTTTGACATGAAAAGAAAGAATAATTATAAATAAAAAATTATTATTATAAGTATTATAAAACATTTATCGTACAAAAAAAAGTAACTATTTAATGTGAAGAATGAAATTTTTTCACATATTTACTTATAATAGCACTAATAGCGCTGTCTCGACAGGTGCACCGCCCCGCCCGCGCTGTTTGATACTAGATATACTTACAGCGGCGCGGCTATCTTATGACTGTTTTCTACGAACGTTTTAGTTAATTCTCAGACAGAACTCGGAACCCCTTTGACCCTTCCACGGAACCCCAGGGTTCCGCGGAACACCTTTTGGGAAACACTGCCTTAGAGTATGCTACCACCGAAGCAGGCTCCTTCTTTTATTTTTTTATTTTTTTTTAGCACCGCGTCTTACTACCCGTTTGGGTTGTACGCTTAAGTACTAATTACTCTAATAGATTAGGAATTGGGAAGATTGAATTTAGAGGAAGTGAACCCGCATTTGTGTGGAGGGAGAGTGGAAAA
Organism: Timema podura; assembly: GCA_033556935.1. Classification (NCBI taxonomy): domain Eukaryota; kingdom Metazoa; phylum Arthropoda; class Insecta; order Phasmatodea; family Timematidae; genus Timema; species Timema podura. The sequence goes on from JAVRXN010000008.1 coordinate 16,197,596, forward strand.
CTATTTAGGAAAAACCACCCCCAGTTCACCCTACCGAGATTCGAACCTCAATCTCCCCATCCTCGGCGGTCGAGCTCAACACGACTAGCGCGTTAGCCAATTACGCCACCAAGGTGGGTTCCTTCTTTTAACTCATGCCTTATTTAAAGCATTATTATTTATATGTGTTTGTTCTTATATTAATAATATTAACCCTTTGAGTGCCAAGAGAAATGACAAAAAAAATGTGCTAAAAGTGCCAAGCTATTTTGCTGAAAAATATGCAGTGGAAATAAAATCTACCCAATCTGTTGACTTAATACTGAACTAAGAGCTCAACAATATGGGATCGCTGTGAGTAGAGAAGGGATGGTGATACACTCCTGGGAACATTTAGCCAAGATTCAAACCTTGACCACTGACTTCCAGTATATTATAAGCCTGACGCCTTAGACCAATTGATCACCAGTAGGTATAAAAGCTATTCTACAAGAAGTGTGAAATGTTTAACACAACTTTCTAAAAGAGGAAACTCTAGAAGTTTCTTTTTAAGTTATTTATAGTAGCTGTAATAAGCCTTTTAGGACATCGTCTGTCATTTTAATTATAATTACTCAGATATAATGCATACTTCAATTTTCAAAACCTTGAAACCAAATAATCTGTTGTCATACGACACCCTTCACTTGTCATCCATCTTGTGTCTAGTTTATTTTACGAAATCAACCAAGATACCGCTGGAACAAGTAGGCCTACAGTAAGCAATGGGAATAGAGGGCGGAGGGATAGTTTTATTAGTAGTTGCTAGTTCTCTATTAATGATCACTTATAGTTGTATTAAATCTATTAAATAAATATTTTCCTTATCAATTTAAGTGTTGGTAACTTTAACTTAACCATCAACCACTCTTTTTTTAAATCTGAGAACTGTTAGAAAGGTTAGTGATTATGCTGTCCAGCAAATATATATATTTTTCTCTCTCTTTCTCTCTTCTGTAAACTATTTACCTATATATGTTCAAAGTATCGCTACCCGCACATCAAACACCCTCATACAATTTGTTTAATGCTTTGGATCTTCGAGCTCTCACACTAATTACACTACCGTAGCTTATTTAAAAGAAAACAAAATGAGGATACATTTTTTTAATCACCCAGAATTTATCTAATGATTCAATAAAAGTAAGAGTAAGCAGACTGGAGGGGGGGTAAAAACATTTAGTGTACTGGTACGAGAATGAACCCCGGCCTCCTGGATCAAAACCAGGAATGCAACGATCCCACTGGTTACATACCTTGCTGTCCAACATCTGACAGACTCGGGTCTTGTCTGCAGTAAGATTCTTCAGTTTCCCGAGCAGCAGCTCCTTCTCCTTGCTGGTCTCCTTTAACCTCTTCTCCAAGGTCTCCCGCTCCTTCTTCTGGTCAATAACTTCCTTCTCGCTCACCGCGTACCTCACTACCATCGCTTCCTTCTCCCTGGTGGCCGATTCGTACAGCTTCATCAGCTATACACAGGTTAGGGATTATTACCAAATATAAAATTCATTTTCAATTAATATAGGAATATAAAATGATTTATTTTAACAATACATTAAAGAGCGGCTTGAAAACACTCACAACCGCACTAGTGGACATGCAGACAAAGGTGATTCTCTTATATTTGTGCATGATTTTATGGTAGTCTTCGGTAGTCTTGGGGTAAAGTGATTCCCTCAGGACGCAATGTTTGTGGGTTCAGGCCCCAGCTGGGGTTAACAGAGTTTTATTTAGTGATAAAACTCCATAGTAAAATTTCCTTCGGAAGTGTAAAGTTGTCGGCCTCGTGTCGATTGTGGCATGTAAAAGAATCCTGAAAGGTATGTGAAAAATACCTTTCCTGGAAAAATTGGTGGATCCTTTTGCTTTTTCTCCTAGATACTCTCGTGTGCTGATATAATTGGTTCAGAAAGTGCACGTTAAATACCCCAAATAAATATATAAATAAATGTTTTTCTGAAGATAACAGAGGTTCAAATCCTGAATGTGTAAACATAAAATGTTCCTAAAGTGTTTTACGACTTCCTTCCAAACAAATGCCACGTAGTATAAATGTGTGGAGAGCCCAAACCGGTATGACGTATGGTGCATAGATACAAAAGTAGAATCAATGTTGTGCAAAAGCAAATGAGATGATGAATGTATAAGTGTTGCATGTGTATTTTTAAGTGGAAGAGGGGAAATTATTATGAGGTAAACAAGCCTCCCAGAAGGATATACAATGAGGGGAGGGAACACTCTAATTCTAAAAGGCGGGGAAGGAGAATTTCAAGACTGTGTGATATGACATTCAACCCGCCCTAAGAAGCCCATTTTAAATATATCAGATAAGCAAAACAATTAATAACCATATTTTAAGTAGGAAAGATAACATATTTCATAGATTATCACACATTTTTAGGATAAATTAATCCACTAAAACATTTATGTAAAAAAGTGCCAAGTTCTACACCACAAAAATCCTCAGATTAATCAGCCTCTAAAAGGAGTGTGGAGTGCCAAGTTCAAATTCTCCTAAGTCTATCTAAGTGCACTAATTTGATTTTAATTCTTTAGTTAAAGTGTATAGGAAAACTTTAACTAGCGACTTAAGATCAGATTAGTGCACTTAAGATAGACGAGAAGTGATAAGTTATTTAGAAAGACATTACAAGTTGAACATGGAACTCTTTTATATCTCACTCATTTTCGAGGCTAAATAATTATGATTTAAGGATATTTGTGTACAGAGCTTGGCACGGTTTTTACATAAATGTTTTTGTGGATATCAAAAATGTTTGTAAATATTAGATACAAGAATACATTTATTTAAGTAGGTACCTACTTAATGTAATAAATTAATGATCAATCATAATAATAACTTTTGAATTAAATGTCCTATCAAAATGAAACATAGGCCATACACTTGTGAAATCTACTTACGAAGACCTTTAAAATGATGTGCTCCTTGCCTGTGATAAGAATTAAAAATGTCTGATCCTTCTACTACACCCTAGGACTTCTAGATTTAAGTGTATATTCAAAATGTATTATTGTATTTAAAAAAGAACGTAGCTAAAAGATGTAATGTAAATTCAAGATGTAGACCTAGATCCCAAGCTACATGCTAGGAATCGGGATAAATAATGTGAATAAATAAATACTACACCCTACAACCTCCTCTCCTCCATTTTTAGGAACCATGTTGAAAAAATGAGATTTTGTATTTTTCCCTTGGTTTACATCCTCTATGCCAATTTTCAAATCTATATGTTGACTGGAAGTACACTATAGGTTTTTATGATTGGTGAGCGCATCAGTGAATCCCGAAATCACATCTTTTAATTTTTCTGTTTAACGAGCTGCTTAATCTAGAAACTTCAACTTTGTAAAGATGACTAAAATAGTTAATCTTAAGAGGATGTTAAATTTTTACGTTCATATCATTTTTAGAGAGAAACTATAGGAAGGGGATGGGGTGAATATGACCCGTTCCCTGCCCATTTTTGGAAACGATGTTGAAAAGTTGAGATTTTGTATTTTATCCTTGATTTATATCTCAAGTGCAATCTCTATGACAATTTTCAAGGTTTTAGGTTGTCTGGAAGTACTCTAGAGGTTTTGATTATCAATGGTTGAGTGAGTTTGTGAGTCCTGAATGAAATAAGGGTTTCTTAAGGTCCTGTATCTCACTAACCGCTTGAGCTATAAACTTCAACTTTGAAAAGATGACTAAAATAGTCAGTCTTAACAGGGTGTCAAATCTTTTTGTTCCTATCATTCTTTGGAGCCGAGTTAGAGGGGGGTGAATGTAGCCTGATTTGTATTGTGTTAAATGTGTATGGCGTTGATGAAGAACTTTTCTGGTGTACTGCCGTGGCCTCCAGGGAATGCAAAATTACCTTATCTATTTTCTGTTCTAGTTCAAGCTTCAACTGAGTGAAGTTCCTATTGGATGCCTCTGCTTGTTTTTTTGCCTGCTGGAGCTCATTTTGTTGTTGACCAATTGTTTTCTCCAGGGTTTCAAGCTGGACCAGATAGATGTCATGAGATCGGTCTGCTTCCAATCTTTGATTCTCCGCCTCAAGCCTGTAATGATTATTTTAAACAGTACTGCACTGTGATCATATGAGTAAATTAGGCCTACATTTGAAAACAATCATTTATTGTTACTACCTGCTTCGGTCGCCGCATAGTATCGGCCTAAAACAGCAGTTGGTTAACTACGGCCCGCAGGTCAGATCCGTCCGATGACTTGTTTTATCTGGCTCACAAAATATTTAGCAAAGAAAAAATTGTGTTTATAAAAATAGACTAATAACTAATTACTATACATAAGAAATATAAAGTTGAAACATTTTCTTGATATTTTTTACAAACCAGCCCACCAATTCTTTCTCAAACCCATATTGCCCGCAGTATCAAAAAGTTTGGCAGCCCCATTGTCTAAGGCGTCACTCTCGCAATAGATGACTGCCGATGATAGGGAGATCAGAGTCCAAATTCTAATCGGGTGTACTGAGGGTGATTTTTCCAAAATGGTTTTCCACTCTCTCTCTCTTATGCAAATGTGAGTACACTTCCTATAAAATCAATTTTACTCATCCCTAGCTCATTAGCTTAATCAGTACACATGTATTTAATCTGAACAGGTAGCTATAGTCATGGTGATAAACAAACAATCAAAAATTATTGTTGTGTTTCAAAATAATTTGAGGGAGGGTCGAAAAAATAATGTGTAAGGCAAAAGCTATCAATTGGTTATTAATTTGGGAACTCCAGATTTTGCCCTGGCATCACAGTCGGTTACTCTGCGAATATATTTAGTTTTTGCACAGCTTATTGTTACATTTTAATCAATTAACCACAGTGTTGTGGTAGGGATGATGAGTATAGAAATTAGAGGAAACTAATGTCCTAATTAATTAATGGAATGAGCGCGGAGAAACCAGTTAAGATAAATCACTCTGAGTAGGTACACTTAAACAGGATTAAAACAATCATCTTACATTCAGAGGAAGACCAGACTTTTGACGTGAATACGTCTTTAAATTTGCTACCATACGGGGGCAATCCAAAAAACCTAATGATAACAAAATCGGGGGATACAGTTTGGTGTTGTAGTTTGAATATTTCCTCTACATCCAAAATTAAATTATACCACTGGATAGCTAAAGGATCAAAGAATTCATTACGATAAGTGAGAACAGTGACGCATCGCGCGCGGTAGAGGGGGAAGCGCCGCCATTTTGAGGTTATTTTGCTGCGTATCGAGATTTGCAATTAGTATAACTTTTGACTCGGAGAAGCTACGATGTTTGTTTAGGTTTTAATTGTCAGCTGTTACATAAACTATTCACGTACAACACACGGCCGTGTCCATGACACAGCCACACCCCATTTTTCTTTACCACTGCATCTTACTACCTTTTCAGGTAGATATGCCTAGCTTATATTAGAACTACTCTAAAAGGTTATAGATGAGAAAAAAAAGCATTTTAGAGGTAATTTATCCACATTTGCATGGAAGGAGAGCAGGAAAACATGACAGTAAACATGACCAGGATTCAAACCTCAATCACCCCATCATTGGTGGATCTAGTCACTGCGAGAGTGACCTTTTAGACCATTCGACCACTTAAGCGGGTGAAACCAGACTAAGTGAGCCTGACTTATTGTCTGTCTGTCCAATGGTGTGGGTAACCCTGCTAATAGAAATGGAGATTTAGAGCACTGAGCACTTAATTTTCAAGTGCTTAGGCTATATATAGACTTATGTCATATAGGCCTAGGCATAACACTTGGTCTCTTGACCTTAGGGAAGATTATTGAATTTTTTTTTAGCAATGTGTCCTACTACTTGTTTGCCTATGATGTAGGCCTACTAATAACCCTAATGTGTTAGGGATTAGGGAGGTTTACTTTATGGAAAGTGTAAATGCATTTGCTTGAAGGGAGAGTGGAAAACCATTTGGGGAAAAAACCTTCAGACCCAACTGGGATCAAACCCCGATCTCTCGTCTTTGGCAGTCTAGTATATTGTGAGAGTAGCGCCTTGGACCTTTCGGCCACTGAAACAAGTAAGATTATTGACATATCATGGCTTATACAAATAAAATAAACTTTATAATTAAAATTGAATACGGTACCTTCAAAGATCAAATCTAGCCTAGACTATATTTTTTTGAAAATTGAAATGACACCTGACACAGGATCGAACCGACCTCTGCTAGTGTCAGTGTCATTAATTTCAAATATGATACTAGGTGGAGTACCCACTAATATGCATAATAATGCTCTGGCTTTATTCTCAAAATTTTTTGTCATAGCTATATAAATATATTTAACAATATAACAAGGGTTAATTCATAAACAGTTTATTTCAAGCGGTAATTATGACAATAGTATCCCCCTTCTCTACCTTGCGCCTTAGTACTAGTTTGGGTTGTATGCAGAGTCCAACGCTATTTTTAGCACCACGTACTTACTACTCATTTGAATTACGGTCTACGCTTATGTACTAATTACGTTAATGGTTTTAGGGATTAGGAAGGTTTATTTAGAGGAAGTGTACCCATATTTGCATGGATAGATTGTAAAACCATTTAGTAAAAACTAACCTCAGTACACCCGACCAAGATTCGAACCTCAATCTCCCCTGTAATCGGCAAATCTGGTCTACTGTACCATGCGACCATTGAAGCTGATTTAAAAACTAATGAGATGGGTTAAACTCTTAGAGGAAATGTAACCATAATGCATGGAGGGAGAGTGAGAAACCATTTAAGAAAACCCACTCTCAGTACACCCGTCTGTGAATCAGACCCAGACCTCCTCGCCATCCGCAATCCAAAATAACACAAGAGTTTATGCATTTGAACATGGAAATAGCAAAACAAGGAGAATAGTAGAGGTGCATAGTGATTAAAAATTTACTACAACTTGTAAAATCCTAGCCAATAATAGTACTTGTGTTAGATGTGTGTAAAAAAAAAGCCATGGGCCTACTTGTTAATCTCCGATTTGAGGACTGCAATTTGTTTCCTTCGAATGCAACAACTCTTGGATGACAGTCCTGTACGCAGGTTGATTGAGCAATGAGCCAGAAACCCCATTGGGCAGCTGCTTCTTTGATTCATCACTAACTTGGGTGTCGATCTCTACTATAATTTGGTTCTTGATGGTTGGAGTAGAATTTCCTTCACTTGTGTCATAATCTTGGGTTCAGAATTCACAATAATCTCTGTACTTTTATTTAATGCAAATCTATCCCTTTATCCTCTAATGTGTTTAAATTTTCCAGATTTATTAATGAATTATCAGCACAGAGGTAAGATGTTTCTTTCTCTGAAGATGAAGAAATTACCAGTTCAATGTTAGAGTTCCTTTCATCCATGGTATTTAAAAGTGCATCCCCCATACTTATGTCAATTATTAAGGTACAAAACGGATTGACCATATCATGATTATTTTCAAAATCTAAAAGATCTTTTTGTTTATTTCCCAAAACTAAAAAGAGTTTGACGTGTTGATTGAAAATGATTTTAAGAACTACGTGATAAGTTTAGTATAAGAGAAATACAACAATTGATGTGACATTCTTCTAAAATTATTCAAAATAAAATTTCCTTGACAGCTTTCACAAGATAAAAGTAAATATTAACTTAGACATAAGAAAAGGAACAACAGATCCCCTCATTAAGGAGGGGTTTTCAATAATATTATAAAGGACAAAACTACTAGCTCCAGTGCCATTAAATAAAAATATTTAGTGAAAATATTAAATTTAGAAAACAAAGCAGTCCTTCCAGATGTCTAAAACAATTCACATAACCACAAATCACTATTCATAACAATTGTTTTCATATATAAATAAAGAGAAAATGAAGCACACAACACGTTAATATAGAACATATATTTAATCTATAGCTTTGTATTTAAAAAAAAATCACTTTGGTGGGAAAAAATATAGTACGACTATTTGTTAGTATAAATGAAATATCAGCTGTTCCAATAAAAAAAAAAGCTGTTCAATGATGGCATGGCACCACAAGGTTGGGTTAATATTCAACCATAACCATTGATCTCTACAATTTAACTGGATGGACATCTGTGGCTGAAATTTTCGAGCTGTCGTCTGCATACCAATGTCTAAGAGAGAAATGAAACTTTCGGGTATCTCTTTCTCTCCTACACCCATACAAGACAATGTGGCATTTTGTCATCGTTCATTAATTTGATTGAATATATTATATAAATCAATGCGTGATTAGTTAAATGAAATAAATATGTTAGTAAAAGCTTTGAAAAACATAACAAAGTTAGAAACTGATTGGTTTTTCTTTAAATAAGTTGATTTAGCCTTATATATACGATGATTTTTTAAAGAAGCTGGCTTGTAAAGCTTTATCTCGTACCAAAATCCTACCCTATAATTGTGTTTAGTTAGGATAAAAGACCTTCCTGAAGGAAATTTCTACTTCCGTTCTAAATGGTCATTTATCTTACCAAAATATTATATATAAGATAGTATTCTGGTACGAAATAAAGCATTACAAATTGGGATTCCTACTAAAATCAGGGTTTAGTAGATACCGACAAGGCCGTAGTCAGCCGATAATTTCAGGGGGGTTTTTGTGGGCACATTACCCCAATTGCTGGAGAATAGAGAAAATTATAAATGATAAACAGTTTTTAGAAGCTCCTGAAGTGTTTATCATATATATTATATATATATATTATATATATAAATCACCTATAGAATATATCTGAAGTGTTTATTTATGGTAACATACCCCCTAACTGCCGAGGCTAGACAAATTCAAAATATTAAAACAGTTCTAGAAGCTCTCTGAAGTGCTTTTTATGTCAACATAACCTCATAACTGCCGAAGGCTAGGAAAAGTCTCTATATTTAAACCCTCTAGAAGCCCTCTGAAGTGTTTTTATGGCAACACAACCCCTAACTGCCAGAAGGCTTGAAAAAGTTAATCTAGAAGCTCTCTGAAGTTATTTTTATGGTGACACAGCCCCCTAATTTGTACTTGTACCTTAATTTTGATATCGTTTGGACCATAAATAAAGCTATATATTTTTTGTTCATAACATTTAGGGGGGGTTGAACCCCCAAACCCCCCCCCCCTTGACTACGGCCTTGGATACCGTGCTTTCTACAAGCCCATAAACTAAATTATCTTTTAAAAGTAAGACTTCTACACAAAGTATGTCATTCAAACAAATGTAATACAGTTTTTAGCTAACTTGTTTTATTATATTTATCAAACATTCAACAAAATATGGTTTCTGAAAGCAATATACAGGATATGAGCAAACTTAAAAAAAAAATTGTAATATAAAAACTTTCTACAAGCCTATAACCTAAGTGATAGTTTGAATGTATGGCAACTACACAAAGTTTGTCATTCCAACAAATGTAATCAAGTTTTAAGATACCTTATTCATTATATTTATCGAACTTTCAATATAATATGGTTTCTGAAACCAATAACAAGCTAATAACAAACTTTAAATATAAGTGTAGCCTTGGCAGAGGGTAAACAACATTGATGATAACTACATATTTAAAGATTTTATTGTATTTGTAGGTACAGTATTACCTGTAAAACTGAATTGTATATCCTTTAATGTAATGTTTCTTCAGGAAAGTGTGGTATAATACTTCACTATTTTCAAACAATAACACTTTTATTCATCAGAGACATATTTTTGCATAAGAGCATTGAAAGAAACCGTTGTTAAATCAATCTGTCCCCCCACAGTGTAGAAGACGATAAACTTGAACGTCAAGCTTTTGTCCTTAGCAATGTGTATGTGTATGTCCATCCAGTTATATTAGAGAGATCAATGTCCATAGCGAATAGCGAAAAACATATTTGTCCATAACACATATTGGACAAGAAATTTAAACACATACATTCAAAACTGATATAATGAATAGTGCACAGAGCATATAGTAAAACTTAGTTTTATATGCATTATGAATGGAGTCAATAAATAGACAACCCTTTAACTTGAGACATATCAGACAATAGAGGCGAGAAGACCAGTAAATACCATTGATCTCTATATTATAACGGGAATGGACATCTGTGGCTGATATTTTTGAGCTGTCGTCTGCATACCATTGTGTAGGAGAGAAGGAAACTTACAGATATTTCTTTCTCTCTTACACCCATACAAGGCAATGTGGCATTTTGACATCGTTCATTAATTAATTAATTTGTTTATTTTATGGGAGACCAACAGGATTAACAAAAAAACCTAAATAGGTCACCACAACAATACTATTGAATTAATAATGAAATATAATACAAGTATAATATTCCGAATATTACTTCTGCTGCATATAATAGTGCATACTTTGTCTAAACTAATTATTAAGTTAATCTAGCACTTGTTAATTGCAGCACATTGTGTTAGTACGCCTCAAAGTTTGACACCGTTTTTGATTCACGTTTGTCACAGATCATCCATCTCCTGAAGGTCACTCCCACTGTTGCCAACTGAACACTTTACTATCCCCCTCTCCCGTCAAAAAGGCGAATATGTGAGCCTTCTTGGGGGCTGCTTCTTCCTTTGCAGCTGAACGTACCCTTAAGGGATTTCCTCATTCTACTCTCCTAGAGGTGACCTTGATAGGATGGGCCTGCGCTCGTTTGAGTCTGGCGAAGTTTCTGGGGTCCTTCTAATGTCTCCAGCTCTTGCCTCTTCATCAACAGTTGGTGGTAGGGAACTGTCGTTCTCACTGATACTAGGGAGCAGGGTTCCACAATTCACATCCTCCAACTTCCTCGGCAAGACAGATTGCCTGGGAGACACATCCTCAATGCTGCTCCTTTTATTTGATAATCTGGAAGGTGTTATTTGGTTCAAATGTCTCTTTAAAATATTTCCATTCACACACAGTAAATATAAGCGCCTCCCTACCACTTCCGTCGCTTCAATCCAGGTAATTTTCTTTTTGTTGAACTGTTTCATTAAAACTTTCTCCCCTTTCTTGAAATGACACTCCTTTACCCGATTCTTTATTGCCTCTCTTGTGAACACTCACTTGCTGGACTTGTGTTAGTAGTAGTTCTCTGTTGACCACATTCTTAACCCTATTGTTGATTATATCCAACCAAGTGCATAGAGTCCTACCTAACATATGCTCTGCTGGGGCTACTCCATTGGGATGTGTGGGGTGTTTCGGTAGGTAAATAGATATTCCTTCATTGCCGTGGATAAATCGACTCCTTCAAATTTAGCTTTGTGTAAGCATTGTTTTATCTGACACACTCAGTTTTCAGGCTTGTCCATTGGTTGCGGGGTGGTATGGGACCCCAGCCCTATATTCTATGTCGTTTCTTGAACAAAATTCAGTGACTTCTGTAGGCCTTATTAGTTGACTGCCATTATCGATATTAGAACCTCTGGATATTCAAACCAAGAAAAAAATTGTAGTAAGGGCACGAATTGTTGCCGCAGAAGTAGTCGAACTTCATTGAGCATACCTCAAGCCATTTACTGTGAGCATCAACAAGTAACTTATCCCATCTATAGGTCCAAGAAAGTGAATGTGGATTCAACTCCACGGTGTTGCCGGCCACTTCTATGGAATCAGACGTATTTTTTGAGGTGACTGTTGAACTACCCAATATTTGTGGCATCCTAAGAGGTAGTTCTCGATGTTCTTGTTCATGCGGGGCCACCAGAAGTAATTCTTGGCTAATAGCTTAGTCTTGACAACTCCTAAGTGCCCAACATGTAGACTCCCACTGGGCTGGCGTCTGTTGCAAGTATCAACTCTTACGTTGGGTCATAATGAGCCAATATTGGAGCCGAGGTTAGTTGTACCTTAATTTGTTCAAATGCTTGAGAACCCTTGAAGGTACAGTTCCACTCGGATCCCTTCTTCAACAGACTGTATAAGGGGCTTAATGTAGTGACGCGTCCTGAAAAAACCTTCTATAATATTCCACCATCCCAAGGAAGGATTTGACTTGGGTGACGTTTACTAGTGGTTCAACCTTAAAATTGGTTGATCAATTTCTTATTCAACATTAGGCCTTTTTCACTTATAATGTATCCAAGATATTTAACAGATTCCTGCATGACTGAGCACTTATTGACGTTAAAGAGTTAATTCATTTTCATTAAGCCTTGATAATACATCACACAACCATGACCAGTGTTAGTCAGCCCTTTTTATGAAAAATGGTTTGAAATTTTTTTTTAAAAGGGCCTCAACTTATATTATTTAGTTACCAACCACTACTGCACAACTGCCAACACTTGTCAAATTGATTAAATATATTTACCAAAAAATATTAAGATTTTTAACCTGCCAAATGTATACATAAGTTCTTACTCCTGTTTATTACTGCTAGTTGAGGTACACACACACATCTAACAAGCCTACTAAAAAATATGTATTTTCTCCTTTTGAACACAAATAAAAAACTATTAATATTTTGTTTTCTTTGTGAACATAGAACACTTTGTAACGGATGGTACATGCCTCACAGTCTGGAGTAGCATAATTTAGTTGCAACATTAAAAATAACAAGTTGATTTATTATCAACTTGTTATTTTTAATGTTGCAACTAAATTATTTTGTAAAAATAAAAAATGACCCAAGTTTCTGTAAAACAACTGAAATCGTCATATTTTCATACTTATGATAAATTTGAAAAGAATTGTAGCTAATCTCCGAAGTAACAAAAAAAGTACTTCATATAAATTGAATTAAAGTTACATAAATTAATTTTATAAGAATATAGGTACTGGGGGAAATAACCACTAAATGTTGTCGAAGGTAAGCTTTATTATTCTATAAACATTCATTAATACTTAAATAATATAAGATGTCTTCAGCAATATTAATAACAACACTTCAGTTAAATTCCGTATCATTGCTATCATGTTAAACAACCTATACATAGTTGCTGTATGATAAAGTTTACCGAATAAAAAACACACTATACATTCAAAGTAATGACAATGGCCCAAAATTAATATTTTTATCTCTTTATTGGAGAAAAGTATTTTTTTTTATATGTGACATTGTTTATAGTCATTAAAACTTTTAGGTATTAAACCTTGAAAATAATGGAACTAAAGCAATATAAAATGTTGAAATGGTCATTCCATTACAATTTAATATTGCCAAAAAGTGATGTTTTAAAAATAAATTTGCATTATTTACACATTTAAAGCAAATGACTTATAATCTAGTATTTTCATGCAATTTGCTAACATTTTATTTTTAAATGATGGCACCAGTTTTTTATTAACATTTTGTACAGTTAATGTTAAAATTATTTTCATTCACCATCACCAAAATTTTCTCTTACATAAATTTAATAATAAAAGAAAACTAACTTTTAATACTTAATAATCAAATCTGAAATTAACTAATACAATGAATATGGCTTCTTTTAACAGAATGAGTCAATGAAATTGTGTCCAACATATAAATAATGTGCATTTTGTAAATATTAGACTTCGGTATCACAAACACATTTATTGTGCTTGCAGTTTCTAGGGAAAATGTATGGTACTTAAAATCTATATCATCCGATTGATGTGGAAGCTTTTAAATGTTCACACATAGCTTCATAGTTAATTACCTGTTTAAGTTATAACTGATCATTATGCTGTATTTAGTTTTTGCTATAAATACTGGGAATTAATAAGTGCGTTTACTAGACCATTAATGACAAAGTAATGAATGTTAAATAAATCAAGATATTCATTATAATTCAATTGAATTAATGCATACCTACACCATTTATTTCAGACATATAACTCCAGAGCTTTTAAAAAAAACTTAATTTTGTAAAACACTCCAATCTATTCATTTTTAAAACCCTTAAAAAATATTGTTCATGGTTTGCCAAACAACCATCAATAGAATCTGAGAGCTCTATAGTAAAAATATGACACAGCTAAATAACAAAAAAACACTAAACTAAAACTGTAAATTAATTTGTTAAATTTTCAAGTGGTGAATTACTTTGTTAGCCATTTATGTGTAGTACAGCCTTAAACAAATATATTGAGTGGTTGGCACACCTAAATATTTTTACTTACATCATGTTGGACTCCTTCAGTCAGTGTGTATCTCGAGGAGGTTTTGGGGCTCAACCCACCCCGAAAGTATTGTTACTAATGTATTTTGGTAATCCTTCTCAATGCCTAGGTTAATAACTTATTGGGATATTATAAATTGATAGCCCCTACAAACCCAATTATGTTAAAATAACTTTAAATTGCTTTAATAGGGATTTTAATGTTAAAATAAATTCCTTAACCGTAAATATATATATGTTTTTGCATATTTATTAGGTTATAAAGAACAAATAATACATTTTATAAGTAAATTATTTTTACACAATTTGCTACTTAGTCATGATTTTATTGTTTAGCCTAAAAATAAAATGTATATTACCAATTACACATGTGTATAATACTGTATGTTAAAACAGTGTAGAAACAGTTTTCATATATTTCTAATGTGTTAAGCAATTGAAAGTTTTATTTAAAAGATCGATATTGATTTTTCTTATGGAATAAAAATATGATTTAAAGCCAAGGCAGTATTTCTATATTTTACAAATCAATCGGATATTATAGAATTCAACCATTCAATCTTTATTAAAAAAAACACATTTTAGACAACTCAGGACAACCTAACTTTTAATATGCACCTGCTAGCAATGTTAATAATTCCATGCCTCACAATTGCTCTTCGGCACAGCTTGACCTACCCCAGAAATTATTTGTGATATGAGGGCAGATCCCCCTTACCTCCAAAAAAATCTTGTTTCGAAGCTATTGTTTCCTTTGTGTCTAATTTTACTAGAACAGAATACACTACTTAAAAATGAAGTTTCAATTCGTCATGTCAAGTAATGACAAGTTCATCACACAGTACATTTACTACTACACTGCTAGTTTCAAACATTATGTACAACAAGACCAACTATTCTGCAAAGGGTGATGATTGTCAAGCTCTACCTACATTTTAAGTTAATATTAGTAAAGACATTCTTCTCTGGTGGAAGAATAGAGGAAGATGGAGGAATTTTACTAAACTGACCCAGCCACAGGCTGAAAACAGGTGATGATGCTGATTATGATTAGTAAAGACAAATTTTATGAACAACAAAATCCAAACAATTACAATAAACGAAAAGCAACAAACACACACTTTAAAGACAAGATCACTCTTCAAACCACCCCCGAAAAAATAATCCCGTCGACCAAATGTGGGTACATGACTACATATAACAGAGCACACAGTTTCAATAAAATATGCATTAGTTGTTAATATTTTATTGAAAGAGTTACATTAAAACCAATTAAAATTACGGTTATACAATTCTCTCAAAATTTCAAAGCATAATTTCACTTTTCTACTTGCGATAGGGGGTAGGTTAAGTTTTTTCAAAACTCACCTCTTGATAAAACAATAAGGTGTTTTTAAGGTATTTACCAAATAAAGCTTGTGAAACTACACAGTTCATTTATAAAACATTTATCGGCAATTTTATATAATCTGATGCTCGGCTGGTAAGATTTACACAAATTTTAAAACACATGAAAGAGGTGGAATTTAGGAAAATGTGCCAACATTTGCTTGTATTAATTTAGTGTAGAACCACATTGTTTAAGAATCAAACTTTGAGCTTTCTATAATCGGAATCAAGGTGTGGTGCCTTTGACCACCCAACCTATGATAGGTTAGGGCCCCAACACGAATCAGGGACACCTAGAGGCATTTTATTTCTACAGTGCGTTTTTCCAACTCTCGCAAAGAAACAGCTGGTGCACATCCAGAAATTACTCATCACCACAATATTTAATATTACTTTTAAAAAGTACATTGGCACTAAAGCATATGATAAGAAAATAATAGGAAATCAATTTAACAAGATGTCATTAACAAAAGCTTCATTTGAAAAAGGGTTTAATAAACAAACCTTATATAATCTGTCGTTAGTAAAAACAAACTAAATGAATAAATCAACTAATCAACTGTGACTCCTTTTGCTCTATGCCACTTTTTCTAAGTCCCCGCAAATTTCTGAAGAAATTTAAATGTGCAGAACACTAAATAATCAGTATTAAAATAATGTGTTTGGTTCCATCCAACATGTGATATTTTAATTGCCTCAAGATTTGTCAAAACGTTTATTGACAATATATTATACCAAACACTAGTAGTAGCAAACATTTTAAAATAAAATGAAAGTCAGCCAGTATATAATATATAATAACAAAACAAGAAATATACACAAATGTTGGAAATAAACTCTATAGTCGAAACATTTTAGTAATAATAATCAGTCTACGTTTCTTGTCTGCACAGTTTCTAAAGATAAACTTAACCAAGGTTAAAATAACATTTTAATATATTCATTAAAATAACACACATTAACACTAGAGATGGGCCGAAATCTATATTTCTCAAATCCGAATTTATATTATATATTTTTCAAATCTTTAATCCAAATGTGAATCCTTGAAACTTTAAATAAGTTGTACAAGGCTGGGTGCCACAGACAAATGCTATTTTGTTTGTCATATCTATTAGGTACTCATTAAAACAAAAATAACACTTTTTCTAGTAGATTAATTATATTAATAAAAAAAAATTTTTTTATTCTTCCAACTACCTAAGTCCTTATAATTCCTTTTACAAATTGGTTAAAATCGTTATTTTAAAGTCAAAGTCTTCATAATTGTATTAAAGATACATTTTTGAGATTATTAAATATCTCGACTCTCTTGAATACCATGGGAATCGAGAGTTTGAGTGTCTCATCTCTAATTAAAACCCCAATACATATAATCTTCTACTATTCAAATAAGCTAAAACCTTATCAACTTAATTTACTTCTACTGCAAACTTATACCTCCTTATCCTATGGATGCTCAGTTACTAAAAATGGTGTTTAGAATACAGCATTAAAACCCTAATAATCTTTAACTATATTAAAGGAAAATGTTAAGTTCAGTTATAGTCAAGTCGTGGGCTTGGTTTTACATGGTTCTAACTGATAAAATTGGCCAAATTGATGTTATAGTGCTATTGTGTACTACATTACCAAGTTTATAAGAGAACGTTTTGGTTGCTATCTGGTGACAAATAACAGAACTACCAGTTTTCCAGAGTTATAACTGCAGTGTGTTTGTCGAAATAATAGCACAAGGTTCTAACTGCATGTTATGCTTCTAGCACTGTCTATCTTGGCCCGCGAACCACGTTAAAGAAGAAAGACTTTTACTGTCCTGTCGTCAGACGGTGTTGGAATGTTGTGATTAGGAGTTCTATCGAGTAATACAAACTAGACCTGATGATTTCAAGGACTTCTCATGAACTGCAAAAACTGTTAAATTACAAGACTGTTTCCATTCTACTTGGTAGCAATGATAAAGTTAACCAAATCTTATCATGAAATTAAATACAAACTTAGCCATGAAGTAAAAGAAAATGAAAAAATTGCCAATATCAAATTTAATTTGACTCCAAGTAGGAGTGTTGTGAGCAAGCCTAGAGGACTTATAGTGTTTTAAACATCAAACCAGACATACCCTTCATGCCTCTGCAAGACAGGGAATACTACTCAGCAGTGCTCAAATTATAGATTAACTAAATTTTGCCTGAGAGTGTATACCATTTTGATGTTATTTTAAAATTAATACAACAATTACATTGATTTTTAATATATATCTTATTTTGTATAAAATTGAAATATAATCCATAGTTCTAACTGTGAATACTTATTTGATTACTTATAAAAATTAGTTTGACAGAATTATATGTGCAGTTAGAACCTTGTAACTTTCCCCGAAGAGTCAAAATCATAGTTAAAAGGTTCTAACTCCATTTTCCCCTAACTCAGACTAGGCAAATAAAAATTAAGTTTTAAAAGAATAGCTTTAAATAGACATATAAGAGGGCCTAAAAATTATTTTGAAAAATATTCATAAATAAAAAAGTTAATAGTAAATTGAAACTTTAAACTCATTTTTCTCAAAATGTATGGTTTATGCAGTTAGAACCTTGTCAAACCAAGCCGGCGAAGTACTGATTAAAAATAACCCACCTTAATTAGGAGAACCTCCATGCAAATAGAATTTTACAAATGAAAAACCAATAAATACATTTATATTTCAATCTGGAGTTCTATCAAGTACTACCAGTATCTAATCTTAAGAACTTATAATAATAGTCCCACAAGAAGATTATGTAATAAATGAAAGGGCGATAAAATAATTATTTGTGAAGTGAAATTTGAGAGAAAAGTTTTTTTTCTTTTAAATCTTCCCGAATCGATGTTTCATTCTGTCTGATGAATATTATTTCAGAAGTCTAGAAGTCTTTATTTTTGTGGTTAGAATGTAAATTCACATTCAATAAAATGGTAAATTAATGGTATGGGGTTTGATTGTTAGGATTTTCTTATAACTTTGTTTAACTGAATGAAGATCAAACATCATAATCATTTCTTTAAAAATATGACAATATTTTTTATTTTCAAATATGAAACGTGAATTTATTTCAATATCTATCATCCTTAGTGATTCTTTAAAGGACCCACTCCTAAAATATAGTACACATCAGAGCAGAGAATTTAAACTTTATTAACACAAGCATTTAGCTTTAAGTTAAGGTGCAGCAGAAGGGAGCGAGAGTAATTTTACAGTTTTTATAGCATTACATTTTTTGGACAAAATAAATCAAATATTTCTTCAGTAGCAACAGAGAGTTTAGTTTTCTATACATGCTAATATAAAACAGATCTTGAATATTTGTCAAGGTTGTCCTGGAATTTTATCAAATTGACAAAATTCCAGGACACCCTTGACAATATTCAAGATCTGTGATACTAACATGTGGAGAAAACTAAATTCTATGTTGCTACTGGAAAAATATTTGATTTATTTGGCCAACAAATTTCAATTATATAAAAACTGTAAAAATACTTTTCACTCCCTTCGGCCACACCTTAAACAGTCATCATAACTATCTGAAAATTAGAGAATGGGAAGAATATATACTTTAATGTACCAAGTAGGACTAAAGTTATAAAAATTAAAAAATTGAAGCTTTGGTTAATTGAAAACACAATCTAAAGAAATCCAAATTTAGATTTGCATTAACTCAACACATGTACCTAAACACTATTTTAGAAAACATAACTGATCACAGGCGATAACATCACAAAACACTACTACATAAGAAAATACAAAAATTTTACAAACATAACTTTTGTACAACAATTTACATTAAATGTAAATAAATATAACTATTTTTTTCAATGCAAATTCATTCAAATTCAAGAAAGAAAAAAAAATACAAAATATTGTTGGCATATGCACAAATATTTTGTTTTTATAATAATTACAGAGACATAATATTTATTGAACTTTCTCAGAATAACAAAAGTGTTGAAGATTTTATACAACATTTAACACCACACACCCCAAAACAATTATGCTATATAGTGAACAATCGAATGATTGAAACCAAAGTTCTATTGCTAGTTTTAACTATATGGTATATAAAATTCTTTGGTTATTAGGTCTCTTATTGAAAATAAATGTTTTAAGTTATATTTTCCCAGCTAAGTTTTGGTAAATAATATAAAAAACAATTAACAATCACAAAAGTTCACTATATTTAACTTCCTGCAGTCATAAGTCCATAGCTGCCAGCACTCAGAGAAAACAATGAGAAATATACATATAAAACTTAATCAATCTGTCAATTTTTTTTTAGAGAAATTGCACTTAATGAGCTTTCTAGTTTGGTATTCTTTTATTGGTTAAGATATGAAAATCCCATTTGGTCTACACATTTATTTTTCCATCCTTCATATAATTATTTTCGAAATATTTTACTAACAAACATTAATTTTTTTCCGTGAACACAACACACATTACAGTAATTACCATAAACCATTGAAGGTTAAATATGAATGTTTATATTGAAGTTTTTTTCCCCTATCCATAGAGATTCCAACCAAAGAAAAAAATGCTGTCGCTTCACAAAACAATAACAAGTAGTCTCCTATTCAATTGCTGTATGTGTTTATATAACTGACCAATCAAATTACAGTACTAATAGTTAACTATTTTAGCTCTATACCATTTCATTTTTTTTATTCAATTAGAATTAAAAATATTGAGAAAAGAGAAGTTTTTTTTTTAGTAACTGTAGAAAGAGTTGGCAGCTATGAAAATGAGACTTCCAGATGCATATGAGAAGTTATCAAGTTGTTTAGAAAAAGTTTTTCAGGCATAAATTAATAACTTTGTGTGTTTATTCAGACCTGATCATTTTTGTCTAATTAGTAATTAAATTGTGAGATGCTTTGAACTTGGTTTACAGGTGTGACTTGTTTGGTGAATTTGATTTTTGTCTGCCCGATATAGTGAATTGTTTTTATTAAATGGTTTCCCACTCTTCCTCTACACAAATTGGGGTAGATTTCCTATAAAATGATATATTCTTCACACTCCTGCCACATTGTGAGATTTAAAGGTGTATAGCCTAAACAGGTACTAAGACGAACCCACGTCTAAACAAATCCACATGAGAGTTCCCGTATGGGATATGCACTCATTAATTAAACTAATATTGATAAGGTATGATTTCAGAAGAAATGTATACATTTTTGCATGGAGGGAGGTTGTGTTAACCATTTAGGGAAACTAACTTAAATACACTTGACTGGGATTTGAACCTCAATATTTCCGTCACCGGCAATCCAGTATTGCTCAAGTGTGCCGTGAGGTGTGTGCCACAAAATTTTGGTTATTTTACAGAAAATTACAAAATAAATAAATTATCAATATATCAATAGGAAAAATAAAAGAACATTTTAAATATATTCATCAAAATATTTGAAACAAATATCAATACTTAAGTTAATGAGACACATTGGCTTGTCTTTCTTTGCACAAACTCTTGGGACGTATTGAATATAAACTCACATTTCCTGTTCAATGGAAATAAGTCGTTCTTTTCGCTAATTATTGTTTAAGTGGTAATAATTCCAGTTCGCAGAGTAGTAGAAAAGCGCAACAGTGTTCTTACATCATATTCAACTATAGATAGGCACTTCTTTGCTACATACAAAACTTAGCAAGTGGTAGTTCTCCATATTTCAGATGTAGGGTGGTGGTCTGCATGCAGTTCAGCAAGTTGTTTGACTTTACAGCTCAAGGCAATACTGCATACAGATTGCACACCCAGTCTGTGAGACCGGGGAAGTACTGCTTAATTTTATCTTCAAGAAATGACAGATGTTCCAAGTTCAATCCCGATGTAATTTTTCTTTGTGGATCTACTTCAGGTGCAAGATGAAACATTTGTAGTTTCCACAGTTTAGACTTCTTTAAGAACCCATTAAGTTTGTAACTTAGACTAAAAAATTTTCTTCTTTGCCTTGCATTCTTTCATTCATGCTATTTAATGGTTAACATATTAGCTATGAACATTACTCATCATTTAATTGGGAAATAAAGTCCACAGTTTCAGGAGGTAGTAACTCATTCTTAAGTTATAAAAATCTTGTGAGAACTTTTCCCCTCGACAGCCAACGAATACCGGTGGGAAAAACTTTTGTATCGTGACGAGAGCCCGCTTCCAGAAACATGTGTTTGGAAAGTCGTGTTTTTAAAGTGTGATCTAACATAGTTGACCATCTTAATAATGCAGTCTGAAACACCTTAGGGTGAGTCTATTGCCATTAGAGCCTCATGATGTATTAAGCAATGAGTGGAGCCTATGTTCTAAAATTCTTGTTTAAGTCTTGCAATGAAACCTTTAAATCTTCAGTCATTAATGGTTTCACAATCTGTACAGACAGAAACACAATTTTTCCAGCACCATGTATTGTTTTCTAAGTTCTTGGAGACGAGATTGTGTGTAGTAATAATAGCAATCTTGTTTCATGTTTGTGTGTTAAGTAATTCTGTGCACTATCAAAATTGTTCAATAGTTTCATCGTCACCCACTTTGGTGTCTACATGGTCTAATGCGCTACTCTCGCAGTACACTAGATTGCCGATTACCAGGAGAATGAGGTTCAAACCTTAGTCGGGTGTACTAAAGTATTTTCAATTTTTTCCACTCTACCTCCACACAAATGTAGGTACAATTCTTCCAAATATACCTTCCTGATTCCTAAAACCATTAGCATAATTAGTACACAATTGTATAGCTTTACCCGGGGCTAAAAAATATTCATCAATAAATTTGATGTAGCTCAAACAATCATACATACAATACAATACAATTTTGGCTGATAGTCTGCTTACTCTTCAGTTGCAGGTCAATATAAGCCCATCACTAAAGTTTTAAGCTACATTTTTCACAGTATCAAAAGTCATGTCATCTTTACAACGATAAATTGTATTGTTTGACAATGGTACTTAAGATACTTCTTTCTCATCTGTGTCTCCTAAAATGAATTTATCAATAATTTGTTTGCACACAGGAAAATCAAATCTTTAGCAATTGTGTGAGGATTAGGGATGTAAAAAAAGTATCGATTTACTTTAATTTTGTATACTAGTATTTTTTACTAGATACTTTTAATGACATTAGTACTCACACTCTGGTATCGAATTCGATATCGAAAGAAACAACTTTTTTTGTTACCTATCTTCACTTTTGGTGGGATTAAATGTTTACTAGGGTTAAAAAAGGGCACAAAATAGATTGAAAAAATATATTACTAATAATATTTAGCTATTAAATCTCTTTCCATCAGCTAAATTTTCATAGATGTTTTGAAAGCGGGTATGGTAAAATCTTTTATAATATTCATCTTACAAATACTAACATCATACCTTACAAATTCCAACAAGTAGCATATACGTGATATACCTAAATATAATGACATGGTTAAATCATTATAATTTTCATTGTTTCAATAAATATGAAAATACAATTGTTATTACTAAGCAAAAGTTGAAATTATTACATGAAAAAAAAAAGTTTTTCCAAATTAAAATTTTGATACTGATACCTACTGTTATCGATACTAGTATGGTATCGATATTTTTCTTCCTATACCACATCCCTAGTGAGGATGCATCTTCATTGCTACTATCTCAGCCAATTTGTTGCTGGCTCCTTGGACTTTTTCAGCTATAGTTCTTTTTTCCATAGATTTAGCTTGTTTTACATAAAATAATAACAAATGGCTAAAATAGTTATTATTTTTGCTGTCAAATGATTGTATTGTATTTAAATATATTTTTATCTACTCAGAACCATGCTCTCATTACCAAGTTCACCCCCATCCTGTACCCCCTCCCATCCCCCTGCACACACATTCAGGAATCTTTACAGTTTTCAGGGACAACAAATGTGAATCCTAAGTTCAGATAGCTGTCATACTTTCTGTGTTCTTTAAAACAAGCCTATGGCTCTCATTTGTTATATATTTTTTATTTAAATGTTAATTTTGTTCATTCATTGATTTCTCTTTTATTCCATATCCAAGTTGTAAACAATTTTTTTTATAGGATATGTTTTTAAAAGTTTTTTTTATCAAGCTAAAATGTTTATTGATAGTCGTAGCCTTAAATATAAAATATACAACTATTTATGTTTGAGGAAGTGTTTTAATAAAACTAGAGCAAGTTTTACATAAGTTAAGTAATTAGTTTAAGAAACTCACTAGTAAGGGTAAGAATAAGGTTTTTAATTAAATGATTAAAAAAAATGCAGACTCTTGTGGAAGGTACTTGAAATCATGTTTAGGAATGATGGGGGTACACGACCATAAAAAGTTGAAAGCCACTGCTCCAGAGAAAAAGTATGTTTTAGTAACCACTAGAGATGGTTCAAATTCATTTTATTTTTCATTTTGAATTTGAATTTCTAACCAATTAATTTATCACAATGAAGGTAACAGTTGGCAAGATAAGTATAATTAACATCAAAAATTTCATAATGGTGAACCAACTGCTTTCCTAAGCAAATTGACTGAATTTTGTCTCCCTGGATAAGAAAAGAACTAAATTCTCTTGGAGAAGGCCAAGAGGCTTAAGACTAAAATTGATTTATTTTGCAAAATGGTTGAATATATAGATGTATGAGAAAAAAAGATTGTTCACTCATTCCTCATTCTTGCTCAATACCACAATGCATGTACGCTAATGTGTGCACAAAACCTACCTGCATTATCCTGTTTAGGAATGAAAGACAAGCATTTTAGGGTTGAAAGGTGACATCAAATGACAATATGTGACCTTGTAAAAAATGTCACACTGATCCCCATGAACCTGTCCTAATTCCATTAGTCAGGGAAATCGTAAAGTTAAAAATAGAACAACAAAATGTTTTGCAGCATTAAATACTAATTCACATTCTCACAAAGTAATGTTGATATGTGCCGATAACATTTAACACACATTGCAAAATAATTCTGTTTTTCATCTATAGTTGTGAAAATGTTTTTCGTCAACTATACAAACATCTATTAAGATCTACAAACCATCCTTTTTCCTTCCTAGCTTTAAAAGATGCCTTACCAATACAAAACACTAAAACATCAATTATCTAAATTGTTTATTTGGCAGCCTTTGTGAGCTGGTTGCCGCTAGCTATAGCTTGTTACTCTCACAGGAGTAATATAAAAGTCTAGCTTCTTCACTGGTATTTGTATATAAAAAAAAACTTTTGGAACAGATTATTTCATGTACAGAGTATGAATGGAAAAAGTTCATTATTTACATTATTTAAGTCTTAAAATTTAATGTTATATGATTATAAGGCTGGATTTTTTGGGTTATATTTCAAGAGACAGTCTACATTTTAATTCAACTAACTTATAATAAAAGGAAAAAGTAATAAATTTATATAATTTCTTTTAAATGGCACGTTTTAATATAGAAACTGTACCATCTACTAATAGCAAAATAATTATTCAAAGTTAAGATAATTTTAACAATTCTGTTACTGTTCTAATATGCAATGAGAGTAACATTAAGAAAACAGCATTTAAATTAACATATCTGGATAATAACTCTTAATCAAAAATAGATACCTTAACTAGTTGTGAATAGGTTAGCATTAAATAGTTTGGAAAACCACTTTAAATTTTTTTATGTGGTAAAGGTCTAAGGGTAGTAATATAATTTTGAGCTCGAGAACTTTATAGAGTTTGGCGAATTCAAGCTTGTTTTACAGAACTATTTCTGTGTTTTATTGTGTGACTGATGGATAACTCATTTATTCTTGCCTACTTGTCTGGATGTTGATTGTGAAATGTGCAGACGAAGTGTTATTTTCACTGTAAAAGTATTAATGCTATTGTTTTTCAAAGATTTTTAGTTTAGTTACTTTTTAAATATTTTAATAATCATGTGATTTTTTTTATCTGAGTAGTTAAATTTATAAAAGTATGATTTATTTATATTTAATTCATACACCCGATATATTTCTGAGAAGCTCAACTTTTAATGAAAAAAACTTGAGTTCTCAGACCTATATGTATATATATAAAAGACAAGTTTTGTACATTGATAGAAAAATTAATTTACTTTAAACCTCCAAACACATTAATAAACTATTCATATGGTTTGTAGAAATACATTCCACTACAGTACAAAGCAACCATAATTAACGAAATACATACTCACAGATTAAAACTATTATTTATGATTATGAATGTACAAAAATGGTCAGATTATTCATCTAATTACAGAATATCTACCAACCACCAAACAATGTATTGCTTTGGATTGTGTCATATACAAGCCAAGTTATTCCAATCACAGAAAAACAAATATTGATACTCATCTATTATATTTAATAATAAAACCAACAACTATTACCTACTTCACTGAGGTATAAATTTATCTTAAAATTACTGCAAATTATGACAAACAATTTTCAGTCAGTTGTACAACATGTGATAGCATTACTGTATGCACACTTTTAGAATTTGCTCAACAATACTAATTTTTTGTTTAACCTAGGGTGTGAAAAGCTTTTAATGATCAAATATAAACAAATCAAAATTCTAGTAAGCACAAAGTATTAAGGGTGCTTTTGAAAATAAAAAAATATAATTGTGGTTTACAATGACACAAATTCACATCATTATTTTATTGTGATACTCTCTTATCAAAAGTGATAGCTGCAGATTATACAACACAATGTATTAATATATGAAAGTAGTTTTAGTAGCCTTTGTAACCACAGACACTGTGTGCATGCTATACATAATCTTAATTTGATAGGAAAACATTAAGGTGTGCCAATATTATAAAAATTTAAATAATCAGGATCATAAATCTCCAAAATACCTGTCTTTGATAATAATACTAATAATAACACTTAGTATGGCACCTTATTACCTGTTCGGGTTATATGTTTAAGTATTAACTATGCTAATGGGCTACGAATTGGGAAGGTTGAATAGAGAGCAAGTGAACCTGCATTTGCATGTAAGGAGAGTGGAAAATCATTTAGGGAAAACCACCCCCAGTTCACCCGAGCAAGTTTCGAGCCTCAATCTCCCTGTCCTCAGTAGTCTAGCTCAACACGAAACTTCCGCGTTAGCTAACCACGCCACCGAGGCTGGTTACCTGTGCTTGATAATTTTATAAGTATGTTTAGTAGTGTTTTTAAAATTTTATACAATAAAATTGACCCAACCTTCTTGGGTGGTGGCACGGTCTAAAGCGTCACTCGTGCTAGATTAGATTGTCACCGAGGCGGAGATTGGGGTTTGAGTACTTGTCAGGTGTACTGACGGCGGCTTTTCCAAAATGGGTTTCACCCTCCCTACAGTCAAATGTGCGTACACTTCCTATAAATTCAACCTTCCTCATCCCTTATACAAACATAATTAGTCCATATGCATATAATCTGAACAGGGAATAGAAATGGTGTTGGAAATAAAAAGTTGATCCTATACAAGAAACTAGTTATTTTAAAACTTTGTGAATTTTAAAATCTTTTAAGTACCTATGTTGTAAAAAGTGTAATATTCCTGTTTTTAACACAGTTTATTTTCGAAATTAACGTCACATTATATGGTACCAGGATAATTATTTGTGTTTCAAGTCTAGCTTGACTTTTTGTGTGTGATCTGGTACTGCATTCCTTTGTCTTATCTGCCACCCCTAAGAATGGGATTCGACTTAGCAGGTGACCCTGTTCACCTACCGGTTGCAAAGGCAAACGTTTTAGAAGTCACGAGAACAATTATTTCTTGATACAGCTCTCCGACACGTGGCCAGCGTCGACTTTTTTTAATTATTGAATCATGTTATAAATTATAAACCCAATCATTGGTTGGGTGAATGGTAGGGGTAGCAATAGTCCAATAAAGAGAGAGATGACAACGCGGGGTTGCATTTGTTGTTCCCAACAAAAAAGACAATCAAATTTGGAAGTAGACCACATGTGTTTGAGAGGGTCCTGTTTTTATTTTAGATCTGACAATGTAGGTCAAGATGCGATATAGATTTAAAAGAAATCAGACGTGTCCAATGCGGGTGATTTTTCTTTTATTAAAATGTAAAATTTAAGTTAATTAGCTAGTTTTAATATTAGCTTTTTTTTTTGCAATCAAGTGTGATGTACATTTTTAGTAAAAATGAGAAATTATTCAAAATAAATAGTATGCTATGGCATCTCAAGCACACTTCTGAATCTTTTAATTTTAATCAGCGTTAATCATTAATATAAAAGTGAACCCAATTTATTTAGATAGCAAGCTGGGAAGAATTAAATTGTGCCATGGGAAGAGATTAAAGAAATTACTTAATAAAAAACGGTTTTAATTCTTAAATTACAGTATTGTGGCACATGAATAGCCGTTAAAGTGTGCGGCAACCATTCCGGAGTATTGTAAGAGTTAATATACAAATTATTAAATTTTCAACAGTTTAATTGCAAAATTGGTAAATACTTAAATATAAAAGATTTTGATCATGAACAATGTTTTAGTCATTTTTTGAATTTTGTTATGTCAATATTAATATTCACAAACCCCCAGACAACAAAGAAGCCAAATATTTTATATGTTTTCATGTTTGGTTCATTAGTACTTAACAAAATTCACATGTGACAGAACATCACATACTGTACAGTCATAAAATATTCACATAATATGTTTATGCCATTATGGATTAGTTCCATTTGACACTTCTTTGAGT
Source organism: Timema podura (assembly GCA_033556935.1). Lineage (NCBI taxonomy): Eukaryota > Metazoa > Arthropoda > Insecta > Phasmatodea > Timematidae > Timema > Timema podura. The sequence goes on from JAVRXN010000008.1 coordinate 16,225,797, forward strand.
GTTGTTTATTTGTTTACTGAGCTGAGAGTTGTTGCAGTTAGCGCTAAGGAATACACACAGTATTCTTGCAGTATTAATATATGGAAAGGAACATATTTTTCCAATTTGTATGGTTGGTATCAAAACTATTAATGTTCTTGAATATTCTCAAAGGCCTTTTGCAATTTTGATGTGCCAGGCCTCACAAAAATGGCATTAAAAATGGTAGAACATGTGTGTTTTACAGTCAAAGTTGCCTTGGATATAGTATTTTTAGTGTTCTTACCGGGGGAAAGGCGGGGGTATTGTAGCATTGTTTCATATTTTAAATTGAGGCCACTGAACCAAAAGGTAAGGGCTAGTTATGGAATAAAATTGATCGTTACCACTCAATCAATTGATTTAGGTTTCATTTTAACAGAATTCATCAGAAGGGAATGTGAAATATGTAGCATATAGGGGTCTGCGAGCTTGAGGTTTTTTCATTTGAGTCGAATATTTCTAAAAGCTCCCGAGTCAAGTTCAGTATATTCATAATTTTAAAATGTTAAGAGTATATATTTGTTTATTTTAAATGCAAATATACATCTTTAAAATTTGAGATTTAGAAAATATACTAACACAAATGTTATTAAAATATGAATGAACTCATTTTTATAAATATAAATACTTTGGAAAAACAGTTGAGAAATGGAAATATCAATTTTTAAATTAGAAATAACACTTTAAAAAACACAATTTAAAAATAAAAACAACCACTCAAATAAAAATATGTGGCCAAATAGAAAAAATAACTAAAATGGTTTCAGCACTCATGTCTTTAAGGACATTAAAATTACACTAAAACTATAAAAAAAAAAGTAATCAAATGAATAAATGCAAGATGGCTTGAAAATATACAGTGTATAAATACTATACAATAAGTAAAGTAAGTGATAGTGAACAAGCCAACCTGAAAGGATTGTTAGATTAGGCCTAGATATGAAACAAACACACTTTTCTCTTCATTTCTTTTACACTTTTCACACTTTACATTCTTCAAAACTTCCACAGTTGCCATTGTTGTGAATTTTTAGAAATATTACTTTTCATTAATGTTTTAATGTCTCATTCAAAACAATGTGCAACTTTGGAAGTTTTGAAAAAGTGTAAAGTGTAAAAGTTTAAGGAAAAAATTAGAAGAAAGAATGTGTTTGATTATAGGCCTAACCTAACTATCCTTTCAGGTTGGCTTCCTTCACTATTACTTACTTTACATTATTGTACAGTTTTCTACACTGTATTGTTAAAAAGTTAGATATTATTATTAGCACCGTGTCTTACTACCTGTTCGGGTTGATACGCACTTATGCTATGTGCATGGTAAGGTGATTAAGAGATGAAATGGAGGACTTACAGTTTATGTTGGATCCGAACCACGGTGGAGGTCTGGCATTCCACACATTCACAAGTTGTGATTAATACACGTCTTGTCAGAGGTGAAGGAAGGGTTTGGCAATCAGATAAATCTGTGCTGGGACCGAGGATTGAACCCCGGACCCACACACAAGTCCGACACCTTACCCTAGACCGCTAGGTCACCTTAAAAAGTTTGTAATAAAAGTTAGTTTTAATAAGCTAATATTTCCCCAAATATAGCTTAATTTACCCTATAGAAAACATAAAAAATCATAAACAGTTAGAAATTTGAAGTGTTTCATATTTCGTTTATTATTCCTTAGTGTAGTCATGTATGATCACGTATTCTGTTCCATTTCCATTCCTCTTTCGTGCAGTTGCACATGCACAGTTCACCCCAGTCATTTTATTGAGAAATTTTAATTTCAATTCAATTTTTAATGTTTATAAAAGTTGATGCTCATACTTTAAAATTAAAAGTTATGACTAAAATAATATTTCTAGCATATACAATGGTAAATGCTATTTTAATATAAATGGGGTAAGTTTGGTAAAATATTTATTGCAATAAGTTCAACATTGATTTTAGACAGGTTAACCAACATAATTTTATAACTAAATAGTAACTAAACTAGTGCTAGTTTTGTAGTTAAAATTACTAATTAATACAAGTTTTAATTATCTTAAGTTTGAAAACATTCAATATAATGTATTCTTGATATTACATTTTTAATCTAACATAAATTATTATTTTAGAAAGGGACTAAGTAAAAATAGTAAAAGAATCATTCAATTATTTAGTAATTTATTTAGCTATTTTTATATTCATTGATTTGTGATGGCCATACAATAAACAACTTCAATCAAGTATAATTCAAAATGGATGAACATATTGAATTAATTTACCATTCGAAAGTAGTTTTAAAGCTCTATTACGTTATTAATGTGAAACTTTATGTTAATTTTAATAATTTGTTAAGTAACCAAATGATTTTTAAGTGTAAATGCCGATATTATCTAGATTAAATAGCCTATGCTTACTATTGAGTTTTAAAAATTAATCATTTAAGTACTGTATATCAAGTGAAAGTTCGAAAATGAAGCCTACAAAACTTTCGATCTTGATCTCGAGCTTAAAGGACGAGCTCTGCTTGAAGCTCAAAATTTGAATACTCGCAGAGCACTAGTAACATAGCTCCCTAAAATAGAAAACCAAATCGAGGGATTGAGCATTAATGATAGATTTTCTTCTAGAGGCAACAATTACTATTTGGTCCAGTGGAAGCAATGGTTTTTAATGTGTTCCTCTTTACAATGTAAAAGCCTTATTTCTTTTATTTGTTCCCTCTTTCCTGTACCTTCTTCCAATCTAAAAAATGAAGAGGTTTTACTAATAAAAACTGGTGTAATTATAGCACATATATTTTTGACATATAAACACTAATCGTTGTGTAGAGTAATTCACAGAAAGGCAAAAAATGAAAAATAAATTGTTTTTACTTATGATTTATAATTATTGTTGATGCCAGAATTTTTTTAAAAACTAAAGTGAAGCACACATATTTTAATCAGATTTGAAACTTTCAAAGCTTGACACACCCATGGTTTATAGTTCAAATCATATTATTTAAGATGTCAAACACAACAATACAAATAAAAACTTTTGAGAGACAAATTACATTTTTTTAAATGTCAAAAGGTTTGGGAGACATGAGGTAAGAGGCACAAATTATCTCTATGTTCATGTTTATAATGTAACTAAACAACAATATTTTGTTCAAGTACGGTAAATCTTTTTTTTTTTTTAGTTCTAAAATATCAACAATCCATTATTTAACCAAGCTATTAAACTTGATAAGCAATATTTATATTGTGTGTTGGAAACATACATATTTAATATTAATAATTATAATGGATTATTTTAAAATATAAAATTACAAGCTATACTTAATAACCAGGTCTATTTAATGCAAATATATTTGACAAGTAATAATTAACATATTCAAAATGTTCACAAATAATATATGCAATTGCCACAATATAAAACAAATTAATATTTAATAATATTTTTATTTTATTATGTGGGTAAATCAAAATGTGTCAATCATCTAACAATTTAATAGGTAATGTGGATATTTAAATTGTTTGCTAATGTTGATCAAGAGCACATTTGAGCACTAAAATAAAACCAACACTTCAATGAAACTTCCACTAAAGAAAATGTAGCTCCACATTAGTGCCAAATGAAGGGGTATGTGGAGTCCTACTTTTTTAATTTGAAGGAAATTCCAAAAGTAACATGAAACTTCCCAAAATCAAATCAAAGTTCTAATAGCTTGTGTAGTTTGGGCTGAGAAAAAAAAAATTATGCGTGTAGTTTAAAAACCTGGTTGTGTTACTTATCTAACTTTACACCCTAAATAATATTTACAAAATTTATTTGTGCAAATAGGTTTTAATAAATTTCATTCTTAAAACTGGAAAGTTAAATTAGGTCATATAAAATGTTGGTTCAATTCCTGTATTTTTGGTTTGTGAACAATTAAAAATGTACAAAACTGCTCAAAATATTTTTGGAAAGCATATTAAAAAATATATTTTTTGGTCGAAGTTTTATAGTCATCAAAGCTGCGAATTCAGAGTATTTGAAGTTTGCAAACCCCTACTTGATTTGATATTATCAAAATCAGGACACCCCTGATACCTGATATTACCCCCAAAAAACCCCTAAGATAAGAACTTTCACCAAATGCTGCCACCTTAAAGTCACCAAGTATAGAGATTTTAATTTTCATATAATAAAATGAAATGTTAATAAAGTTGGCTCATTTTAGGCAAGTATCTAGAGACAAAGTTAGGCGAAACTAACAAGCAAAAGATTAATAATAAAACTGTGAGTCTAGAGCTAGCAAAGGTTGCTTATTGGAGGCTAGCCTAACAAGATTTTAGGATAAACTTACACAACATTCATTAATGTATGAATTCAGTAAATTATAGTAAAGAATGGCAATGTTAACATTTTGTTAATATTCGTATTTCATACATCAACTTAAAAATTAATTTGAACAAAATCAGAATTGAAGGGGTAAAGAAATCATAAGTTAAGTGTTAAAGTATATGTTTACAATGTTTTCTAAACTTCAGATTTGATCCACCTCAAGTATTTTAAATGTAATATCAGGCTACAGCTGTCATTAATCGTCATATTGTTTTTTTATGGGTATGTATTAAATAATTACTTAACTATCCCTTAAATTGTTTGGCCAATCATTTCAGTGCTAAAAATGTCTGTTCAATATGACCTGCCACAATACCCAGAAACCTTGGAGTACCAAAACTCCACTACAAAATATCACATTTAATATTTACCCGCATTCAACACAATTATATGGACCATTCAGAAGCCCAGTAATAAGTCAGAAAATGTTAATTTTAACCCTGAGAGGTGGTTTAATGGTTATAAATAACAAAAATTACTATCTACTGTTTTATTAAATTTTATTTAATTTATATGAAACTGCCATCTATACAGTCATTTTATAATTTGGACTTGAAATATTTTGGCCATTGAAAATACTTATGGTAAACAAATTGAAAGAGCAATATAAGTCAAAGTGACCTCCTGAATGTTCCATATTTATATAAATACATATATATTTTAAAATTACTCAAAATTTAAAAGAAATTGCATGACTAACTAATACAAAAAAAAACCTGTTGTATTTCTATAAAGTTTAGCAGGTAATTATTAATTACAGTTGAGTAAATTAGGAAATTAGCCCTTGTTCTAAGAATAATTATTGACTCAGCGAATATAAGGTTTATTATACTTAGCTTCTTGGAAAGTAATACATGGCACAGAATGTTGTTCTCACTTCTGGACTTCATTTTCTTCTTGGTCTTCTTATGATGTGCAGGAAATAACGTTCAGTCCATGTGACCGAAGTATTGAGATGCATCTCCACGGCAGATTGGACAGGTCCTATTTGACTGTAAACAAAACAGGTTCAATATTATATGGTTAAAATACTTTTTTCTTCTTCTTGAATTCAAATCCTCTCATCTTTAAAAAATGTTTAACTTTAGTAAAAGTGAATTATATTGAAAATATGGTCTAAAAAGTATTGGGTGTTTTTGTATCAGTGAGTTACCATTTTGTTTATTTGATAAAAAATAGTGATAGATTACTAAGTAAGTAAAAATTGAGTAAAAAAGCTCAACTTGGGAGAGAAAAAAAGTGTGGGATGAATTGATGCACTAAGATTGGACTTCTTTCTTCTGGCTTCTTTAATAGAAAGTCCCAAATTTAAACAAAAAAGTTATATATTTCAGCATTATTGCTTTTATCAAATAAATGATACAGTGCACTGCACAGAATTTCTCCCTCCTTCACCTAAAAATGGTAGGGGTGTGTAAGAGCGACATTTTTGATTGGGTTAAATATCAGGATCGAGATATATTTCAGGCGAGATTGGGAATGAGACATTTTAAAGCCCTAATTTAGGGAATTTAAGCTCTCATTTTTCTTCTTTGGTGTTTTTATATTCCCTTTCATGTATGGAAAAAACATTAAAGTTTTGAGACTAAATTTAGCAAATTACATTAAACTAAGGTAGGATTATGTTTATCACCCCTTAAATGTGACCTAGGTTTAACAGCCCTTATCAAGATCTATTACCTCTCAAATGTTATCTTGGTCCATCCCCCCTCAAGTTATACCTAAGTCAGCGTTTCCCAGATGGTGGGTTGCAACCCGGCACCGGGCCATGAAAGCAAAATGCCGGGTCGCCTAAAAAACTCTCAAAAACCTAGGTGTTTTGCTTTTGGGTTTTCATTTGTTCGCCAAACTTTAAAATACAAGTAAATAACATTAAATCGGGAGTGTTAAATAAATAATTCAATTCATAGAGAGAGACGCGTTCTGTCCAGCCACCCTATGCCACTGCACCGTTTCGCAGTCTCGTTCGGGGAAAAGTAGCCCAACCAAGGGCGAGGCTGCGCAGCGACAAGAGAGACATGCGACCGAATCGTCTAGCCTTTGTCTTATCACCCACACCCACTCTGCTAGTTCAGTTTGAGAGAAAGTACGTTTTCTTTTGTATTTACTGAAGTGATTACGTTTAAACAATGGATAAACGGGTAATAAAACAAAAACCAATGTGCGGGTTACAAACTCTTCAATTAGCACGGATAAACAATCGAATGATGTGTAGCCAGGGAGCATGGATAAACAATCAAGTGATGTGCAGCCAGGGACAATTTGTTAGAGCTCTAATACTGCTCATTGGTGGTTCAGTACCAATTATAAATATAGTCTGAACTTAACAACCACTTAACTACTAACACTTGACTGAATGTATTAATGTTATAATGACTGAATATAAGAAATAATGTTAACATTTAGTTACTGTTTGTATTTTCTACAATATTTATATTTCTTCTCATGTTCATAGTTTTTTTTCCAAGTTTCAAATTCAGGTTCGACATTCAAGATTCAAAGGTAAGTTGGAGATTCAAATTTGTGATTAGTAAAATAGTGTATTCAACCCAACTCTAATTTAAACAAACACATTTTATTCTTCAGGCTCTTTTCTGTCCCATGTTTGCCTGATGAAACTGTCTGTGACAGTGAAAGCTTTAAGGATAGTATGTTTTTGTGTAGATATTAAGTGTTCTACTAGATGTTTAAGACCTGTAAATAGCCACAAAGATAACCTAGGCTCCTATTCTTTTGATTCAAAATAATTCCCAATGATATGTGAACATAACACGTAATTTAAATATCAATTTAAAGAAATCCTTAAGCTTTGGGTCATATGCAAAAACAAGATTTGGGAACTTCAGGGTGGAAGTAAAGTTTAAAATTTGTGGATTTGCTTGCTAGGACAATCAAGCAGCTCATTGACACAATTCACATCAAAGTCTTCTCATGAGCAGGCTTCAGCTGTACTTTTATCATAATCTGATATTCCTCAAGATGGCATGGCATCCATAGACTATTAAGACAGCATGCATTTTGATATGGCTTTGTTTTTGCTACATAATATGGTGCAAATATTAGATTATTAAGATTATGATAAACCAACTACTCAATATATATCGGTATAATATAACAGATTCAAATGAAAGGCCTATGAAATTATATACGGATGAAACCATACTCTCCTTTGTGAAATTACCTGTACAGTTGAAATTCCTGGTTATTTATTTTCTTCATTGCAACAGTCCCAAATTCAGTATTTTTTATAATCTTATGATTCCTGATCGGTTCCTAAAAATATATTCGCTCGCCCACACTGAAAACAGTGTTTTTCACCTTTTCTGCCATTTTAATAAATTGTTATTAGTTTATAACCAGTTTTGTAAACTTTGCAAGCAAAATTGTTACAATACAAGTCAATGGATGATGTAGAAATAATCTTATTTCCCACCGAAGTGTGGTACCTTTGTTTAAGATTGCATCACATGACTGCTAGCAAGACGTTATGTCAAGGCACCTGATATACATGTACTTGACTTTTATTCCAATATTGCTTAGCATCATTCTAGCATATTGTCCTTGTTTTTGTTCAAGCAAAAATTTCGAGGAGAAGTCAAACTTTACAAATATTTGAATCAAAGTCTTAAAAATGTCAATTCTTTGCATACCCACATTCTTGTTAAATGTTCACCATCATCTGTCAAGATACTGTACAATACAATATCCCAGTAAGAAGCCCTTCCAATGGATGCAGAACCTACCTTGAGCCACTTGTCCACACACTTGGCGTGGAACTCATGGGAGCACGGCAGGACTCGCAGCATCTGACGAGCCTCAAAGTCACACATGCACACTACACATGATGTCTGGTCCCCTTGGTGTGTGTCAGTGTTGAACCTGGGCCAAACAAGTAATTTAACTGAAATTTTAAATTTGTTACAGTTTCAAATATTTTTGTAATTAGTAAAGGTTGTAATAGATATATTTATTTAAGTTTCAGAAGTTTTATGGCTTTCAATGTTGATAAAAGTTTAGTAAACTATTTGCTTATAATGTGCCTTTTAATTTCTACTTTTTTCATCCACTTGATTTAAATTTGTTATAAAAATGACACCTGGACATGGAAAATAAGCCCGTAATTCTAACTATATGATTTTATTATCTAGAGATGGGCCCTTGAATCCTCAAGGAGATTTGAGGATTCAAGAAAATTTGAAACTCGAGACTTAAATCTTCAAGAAATTTTAATTATTCCATTTTTCAAGTGAAATTTGTTTTAGAGCCTAATATTGCATATAGGTGGTCCATAACCAATCATAATTATTGAATAAACTAAACAACCAGGTCCCAGACCAGTAATTTAACACTTAGCTCCGTTACTTTATGTGTTTTCTATTATTCCATTATAATTATATATACTCTTATGTTTATAATTTTTCCAAGATTTGGATTTGAATTTGTAAAATATTGGATTTAACACAATTATAATTTTATCAATTCATTAAGCACTTAATTTATGCCACTAGCTATTTGAATCAGGGCTAGGTTATTAGAAAACTTAAAAAACCTTAAATCTCGCACCACATGAGTAAACTTCTTTATCCAACCAAGACTGAGCTAAGTATTTTCTCAGAGATGATCAGTATTGATAAAATTTTGAAGCTGGAAATAAATTCAAAACTTTAGTTCCAGTTGAGGTTCATATTATGAGCTGTACTTTTAGATTGCAGCTATAAATGGGTCATATCCACTTTTTTCCTAATACAAATCTTCATTTTACCTCTAAATCCTGAATTTCAAATCCAAATCTTAAACTCTATGTTTATTATACTTTTTCCCACACAGGTATGAATATTTTACTTTTATTCCAATTTTGTTCACATTAAGTGGTGGATTAATATTCCGGTTCTTCCTATAATGGTGCGAGGTTGTACAGAATAAAGTAGCTATAAAATTTGATTCAAATTCAAATTTTTTAATTTTTTCAGAATTTCAAACCCTCTATCATTAAGATTTCAAAGAGCCTATCTCTAATTGTAGTGTATTCCAACATTTTGCCCAATATTTATGTATGAATTCAAATTTGCTCAATCTTCAGTATTTTCTAAATTTTGGTTAAAAGTTTATATAAAAATACGACAAATTGATTTTAGATTTAACCCATTTATATTTGGTACACCAAAAATAGTTTTATTACAAATATATATTTTGTCAACACTAGATCAAGTGTACTTTTGGTTTTTTAGGGTGAGATAAGAAAACCAGACTTACTTGTAAGATGGCAGCTGCTCGATGTCGACCTTGGCGAGTCCTCGAGGTTTGGCCTCCCCTAGTCTTTCGGCGAGACTTAGCAACGCCTCGTAGTTCTCGGTGTCTGAAGAGTCGGGACTGCCCAGCTCCGCCTGGCTGTATGGCGACAGTGGAGGGTTGGAAAACATTGCTCTTAGAGAGAGAAAAACAACCACATACAACGCATTTACAAGAGCGCAAGAGTGGGTTATTGCCACTACTTGTACCACACAGATACTGGTTGTTAGTTTAGACATAAAACTCTTAGATGAGGTGTAAATGTACTGTAATGGAGCTATAAATAATAATCTGGGTTTGTTATTATCATTAAAAAAATTATAATTAATAATTAACGAATCAAACTGCAAGGAAACTTTTTTTGATTGAAACTAGTAAATTAAATTTAATAGTGACTCCCTAATATAGCAGTACACTCTAATTCACCTTCAATTTGTGCTGGTATGCACACAGGGGTGGACTGGCAAATTCCTAGTGGCTTGGGACTACAAATATGATGGCCCTTAGCATGTATTAATATCTACCAGTGACACTAAGTTTCAGTGTATGGTGAAGTGGTGAGGTGATATTTATAACTTTATTATTAGTTAATTTAATCCAGAGGCCATTTCAGCTACATTAATTTCTACTTTATAAAAACACAAGCAAAAATGTTTCTAAATGCTTGGACAATAGCTGAGTGTCTTTATTAATATATTTAAGTTAGTAAAATGATTCTCCAATCACTACTTGTGTAGATCACTAAACAAATGATTTACGTCTGTTTATAAACCACACCAAGAAACAACAAATGGGGATGGTTTTAAATTTAATGTCATCATATGATGACATTAAATTTAAATATATATATATATATTAGGGCTGGGCCGATGCCGATTATTAATCCGATCATCGGCCGATTATCGCATAACCGGCGATTCCGATGATCGGTGTTTGAATCTCCGATTATTTATGCCGATTATTCAAAATGTGTGGGTATATCTTAAGTCCTAAAAAAAAAAATTTATCTCCTAAAAAAATAATATTTTATCTCTGCTCTCTCGTACGTCATCTTTGAATAATTAACTTGTTCTTAGCGACTTAGGTTTGAAATAAACAGCACATCCAATATTCCAAACAAAATATATCAAAATAAAAATATTTACCATAGGTCTTTTTCCAATTTATGCACGTTATTATAAATAAAAATACTCACAAGTAACAAATCTAATAATCACAAAATAAAATATTAGCAGATTGGTGTTGTTTTATTTCGATTTGTTAAAGATGCCCAAAAAATGAAACATCGGACGTAATAATCTCGCACATGCGCACATTTTGTTTTATGGAAACTGTTTTTCTTTTAATGCAAGTACAAAACTTTCCACTGGCAGGGAATTTGTTTCGCTCATATTTCAATATGAATTTAATTAATATATATTAATATTTAAATATTACATTTTCTTTAATAGTTAAAAGAAAATTAAAATAAGTTTTAAAGTATTTCTTAAAAAAAAAACACGATAAATAACTTTCGTTGCACATTATGTTATTTATTATTTATTTTATCATATTGAAGTAGAGATGGGCAAAAATCGTTCTTTTAAATGAACGATTCATTGTATCTGGTTCAGTTCAATGATCCGTTCATTTTGACCCGTTCACCGTTCATTCGATTTTCTAAAGATAGTTTTTATTTAAATGTAGTTAAAACAATGTTATTTTTCATTAAGATTATTTAAATTGTTAATAAAAAGATTGGATTACTGTTTAAAAATGGTGATGCCTTTTTATTATACTTTTTTTTAAGAAACCACTTATTTCTATACGATATTAATATTTAGTAGTTAAATTATGATGGAATGCTTTGTAGAATCACAAAAACCTTTGTTATGATATATCTAAATCACAATTCACAAAAATTTTACGATTGTTAAAAATTGTTTAATATTGAAGCCATATTTTAATAGACATTGGATGTAAAAATTCCTATTTCATCTAAAAACAAAATAGATGTAGGCCTATTCTCCTTGTGTGCAAAAATATGTGTGCCTTGATTATTTTTTATCATTAAAATTAAATTTAAAATTTGCTGATTATGATTTGTCTTTGTCTAATGAAAGGGTCAGTAGGCCTATTTAATCATAAATGTGAAATCATATTTTAATTATCTAACATGTACCGGTATATTTGCTATTTATTAATATGATTTGTTTTTGTTTAGTGACAGGTTCAACTTGTCCTAACAATAACAATATAAAATAATAATTAAACAACCTTTACATTTTAAAAGTTTCTATTTAAATGTTATTAAAACAAAACTATATTGGACATTATAAAACTAGTAAAAGTAACTTTTTTTTGCTTTAAGGGTCTTTTTACTTTATACACTTATTAAAATTGAAAACAAAAATAATCGGCATCGGTGATCGGCCTAATCGGCAACAAATGATCGGCATCGGACTAATCGGCAAAATAGCTGATCGGCCCAGCTCTAATATATATATATATACTCTTCTTAAATAGCAAGCAGGTAGTGGAAAATATATGGCTTGAATAAAAAACTGATCAAGGCCACAGGCTGGAAACAGTAGATGTTGAAAAAAAAACACCTCTTTTTAAACGTTCTTAGGTTTGAAGCCCTTTATAATCTCTTTCTATTTGAAGACCCTTAAATGTTGTATAGTATTGACACCCCTTAAAGGTTCCTTAGTTTAACACCCCTGTAATCTCTACTAGCTTTTTGGTTTGCTTACACCAGACAGGCTACCCCTTATGAACCTAACAAATAACTGTTGATAAAGCACAATGAATCATAAGGCTTCTCAAATCAATTGTTTCACTACAAACATTAAACTACACCCCACCCCTAAGCTTGCTACAGAACAAAGAAGGTGGCTGTCTATAAAGAGATTAACAGTGAACAATGGGTGCAATGTTTCCCACCTGAAACTTTAAACACAATCCCACCATTTGGGAATGGATAAATTCCCCAACATTTCCCCCCCCCCCCCCCCAAGAGATTTTGGGATCTCATCCCCACCGGCCACCTAGAGAGATATTTTGTAGAGCCACTCACCCAAACACAAGCTTGCTAGTAAACTATTTCAGCGAGCAACCACCACAGATGGATAGCCAAGAATAGCTTCTACAGTAACTTAACTTGTTTTAGTTTCAATTTAGTCTTTTCCTACAGTTATTATAGTCATTTAAAAGAGTTTACATAGGAACATCCTCAACAAGCATTGCAGCCCTAACCGAAACACTCCTTGATTAAGTTCGGAAACCTCCGATATAATATATACTAAAATCATATTAGTATGACTTTAAATATAGAGACGAGATATTCGACATTTTTTTTCTTTCCCCTTTCAAATTTTGGATGGAAATTTCTTTAAACTTCTGTGACTGGCACTGTTGTATTTTCACAACAGCTGTGATTTATTTTTTTAATTAAAGGTATTTAGGTTGGATCCTCTCCAAGTCTTGCTGTGTAGTATGATGTCATCAAACATTTAAAAAAATGTTTATTTTAAGAAATACAGGAGTTTTAACTGGCACCATGCAGAAATATTGTAACTATGCAACGCGCCAGTCATGGTGTCATTTCTGGCTCATTGCCACCTTATGTTTACATTGCAGAGCTCATGCAAGTTCTATCACGTGTCTGAAAGTTCTATCAAGTTGCTTTAGTTTGCTGTAGTTGTTATTCATTTGTGGTCGCTACTAAACATAAAAATATGAATTAAAGAAAGAAGAAAATCTTTTCAACAAAAATTAAGTTGCTAATCTTGTTTGTAATTTTTTTTTTTTTAATTTTTCAAATTATTGGTGGGCCAATACCTACTTTTCTCGATTCCGATACCTTGTTCAATACCTATTCAATTCAACTCTTATACCGTTGGACCCTTCAACTTACGCTAATGTCAACAAAGAAATAAATGAATTTTAATGAAATGAGGACTACAGAAATTTAGTGCAAACCGAACCACAGGTGTATGCTGGCATTCCTCCATTACATTCGATTGAATACACTTTTAAAGTTTAGAAGTTGGTTGGTATTGATCATTTGCCACCATTGAAAGATCTTTAGCTACAGAATTACACTAACAAATATGCCACTAATACTTTCAAATATAAACAATTCAACTCCTTGATATCGATGACCATTCAATACCATTAACATGAAAATAAAATAACAACCATTTTGTATAAGATTATCAGAAAAAGTTTAATTTATACCATATACTTCATGAATAATTTAAATGTTTAGACATCTTGGACGTGTATAGTTTTCCACCTGCAAAATTTTGCGTTAAGAATTTACAAAAAACTAATCCACATCTTTCAAATATATATAATACTGCCACACCCACTTTAAACTTTCTTTTGAGAATCAGAAAAGAAAAACAAACAATTTTATCAGATTAATTTAATGAATTTCATTTGAAAACAAAACTAATATGAAGTGAACAAATAATAATGAAAATAACCTTGAAAGTACCATAAATGATTGAATGATTTTTGCGATGACTAAAAAAACTATGAATTTTTACTCTATATTAAAGAAGCTTCTTTTAAAGTTAAATATCTATTAGTTAATTAATAATTCTTAAGTAAAAGTTGAAAAAGCTATATCATGCAAACCATATGATCTTCAAGACCATAATATGATACTTTGTGTTTTGCATTAAGAACATTACATTTTTTTGTTTACTTAAAATACTTCAAAAATAGTTGTGTTCATACTGTTACAAAATAAAAATGTTTTTTTAGATATGTTTTGTATGGGTCTTTCTCTAATTTGTAAGAATGTTTTGTTTTATTTTGGTGGTTGGTTATAACAAGATAAATCCATTACTGCCTCCAGCCTGTGGCCTGGGTCAATTTTTTATTCAAGCCATATATTTTCCCACTACCAGCTGGCTAGCCTCTCGTAGCTTCATATGCCTTATAAACTAACTTAAGGCTAGGACAAACACAATATCCAGTTCCCAACCGTCAATATATCAATATGAAAGGGTAAACCCTCATTTTACCAATGATAAATTTTTCAGCTATGCTGGGAATCGAACCCAAGACCCTTAACTCAGTAGGCAGACACCCTACCAGTTGAGCCAAGGTATATGATTGTATTTCTCAAATCTGAATCCTAAATTTTCTTTTGAATCTCGAATCCAAATTTGAATCCTTAAAATGTATTATTTTAATAAAGTGAAAATATTTAAATTTAATTTATTAAAAAATTGTTAAAGGTTTGATACAACTGACAAACTTTTTTTGTCTTCTACACCATAAAAAATAAATAGAACACCTTTTCAGTAAATTAATAATACTGATACAATTTTATCCCTTTTTTTGTGCTTATGTTATTTTTTCAACAACACAAGTCTAAATAATTACTGTCACCAATTGTTTAAAATAGTGATTTCAAGTCAAGGCCTTCATAATGTTATTCAAAATATCGTATGAGACTCTTTAAGAATCTCAAATCTCTCAAGAAACAGTTCCACCTAGAGACAAAATATAAAATTTAGACAAAGTCACACAACTCACAGAAAATGGAAGAGGAAGCCATAAGGACTATGCGGCGGCGCAACAGGACTGGTCCTCCAGCGTCGTGCATTCATGCTGCGCCGACTAGGAGTGCTGGGGCGGCGACTCCGTGCCGGCAACAACTCCAGTTGGTTACCACGGGACTGGGAAAGAATGTCATTACACATACATATGGAATATAAACCAATACACATTCATATTGCCTCAAGGGTATTTAATGCAACACAAATCAATGTTGAATTTTTTGTTATTGCATTGAAAAAAAAAATTATTTATTGTATTGGCCTAAACATATGCTGTACAATTTTCCTGGTAATGCCATTCTATATGAACTTTCTAATAGATCTAAAATGGTCACCACATTAAAGATATAACCACGATACAAAATAGTTTCCATAGTAGAAATATAATTTTGGGCCAAAATAGCTAACAAAATAATCTTTATTCACAAGTTTGCCTAAAATAGAAAACAGAATCTGCTTGAGTGGTGCAGAAATTCACACATTTGCCTTTGGGGCCCTACCGTACTGTAGCAATGGATGCACCGAGTGTGGCCCTAGGTGTATGGCCATTGGACCTCCTTATAAGGAAGAAAGGTGTGGCGTACTGGATAAAAAAAGGGAAACGTGGGGAAGGTGAGACTTCACCACACCCGATGTGACAACATTTGGAGAGGCGGAAATAGCCCTGTTGGAGGAGTGGCAGAGACGCTGGGAGAGAAGTGGGACAGGTAGGAGGACTTATCAATTGTTCCCTGATGTGGTTGAGAAATTAGAGAATAAACACCTCCACCGTATCGGGGTCTTGTCCACTTCATCACGGGGAAGAGACCATACCTGGCATTTCTAAGGAAGCTGGGATTAATAGGGTCGAGGAATTGGGAATATAGTGATAATATGCTAATTTTATAGTGCCTATAAATGCCTATTCTGTTGGTTTTTGCTTATTTTATAAACAAGAGCCTGAACACACCTATTTCAGCTTTGTTCTCTTTCTTTCTTTATTTAGTTTTCCTACAATATGGATTTTTTTCTGAACGAGACAGTCAAGTTTCTTAGAAATTGTGAGCTGCGGTATACTTGTTTGGAGTAGGTTTAAAACTCAACACTTTAGCTTCCAATGAGTGTAAATTGGGTGGAGGACCATGGGAGGAGTGGTCAACATCTTGGAAGGAAGCGGCAAATTTAAAATTTCGTTTAAAATCTTGTGAAGAAGAACCAACCTTTTCAAATGATAAAAAACACTCTCTGAAAATAGAACCCCCTTTTAATAATAAAAATCTAGAAAAGTATCTAGTAATTAACAGCATATGACCTACTTTGGTGACTGCATGACCTAAGGTGTCACTCTTGCAGTAGATTGGACTGTCGATGATGGGGAGAACAGGGCTCTAATAAAGTTTAGGTGTACTGAGGGTGTTTTTTACTAAATGATGGTGACCTGGTGGTCTAGGGGTAAGGTGTCAGACTTCTGTGCTGAGGGTCCGGGGTTCAATCCTCGGTCCCGGCATAAATTTATCTGATTGCCAAACCCTTCCTTCACCTCTGACAAGACGTGTATTAATCACAACTTGTGAATGTGAGGAATGCCAGGCCTCCACCGTGGTTCGGATTCCACGTTGAACTGTAGGTCCTCCATTTCATCTCACAATCACCCTACCATTGCACATTAGCGTAAGTGCGTATAACCCGAACGGGTAGTAAGACGCGGTGCTAATAATAATAATAATAATACTAAATGATTTTGCATGCTTCCTCCACTCAAATCTGAGCAAATTTACTCTACTCAACAAATATTTTGGGTACACTTAAGATATTCATTAATTTAAAAGCATCTTCGTCCAACACATCGAGAAACAGGCCTTGTCTTCTGGTTTCACTCTTGATGCAGTTAGCGTCAAAGAAACTTTCTCCATCCTAAAGATACCATCATTTTTCAGAGTAAACTCCCTTAGGGGACTTTCCTCTTTATTGTAAGATAAAGGCAACAATGCCGAAAAATGGCTAGTTGATATTTAAATCTATCTTCGACAACTTATATTTCAGAAGAAAGAATAAAGGAAAATGTCACCTTTGTGTATTGGATTCTTCCCACTTTCCTATGTGGGCTTTCTTCATTAAATTTGCACTTATTAGAGCTGCATTTTTAATAAATTTCCATTACCATAAGATTATTGTTATATCAGTAAGAATAGAGTAAAAGAGTTTGACATCCTTTGTCTAATTACCTCGGAAAGGAATATTGGAGGCGGGGAGGCCACCTGTGCGAGAGCAGCAGTGTGCAGCTGAGTTGGGGGTGCATGGTGGTGGAAAGCTGCCCCAGAGCTGCGATGCTGTTCCGCCAGCAAATCCAGATTCACTGCATCAGGCCTCTATGAAACACAGAACATGGTTTAACTTTAGTTTAATAGGAATGTCACTTTTGTAGCTCCTTCGCAAGTGAGAATGCGTGTTAACCAACCTCTTTACCAAGTACTGTGAAGTGCTGCATTAGGTAACGTGCCATATTATGTTAGAGATAGTTGAGAACTAATATAACTCTATAGACTTTGTAGTGAGAATCTGAACAATGTAAATATTCATAAAGATATTTCATTTTTCCAAGTATAACCAGCGGTCTAATAGAATTTGATAATATTGATGTTGATTCTAATTTTATATTATTCAATTTCATAACTTGAATAAAACCAAATTAAAAAAAAAAGATAGAGGTTTTGAGCCGGTGCGGATCCAATATGTTCCTAAACTATGTTAATATATTTGTAATAATAATTCTTGTGTGCTAAAGTACATACATAAATCTAATGAGGTTTTTTTTTGTCTGAAGAGTAACTGTTTATTTAACATAATTAAATAAAACATGATTTGATAACTATTTGAAATTCGTGAATAATGTTGGCTTCAATTCAAAATAAAAGAATTTGCTTTGCAGGGCCTGGATTCACTAACGGGAGCAAATAGTTGCGCCGGCGCAAGTTTGAAAGATGTGCCCAAATACCTATTCACTAAAAGAAGCAGGCACAGCACAACTATAAACTCATGGTTGTCACTTCAATAAATTTAAATGGTGGCATATTATCGCAATAGCTTAAAATAAAATTAGTTAACCGTACTCCAATTAATAATAAATAAATATTATAACGTCTGTCAAGCACAATATTTGTTTCAATTTAGATAGTGGTAACAAAGCAATCCAAAGAGGTTTGTATTCCTACAAGTCCAAAGACACCTCGCCACTAAATATAGCGGTTAGTTTAGCTTTAAAATAAGTTTTAAAGTTTCTATAAATGTTTTATTAATTAAAGTTAGCTTTAAACTAATAATATAAATAAATACTAAATAATGTACTAATATTGTTTATGTAAGGCACCCAGAAAGAGGTCTCTTCCAATTTTATTGCTAGTTTATAAGCAAAATGTTTAGAAATCTTTGTATTTGCTGTAATTTTCATTAGAGATTTAAAATAAAGTAGCCTTGACTTTGAAAGTAAATTCTCCATAAGGATTGGTCAAAAAGAGCGCAATTGATGACGTTTATAGTGATGTCACCATAATCTTGCAACCAGTATGTGCCTTGTTTAGTGAATAAGGAAATGGAGCAAATAATAAGGTGCATCTTGGGTGCAAAGTTATGCCATTTCTTTACTTGCGCTGGAGCAGAATTGTACTCGTTAGTGAATCTAGGGCCAGATGTCTAGCCCTGGCAGTTGATTTTAAAACCATTTTATTTCAAATCTTTGATGTATTATTTTGTGTTATTTATTGAGCTTTTTAACATATTTAATTGATGAATAAATGAAAAGGCATACCCTAAAAATCAAGCTAATACCAAGCGAGTCCTTAGATAGTGACCACAGGTTGTTGGTGGCAGACATAAAGAAATGGGAATGTAAGAGAAAGGTAGTAAAACAAGAAAGAAGAATAAGAGTGTGGAGGCTAAAAAATGAAGAGGAAAAAGAGCCATACCTAAGAAAGGCAAGAAGCTTAATACCCAAGGATGAAATTCAAAGTGTAGAGGGTGAATAGGAAAAGATTTAAGAACAATTTGGTGCGAGCTGCGGAGGAGGTATGTGGGTGAACAAGTGATAAGAGGAAGTGGAAGGAGACACCCTCGTGGAACGACAAGGTTAAGGAAGCAGTGGAGGAGAAGAATAAAGCATTCAGAAGGAGTTTTAAGAAGAGGAATGAGGAAAGAGAGCAAGAATAGAGAGAGAAGAAAAGAGTGAAGCGAGTTGTACAAGAAGCCAGGCAGGATTGAATACAAAAATGGACAGAAATGCTGGAAAGGGACGTAGAAGGAAATAAGGTGTTATATAGTCAAGTAAAAAACAACAGGATAAAGAAAAGACAAGACATTAGAATGATGGATGAAGAAGGAAGAATGAGGAAGAAAAGGAACTATGAGTGAGATATTTTGATATGTTCAACACATAAGAAAGGGATTAGAGTGAAACAGAGAAGCCAGAAGAAATAGCAAAAGATAAGGAAAGATACCCTACATGGAAAGAGGTGTAGGACGGATTAAAGAGGGTGACACAAGGAAAACCACAGAGTGTGGACGAATTGACTGTGGAAATGATAAGAGCAGCAGGTGAAATAGGTATACTATGGTTATACAGGGTGCTGAGAGTGGTTTGGAAGGAGAACAAAATACCGGAAGACTGTAAAAAGGGAGTTATAATACCCATTTTAAAGAAAGTCTACAGGAAGAGGTATACAAATCATAGGCAGATAGCGCTGATGTACCAATGTGCAAAAAAATATGAGAAGATACTGGGGAAGAGAATAATAAATAAAATAAAAGATGTAGAGAGGAAGAGCATGAATATAGGAAACAGAGGTCCACAATAGACTTAATCTTTGCCATACAACAGCCGATGGAAAGAAGGTATGAATACGGGTAAGACTTGGTAATGGTATTTATGGATGTGGAGAAAGCATATGATAGTGTGAAGAGAATTAAAGTTTGGAAAGTGATAAGGGAGGTTGAAGTGGAATAGGAGTTGTAATGAGAGTGAAAAACATGTGGGAGGATAAAGGGAGTTATGTTAAGACGGAGTGGTTCCAAATAAAAAATAGAGTGAAGCAGGGGAGTTCCTTTCACTATTACTATTTGCAATAGTAATGGAAATGGTCATGAACAAATTAGCAAGCAAACTTGGGGAGGAAGGAATGAAAGCCATGATGTTTGCTGATGACTTGATGGTATGTGAGGAGAATGAAGAGAAAGTACAGGAACAACTACAAGAATGGAATTAGGAAGTGAAAGAATGTGGAGTGAAATTTAGCATGGCAAAGTGTGAAGTGATGGTAATGACCAGGAAGAGGATAAAGCCTAATAAATATATAAAGTTGGATGGAGTAGAGCTGAGAAAAGTGCAGAATGTAAAATATCTTGGAAGTGCGATTGAGGCGAAAGGTGGAAAAATAGAGGATTTAATGAGAAGAGTACGGTACAGCAGGTAGAGTTGTTCTATAGCTGTGTAAGAGACCTGCTACGGAGAAGAAGTGCCCTTGAAGGATAGGAGGTATTGTATAGAGTGTACTTTGTACCTGTTGTCACATATGTGGCGGAAGCATAGCCAATGAATACATAGCCAATGAATATAAGAGAGACTAGGAAAGTGGAGGCCACAGGAATGAAGTTTGTGAGGTGTGTGTTAGCTGTCATGAGGAGAAACAAGATTAGGAATTAAGTTATCTGAGAAAGAATGGGGCTACAGAGAGTACATGAGCTAGTAGAGGAAGCAAGACTGAGATGGTATCGGCATGTAATGAGAATGGAAAGAGACTAGAAGGGAGACCAAGAAAGAGATGGGAGGAGCAGATAAGAGGTGTTCAAGTGAGAGATGAAGAATAGAGTACATTAAAGTAGGAAGGATAGAGGAAGGAGGCATTTTACTAAACTGACTGAGCCGCAGGTTGGAAAGAGTATTTGTTGACGACGATTAATATATTAAATGATTTATAGAGGTTTAAGAAGGTCACTTTTTCGATTTGAGACATATCAAGTTTAATATTCTTTAAGTGTTGTGTGGTGGAGTTTTTTTTTATGTTGTGCATATATAGTTTTAAACATTAAATATTATTCATAGACATTTTTAATGCTAAAATGATTTAAATATTTTTGTTTAAGTTACTGGATCAAGTAACTATTATAGCATGCAATTCAATTAGAGAAGACTTTTGCAATGTGAATGTTGATTTGTAACAAAAATCAAAAATAGATATGTATTTAAAACTTCTATATTTTTTTAATAGTCTATCAGCCATAAAAAATATAGAAGCACATTTATTTTCAATTTCTGTAAATACACAACACCTACACAGTGCCTGTACGTATAAACACCTACACAGTGCCTGTACGTATAAACACCTACACAGTGCAGTGCCTGTATGTATAAACACCTACAAAGTGCTTGTATGTACACCACACCTGCAGTGCCTGTATGTATACAAGAAGACACGCTATGCCTGTATGCACACCACACCTGCAGTGCCTGTATGTACACCCGAACATTAGTGTGTGTACATACAACATACCCGTAGGGACTGTATCTACTGTACCTGTTGAGGAAGATGCTGGTAGTGAGTGGTGTGTGGCACCGCCAATGCTGGCTGCTGCTGTTGCTGCGCAGCTAGGAATGCCTGGTACGGCTGATGGTGGTGGTGATGGTGATGATGGTGATGCTGTGGGAGACAGCTGCCGAACTGGGGGACCTTCAACAATGCATCACACAATTAGGGACAACTGTTCTATGCCTCGATTGGTAAATACTTAGAGTAAGTCATTTTTATGTGCTTTATCAAGAAAGAAAAACAAACTCCTTACTGAAATGTTAAAACACTGCTTAATTTTCTTTAAGAGGAAGCTACTACCTTTCAACTTAGTTTTAGTAATTTAAAAGTATTTATTTTATAAACATTTAGTGAGGATGGGACCCTTAAATCCTCAAATCCTTGAAAACTCAAACCTTTAAGGATATTCGAGACTAAAATACTTAAAAAAAAAACACTTTTTAGAGCTCTAATAATGCTTATTGGTGGTTCAGAACTAGTTATGATTATTATATGATGAACTTAACAACCAGGCCCCAGACCAGTAATTTAACACTTGACTGAATTTATAAATGTTATAATGAATGAATTATAAGAAAGAATGAAACATTTAGTCACTATTTGTATTTTCTATTATTATATTATATTTACGCTTATGTCCATAATTTTCCACAAGAATCGGTTTCGGGATTCAAAGATAAATTGGGGATTCGGATTCATAAAATGGTGGATTTAACATAGAGCGATTGTTCCTGTAAAGCAGGGGTTTCAAACACGTTTTATCTTAAGGGCCACATTGAAAACAAAATTGTCACCATCATAAGTAAAGAGAACTCATTTTAATATCATAATTTTTTTTTAAATAAAGTTTTTGACTATATAAAATATGACCCATATTTTTATTTTTTCCCAGAGATATCAAGTTTCATAAATACCCGAACCATGTTGCCAAGTCCAGCAAGCAATATTGTGTCAGTAGCAAAGCTAAAGTTTGCTATTTTCCCCAAAATAATGCCAAATTTCACACTTTATTTACTAGTCATTTTAGCACACCCTGCTTTTTAACATACCAGATTAAGGTGTTAAAATACCACTTTACCCCTTACATCCAAACCCACAATGTTAGCACACTCTCAAACTTTACATTGGTAACAATGTATTGGGCGTTCCATGGAATAATATTGCCACACTAATATTTTAAGCCAAGTTTCTCGAAAGGGGGACAAGAATGAGTCGCTAAAGTAGGTCACTGTTTGCTTCTACTCTCTCATCCCCTATGCATATTTACCTCTTTCTTACTCACTAACATTGTACAGCCAAATTTATTAAAAAGAAGAGTCAGGCCGAATTGAATGTTGGTTCATTATAAGCTTAGCGGGCTGCACAGATCATAGATCGGGCCGCAAGTTTGATATGCCTGCTGTAAAAGGTGAATTGTGTTCTTCTTAATTTTAAGAGATATAAAGTGACTGTACTTAGTAAAATGTGAATTGTCTTCCTCTTGCATTGCAAAATATATAATTTTGTGATGGTTCCATTTATATGCTTGTATCCCTCTTTATTAAATAATATTAAAATTAACTCGGTAAAAACATATTTCCATTTAAGTTATTGGTAATAAACTTAAAAGTACCCCATGCACTATTATGTATAGTACCTGGCAAGCAGGTGGAAACTGCGGGCATGCACACGCATAAAGCCCATGGATCTGGCAGGCTGGTTGAGGACCCGTCGAGCCCTGGCACACAGAGATGTGGGGGCCAGTGTAGAGAGACAGCCCGTGATGAGACAGAGTCACTGGGATGGACACTGGTACCTGGTTTACATCCACCACGACTGTGGCGGGCTGCGGCACTCCTAATGGATAGCTGTCCTGAGGCCATTCACGGTACCGTGACCGGCGGATAGGGGGGCTAATTGTCGATACATGGCAATGTTAGCAAAAATAAATAAATCTGTTTTGCTGAGTTTTTATAACTACCTCAAATAGACCAGTTATATATATGTTTACAGAGGTTTACCAGGTCAGTGACAAAATAGTTTATGGTAAGCTGTTATATTTTTGAAAAATATTAAATGTACATATTTTGAAACTTTGAAATGAACTAAAATACTTTTTGAGAATGTCTTTCTCCCAACTATAGGAGATCCACGGCAGGAAAGGTCATATCTGACAACTAGCACAAGGTTCTTTATTGCTTACATTGGTTGAAAGTGAATAATGTCAACCTATTTAATAATTATTATTATTTACTTATTAATCATTTAAAAGTGTTTTCAAAAGAATCCAATACTTTGCTAAGGATAACTGTTTAGTTGGCAATTTCATAAATTATTGAAAGATGAATTCTATGTGTATGGATGTTGTTTGTTAAATGTGCAATTGGGGTGAGGAAAAAGGTATAAATGGAGGTTATGTGCGGGTTGGGGGAAGAAAAATCCAACAAAGAGGGTATTGGAATATTAAGGACAGTAACTTTGCCAACTGGTTGTAGAATGGAGGGGAGGTAGGATGCAAATAAGTCCTTATGACTAATGTTGGCCGTGTGGCTAAGACGGCTCATGATACTCACCTGCCACGATGTTGGTATCTAGGGGAGCGTCTGTGTGCGGTCACACCTAGGTCCCAAGGTGTTTGGGGGTGAGAGGATGGGGGTGGAGTTGGTGTGGTACCTGCCAGCTCCAATATCTGGTGGTGAGTGATGCGCCGTCGCTTGCGGGAAGGACTCTCACTCTGCGCATACAAACATATGTTCTCAGTTTCCATGAAATGATAGAATTATTTAAAAATATATGCAATAAGCATCCACACAATGTAAATAGAAATCTTGGTTTAATTTAATTAAAGATGAACTTTTTGATTTGCTTAATACATGAGCAAAGTTTTTAACAACAAATATTAAACTGACCTTTCTTCCATCATCTTGGCTGGTGGTGCGATAGAAAGGCGGAGAATGCTGAATCTGAACTGGGCTTAGACGCAACTCTGGAAACAATACAAACAATTAGAAATTTAAAATAATGTGAATAAAATAAAGTGCTTTCATCATTTATGTCCTTAACTAAGCATGTCAGAATTGTAGAAAATGGAAGCATAAATAAAAATAAAATATATTTTTTGATACTATAATTTTACATCAACTACTGTTTTCAGCCTGTGTCTTGGGTCAGGTTTTTATTCAAGCCATATATTTTCCAATACCGGCTTGCTAGGCCTGTCGTAGCTTTATATGCCTTATAATCTAACTTAAGACTAGGACAGGCACAACAATCAGTCCCTGGATATTAATTCATCACTGTTAAAGGATAAACCCACATTTTACCAAAGATAAGTTTTTCGGCCTTGCCGAGAATTGAACCCTGGACCATTAGCTCAGTAGATAGACATGCTACCGACTGAGCTAAGGTGTTGGAATTTTGATGCTATATATAGTTTTCAATTTTCAGAAATATCACTTACATCCCTGATCAAATGAAAATTTCAAATCAGATGTCTTCGATCCAGTTTGCTTTGTACCGAAGAATCACATCCAAACTGGTTCTCTTCTCATTCACTCATCTTAGGACTACATTTGTCACCCTTTTTGTCCACCTGGTCTTTTCAAGTCAATTCCAACACCACATTTCAAAGCTCTCTAAGTATTTTGTTTCAATCTGCCTAAGAGTCCAAGTTTCTGCTTTATTCATGCTATTCTAAAAACACCAATTTAGTGTTTTATAAAACAACCAAACATTTACATACCAACTCACAAAACTAACATCTTAACTTCTCTTTAAATCAATAAAATATGTTCCAAGCAGGAGCAAATTGTTAATAATTTTTTATAGTTTGTTAGTGAGGGAAAAAACCCACTACCATATAATTCATTTTCCAAAACACATTGACATTTTAAAATCACAATCACAAAAAAACAAACAAAAAAAAACAGTTTTTAAGAATGCTGATGCCATCAGCTTACACACCAAAGCTAGGCATTCTAGTCCTTGTTCCACTCAAGTGAGAAATGATATGATGTCCTTTTAACATTTGATCCCCACCTGAAATTCAGGTCCCACCCACATGTTACACACCATTTTGTGCCTAGTTGAAAATTGGATGTTTGTTGATCCCTACATGCTAGAAGTAATTTTGTGCCTAGTCTAATATTTGTGATAAGAGTATTGGCATGCAAAGCGAAAGATCCTGGGTTTGATACCTGTGTCCATGTGGTTATTTTTCATTTAATTGAAGTGGTTTAAAATAAAATGGCTGTCATTTGATTCTAAATAGAACATAAAAAACTTCTATAAAGGTGTTTTTCACATGGTGGGTGTGGGGAAAACTGGAATTAGTGATGAAACATATTAATAGAGTTTATTTAATTGGAGCGAATTTAGGAAGATAGGCTAAAATTAATATTTATAGAATGTTGGTTATTTTTATACATATATTTTTTTGTACTAAACAGAATATTAATTATTTAAGTATGCCAAAAAGTTATCCTAATACATTACCATGCATGTATGCTTGACACTTAAAGTAGGGTCCAATCAGACATTAGCGAGTAAACAAAGACATCTTATATCATATTCTGAAAATTGACACCTGGACACGGGAATCGAACCCAGGACTTTTGGCTTGGTACGCCAATGCTCTAACAACTGAGCTATCCAGGATTCGTCCCGTGCCCAGGGTAATTCTTCACTCATATTTTATGGCAGAGCCTATAATGGACGTGAGGAAATCGTCGGCTACAAATATGTGATTATATTAATATCACGAGACTCTGCCTTAAAATATGAGTGAAGAATGACCCTGGACACGGGACGAATCCTAGATAGCTCAGTTGTTAGAGCATTGGCGTACCAAGCCAAAAGTCCTGGGTTCGATTCCCGTGTATAAGTGTAATTTTTCAATTTTCAGAATATGATATCTAGATGGAGTAATTCCCACTAAAAGCATAAAATTCTTAAAGACATCTTATGTTTAAAATAAGATGGTTTTGGTTTTACTCGCTGAACTTTGGAAACTTATTTATTATTATTATTAGCACCGCGTCTTACTACCCGTTCGGGTTATACGCACTTACGCTAATGTGCAATGGTAGGGTGATTGTGAGATGAAATGGAGGACCTACAGTTTAACGTGGAATCCGAACCACGGTGGAGGCCTGAAACTTATTTATTTAAAAGAGAGGCCATTATTTATTGAGGGAGAATATTCAGCAAAATTCAACCACACCAATAAATTACAAGAGTTGATCTTATAACACGATAGAAACCACACCGTTACGGCGAGAAGAGAACTCGAGCCCCATGGCAGATCGAGGATGTGTGTGCGAATGACCATCCAAAGGAGTTGGAGCCAGGGCGCTTGGGCTTAGACTCATAAGAGATGCCCCCCGCAACGGGTTTTCCTGCAACAATACACAAGACACCCGTGCCAAAATTTTCAACCAAAACACAACTTGTATTAATCAAAATTAATTTGCTTTTACTAACGGCCAGTAAACCAACCTTGTGTGATCCAGGCTTTTTAGAGAATGTGTTTTTATATAGATGATAAAAGTAATATAGAAATTCTACATAATTTTTTTACTCATCAGATAAAGAATGAGAACAGGGAGTCTAAAGAGTTGGAGAAACAAAAATTTGCAACTTTGTTGTGACCTTTTCTTGGCCACAAAATTCCTTTGGTAAACGGTCAAACATTATATAATGTATATTTAGGCATAATTCACTCACACGCAATATTATACTTTAACTAGATGGCGAACGTTAACATACATCCAACTAGGTACTCTCCAAGATGCATTCACAGTCTGCAAATTTCCCCAACTGTCCTTCCGTTTTTTTACAGAACATTCCGCCCAGATACACAAAATCGTTCACTTGTTATAACAATATATAAAAAGTTAGTTGCCTAAAGTTAAAAATTTTTTTTGTCTTCTTACTAATAATTATGTAAGAGGGTATTTAATTACATTTTCATTCAGTTAAATCTTGTAATATGAAATTGAATCAACTTATTTATGATTGGTACAACATTATGTTAGGCCTACAATAATGAAAATATCAGGAACTATAAAGAACACATTAGGCTTACCTTGGATACATCTAATTGAAATAAAATAAGTGTCAAAATAAAAATAAACTTAATATAATAGATCTTCATACAATGCTTAGAGTATATCTTTAGACAATTATCTATTTTGACAATGTTAACACTTGAGAGTGAAACATCGAATTTTATTGCAAATTAATTTTATGAGAATTCAATGCACATTCTCAAATATTTGGTTGATATAGAGAAAAAAAATTGCTAAAATTGACAATGAACTGTTAAAATACAATTATTCTATTCTATCCACTAAATGGCAGAGATTCATAAACAGGCCTATTTGACTAACATACTTCTGTGATATATTGTATTGATGCATGTCTGGCATTTTAATCAAGATTAAAAAGAAGAAAAATAGCTCCAGCGGCCATATTTGATTGCTGCTGTCCTTCGGGACCTTCCCTTGCCTCTAGCCCCTGCACGATTCTTTATTCAAGCAGATGTGAGGGGAATCCAACAAACTTATGTCTTAATATTAAGATTCAGATATATTCACATATGAGAATCAGTTATGTTGGTATAATATTTTTTTTAGTTTGAGTTCTAAATAAGTTACAAAACACATGAAGATGTAGTTACTTTTATTTTAAAATATAATAGTTTTTAGTACTCAGATAACAGAAAGTGACAAAAGAAAGGAGAATAATGGAAGAAATTAGAGGAGGAAGAGTGGTCGAAGGATAGAGGACAATGAAGGCATTTTACTAAACTGACCCGGCCATACTCAGGAAACAGTTGTTATGATGATGAGTTTTTAGTATTCAGATGTCACAAGGAGGTTCAACTCGGGGTTCGTCAGCACCAATATACGGTATGTTAATTGCTAAGGAATAAGTGTAGGTTTGCAAATAACTGTACAGAAACCACCTCACTGACCTGACCATAAACATTTATATGCAGCGGCGGGGACACCTGGCGCCTCTCGGGGATCCCGCCCACTGCCGAGGGAGCAGCGGAGTAGATGGCATGAGGTGGCGACTGAGATCCCAGCTGGACCCCGGGAGCATGCCCTTGTTTGGGGTAGCCCCCTTGGTATCCAGACTCCTTTTGTACCATGGTGTTTCCTCCTATGGCCCCTGGTGGACAATCACTGCACCAACAAATTATTTAAGGAACGCATGAGTCATTTTATCTCAACATAGAGTATTGACGCTGAAAGGATCAATAGATCCTAGAGCAGGGATGGCAAAAAATCCATGGCACGCATGCCGCTAGGTGGCACACGGACATTATAAAATTATAAATTAAGTAAAACTTCTTCCAAAGTCGTATTATTTTTTGAAGTCGAGATTTCAACAGCCATGCCATTCAAGGTCACAGTGAACTTTGTGAAGTCAATAATTATAAATCACCTTGGCTCGTACTTAAGTGCATCTTGTGCTGTTGAAGAGTCATGAACCAAACACAAATATATTGGCTAGCAAAATACAACATATTTCAAACTAATATGGAAAATATTATGTAAGTTTTGGATTTTAAATAAAGGCCATATATATTTTTTGCCCTTTTTTTCAATGAAGGGGTTATTTTCAAAGTTTTTATTGTAAGTTATTGAAATTAATATTGTGTAAAATACATTTTGAAAATTTAAATTTTCCTTCTTTAAAATCTAGGGATTATTAAAATGTTTACAATCTGATTCGAGTTATTCATTACATTTAATAATATTCAACAAGTTTTGATTTTTAAATACTCATTTAAATGTAGACTAGACTAGTTATAAATTCAGCTAGTTCTAAGTGGCGGACTGGTCAGAAAAGTTTCGCCATCAGTATCCTAAGGTCTGTTAATAATAGGTTTTTACCTGGACAACAATTAAAAAATGATATGTTTGGGTTTTGGGTGTCCAACACTTGTAAAAGATCACGGTTTTGTTATAAATGTTAAGTTTTTTAATTAAATGTTATATTTTACATTTAAAATTATGTAAACTTAAGTTCGCTCACACTATTTCATTACTTTTAATTACTTATTTTTACCCAACCCAAAACAATATTTTATACATAGTTAAAAGTACTTATTCTTCGTTTTGGAATGTTATCTATATGTATAATTTAGTGCATACATTAATACTTTTTAATACAGGTATCGTATTTACTTGGAAAAGAGAAAATACTTGTGATTTTTTTATATACAGTGAAGTAAATAATTTTATGATTTTTTATCGTATTTCAAAATATTTAACTGAATAAGATATTTGTATCCACTTCGTGGGTGCATCATTGTAAAGAACTTGTTTCTGTCATGTTCAATCCCACGGTTTATCGTTGGTCACCATTTTGAAGCTATAAAAGTTGAGACCTTTTGTGAAAGTACTGTGAATATTAATTTAAGTAAAATAAAACTATAAATTTGATTGTGTCTGCCTTCAAATAAATAATATTTTTGGCCTAAATAACTGTGGTTAGCTATCACATTCATACATTGCCATATGTTCTCATTACAGTTATCCAAAGTGACAGATGGCAGCTGTTAGCGTAGGGATACACTAGGGACTATTTCTAGTAACATTTTGAGCTGTCATCCAAGTATACTAAGGTCGTGATTGTACTAGTCATATTTATGTGAGGCATAGAGAATAAAAATGTTGACTATTTTTCTACATGAAGTATTTATACCATAAAAACAATGTTTCTCAAATGGGACGACACAATGATCGTTATTAGAGTTGTTGTGAAAATATGGAGGAATTTATGATAAAGTCCACAGGTGTTTAATATTATAAAAATAACCTTATTTTAGGAGTGTTTTCTACTTGGAAATTTCTTAACTCATAACACTTGCATATAATTATGTTTCACAGTCACTGCTGCCACAAAACATAAGGGATGCATCAAAGGTTGCCGCACTGGTTAAAAGACTGAGAAACACTTATGTAAAGAAAGGATGAAAACCAAATTGTGGGGAAAAACTTCCCGAGTTCACCCAGTCAGCCAACTTGCCATTAATGCACACCTAGCCTTACGAGTAAACATAGTTTATAAATGTTGGCAGCCATGGTCACAAGTCACAATAGACTGGATTGCCAGTGACAGGGTTAGTTGAGATTTTAATCTCAATGGGAGTGAGTTTACACATATGAATCATCCTCCCCATCCTCTCTTCCAGTTAATGAGGGTGCAGCTTACTCTGACTTAACCTTGTTCATCCCTACCCTTGTCCCTAACCTGTTAAATGAATTGTGTATTAAGGGTGTCACCTAAAGATAGATAGCAGCACATTGTAGTTTATATCATGACGACAGTCAAGTTTTAAAACTACTAAAATAATTCTCAAATAGCTCCCAAAACTTTTGTTGTAACTATATGAAAAAATTGGCTTTTTTTTAAAAAAAAAACAACAGAAGGTTAGGTTCAAATTTCAAACCATTTACTTTAGTCTTCAAAGTGCGGCATTTTGTGTAAAAATTTGATTTCAAATTAGCTAATTTTACCCTTTGTGAATTTAAGGTTATTAATCTTAAGATTTATTTTTAATGTTAAAGAGAGATGTTGATACCCTTTGGTGTGAATTATATTTTAAAATAAAAAACCCTTTATAAAATAATGCAGTACTAGCATTCATATCCAGGATAAAAATAGCCCAACTCATCTTTCTTAAGTGTTCAAATCCCATTGTTTGTAGTGAAGACCAGAGAAGATAATTATGTTTTGTGATTTTTTAAAAACTTTATATTTTTATATATAATTACTGTGGGTAGTACATGCAGAGTTAATGGAAAAATCTATGTCTTATCTTGGTAGGGGAGATTGTAAGTAACTGCTATCAGAAGGTTCTTTAATGCTAACATTGGCTGAGTAACTAATGTCAACCTATTGAGAATAATTGTTGACAGGGTTGCCACTATTTTCTTATTACAAAATTCCCTGCGTTTTCCAGATTTTCCAGACGCCTAATAGATATTATAAATACAATTATGCAGGCATTAAATTTTGTTTTAGAGAAAATTTTAGAAATCAGGAGTGTTAATTTATCATTGGAGGCATGTTTTATTGTGCAAGGTAAACACATGTTTAAGAATTATTTGGAAAAGGGATGAGAAATGAATGACATACATTTTCTAAAAGGAAAAATTGGTTATGTTTGCTGTAGGCCCTAAATGGAATGAAAGAAGAAAAAAAGTGGAAATATAAAAAATACAGTTTTGAGTTTAAATGTGGTATCTATTTTATTTTAGAAGAATATATTACTTGATTTAAATTTTTTTTAACCAATCTTAATTAATTTATATGTACTGTATAGACTAAGTAGCCCACACAAATCGTGAAATATAACTTTCAATAATGAAATTAACATGTGATTTTCCTTGCGCATTCGGGTGCATTTCCTCTAATAAACTGCCATCCTCATCCCTACCACAATGTAATAAATATATATAAAAAAAAACATGGTCAACTCTCAATTTAGCGGGGTAACGAAGGGTTACTAAACCCCGTTATATAAATTTTCACGGTAAATCTGCAAACCCATCAGAAACTACTAAATATAGTAGGTACTTGATTAATAAACGATATGACACAATCATACATAAATTTATCATAATAACTATTATTAAAAAATCAATCGGTAAAATACCCTTTAACAACTTTTGACCAGAAACACAATTATTAGGCCTAAGGCCCAAGATACCAATTTCGGACCAAATCGTTAAGGCTCGTTTTAAAATATTTCAAGTTTTTGAAAAAAATCACTCATCAGTAAACTAGCCCTCAAACATTTTTTTACCGAAAAAACAGATAGGCCTATATGGTGTTATTTGGGAGGTCAATTAGTCCATATATATATTTATTTTAATCAAAATCGGTTGAGCCATTTTCGAAAAAATATGGAATTCAAAAAAATCATTTTAATTTGAGGGTTAGGGTCAAAATAAAAAAGTCCTGAGGTATGGTCATATCTAGATATAAAATTTTGAGTTTGAAATGATTTTAATATCTTAAGCTATGTACACATTGGACGATTATCAGCCAAAGCGAGTCGCTTGACAAATTTCTCGAACAAGTCAGACAGCCGACTTTTCCAATACAAAAGTCTCCACCGATTGTGTCTGTCCATATAGAGCAGCAACATTCACTGCCGACACCTACTTAAGTTCCTCTAGTGAATGCAATTGTAATGGATCCCTTAACCACTGCTGGCATAGCAGCCGCTTTTATTGTAATTAAAAAAAGTGCAATTGCTCGCAATAAATCCCCCTTTTTGTTCCTGTCAAGATATTCTTTGGAATTAATTTGCCACAGAGCAGCAGCTGCATGAAGCAGTTCTATTAAACGTAGAAGATTTTCTTGCGTTCACATTATTCTATGAAAAAAAATAACCAAAACATACTTGGCAATTGGTTATTTTATAGCATGTACAAGTTAACTTAAATTATCATTATTTTTAACTCAATTTATTACCTGGCATGAATCAGGTTGTAACCCTCAAAATGGCAAAAAATAATTTTTATATGATTATAATTACAGCAGATAGCTATTAAATTAAATATGTAATTATAATTTGTTGATTATATACAAATTATAATACTGTATTTATATTTGTTGATTTATACAAATAAATACTAACCAAAATATTGAGATCAGGGTGTTGACTGCTCGCTTGCATATAGACTCAAACAAACAAAAGTCGGTCGACTGACATCGCTTCGACGACAGCAACATTCTTTTGATAATTCGCCGCTCGGCAGTCAGCCGATTATGGCTCCGCCCACTCTACGACAAATGTCGCCGGGCGACTCGCGTCGGCCAATGCATACATAGCTTTACACTTTTACGAGACGCTAAACTAACAATGTTACGATACCAGTATTGATACTTTTCTTTCGATACCAGCCTTTTGATATTTTACTAAAATCAGTACCTTTTACCCGATATCGAAAGATTTTAATTTACCTACTTTTCTCCTTTTACTTCCTTTATTTTTCTGATCATTTATTAAATTTATTCATCTTTTCTTATTATTGCCTTTATTTTTCTATCGCTAAATGAAAGTATCGATATTGGGAGATAATGATATACTTCTCGTTCATTTTTTTTATACTCAAATATCGATATCCCTAACAGAGGAAAAAGAACCGTGAACTTGGATAGAAGGGAGGTAGAAGTGGGCTAGTCCATTTCACAGGGGGTGAAAGAGGTAAAGTAGCTATGCAAGTGACACAAACCCGATAGGCCATTTTTACAACCACTCTAATTTTACGACAGACTAGCAGGCTGGAGGCAATATTTTCATAACTTTTCACTTTACAGTATACTTTTTTTTAATCCTGGCACCGGCATCAACCAGGTAAATCCACCTTCGCTAAATCGGAAGTTAACTGTAATAAAAATGTTAAAACCCATACAGATTTAAACAGACAATATTGATAACTTGGCAGTTTTTAAAAAACTAAAAATAGCCAATATGGCAAGATAGGTAGGGTAAAGGCTTAAAACATCACTCTACAAAAATAATAATATCTTACAACAGGAGTAATCTTTTTCAAACAACAGACAAATAACAAACCAAAATCCAAAGAATGAATTCATTCGACTGACAGCAAAAACATGTGCCAGCAGCATGGGCTTGAAGTAGGGAATGGGGGACGGGGGTGGAGGAAACGAGACGTTTGTGGTATTGGCGGGGGTGAGTGGAGGAAGCCGAAAAGGCACGGCATTTGCCGAACGAGTCGTATCGTTTGCACTCAGGACTTTTCTCAGGCCGGTATTACACTGTCACATTTTTCTTTGATCAAAGAAATATATTACATATGATAAAAGATTTAACGCCGTCTTTGATCAAAGATGTGTTATTACACTACATCACATTCTTTGAGAGTTACTACAATATATGTTATTAAAAATTATTTTTTTTACTCCAATGGTTTAATTTCATGTGCGGCGACTGAGTGCTATTGTGATAATCTCGTTGCTGCTTAGAACGAAAAGAAAACCTATTAAACGATTGTGGGTTTGACCTTGGGTTGAGAGATGAAATTCAAGAGGGATTAACAGCTGCCTGCTAAAAGAACTTCAAACTGAAGATCCGTAATCTTATCAAAAATATTTACGCATGGCCTGTGAAACTTTTAAATATTTGGTAGCAAAAGTCACGCCATTAATTAAAAGAAAAAATACACACCTAAGAAATGCTAAGATTGCTTCGCAAGGCCAGGGTAATCTTTCAAGACGTCCTTTTCTTTGATCAAACCTTAGAGCATGTTCTATAACGTAAATATGTGATCAAAGATTTGTAAAATATTTCTGTGATCAAAGATCTTTGAGGAGTCGTCAAAGATACATCACATCAAAGAAATATGACAGAAATGTGATAGTGTAATACCGGCCTCAAGCTGATGAGGTGCTGGTAAGCATAATCATAATAAATGAGACTGCTCAGTACTCCAGTTACAAATTTTAGTCTATATTGTTCCTACTATTTTAAGCTTGCAAGCACCATATTGCCTAAATTCACTAACAAATTCCAGTAAATTCTAGCTTTTTTTTGTGAAATTCCCTGTGTTTTCCCGGTTTTTTCCAAGCCCAAAAAAATCTGTATTTTCCTGGTTTTCCAGGTGTGTGGCGACCCCAGTTGATAATATAGTAGTACCTATAAAATAATTATTATTTACAAATAGGTTGACATTAGTGACTTTCAACCAATGTTTGCAATAAAGAACCTGTCTGCTAGTTGTCACCACCTCTCCTACGATTGACGGGGTAGAACCGTTTTCAGGACCCGCATTGAATGGCAAATCCCATGGGAAAAGATCATTAGAATGGACCTCAAAGAGAAAGGATGTAATGAGGTGGACTGGGGAGAACTAGCTTAAGATAAGGATAGGTGGCCTACTTTTGTAAGTGCGGTAATGAACTTTCAAGTTCTTAATACCATAAAGTAAGTAAGTACATTATGGCCCCGCTCATATGACGAGTTAGGTTCTAGAGCCCCAGTTTAATGCAGAACATGACATTTTTTAACTTTCAAATGTATATAAAAGCCTAATAACACGTTTACACTATCAAATATTAAGTGCTTAATAGATCATTCAGTAGAATGAAAATTATTGGAAACGATCAAATGAAAACTAATGAATAATCATTCAATAGATTTCATAGGGTGACCTGGTGGTCTAGGGGTAAGGTGTCAGACTTCTGTGCTGGGGGTCCGGGGTTCAATCCTCGGTCCCAGCACAGATTTGTCTGATCGCCAAACCCTTCCTTCACCTCTGACAAGACGTGTATTAATCACAACTTGTGAATGTGAGGAATACCAGGCCTCCACCGTGGTTCGGATTCCACGTTAAACTGTAGGTATTCCATTTCATCTCACAATCACCCTACTATTGCACATTAGCGTAAGTGCGTATAACCCGAACGGGTAGTAAGACGTGGTGCTAATAGTAATAATAGATTTCATCATTCAATAATTGATAAATAAATCATACAATAGTGCCCATCACTGCTATAAACAGACTAAATTACCAATATAACATGGCAGTCAGAGCCATTCACTGAGCACATCATGCTGAAAAACGCAGTAAGAGCAAAAAAAAAAAGCTGAACATAATGAACATGTATATATAATTGAAAACCGCTGTAATAGCAGGATGTTGTATGGCGAAACATCATAAAGCAGGGCCATACTGTAATTATTTATGAAGAGAATGCACTCAGCACTTTACTAGTTAGCCCCTTAAAATGTTTTAGCTAAAAACAAAAGTTGGCTACATACTTTGAAAGGATCCTAGAAATATCTCAATCAGTCTTATTGCTAAATGGGAGAATACGCTGATTGAACAAGAACAAGTGAACAAGTATACATGCATGATTGTCTCGTCTTGTGATAATGTAGTGCATATCAGAAACAAGTGGTGAACGATTAAACAACAGGACTGATAAAGTCATAGTGTGTGATGGTTGATATCTTCTTGTCATTACTGCTGTCATGACTTAACCACAAACAAATTCAACTTTACTCTGCAGTACACAGCTACACACTTTTATGCACTTTTTTTACTAGCAAACCTCTAGTTTTTGTTTATAATATTCACATTTAAAAAACAAGTGTATGATAAGATTAACAGTATGAGATATATAAAGGCTACCCCACCACACATTCTGAAGATCAATGCTAAGATTAGTGCCCGAGGAAAATTTATCTAGAGTGTGACACTCCCTAAAAACTAAATCATTATTATATTACACAAATAACTCTTATTTCAAACACCTTATTGGATTTAAAACAGGTCTTATTAGGAAATTGTTGCTATAGTACATTCACCACTTGTGTTTACTTGGATGACAGCTCAAAAAGTTATAAGAAATAGTCCCTAATGTATTTATACGCCAACAGCTGACATATTTTACTTTGGACAGCTGTAATGAAAACATTTGGTAATATATGAATGTGATAGTTAACAACAGCAAATTAGGCCAATATTATTTATATTTATTTGAGGTCGGGCACAAAGATTATTTATCGCTTTATTCCACTTAAAAAAAATTATTATTCATAACACTTTCACAAAAGGTCTAACATTATTATTATTAGCACCGCGTCTTACTACCCATTCGGGTTATACGCACTTACGCTAATGTGTAATGGTAGGGTGATTGTGAGATGAAATGGAGGACCTACAGTTTAACGTGGAATCCGAACCACGGTAGAGGCCTGGCATTCCTCACATTCACAAGTTGTGATTGGGATTAATACACATCTTGTCAGAGGTGAAGGAAGGGTTTGGTAATCAGATAAATCTGTGCCGGGACCGAGGATTGAACCCCGGACCTTCAGCACAGAAGTCTGACACCTTACCCCTAGACCACCAGGTCACCAAAAGGTCTAACAAATATAGCTTCAAAATAGCGACCGACGAATTTAAACCATGTGATTGATCATGACGCAAACAAGTTCTTCACAAAGGAGCACCCCTGCAGTTGATAAAAATATTTTATTCAGTTAAATATTTCAAAATGCAATAAAATAATGATAAAATAATTTATTATAAAAAAAGGACAAGTATTTTCTCTTTTCCAAGTAAATACGATACCGGTATTAAATAGTATTAATGTATACACTATATTACACATTATTGATAATATTCCAAAACAAAGAATAAGTACTTTTAATTATATTTAAATATTTCAAATTGGATTAAAAAAATGAATTAAAAGTTATGAAATAGTGTGAGAACCCTAAGTTTATGTGTAAAATATAGTCCACATGATTAAAAAACTTATCATTTATAATAAAACAGTGATATTTTACAAGTGTTGGCAACCCAAAACCTAAACATATGATTTTTCAACTGTCATTCAGGTAAAAAACTATGGTGAATAGACTATTTGTAAAAATATTAAAGAATCATGTTGCTTTTACAAAGTTTATTCTTTATCAACCTGTATGTATATTATGCATATTATCTCCACAATAATAATCACCAGTTCCTTTGTCCAGCCAAAAAAAATAATCTCAAAACCCAGAAGACCTAGGAAGCTGACATTTTGTAGGCTGACAGTCCCAAACCCTACAGGGTGCAGGAATACATTATGACCAAATATTCCCACTGTGGGCCCCAAAATAAGGGGTTTCTAAAACAAAAGTTAGAAAATTCTCCAAGCTGAAACTATGCAGTAGCTCTAACTCAAAATGGCGCAAGAATACTTGGTGACCGAGAATTTCTATAGGGGGCCGAAAAATCAAAAAGTATACACACAAAATGTTTATAATGAAATCTTCAAGCGAGGAAAAGTCTTACACTTTATTTGGAGTAAACAATTGCTCTACTATAGAGTCTTTAATTGAAATGCGCCTACCAGAATTTGATGGTTGTTAAAATTATTCCCATTCACAATCATATTCCAACAAATGCCGATGGGACACATTACACAAGCAGAAATGAAGCTGTTATATTATAAATGGGTATTATGCTAGTAGCATTATAATCACTGCAGTATGAAGTTATTAAAAGCAGGATAGTCATGGATAAAGAGTAAATACCCTAAATTTTTATTTAGCTTGATTTGGAGTATACAAGACACATAATGACATGCAAATAAAATGCAATATGCACAGTACGGTGAAAACAATAAAACTATAAGATTACTAAACACAAAGAAAATACAGCAAGGTACAGTA
The DNA here is from genome assembly GCA_033556935.1 of Timema podura. Lineage (NCBI taxonomy): Eukaryota > Metazoa > Arthropoda > Insecta > Phasmatodea > Timematidae > Timema > Timema podura. Next base: position 16,264,770 of record JAVRXN010000008.1, read on the forward strand.
TTTGAGTAAAAGTACTGTTTGACAATGAGGAGGCCTAATGGCTAAATAGCTAAAGAATCCACGAAAACATTATGTAAAAAATTTGTAAAGTGTATAGGAAAACTTTAACTAACGACTTATAATCAGATTGGCGCACTTAGATAAACAAGAAGTGACAAGTTAATTGGAAAGACCTTGCAAGTTGAACCAGGCACTTCTATATCACACTCCTTTTCGAGGCTGATTGATTTAAGGATTTCTGTGGTGTAAAATGTTTTAGTGGATAATTTGGATACCAATACTTTTTGTGAAGATTATATATAAGAATATGTTTATATAAGTAGCTACCTACCTACTGTAATAAATTAATGACCAAAAATTGTAATTTTTGAATTATGTGTCCAATCAAAATGAAATAAAAGGTTGTGAAATCTACTTACAAAGGCCTTTAAAATTATGTGTTCCTTGTCTGTGATAAGAATTAAAAAAAGTCCATTCGCTCTCCTACACCTCTCTCTGCCCTATTCTTAGGAACCATGTTGAAAAGTTAAGATTTTGTATTTTTTTCTTTGTTTACATCCTCTATGGCCTATGCCAATTTTCAAGGCTATATGTTGACTGGAAGTACACTATAGGTTTTGATGATCAGTGAGTCCTGTAATTTCATAACATCTCTTTTGAAAACAATTTGTTTTCACAGAAACCATAGACTTCTATTCAGATTAAAAATAAACAAAAAGAATTTAAAATGAGTCAAATATAATTAAACCTATATTTGTGATTAAACAAATAATGAAACAAAGTGTTAGCCTTTATCTCTATGTAATTTTAAAATAAATTTCAAATTTGACATTACCTACACTAGCTAAGCTTGTGATAGAACATAGATAAGAATATTTTCCGACCGGGTGTATTTGATGGTACTTATTAACTTGAGTTGAAAAGTAAAAATAGCTATGCCATGAATCCTAGAATGAGAAGCAAAATACTTTATAATGGAACAACTAAGGATGAAACCTTAATAGCTTCAAGAAACTACAACTGTATTGTTTCCAGACATATTTAAAGTCAAAATAATGTATTTTAGGATATTTTAACTATTAACAATATACAAATTTAGTGTATATTATAGGTAGAGCCTGGGTTCTTATATACCGGTAACTACATATTTTATTCCTGCCAATTATAAATGTGAAAAGCAAATTCCGGCGAATCAGGATGTTTGGGACAATATTTTCAGTTTTAGTTTTACATTGTTTAACATATATTGAAATCTACATATTTTCAAAGATGTTACATAAAATTACAAACTCTGCATTTTTTTTTTAATCATGGTGGTATTTTTATACCTTTCTCAGGGAAAAATACTTTTAAATGATGTGTAATTAGTGTACAGGAAACTTGTACTTTCATAAATGAATGTATCCAGTGGCGAGATGGCAGTGAGAAAGTCAAAGTCATGTATGCTGGTTCATCAGAGAGGATTACAGTTGCAGTAACGTAGCTTTATGTATGACGTTTCTCGTGATGTGAAGGGGAGAAAATGTGATGCCACAAAAGAGTCACCTCGGCAACATGTATTTTGCGTGGGGTGCAAGTTTATATACAAGGTGACAAGTTATAAAAACAATACTTCTTGGATCTGATTAGCTCATTTACCCAGTGTTCTCTGGTCGAGATAAGAAGCTGATATAAAGCGGCAAGGCAAAGAAATGACTAAAACAGAACCCAAAATCAATCAAGGTGATTTAATTTGAAGTCCATCACAAAAAAAAAAAAACGGCGAATAGAACGGTCTTTTGAAAAGCATACAAGATTAACTAAGCTTATACTTGTAAGTGTAATATTATTACCAGCTAGTGTAAAGAACAAACATTTAGCCTCAGAGTGAAAAAAATAACTCTAGGAAACTGACTTTAAAAATTAGATTTATATATATATATATAATTATGTATATAGATTGTATATTATTAACACGGGAAAGAAGGTTTATTCAATGTTGTATATTTTCAAATTAATTTAGATTTTAACCGATTTTTTTACATTTTTATGTGAATATTTGTAGATTAATGTTAAATAAAAATGCCGGCTCTAAATTGTAAGTCAGGGGTAGATTTTTTCCTAAATACATTTACTATACTTATATTTTGAAACATGGGCTTTGAGGTATAAGTTTATTGTAGCTGACTGCGAAGATGTGATGATTTTAAAGTGCCTGTAAATACCTATATGTTGGTTAGAACCTACTGTACAAATGAGAGCCTTAAAACCACTTCTCTATCATTTATTATATTCTAAATACTGGGAAACTATCTAGCAAATCACTTGCATACCAATATTGCATACATACAATAGGTATGTCCTCACATTTTCCTTATGTCAGTCCGCCTCTCTCTTTAATAGTTCAATAGTTCCCTGCCAATAGGAAATGGCAGATAAATGTCTACTCCACATAGATGTTTGTGGTAGGAAGTAACAATCCCCAGGTACAGTGATCTGATAGGTTCAGACATCAAATTCTGGAGAAGGAGATTTTCTTCTGGTGCATAAGAGTAACAGTTCAGTCAGTTATTGTTCGATGTATATTTTCTCCTGGCCCACAGTAATGTCAGTTCAGTCAGTGATTGTTCAATGAAGATTTTCCTGGTGCACAGTAATGTCAGTTCAGTCAGTGATTGTTCAATGAAGATTTTCTCCCAGCGCACAGTAGTGTCAGTTTCAGTCAGTGATTGTACGATGAAGATTTTCTCCTGGTGCACAGTAATGTCAGTTCAGTCAGTAATTGTTCAATGAAGATTTTCTCCTGGTGCACAGTAAATGTCAGTTCAGTCAGTAATTGTTCAATGAAGATTTTCTCCTTGCGCACACTAGTGTCAGTTCAGCCAGTGATTGTTTGACGAAGATTTTCTCCCAGCGCACACTAGTGTCAGTTCAGTCAGTGATTGTACAATGAAGATTTTCTTCCAGCGCACAATAGTGTCAGTTCAGTCAGTGATTGTACGATGAAGATTTTCTCTTGGCGCATAGTAGTGTCAGTTCAGAAAGTGATTGTTCAATGAAGATTTCCTCCTGGCGCACAGTAGTGTCAGTTCAGTCAGTGATTGTTCAACGAAGATTTTCTCCCAGCGCACAATAGTGTCAGTTCAGTCAGTGATTGTACGATGAAGATTTTCTCTTGGCGCATAGTAGTGTCAGTTCAGAAAGTGATTGTTCAATGAAGATTTCCTCCTGGCGCACAGTAGTGTCAGTTCAGTCAGTGATTGTTCAACGAAGATTTTCTCCCAGCGCACAGTAGTGTCAGTTCAGTCAGTGATTGTTCAACGAAGATTTTCTCCTGGTGCACAGTAATGTCAGTTCAGTCAGTAATTGTTCAATGAAGATTTTCTCCTTGCGCACACTAGTGTCAGTTCAGCCAGTGATTGTATGACGAAGATTTTCTCCCAGCGCACACTAGTGTCAGTTCAGTCAGTGATTGTACAATGAAGATTTTCTTCCAGCGCACAATAGTGTCAGTTCAGTCAGTGATTGTACGATGAAGATTTTCTCTTGGCGCATAGTAGTGTCAGTTCAGAAAGTGATTGTTCAATGAAGATTTCCTCCTGGCGCACAGTAGTGTCAGTTCAGTCAGTGATTGTTCAACGAAGATTTTCTCCCAGCGCACAATAGTGTCAGTTCAGTCAGTGATTGTACGATGAAGATTTTCTCTTGGCGCATAGTAGTGTCAGTTCAGAAAGTGATTGTTCAATGAAGATTTCCTCCTGGCGCACAGTAGTGTCAGTTCAGTCAGTGATTGTTCAACGAAGATTTTCTCCCAGCGCACAGTAGTGTCAGTTCAGTCAGTGATTGTTCAACGAAGATTTTCTCCTGGTGCACAGTAATGTCAGTTCAGTCAGTAATTGTTCAATGAAGATTTTCTCCTTGCGCACACTAGTGTCAGTTCAGCCAGTGATTGTTTGACGAAGATTTTCTCCCAGCGCACACTAGTGTCAGTTCAGTCAGTGATTGTACAATGAAGATTTTCTCCAGCGCACAATAGTGTCTGTTCAGTCAGTGATTGTACGATGAAGATTTTCTCTTGGCGCATAGTAGTGTCAGTTCAGAAAGTGATTGTTCAATGAAGATTTCCTCCTGGCGCACAGTAGTGTCAGTTCAGTCAGTGATTGTTCAACGAAGATTTTCTCCCAGCGCACAATAGTGTCAGTTCAGTCAGTGATTGTACGATGAAGATTTTCTCTTGGCGCATAGTAGTGTCAGTTCAGAAAGTGATTGTTCAATGAAGATTTCCTCCTGGCGCACAGTAGTGTCAGTTCAGTCAGTGATTGTTCAACGAAGATTTTCTCCCAGCGCACATAGTGTCAGTTCAGTCAGTGATTGTTCAACGAAGATTTTCTCCCAGCGCACAGTAGTGTAAGTTCAGTCAGTGATTGTTCAACGAAGATTTTCTCCCAGCGCACAGTAGTGTCAGTTCAGTCAGTGATTGTTCAACGAAGATTTTCTCCCAGCGCACAGTAGTGTCAGTTCAGTCAGTGATTGTTCAACGAAGATTTTCTCCCAGCGCACAGTAGTGTCAGATCAGTCAGTGGTTTGTGCCTTTTATGATATAGTTGTTTGTTTTTGTGTGTATCAATTTAAGTTAATACTATTTATTTGCTTTTCAGCCATCAGAGCATATTAGTAGCTTATTTCAAATAAATAAGAAATGCCTAAAGATAAATCATGTAAAAGCTTATCATCTATGCAGTGGATTGATGGGGATAGAATCCAACACCCTAGTTCATTTGATAGTGTGTGTCTATTGAGCTAAGGGTCTCGGGTTCAATTCCTGGCATGGCCGAAAAAATTATTGCTGAAATGTGGGTGTACCCTTTCACAGTGATGAATTAACGGCTGAGGACTGGAGGTTGTGCCTGTCCTAGTGTTTAAGTTAAGGCATATGAAGCTATGACATGCCTAGCAAGCCAGTGTGGAAAATATATGGCTTTTATAAAAAAAAGGCCCAGGCCAAAGGCTGGGAACAGTAATGGATGTAAAAATGAAGTTACAACACGCCGAACAAGTCAGTAGTGGAAAGTATATGGCTTAAATAAGAAAGTGACCCAGGTCACAGGCTGGAAACAATTATGAATGTAGAGTGGTGTGAGTGGGGATTTCAGAGTAGGTGGTAAAAATATTTTTTGTCAAACATGTTCCAAAGAGTTAAGTTACCGTTTCAAAAACGGAAATGAAAAAGTTCATTTAGACCAGTTTAGGAAAGGTTCTTCTAAAATTCAAATCCTTATTAAATACTTTTTCTATTTTTAAGTAAATCCCAATTCTTGGCTATCATTCAAACTAAAATCCATTTCTTATTGAAAGAATTCAATGATAAACAAAGTGGAAATATGTATGAGAGCATAATGATGGTATAATTTTTTTTCTCTTAGTTTTCTTGTTAAGAGTTGTTTATTTATTTGTAGAATGCACATGGATGCATCAATGAAAATTTCCATTTATAGCATTTAGGTAAATTGCGAGAAGAGATACCATTTAGAAAAATACAAAAAATATTGCAATGTATATGAAGAATTCCATAAAGAAAACAGGATCCAAACAAATTTTTACTTTTACCATCGCGTCTTACTATCTGTTCAGGTTATATGCATATGTACTAACAACACTAACAGGTTAGTAATGAGGAAGGTTAAATATAAAGGAAATGCAGTGATCTTGGTACAATTCTTAGGTATTTCCTTACTCCAGTTTATGCCCCTTACCGTCTGGTGGTATTTTCTTAGTTTTTTAATTCTGTTCATATCTCATGAGTCATGACCAACTTTACCTTCCTTATGTATTTCACTTCCTAAATATTTAAGCATAACGGTGTTTCCTATTTTTAGTTTTACTAATGCCCTTTCAGTCTCAGCCTCGTTACAGCGATCTTATCTTTACTGATCTTCAATCCAAAGTCATTCATTACTGTATTACATTTTTCTAGTTTTTTTTTCACAGCTTTCGCATATATATATATAATTGTAGTGTTATTAGTTTACTAAATTTGTTTTACCTCATTAATGTAATGAGCTCCCGCCCGCTCATTTTAATGTCAAATAAATAATGTTTAAATTAAATTTCTCTTACACCAACTATAATGATCAACTTAATAAATAATTTTAACTTCCAGACAATGTTGATGTTAACTTCAATGTTTTTTTAATATCTATAAATAAAATTCAATTTTTAGTGAAATTAGGTTGTACAAGTTGTATTAAGTTGTGAGACTAGCACCTTAGACCATACGGCCACCAAAGCAGGTAAAATGCTAATTTGAATAAAATCATTAGTAGTCTATATATATATATTTAAGAAAACCCCTCAGTTTCTCCTAATTAAACTATGGCAGCGAAAACAACAAAAACTAACAAGTGGGCTAAATTATGCAGCTCTTAGATTTTATACTACATTCAATGTTTCTGAATAAAATAACTAAATGATCTTTCATCTTGAAAACCCCTTTGAACTGTTAGGGTAATTGACTCACAATTGAAAAGAAAAGTGACTTAAAGTGATAAAAGTGACCCCCTGACATCACTGAAGTTGATGATTTAGATGTTATTAAAGTTTTTATTCAAAATATTTCTATAATACAAGCTCTACTAAACACACTGGCTGCAGTGGACCTATACAAACAAGAAGCTGAGAAGGAGATGAAGAAATTCAACTAGTCTCAATAAGCATAGCTTTAATCTTTTTTTTTATGGAGGTCTGAAATGGATGGATTTTTAATCTCTTCGGTGATGTTGATGAATAATAATAAAAATAATATAAATAATATGAAATAATAACAATAATATAAATAATAAGAAATATTAATAATAATATGATAGTAAAATATTTTCAATAGTGACGGCAAAAAATGTTGTATTTTATAAAAAAAAAGTTTCTTCCTACTATAATCCCACTATAGGCCTATAGTATCACAAGCTGCTAAAGAAACAATTAACACTCAATGCAAGCTTTAAATTAGTGTATGAATAAGTTAAGTGTGCAAATGGTTTTCTACTTATTTAAATATTACTTTATTAAAATTTGTTTGTTTTTTGATAAATGTAATTTATTGTATGTTGTATTCAACGCTGGTTAAATGGAAGAAAAGGCTAACGCTTTAACTTCGCCAGATAAATAAAGGCCATTATTATTATTATTATTATTAATGCAAGCCGACAAATCCAGGACAAGTCTCAGTGCAATGAATGTTTATATGCTTTCTACCCACGCCCCACCGTTAGCTGTCAGTTAAACTACATGAGGCAGGTTTCTGCCAAGATAAGCTTCAGAGGAGCCAGCCAAATAGATCTATCCCTTTAAAGGATCTTAGGTGTCAGAGTTAAAGTGTAAAGCAAGGGGATCCATCATTAAAAAAAATAGTGGGGTAAACATCAAGCTATTATACTTTATCAACTTAAAAAGAATCAGATGTGTAACAATTATTTTAGGGGTATCGACACCCTTAAATAGTAAGTATAGGGGTTCCACGGCCGGAGAGGTGGTATCTGACAGTAAAATTTGTCATATTTACATTCGCCAAACCACATGATCTGTATATGTTTATTTGTTGTCACTTTTGGCAGTCAAAATATTCACACAAACAAACCATTTGTATTTAATTATTAACTGGTTTTACGTTATAGAAACCCCAACTTATGAAAATAACCATTTGGATGTTTCTTTTTTGTGGGAGTCGCGTCTCTTGTTCACTTAAAAATGCTTTTCAAACGAGAGGTTTAACATGTGTTGTGCTCTTTTGAAATCATAATAATGAATCAGCCGTAACAAGAGTGTTTGATGACCTCGTACAAACAGTATTATTGATGGGTTCATGCAGTGTTTACAAAATAAAAAGTTTTATTTTGAAACTAATATTTTGTATGTCTCTCTCTCTCTCTAAGTTATAAAAAAGTTATTTATTTTGATAGCCAGTTATAACAAGATACAAGTGTGACTATAATAATTTTGATTTATTATTTCATGTACTATGATCTCTCTTGTTGCAACAATCACAAAACAAAACACATAATAGTTTTGTTAATTTGGTTCTTTCAATAAGTTACGAAAATGCCAGTAATACAGTAATCCTTATGGAAGTATTATTAAACTCGTTTGATAAAACTTTTTATTGATATATCTTAGGGCCAGTTTCATAGTCAAATTTAGTACGCCTCAAGAGCGGCGCTATACTAAATACAAGACGTCACCTACCTGAAATTGAATGGAATGGGCCAGTTTCATATGTGAAACTGGCCCATTCCATTTAGGTCTATGGTAGGTGTCGTCCTGTATTTAGTATAGCGCCGCACTTGAGGTGTACTAAATCTGACTATGAAACTGGCCCTTAGTATTACTAAGCAAATAATAGTGCCTAATTATTTCTGAATAGGTTGACATTAGTCACTTTTGGTCAATGTTTGAAATAAAGAACATTCTGCTGTCAGATAACCTACCACCTCTCCTGCCGTGAAAGCCCTGTAACTCAAATGTGTGTATATTATATGTAGATATTTTCAGCGCCATTGTTTGGATCTAGGGAATACTAAAATCTTGGCTTCTTATAATTTCATTTTGTAACTCCAATGAACTTTGGAGGGATTTGAGAATTTCAAAATAGAATGACTTGATGATAACAGTGAAATACACATATGACTTGGTTGTACTAGAGAAAGAAGAAAAGCTTCAAATTATTATGATAAAACTAGTAGAAAACACTTAGAGCATATGGGATGGAGATTGACATAGAGAAGTCAAAGGTAATGTGGGTATCTTAAAAGAGAAGCACAACTAAGCATTGCAGTTCTGAAAATTGAAAAATGACACCTGGACACGGGAATCGAACCCGGGACCTCTGGCTTAGTACGCCCGGGTTCGATTCCCGTATCCAGGTGTCATTTTTCAATTTTCAGAATATGATATCTAGTGGAGTAATTCTACTAACAAGCATAAATAATAGCTCCGGCTATTAATTCTTAATAAGCATTGCAGTGTTTAAGTCAGCAACTTGAGCATGTGACATTTTAATATTAAGTTTAATTGTGATAGACATATTAGGTACACAGGAGATAAAGTCAAATTTAGCAATGGCTGATGATGCTTTCAACAAGACGAGGATGCTACTGACTAGCAAATTGAACCTGGAGATAAGAAATAAACTGCTGAAGTATTATACATGGAGAATCACTTTGTATGGAGCTGAAGCATGGACCCTGAGAAGAAAGAGGATAAAGTGGACCCCTATCAGCTAACTAATGAAGAGTCAATGTAAAGAGAATCAACCTACAGGTAATTCTATGAAGTAAGGTCAAATAGATGGTTCGTATCATGAGTGTCATAGAATGATGTCATATGTGGTAGCCTAAAGTGGAAGGGGATCAAGAAGACAACAAATGGATGGCCTCAAAAGTAAGGAAGGATGAGTTATCAGGATCTATTATTATTTATTATTATTTAGCACCGCGTTTTACTACCCGTTCAAGTTATACGCTTAAGTACTAATTACGCTAATGGATTAGGAATTGGGAAGGTTTAATTTAGAGGAAGTGAATCCGCATTTGCGTGGAGGGAGAGTGGAAAACCTCTTAGGAAAAACCACCCCCAGTTCACCCGACCGAGATTCGAACCTCGATCTCCCCGTCCTCGACGGTCGGGCTCAACACGACTAGCGCGTTAGCCAACTACGCCACCGAGGCGGGTTATCAGGATCTAAAATAGGAGGTTATTGATAAGATAATTATGTAGGACTCAATTTGGACATGCCATTGGACATATCAAAAGACAGAATTCCTTATAAAATAATTTTATTTTTTATTACTGCGTCTTAATACCTGCTTGGGTTATAAGCTTATGTACTTTATCATGTTAATAGTTTTACGGATTAAGAAGTGTACTTAAATTTGTGTGGAAAACCATTTAAGAAAAACCATCCTCAGGACACCTAACCGAGATTCAAACCTCAATCTCCCCGTCATCAGCAGTCTTAGTCTATTGTAAGAGTAGCACCTTAGACCATGCAATCACCAAGACGTGTAGTAAATAATTAACCACTCTCAAGTTCCACTTTTGTGAACAATTTATTTACAAACCTTCTAAAGTCCTAAAGGACTTCTTTTTTTTACACTAAATGAACTGATCACACATTTTTATTAGCATTAGGCCTGCATTAAAGTTACCATGAGTGGATCGTGATCCCAGCATAAACCACTGTTATATTAAAAAATTACCTTGGGTTGAAGCACTGTTCATAGGAGCGGAATTCCTTAGCATAAGGAACGTGGTTGACAGGCCACCGAGGCTGATGGCCTGGTCTTCCAGTATGGTTGGGAGGCACATGACGTGAGTACTGCGAAGAATTTCTGAGAGATGACCCTCGATTGGCTGAACTCATTGGGAAGTATTGTAGTAAACTGAAATACATTATATCTTTTAAATCGTGATTTAAGATTAAATAAAAACTAAAAGCAATGTTAAGAAAAATAATAAGTGTGACCAATGAATACAAATTTTTACTACCTTGACATGAAATATATTTTAATCCAGTATAATAAAGACTTATATTTAAATTGATGTTAACTGTTTACATACAATTTAAACAAAACACTTTAAAGTTTGCTTTGTATTATATTATTATATGGGAGGCTCAGCCTTTGTTGGTTTTCTAAACAAATTCAAGTCTCCTTCAAAATAAAAGGTGTTATCATTGTCAACATTTTATGGATGTCTAGTTTGGATTTTATGAAAAACAATATAGGCCTAAATAGCAAATTTAATGGCGAGAACTAATTGAGTGTGAACTCATTTCTGAATTTGGCATCAGAGCAGCAAGGTTGCCAGGGCCTGGCAATGGAATGGGTATTTTTTTATGTCTTAAGGCAAGTTGGCATCAAGGACGGTTTGAGATATTGATCCAAAGAGTAATTCCAAGAAAGCAAGGTATTTTATACTAAATTACTTGCTGGAAGAGATTTTTCTTTCAATTGCTATTTTTAATGTTAACAACAGTTCATTTATAGAAAAAGTCACCTTAATAATGCCTAACTAATGTTGAGCCTATATTATCATCAAGTGGTCACTGTTCTGACAATTACTCTCGACACTATAAAAGATGCCTTAACGAATGAGAACGATATTTCTAAAGGATTCCTGGTACTCGTAATAATATTATTACCATGCACTTTACACTTACGTCTCAAATTTTGGAAAATGATTCAGCTTTCCCCTCTTCCTGTCGTTATGTCTTGATTGCGTTACTTGCTTGCTGTAACATTCTCCCCCTACTCCCCTCGTTGCTTCGCAACCAAACTGTTCATGTCCCGTGCTCGTCTATGGCCGTCACAAGATGTCATGTACGACCTCTCGCACTCGACTGAAATAACCACGCCTCCAAATATATTTACAACCAATGGATGAAGATCAATGATTTGATTTATACTGCACCCATATAAAAAATATATTTTAGACACGATCTACTTTTTTAACTTTATTTTTGATGTTTTATGTTGTCACATTTTATTTTCCAACTTACGTCAATTGGAATTTATACAAATATTTTTATTCTTGCTGTAATTAGAATTTTAATGAAATTTTATTTAGATTATTGTTTCAATTGGATAACGCTTGTCATGTGACTCTACTTGGTGAGCGGATTGGCTGAATGTTACTGCGCAATGTTTTCTTTTGTGACGTACTGAGATGTTGGAAAGAAGAGAGTCAAAATTTTTGTTTGGTAATGAAATGAGTTGATTTTCTGTTTAACAATTTGTTGTGTGTCTATTAAAACTGGAAATTCTACGGAACCGTTGGACCAAGTTCTGGTAAGCTATATTTTATATCCGGAAATACAATTATTTAAGCATTTTTATTTTGGTTTTCCTATGCCCTACATCTTTGTACAAAAACGCCATTTTGCTTGTATGATTGTAGTGTTAACGAAGCTGTCCACAGCTGTTCTTGTGATATCACCATTTGGAAAAGAAGTTGAGATTTTAAGCAACATATTGTGAATGCATTTTCGTGCCAAGACTTGTTTTATTTACACACTGAGGACTTTGAAGGTTTGTGACGTATTAGTAGCAGTTTTAATCAATACATTGTTTGTAAACATCTCTTGAAAGAGATTTGTTTACTTGAAAAAAAGGCTACTTTAAAAAGTTACATTGGACTACCAGATTATTTGTCAGTTTTTAAACTTTCATCCCTCATGACAAACTCAAAAATGATTGAAACAAGCACAGAGAGGTTTGGTAGCCCTAGTTATGGGTACAATCATCGACAGGCAAAAGGCTATGTTAGGCCTAGAATTTCCAAAAGTACTAGTTATTTTCAAAGCATTGTCACTCCGCCTAGGGGTAAACATCGAAGAACGGAATCTCAAGAAGTCAATTTTAATCATGTGAGACCGTTGAGTTTTTCTGGGATGGCTGCAGTTCATTTGGCTATAAATGCCAGCAGACAGGATTATCTGTATTTCAAATCAAGAACAAGTCCGTCCAAGGAAGGGAGCCCTGGTTCTTCCCCAACACTTGGAGGTTTTTATGCTGGTGCCAAATTTAGTGAACCGCCAGCCCCAAACTCTCTGCCTAAACCCCCCACCCATTGGACATCGTCGGTGCACATGCAGTCTGGGGGTTGCTACCTCTGGTTTCACCGCAGGGGATAGACAAGTGCAGGGAAATATCGAACCAACTAAAGATGTTGCTGAATGTATCTGCTTGAGTGACAGGTTCTATGCAGGCTGGTTAATGTACTTGTATGGTCATATTTAACATGAGAGGATAAAACGTATGGTAATTTTAGAGATGTGTATAGCGGGTAAAACAGCAGGTTTTTTTTGTAGATTGCATTTTATAAGGGATGGTTTTCTTCAGCACAAAATGTGAGCTTAACAATGACGAAAAATCTTCGATAAAACATAGTTTTTTTATGCTGCAGTTTTAAATTTAAATATATTCTGTTTTTAATTTTAACAGTGAAATCTTTTTTAAATTTTGGCTGACTAGGCAGAAAGAGTTTTAATCCAGAAAAGCTAAGTTAGAGAACCATTGTTTAGCTCACAAGCGTACAAACATGTGATCTTTGTAGTTGACTCTGCAGCAATAACTTCACAAGGATTGCAGTTTTTTTAGTAATAAGGCAAATATATCTTAAAATGTATAGTCTTAGCATGTAATGTACAGGTTTTATGTTTCAATGTCTGAATCGAACTCTAATCTTTATATCAAGACTTGAAAAAATTCTGTGTTCCTTCAAGAGAGAAAGCTACTTGTTTACCTAAAGATTGTTTCCTGAATCTAAAATTATTTGGTGGTGTCGTCTATTTTCACACCTTATTTTGGTCAGCAATATGAACATAATTTTTGGCTAGTTTCCTCCAGATTCTAAATAATCCTGTAGGCTATTTGCCTACTCTAAAACATGTATGGAAAAAGAAAAGATTGGGTTTGGGCGTGTTAAACAACCACACTTCAATATTTTTATATTGTCTGCAGACAATTAAATACCCATACCCATTTAGTTTTCATAGGAATTAACCCTATTTCAATCAAAACCAAATAAAAATCCAGAAAATCAAATAAACACTTAATAAGCCTAGTTATATTTCATTGAAGCAAAATAAATAAATAGATAAAACAAATTGGGATTGTTAATTTATAGGCCTCTCCTGTGTAATTATGCCTAGACACTTTTATTTAATATATACTAAAACTTTATTTTAATATTATTGATACACAAGAATGCAAAGAATCCAATATTAAGATTGTTTATGAATTTTATATTGTTATAAACAGTCAAAACCTTTATCCGACAAAATCACAAAAGAATGCTAGGTCAAATTATTAAATAATTGTAACACATCAATTTAAGAACTTGAAACATCTTGACAACACTTCAAAGTAAAATATTCCTTCCCAAAATATTTTCAAATTACTTTTCTGTCTAAATTTTTGTCTATGATGAAAACTATCTCGATCTATCAAAATCTAACCTTTGATTTATAAAGAAATAAAAATTTGATCAAGTTGGAATTTAATGTTTGAGATATTGTTAAAATGTGATCAGTGTTGTTAATTAGATTCAAAACGGCAACTTCTTTATTATGATATTTTAGTGCAAAATATTTGATGCAAAACATATTTTTGATTCATGAAAGGTTATGTTGGAATAGTTAATAATATTTTTATTAAAATACCAGGGATGCGAGTTAAAACCATACCATTCACTTAAATATTTATGCTCTTCTGTAATTTAGGCGAGTACAATTTTAATTTCAGAGTTATCAATAATTAGAAAACAAACAATATTATTATTGGTATTATTACACTTGTGTTCTTAGTGTTTGTATTAATGTTAATAAAATTTATATGGTAGGCCTAATATGACACAGAAAAAGTACCTGTAACCTCAAAAAAATCCACGAAAAAATGGTTGAACCTCATCTTTGGGTCTTTCTGAGTGTAATTAATGTGAAAGTAACCATCATTACAACCTACTTTGCCAAACCTTTGCGTAATAGAAGCAGAAAAACACCATACCTCATGATTTACCCAAGCTTGCAGCTTACACGAAAACTATCTTACCAAACACACTAAGTGATGTGTCAAAAATCTTGATAATATGCTAGTGACTTCTTGCAATATCCCACTACATGGTAAAAATAATCACTGCGCTTTCCTATCATACATACATTATATGTTGGCCTTGGTTAAGTTGAATGATTATTCGATAAAATATATTTTGGACTTTAATAGTATAGCTTCTAAAGGCTAATCAAACCATTTCATTGTGCTACAACCATAGAAAGGCCATAGGCCCTACATATGTTTTTATAAGACTATTTAAAATATTACCCAAACTAATTACATCTTTTTAAGCTATTTTTTCAAACTATCTGCACATGTAAGCATATGGACAAAGGCTTAAGTCTCATCTTGTTGGATTTGTCTCCGACAAGCAGGTTGGGGATTTTAATCCAAGCCAGCTATACTGAGATGTCTTTTGATTAACCTGTTTCCCCACGTGCCCTCCGTGTAAATGTTGTTGCATTTCTTTCTAAATTTCACTGCTTAATTCTGGGAGATTTTGGTTCCTACAATGAATTGAAACATTGCTTAATAAAATTCTCTGATCAATAATAACTTAACAGCAACACAAAATATTATTCAGTTAAATTTACGTTTTTTGTTAAATGCTTTCAAATAAAAGTAAATTCTAATTTATTGGTGACTTGTGTATCTATTTTCTTAAAACAACATTGATTCTATATAGTAGTAGTCCATTATGTTGACCGATATAACCGTAGAGAATATAGAGGTTTAACATTTAGGTTAACTAATGTATGATTTTGTGAGTACCACTTTACTGAAAATTCAGTAACATATATAATATGAAAAAGTTTGTCCAAGACTTGATTTAATCCCTCCGGAATTATTACCTTAGGTAGGGCCTACATAATATATGTCCCTAACCTTTTACTCAATTTTATATTTTCAATAGTTATTACACTTACTATTTTACTTAATTCATAACGATTTGAGACTTTAGCCCAAGACTCTAGAAATATTATTGTCATGTAATTTTAGTTTGGAAATTGTTTTTAATTTTAAGTCAAATACTCTTGTCTTTTTTAAAAAAATCTCGCCCCATGCTATATTAGAATAGTTTAAAGTCATGCAAAGCATGAGCATATCAGGTTAAGCTGCCATAGCTGAAAAAACTTGCTGTGTGTGAGGTTACAGTCTAAACCACATCTGGGAATGTGTGCCAGGTTCTTTAATAAATGTGCTTAAAATTATTTGATAGGTAGGCTTATTGAACTTTTTTGTATATACATTTTTTCCCTGAGAAATGATTCTATATGTTGCTGTGTAACTTATTTTTATAAACCTACAATTTCTCTATAGGTTAAAATGGAATCATTCTTTTTCATTTCAGAGGCTTAGCAAAAAACGGGATTATAGATTATTTTTAGTAATATTTCATAATGTAACCCAAATCTTTAAAAAAATAATGTTGAGAGGTTTTCAGCTCTTTAGAGGTACAAATGGTTTAATACCTATTTCTTATAACAAGTAGCTTTCTTTATTGCAGCTATAAATTTTGTTTTAAGCCTGGTTCTAATTGTTGTTAATATCCAAATTGAAGTACAAATATTGACTAAGGAAAATGTATCCATAATTGTGGGATATTTGATAATCCACACAAATCATAAGTATCAAGCTTTCCTAGTTGTTTTTAATAAAGCTGTATGTAGGTAGGTTTGGTAAGATACTAAGTTAGGCCTTCTAGCACTTTGTCACATAGATTATATAAGTGTCATGTCAGTTCATTTGAACAGTGTTAGTGGCTGATGAGCGACTACAGAATTCTGTATTAAGAAAATAGATGAGAATTATGTCTCTCGTTCCAAAGAAAAATTTGTTTAAACCTTAACATCTTTTAAGATTAAATATTTCACCTATTTCTTGTAGGAAAAATCCATCAGTAAGAGTACCTCAAAATAGACTTTGCTTTAAGTGCAATCACTGGTTATGACATCTAAGGTTAAATTCATAAATTTATGTGGGCTAATCAGTTTGTAAAACCTAATTAGGTAATCTTAATAATATATTTTCATATTAATATAATTGTATTAATAGCCTATAGTCCTAGATTGTGTATGCATTACATCTCAAACTAAATTTCCATACTTGTGTAACCAGCTCATAAGCTAGAGTCATCATTTAGTTGACACACATTTGTGAGTAATTAAATGTGCTTATCTCTTTTTGTGTATGCAACACCGAGAGGTGTTGCGCAACTGTAAATGCTACAGCTGATATAAAATATATATAGATAGTTAGGCTTTACCTCAATGTGGCGAAGTTAACTGTATTTTTTTTATATTTCGTAAAGATGTAAGTAAATACAATACACTCTTAGAATAAGACATGAAATTCGCTCACCTAGTTTGTTACTATAACTTGTCTTAATTTTGACTATGAAATTTAGTTTTTCTTGTAATTCATTCTCGAATGTGCATGCCTCATAAACATGTCAGGGTTGCCACACACATAGAAAACTGGAAAACTTAATAATTGTCTTGGTGGAAAAAATTAGCTAATTTATCACGAAAATAATAAAAATACTAGGCTAGAATTTGGGACATTTAACTCTAAGCCATAAACAGTTTTTTTCTACAAAGTGAGACAAACTAAGCACTGATTTTGCATATCAACTTCATATATTTCCCCTCCAAGCAAAACTCATCTTTTTCAAAACAACATTTACTTAACCTTACAATATTCTATAAAAATTAAAATTTTATTCTTCTATATTTCAATTTTAAGTTTTCTGGGAAAATGTGAATTCTTTATGGTAATAAAGAGGTATTTTGACTTAACAAAATAGTGACAACCTTAACAAGTTTATAAAATAATTTGATTAAAAGTAAATTTGTAGAAATAGTTCGTCGCTATGAAAAAGTCAGATTACTACAGTGACACTGTTTATATGAAAACTTTTTTTGTAAACTATTATACTACTTACATCACTTTTTTTTTCATAATTCTAATTATTACACTCGAAATTAAAATATTAATTACTCTGTCTTGATATAGGCCTATTTACACTGTCAAAAAAATCATGAATCAAACAGATTCTTTAGACTGTCTCCTCTATAACGCATTTATTTTTAGATGCATATTTTTACCTAGATGTCTACATAATTAGTATCTTTGCTTGTGTCTTGCCAACTTAACTGCTCCAAGCTTTTCTAGGAGTGATCTCTTTCGATAACGCAGCTATAATTCTATGTGGATTAATTTGAAACCAGGCTTCCGTTTTCTTTTCAAAAGTGGGATTAAAAGAATATGACTAGTTTAAAAAATATTTTAATATTTAAAACTTATTTTTATCAGCACGTTCAAAACATTTAAACATATAGACCATTAACATAACAGTTTCTCAAATTTGGGTTCATTTAGAATTCTACCTAACTTAAATATTAATTCCTTTTGATCCCCTTGCAGGTGCTTAAATTTTAAATATTATTTGATGTTAAAAGTAAGTAGCTGTAAGTTGGTATTTGCTATTTTTAAATATTAGATTTTATTAGAAAATAATTTTTGTAATAGTGCGATAATTTTATCAAGTTACAATGTCATATTTTGACAATTACTCATTAAATATACTGATATTGTTAGAAATTATATTTAGCTTTTTTGTTATATATTGATTGATATGTAAATCATATTTATTACTATGACTATTATCATTATTAATCTATAATTTACTTATAGTACCTGCAAGTTGAAATAAGTACTATAATTAAGTTAATGGTAAAGTAGAAATGCTGCTTTATACATTCAATCGTTCACGTCACTTCTATGATGAACTGTACTTTTATAGTCAATTTGTTTTTGAATGATTTAACTTTAATAGTAAAGTTTTCTAAGAGCTGACCCCAAATTCAATACCTTATGTTGCTATCAATATGATTTTTCAGTTCCACTTTACCTTTGACATTTGAGGCAGATGCTGAGGTTGACCAGGTTTTTTTTTCAAGTCTTGAAATTGCTGTGCCAGTTTTATTTAATGTGTGAAGTTCCATTATTCCAAGGGTGGAATTGTCTTAATGTTGTAACACCACGTTAATTACCTTTATATAATAAATCTTAAGTGCTTGTACATAGTAAACAGGGAAATAAGTTGTTTGGATACAACTGGTTTTTCATAAATCTAATTCAAATTCACCCAATTTAATCACGTTATAACTACTGCCTGTAAACAATCTTTAGAACTTTGTACTTTCTTCCATTGATAGTATTTCTGTCACCACTGATTATAAAATTTAAGATTTTTCCAGATAAATTTATTTACAAATAAAACTTTTTACAAGTTTGTGAATGGGTTCAATGAATGTTCTTTGCCACATTGTTCATATCTGTAAACACTTTGTTCATTTATGTTCTTATGCAAATTATTCTGTTACTCTGGGAACATATTTATATATTTTAATGGTTTTGTGGAGACGATGAATTTCATTATTATATAACATTATACAGTTTGATTTTAATCTTGGAATAATTTAACTATGGCATCAATAAGTATTTTGTTGCTAAGTGATTTGTTTTAAATAGACTAAGGGGGCCAGTTTCATATTCTGACTTAGTGCACTTCAAGTGCAAAACACTACTAAATACGGGACGACACCTACCTAAATTCGAATGGGCTGGGCCAGTTTCATATGCACTGACCCATTCCATTTTGGTCTAGGTAGGTGTCGTCCTGTATTTGATTAAGTGCCGCACTTGAGAGTTGTATTTAGTCTTAACTATGAAACTGGCCCCAAGAGTAGGTGATTATAGTTTATCATTATGATTTGTTTGTTTAAAAAAATAACATTTTTCAACCTAAAGTAAATCATAGTTAGGTTTAACCATTTTTAAAAAAAAGTGTTTTTAACAAAATATGATTATGTGTTGATGTTAAAAACATTTTTTTTTCTCCTAACAATAAATGTGTGCTGTATTCAAGTTGTTATTTGAATAAGAAGGAAAAAAAGATTTATTTGTAGATGTTATCAGAGAAGCTAGTGTTTCATTTGTGTCCAAAAAATATGACCTTGAGAGACTGAGCCAAGATTTGTATTAGTATCTAGTCAAAAGGTCATTGTTTTATACTGTGTATAATATAATGTAGTAAACAAAGATATTTTTTAAATTGTCTGTGATGATATAGAAAGTATGTGGTCTGTAAACTTTAATTGTAGGCTAAGATGCCATTGTTCATATTTTCATTACAAAGAGAACTCTATGCAGAATGCAGATGTTGATTGATAGTGCTAACAACCAAAATTAGTTTTTAGATCAATTATACAATGCATTTGTAAAAATAAATATAAGCTTGATAAAAGCCCAACTATTAGAAAAAAAAATCCAGCCTTGTTTGGATGGGCCTCTTTACTGAAAGTTGGCTAAGGAATTTGTAAAAGAGTCACTCATACTCATGTGTCAGGAGGAGCATTGTAATTGTTAGGTCCTGTTTGTAATGTCTCTGTGTTCATTCAAGTTCTCAGCCAACTTTTGTTGCGAAAGAGCCATACATAATATAAACTTTTTTATGTTCTCTTTAAAATCATTGTTCATCAAACTGATGCAACTTCCGTGCCATAGACCATTTAATGATAAGTCAGGAGAACGGACAGTTTATATCAATTTTCTATAATGGGGGGAACTAGTTAGAATAGTAGCCTATCATTTAGAGCAGTACTTGAATTCAAAACTCTATTCCAAAACCAAACTAGCATTGGACTCTTTTCAGAACCCTCGATAACTCACAAAACGGTTAAAAATTAGTGTATTTTTATACCATAATTTTATTAGAATATCTGGAATCTAGCCATTTAATAAACTCTATTTCTTTCGAACAAAATTAATGCGAGTAGGGGAGAAATATTGACAATTGTCACATTTTTCTTTATAAAGTTAACACTATCAATAGCTAATAAGATGCATTTAATCATTAACTCTTCAGAATATTTTACTGCTCTTAATCAAGTAAAATAAAAGTGCATTTAAAATGTTAAAATTAAGTGTATCCAAATGTGTATGCGTAATGCGCTTATGTAATCTTTATTTTGATGTGGGATATTTGATCCATTTTTCTATTTTTTTTTCTTGAAGGTTTTCTTAGTATTCTAATCAGACATTTGAGCTGAAATTTTAATATATATATATATTATTATTTTTTAAACATCTGCATAGAGCTCTCCTGTATTAAAAGGGTGATGTGTATGCCCATCTGCCCTGGGTTGTACTGAGGATGGGTCTATAATTGTGGGAATTCTCAGGTCTAACAGTTCCTGCCATGTGATAATAAGGTACAAAATAATGTTTGTAGACTGCCTCTTGATGTCATAACGAAGAATACATATTCTGACCTGCAAGCCCAGTTGTAAGTTGTGTGTATGGGACAAAAGCATTTAAACAAACGTCGTTTTAATTTTTAGCCCACCAGATATCGACCAAGTGACTGAGCCGTTTTGCAAGATTTCACATGTATAGAGGAACGCAAGGTGGACAATTTCTCATAACTGCGTCGTGTGTTCTTTTGTGTTTTCAGCAAGTTAAAGGCTTGGTCATCCTGCGATCTGACAAAAACTATTTTATGGACAGCTTTGCAGACTGCATAGTAAATGACATTCCATGACAAAAAGGGGGTAGGTTGCTCGTTCATTGAATTCATCACATTTTGTATCTGCAATAAAAGTTTACCGGCCAGCTTTCAACTTATAATAAATAGGGCCAATTGAAACACTAACTTTATTTATATATATATATATAATTTTTAAATAGTGATATCTATATAAACTTTACATTAATGGTACAAATCATTTATTCGTAAGGCTTCTCGTCGTATCCACCTCTAATGGGCATCGCCGACCCATATCCAACTCTTTAAATCGGTCGATTGTGTTGCCAGTTAACTGAACTCGTTAAAAAAATCTAGAGAGACATGCAAGACCAAGTCGAAACATCAAAATTGTCTTCCACTTTAAAAAATAAAAAACAAAAAAAAAAGAACAAAGTTGCAATACCTGAGGCCTATTACGAGAAGCAGTGAAGTTTTAAACTATTTGGTTGATGTGAACTTAAGATGTTTGTTTGTGATTATTGTATTATGTGAATCTTGGATCTCAAAGCTTGATATTTTATCCCTACTTATTTTTTTATATTCTCATATCCCATTTTTTCAATATTTAATCTCAGTTTCACTGGACCAAAGAAAACTCATCTCTTCATCTTGTAACATTTAGTTTCTTTCCTTTATTTTGTAAAACACTAAATCTGTACAAATATTTTTTTATGGCATCCCTATGTTCCTTTAATTTTTATGAAAATTTATGTGTATTTGTTCCTATTCTCCCTTCCAAATCCTAGTTCCTTCCCCAACCACACCCCGGGCCCTTATCAGGGCCCACAAATATTTCACAAAAGAGCAAATTTGTCAGTCTTAAAAACGATCACCATCACATGAAACTTTCTCTATAATCAGGTAAGTTTAGTTTACAGGTAAGTTTTAGGTTATAATAAGAGTATTGGAAGTAAAGAACTTGTATAACTAAGTCATATTGATCCCAAACAAAGTACATGTTTCTTGGACATTTGTAAATTGGTCATGAATGAAAATATTTTATGCCTAGAAATCTACTTTGAAGTAGGGTGGCATATAATATATTAACTTTTTTTATCTCCGCATCTTACTATCCGTTTTGTTATAAACATATTTAGGCCTACTAATTACTCTTATGAGCTAGGGATGAACAAGGTTGAGTTTAGAGGAAGTATACCCACATTTATATGAAGGGAGAGTGGAAAACCAATTTGGAAAAATCCATCGTTGGTACACCCAACCAAGATTCGAACCCCCAACCTCCCTGTCATTGGCAGTCTAGTCTAACATGAGAGTACATCTAAACCATGCAGCCACAGAACAGTATCAACATGGTTATATGCTATACCTAGATACACTGTTTTTCGTTTAGCGATAAAAAAAGGTCTTCAAAAAAATATATATATTTTATGTTAACATTTCGTATGGTTTTGTTGAATTTTTAAGGAGTTTAATATTAGCGATATAAAGCACTAAACGACTATTTCCATGATAAATGCCTTTATTAACGAAGAAATGGTGATTTATAATTTAAATATATACATATATATTTTTGTAAATTGGAACAATTTGTTAGATTTAACATTTTTTAATACTTGTCATCCTAAAACACACATTTGAAGCGCTTGGGATGGTTCTTTCTTGATATTTTCTTATTGTATGACTACAAGCCGATCATGTGATAAAGTGCAAAAAATAAACCCGCCCTGCATATCCCCCTCCAACCTTCCCCTCTCCCTCCATCATCGAGCCCTTGCAAATCGGCTTGTGAGGGTGTCTACTGCCTACCAAGGACAATCACTGGATTCTTCCGGTGGCTATTAATTTTGATTCTATAAATTTTTGCGTCACATGCACACATCGTTATTTTAAAAATGACAAATTTTACCTGGCTGATTTAAGACTCGAGTATTTTGTGTGGCGAATGTGAAAGTTGTCTCGAGTGGGAAAAACCATACACGTTGAAGAAACATGTCCCCCCTCTATTGGTCATGTTACAAAGAAAGCATTGGACAATTTTAGAAATTAATCAGAGGGTGAAGAAAGCCAAGACATGAAAGACTGTTTTCATAATCAATACTGTGAAAATGTGTTTGAAAGCAAACCTTTCTCTATAAAAACTATATTACCGGGGGCGTGAGAAAATGATTAAAATGTTAGTTCCTTATTACTGAAGTCATTTATCTTAAATTTCATGTTTTGGAAGGAAGAATTTGATGTTTTTAAGTACCATAGAGAGACTATTTTCCAGGGTAATGGAGGGAAGGGAAGCACGTATAATAGAAATAACGGATAGTACAAATAATCCCCATCTGTTAACCATCACCATTAAAAATTTTCTCCCCTTTGTTTATACTTATTTATGTGAAAAAGGATTTTCCACAATGATAAATATTAAAATGATGCAGAGAAATCGAATTTTCCATGTGAATAGCATTAGATAATACAATTGAAATAAGAATAGACAAATTAGTGGAAAGTGTTCACCAGCAGAGGTCCTGTTAAATACATTTAGGTAAGTTAATTTCTATTTTTCTATTTGTTATTATAATCATTAAATAAAGCCACTATTTTAGAATAAATCTTTGTGATTAATATGTTAGTAAAAACTAGGAGGCCGCAAAAATATTTTAGGATATTTAGGGGGCGGCGAGTAATAAAAGGTTACCCACTGAACTAGATCACCCTGCTTATACCAGTATTTGAAAACGGAAGTTTTCTTTATATGCATAAATTCTGTTCACCGTAGGAATTATTTTCTGAAAGACCTTTTTCCCTACCAGAAAGCTATTATATAGTAAGATATTGGTAGGAAAAAAGACCTTTCAGAGAGTAATTCCTACCGTGAATGGAGTTAGACCTATATGCCTGCCAATTTGCTTTATAATGCTATTTCTTTTAAATATAAATTCTACAAAATGTGATTTTTCTAAACCAAATTGCTATTTTTTTACAAATAATAGATGCTGAAAAAACTGTGTATCTAGCTATACCTTAGACCTAGCTTGAATCTTGTTTCCAGAACCCACTAATTCAATCATTGTAATTTTACAGAAGAGCTGGAATTATCCTATATTGTGTGTGCACAAGTTAAAAACCGGTTTAAAAATTATCCCAATGCTTTTTATTTTGACATTGTCTCATTAGTTTGTTTTGTATCTTAATATTTAATTGTTAAAACAAGTAAAAACTGACTAGTTGATTTTCAAAAATAAATATTTTTTTAGAATGTTTTGGGGAACATATTTAAGTTTTTGGGAACAATATATATATATACACACTTTATTTTATATATACATACATACATACACACTCTGATTAAATAAGGGGTGAAGCAGGGACAAAAAAGGTGTGCTATTCAGATTAGTTTTGGCAGGGTAAAAAACACTAGGGTGGGGGTCTTAAGGAGGGCCAAGTGATGGTATGTCTAAGTTAAGATAGTGTGATTAAGAGCACAAAGGGAACTCGCATGGTTAAAGGCATCACATTTGCAGTAGACTAGACTGCTGATGACAATAACGAGGTTCGAATCTAGGTCTGGTGTACTGAGAGTTTTTTTCCCACAAGGTGATTTTCCACTCTCTTGCCATTCAAATCCAGGTATATTTAATCTAAATATAACCTTTATCCATAAAACTCCTATTGCAATTAGTACATAAACATATAACTCAAATGGGTAGCAAGACACGGTAATAAACGCAGGGAGAGGGGTAAATAATATACCTAGCTTGAGTTAAAATAGAGAAGAACGTAACTCATAAAAAATAATTAAATACAGTAAGGCCCGTTACAAAGTCGAGCGGACGTTCCGCCCTCCGCATGCGGATTGTCGAGTCTACACAGTGCCGCGGAGGTTTATCAGTTTGTCCTAGGAAATGGATGGATACAGACTGAAAGTATTATCTGTGTATTACTTGTATAAAATGAGAAAAAAATGTAAAAATAGACGATTTTATATACATCCTATAGTTGCTCAAAGACGTTCCATGGCAGGATTCTAAAATTCACTAGAAAGATGAACTTAACTAAAGCAGGCTAAGTATATTTTGTGAAAATATTGTTCTATAATTTAGGCCTACACAATGTGTAATTATGATTCCAAGAATTGCTTTTATAATACAAAATTCAACTTTGGTAAAGTGAATATTAATTCATAAGTAACGTAATAAAATAATATTAGTTGTAATAAGTTATTGAATAACACTACTCAGTATTAAAATATTGTATTAATTAGAGATTTATTTTCTTCGAAATCATTGGCTTCGACTTTGTGACAATATAGAATACTGATCATAGAAATAAAACACAGCCCACTCCCAAATTTTACTTCACAGTTTTAACTAAAATAAATAAATGACTTTGTATAACTTAGCAATTTTTCTTTTGGTTTCTCTGTCCATTTCATAGAAGATTGGAATCAGCTTAGGCCTATCACATAATTCATGACAAGCACTTGTTCTTAAATCCCAGTTTTTATAATCTTCTCGAGATGGATCCCACAAATGAGGTATTATTTTGACATCCATAATTAACAATTCAGTGTCGCTATTATTGTTTATGTTGACTGAACAATGCATACTTCACAAATGAAATAATCCGTCTTGCGGTTGTTCGCTCGACTATGGAACCTACAACCTGTTAAATGGAACTAACTCAAACGGAAGATTCTTCCGTGCGCGGGCCTCTTCGTTGAGTCGTGTAAAGTCACTATAAGAACAAGGTCACTTATCCGCATGCAGAGGACGGAGCGTCCGCTCGACTATTTAACGAACCTAAGGCTGTGGGATTTACTAGTGTGAAATAAAAACTATTAATGGTATGACAAGATAGAACAATGCAATTTGTATATCTGAGTATTACTGAACAAAAAAAAGGGGGCAGTGTAATGAGTGCAGATAATTAAAAATCTTACTACTAAATAGGTTTTCTTTGGAAAAATAAACATGATTTTTTGACAATCATATCAAATTCTCTTCAGATTTAGATTTTTTTAACAAAATTGTTGGCCATTTTAAATTTTTTAATATTATCTTTTTATATTTAAAATTTTCAAAACCCTGTAATTAAAAAACCACATTGATAGCTATACTCAAAATAAAAATTATATTTCCAGAGGCATGACCATATAGCAGCCAAATACCAAGTTTAAACCAAATCTGTTAAACTGTTAACGGCTCTAGCCCAAGGGACAGACACATGAAGCCAGAGAATTTTAAGAACAACCTTTTTGGGTTGAGGTAAGGCATACACATAAAATGTCAGGACCCGTCATAATCTCGAGGTTGAAAATTTTCATAATTACAATACTTCTACTTCAAATAAAGTAAAAAAAAAAATGTATACAATTATGACAGAAAAACCATTTTTTTCTGAGTTAAATTTTTTGTATCAGTTTGCCTATATCTGACAATGTAATATAAGCCATGATATATTTGTAACAGTAAATCACTAGAATAGATTAAATGTCACCTACACAATTATATTTTATAAAATAACAATAGATCAACTGTTGCCAGGTCAGATTTGTAAAATGTCTCCATCTTCCTCAATCCTTTCATCATTCTTCCTTCTTTAATCACTTCCCTTCTAACTCTCACACTTTTTGTTATCTGTTTCTCCCATCTCTTTCTTGGTCTACCTTTTACCCTTCATCTCCCATCATTCTCTTTAGTATCCTATTCTTTACCATCCTCATTACCTGGTGATACCATCTCATCATTGCATCCTCTACTATTTCATTTACTCCTTATACCCCCACTTTTTCATGGATAATGTAATTCCTAATCTTTTTCTCCTAATTTTTTTAACAGCAAACCTGCCACAAACTTCATTCTCATGGCCTCCACTTTCCTAGTCTCTCTTACATTCAATGTCCAGGTTTCTAATGCAAATGTGGCTATGGGTACAAACTAGGCCCTATACAGCACTTCCTTACACTTCAAGGGCACTTTCTTCTCCATAACAGGTCTGTTACACACCTGTAGAACTCTCCGCCTGCTGCCCTCTTCTTATGAGGTCCTCTTTACACCCACCATTCGCCTTATTCACACTTCCAAGATATTTTACACCCTATTCCTTTCTCAGCTATACTCCATTCGTCTTTATAGCATTACTAGGCCTTATTCTCTTCCCTCTCATTAGCATCACTTCATACTACTTCATGTTAAATTTCATTCCACACTCTTTAACTTCTTCATTCCATTCCAGTAGTTACTTTCTTATTCTATTTTCTGGTATCTTCTCATATATTTATGTACAGTGGCACATCAGTGTTATTTCCATATAATTTGTACACCTCTTTCTGTCTCCTTTCTTTAAAATTGGTAGTATAACTATTGTATTCCCACTTCTGCAGCTCTTATCATTTCCACAGTTAATTCGACCACTCCTAGTCTTTTTTAATTTCATCTTCTTTAATGCATCCTCCACCTCTTTCCATGTGGTAGTCATTCACTCCTCTTTTGTTATTTTTTCATACTTCTCTGCTTCGCTCTCATCCCTTTTCTCTTCTGGGTTGAATATCTTCTCATAATATCCCCTGCATAGTTCCTTAACTTATTGTCTTTTTTCTCTCTTGTTTCTTACCTGACTATATAACACCTTATTACTTCCTTCAACATCCCTTTCCAGCATCTCTGCCCATTTCTGCAGCCAATTATTCCTCTGTTTCCTCATAACTATTCTTAAAACTCCGACTGCTTTGTTCTTCTTCTCCACTTCTGCCTTCACTCTGCCGTTCCACAATGGTGTTTACTTCGATTTCTTCTTACAATACTTAAAGCTAGGCCTTTTTGTGTTTCAGAAACTTTGAAGCAATCATTAAAACATTTTTATGTCTAATTCTTTTAGTGAAAATTACTAACATAGAGGTGGGGAAATGTTTTGATTACCTTCCGAATTCACTTTAGTTTTCTTAAAATATAAGTAAATTTTTGAACATTAGTTCACATCACTTGCAGAACTATTTTTTATCCTCTTCTATTTCCAACTAATCTTCACTTACACAAATGAGTTCTGAAACTTCAAAATCAGTTTTAACGACACTCTTTTAGGCATAAACAAAATTCTATCATCTACACCAGTGGTTCCCAACCTTTTGTGGCCCATCTCCCCTTTCTGGAGGTTGACTAACACCTATCGCCCCCTTTTCATTTTCATTGTATGCCTAATTTTAATTTGAAGAAAGTGTAAATAATAAAGCAGTTTTATTATTTTAAACAATTTTACCACCGTATATAAAAACAACCAAAGCAGTTTTATCCAGTCACTCTTAAATGAAATAGAAAAAAAATTAAAATGTACATTTTTTACAGATTTTTTTAAGAACAAAGAAGTGAAATAATGAACTAAGATCATTGACGTACATTTAAAAAACAGGAGTACATGTTTTCATTTTAAAATTGGAATCTGGAAAATATTAAGTTGACAGTAACTTCTACTGTACAGTACTATTTTAATTTTTCCCCCTTTGATACTCATCGCCCCCAAATCTCCCCTCACTTATTTATTGCCCCCCTGATAACCCAAGTCGCCCACTTGGGGGTGATCGACCCCAGGTTGGGAACCACTGATCTACACTGTGCCTAGTTGGTTATCGAAACATCGACATTTCTAACAAGTCGCTTCTCCGCCTCTCCATCTTCTTCTCATGGTCTTTGTCCGCGGCAGCCAGTTGGTTTTCTAGAGCCTCACAGATTCCTCTTGGGGTTAATAAATAATGGTGGGAGTGGAGAACTTATTTGAATAAAAATATTGAATTTGATGGGGTTGATTCGGAAGTTTTATTTTGAAGAAACGTTAAGGCTTGATGTTTTATTAAATCTAGTCTTTAAACAATACATATGGTAAAATAAAAGTTAATTATTACTTTAAAACAGACTTATATTGTTAAAGTTGTGATAATTTAACCATATGGTGGTCTCCCTTTTCTTCCAGCCATCTCTAACACACTAAAGCCAATAAGAAAAGAACGGCAATTCATTAAGTACCTCTTAGTACGTCTTCCTAGCTCGCGTGCTAACTGGTAAGTGTCTCACATCTAACACTTCCCTTCTTAGTATTAACAAAAACAGCCGCTACAATCTGATGTGCTGATTGGTTAGCTGTTTGCGCCAAACCTCCCCTTTCTACTGTGAGGCCACACATGCATCTCACAGCTTCCGGGTACAAATAAAACAGCACGATGCTTAAAAGTGAAAGGTAAAAGTAATAAAATTAGATGACGCTAATTTCAACAAAAACTTTACAAGAATGAAAAACCACTAGATTTAAAAGTTAGAGGCCTGTTAATGAATTGAAATTTAAAACATATATTGCTTATAACTTTGATTAAGATTTGGACTACTAATAATTAACATTAAACCCCATACTTTCTTATAATAAGCATTTGAACTGACTAATTTAGTAATAGAGAGATTAAACTAGGCCTAGAAAAGAATAATACATTGAAGGTGCTGAAGGCTATTTTTTTAAATAGGCCTAACTGATTGGAAAACAAGGTACTATAAGTTTAGTACTATCAGTATCTTAATATTGGTAACATGATATATAATAAACTTAAGGGGAAATTTTGTAAAATGATATATAATGTTATTAAATGTCTTTAAATATTATAGGGTGACCTGGTGGTCTAGGGTTAAGGTGTCGGACTTCTGTGCTGGGGGTCCGAGGTTCAATCCTCGGTCCCGGCACAGATTTATCCGATAGCCAAACCCTTCCTTCACCTCTGACAAGACGTGTATTAATCACAACTTGTGAAGGTGAGGAAAGCCAGGCCTCCACCGTGGTTCGGATTCCAGGTTAAACTGTGGGTCCTCCATTTCATCTCACAATCACCTACACATTAGCGTAAGTGCGTATAACCCGAACGGGTAGTAAGACGCGGTGCTAATAATAATAATTTAAATATTATAGATACTGGGCACTTGCAAGCCTATTACAACCATAGTGAATTTAATTATTTTAAGAATGGTATTAACTTAACAAAATAAACAATGGCTAACTAATATATATATAAATAAAAAGGTCGAGAGCTAAGGGCCTAAAATCCCGACCACTTTATAACACACAAAAAATAATGTATCAAAGGGGAAAAAATTAAATGTGCCAGTGTCTATAACTGTGAACAAATTATGTGACTTTATATCCCAGGCTAAACAATACATAGATCACGAAAATGTTATTGTCTAACATGAGCACCATGAAAGAACTTTAAGGGGGTCATCCAGCAGTCATATAGAGAACAAATCTAATTGATTTCAATTAATTGCTGTAAATTGCTCGCCATATAGTTGTTCACAAAACCTTAGACTTGAGACCAATATATATATTTTTTGCTTTACCTTAAATTTTTATTTGTCCTCAACCAGACTTTAAATTCATTTTGATACTGTGGTATGTTCCATAAAAGATTATAAATGAAAATTTTAAACAAAGGATGCGTCTAATCAAGATTGTTTATGGTCACAAGAATTATAAGTAAACCATTATCCAAGACCATTTTTCCCCCCACAGGACTCCATCCTCCATTTTTCGGCATGTATGTGTGAAACAAGAGAAAACTTTTAAACTTTCTTATGGCCTTTTGTGCCAGAATTTGTAAGATAATGTTACAAATAATAAATTATGTTATTTGTTTTTACCATTTATTTGATCAGTTAATGTGTTTGATTGTAATTTGTTATAATATCCATGGGTTAATTGAAAAAAAGTTACAAAATAAAATTAAACATTTTTTATTACCAAATAAAAAAAGACATACTAAATTTAATTCTACAAAAAATGAATGCTTCAACAAAATAGAAAAAAAGAGACTTATTTGTATTTTAAATAAAACATTTTATTAAAATCACTGTCCAGTACTTTTTTCAAAAAGGAGCTTCCTTCATCTATGATAATGATGTTTTCTTTTACTTGCTAGCTAATATCTTGTGTTAAGAAGGGTTTAATGAATACACTGACTAAAATAAAACTTTGCATGATCTAATTTCAGAGCAATCACCTTTGCATCTGTGATTTTAAAGCCTTTTCCAGCTCTAAGGATTGTAATCACTGATGAATTCCGTCTTGCACCACCACACCTTGTCCAACAATATGTAACATATAATCATCATAATCCACAGGCAGGATCAAGGTACCCTGTTTTCTATTTATTTTCTAAAACAGGACTGCACAAATGTAAATTAGGCCTATACAGTATATTAACTTGGTTTTTTTTTTAGTTGATACTCTCAAGGATGTTGTCTACTTGTGACGTCACGGCTGGTTAAGATAGAATTTCTCATGTTAATGAATTTACGTTTTACTCAGAGCGTTCTAAAGATATAATGTTGAAACAAAAACTATAAATTCTTAAATAATTCTAAAAATAGTCCTACAGTGTCACAAAATTATTATTTTTATCTTTAAGTAATTTTTTTGTAAACAAATTTTTTATAAGTCCTATACAACTTAGGACTATTGGGATCAGTCACCAAAATGGCCTGTAGAAATCTTCCTGTCAGAATGTAGGTTAAAAAAGTCTGTGGTAGCATATGTCTATCTAGAATAGCAAACAAGAAAAAGGTAAAATTAAAAAGTCAATGTTTTTAAGGCATAAGTATTAAAGTGAACCCTCTCAGTGTGAACTTATCATTTTCTTCCCTCTCTTACTATTTTGTACATTAGTGTCTAATTGTGATAGTGCTTAAACTGCTTAGTTGTGTCAAGTTAATATGCAGCCCTGTTTGCAAATAACTTCGAAATCTCCAGTAGGCAACATCATTATACAGAAAATCCATTGCTTATTAACTAAGTTATTTGGTTTAAATTGAGATTAATTGCTTTGAATTTTCTAATCTAATTCATATTTTGTAATTATTTTGATTATATCTATGACCCAAGAGAAAGTATATAGATTTTTTTTAAGGCGAATGATAAGAATTTGAACATTCAGTCAAGATGTGTAATATTTATCTAGATACCAAGCAGTAAATCATATAACTAAAAACAAACCCACCTTAATTTTTACTTAATGAGTTAATGTTTGTGCAGATTCGTCTTTTGCAAAAACTTAAATCCCAGTGACATTATAAAAATTTTTATAATGCAGTATTGGCAAATGAGATTGCTTAGATCATCATGAGAGTAATTCTGTAATAATAAAGTAAATATTCAGTTTTAGTTTTAAGGCGAATAGTAGGTATAGCAAACATTCAGGAAGAGATTATATTAAGCGAAAATAACTTAATAAGAAGTAATTTTCTTATAATGGTTGATGTTGTGATGTCTTTTCTGCTGTGGTATCCTAAGTGAACATATTGTTGTGCAGGCTCACAAAGTTGTTGATATCTAGGATCTCTTCAATTCAACTTAGTATTTCTAAAAGTGCTTCATAACGCACCATGAAGAATTATTCCAAACATTTAAATGCTTGATTTTAAACATCCTGAATGATTTTCTTCATGTTGATGCAAAGTCTTTGCACACATATGTTTCGCAGTTTTCTAGGCGATTAATTTCAAGCATGAATGGATATGCCTAAAACAAATTGATTTCTTCAACAGCTTAAAACTTGAAAATTCTCAAGTTTTTTTTTCGCGAAAGCTTTTCAGTTCACATGAGGAATGGCCTTATAATTAGGGATGTTAGGGATAGTCTCATTCTATCCCTGGAGTTTCAAACTTAGCTAATTTAAATGGCCTTTGATATTTGTCGGCTAGCTCAGAGAGAAACTTAAGGTCTGACAGTTTGTTAGATATCTCATCTGTTTCTAGCCTCCATAGCTGTCATAGAAATGTGTGAATTTCTCTTCTAAGAGCAAAGAATCTTATCAGACATTTCCCCACACTATGTCACCTTACTTCCGAGTGCAATAATAAATCATCATACGAAGATTCCAACTTTCCCAACAGGGCCCGAACATTTCGATGGGTTAGTAACCTATCTCCTCCACGAACTGTGTTGGTAATTTTTATCACATCTTTCATTGCCTCTCCTTGAATGATTTTTCAAATAGCACTTCTTGATATATAATCCAATGAATCAAAAGACAATTGATGCCAGTTTTTGTAGATGACCAGCCAAGCCATTTTTACTGCCAGTTGTAGATTTTGTACTGTCGGTAACAATACATGTGCATTTGTCAAACCCACTATATTTTTGCATTGCCTCATAAATATCAGCTCCTTTAGTTGACCCATACAGAGAACACAAAGCCATCAATTCTTCATTTGTGGTGAAGTCATGTTAAATGGTACGAACAAAAACAAGTAACTGACTTATATCTGTTTGGTCAGTACTTTTATCCAGGCACAGTGAAAAATATTTACATTTTTCAATAACTCCACGAACATTGTTGGCAGTCATGTCCCCCCCCCCTGTACAAAGGAACGGCTTAAAATTTTTCCGCCATAGCTGTGTCATGCTGTCATGTCTACTGTTTAAGTTTTTCTTTTTAGTCTTTAAGCATCACAGTTCTGGCAGTTCCTTCATATTTCTTGTTTTTCCTCGCTTAACATTGAGTAATGCTGCTTCAGGTTGTATTCATTTGACACTTGACAATGTTTGCAAGCACACTAGACAATGTATTTTTCCACCATTGTTTGTAAAAAAATATATTAATTTTCCAAAAGTGTTTAAAACATCTTGTTTCCATCCTCGATTTTGCGTATTTTTACCATAGTAGACTTACTCATCTTGTTGGATTTCACAAAATTATTAAAAACTCTACTTAATAACACGATACACTAACAAAGTATAACAGAAGTCTAAGCTTGCTCAGCTCACAATGAACAATGCAGTAGAAACAATTGACAGACGGTGGGCGTGTTTTCCATTTGTGGCTGCATGTACTCTTCAAGCTGTTGCCAGATTTCAGCACATTCTTTTTTCAGTATATGGTATTTTCAATTTTCGGATAAATTAAACAGAAAAATGTTACATGATAGGCCTATGGATTAATAACTAATATATTACATTGAAAGTATGTAATAATTGATATATAGTGCAGTAAAGCAAATAACCCATATAATAAATCTTACATAATTTAAGTCTGATCATGTTTAAGGAACTCCTGGATGACACTTTTTTTTAAGCTTTTCTAATGCTCTGCAGCCCGCAAAATATGCTGCCGCAGGCCGCTGGTTGACACATCCTGTCCGTCAGGTACGCAAGAATGACCTCTTAATGGAAAAAAACCCACTTGTATTCAATAATTTTATACTAAACAAAATGAATTAAGCATAAAAAATAGTTTAGCATAGTTTCTATTCTACCCTGTACAAGTGTCGTAAAACAATCTCAGCATTTTCACAACACTAACATTGGTGTAACTATGTAGTTAGTTGAGGAGGGGCTCAACACATGAAATTAGTTTATTGCAGACTTGTACAGATTTATTTTCAACCCATCTATACATCTGCATAGTTTGGGGTTTATCATAACCAAATGTGGTGTGTGTGTTTGTGTCTTAATGTCAAAAAACACACCAAATTTGTCAAGGTTGTAAGTTTGTACAAATGGTGTTTTTTGTAGGTGTTGATTTTGCATAAAATCAAAATTCAAGTCGAATCCTCCGGCTGCAAGTTAAGTTCTTGGAACAATATTATGTATCTCGCCTATTTTATGTTGAAATCTTTAACAGCTTTATGCTTAGGGGTCATCCATAAACTACGTAACACTGTTGAAATGGGGAAAGGGGAGAGCTCTAGTGTCTGCTACATGCGGGGAGAGTGGGTATATCAGAGTGTTACATAACACAGATCGCGCTTGATGTGAAAAGTTACATAGCACAGGTTGGAGGGGAAAGAGGTCAGACTAAATGTTTACTTGGTGTCACATGTGGGGAGGAGTGTAAAAGTAGTAAGAAAAATGTTTCGTGGCCTATAGATGACCCCTTAGCTTTCTCAGTAGTTAAAACTGATTTTATCATATTATCCAGTCTAACACATTCACTACAAATGTAAATTTTCTTGGAACAAATATCTAGATTGAATTTAGACATAACAATTTGATAAGTGCTATACTTCCATTTATTTTCTGTAGATTCTCAAAATAGTTCTCATATTTTTTCCTCTGGTAAATGGTTGGCAACATCAAAAAAAAACCCAGGATAATGGTTTTTTCTGCAGTGTTTTCCCCTACATTTAGACTTTTTAATGTGAGATGCTATTTATTATTTCATAGCTTCTTTGGCTTCACAAATAGTTTCTTTAATTATCTCATCTGGCTATAAAATGTCTTTAGAAAAGCTTTTATCCATCTTATTAGCTCTGCCCATACCAAGGATGCTATACTTAACATGCTATGAGCTATTAATATAAGTTGCAATATTGTGGGGGAGGGGGGCAGAGGAGTAATGCGCCACTTATCAACACACTGATTAGCCAGTCAATATAAACATTTAGCTATATTTTGTGTAGAATAGTGCAACCTTTACAGTATTTAGTAGAGATGGGATGCACACTAAAGTATCTCAAATGCAATTATGAAGACCTTAACGCCAAAACCCTCACATAATTTAAGGACAGTCCCATGTCACTATTACTGCTATTGTTGAATATTCCATTATTCGCTATTTTTACTTAAAAATACTGCTCGTTGTTAGGTACCGTTCACTGGTTATTTACTCCCCTATTTCCCCTCAATCTACTCTACTGCCTGCAGATTTCTTGGACTTAGCTACCCCCTTCACCCTCTTCCTTCTCTCCTTATCAACCCTGTTACACGTAGCATGTGGTACTCAACAGACAGTGTGCGTTAAAAACCTCTCTCGGTCACATCTCGGTGATATTCTGTAGCCCTCGTTCCTAAGAAGAACAAATCAAATCCTCTGTGTTAATGATTTAGTGTGCGACCTTTTGTATATAATGTCACTCTTTGGGTTCTATTTTATATTTCATATGTACTCATAAAATGCGAGTGTTTAGGGGAGCTCCTCTATCAAATTAATTACTA
The DNA here is from genome assembly GCA_033556935.1 of Timema podura. Taxonomy (NCBI): domain Eukaryota; kingdom Metazoa; phylum Arthropoda; class Insecta; order Phasmatodea; family Timematidae; genus Timema; species Timema podura. Next base: position 16,300,857 of record JAVRXN010000008.1, read on the forward strand.
AGACGACCATACTCGAAGATAAGACCATCGTTCTCAGACTCACCTGTGTATCTCCAGCCGAAGACATCCCTCAAAGGTAGGCTCCACAAACTCCAGTTTAAATATCAACGTTCAAATCCCGCCTCTATTTTAGTGTTACTAAAACTGGTCCTCCGGAACTAAAATTAATTTTATATAATTTTAATCTTGATAAGCAGATAGCTAATACAGCTATTCTATCTGTATATTAACAAGGGCAGATTCACTCCCTAACAACACCTCTATTTGCAACAGAGTATGGCGCTTGACTTGCTAGACAACAATCCTTTACAAATTGTGCTTGTGCTCATTCTCGTTAATGCAATCACTAATGATCAAGTTATCAAGCCTTTGCTCCTCTGACTCACTTTGCGACCTAGGGAAATGTGAGATATTTTATCACTGTGAAAGGGGGAAAATCACATTTCCCTAATGAATGATAAAATGATCATAAACATTATCAAATGAGTTATAATAAAGCAATAGTGTGGAAAGGAGATGGGGAAAACCACCCCTAGTATACCCATCCAAGATTAGAGCCATAACCACATCACTGTTGATACAATCTGCAAGTTTGACACCTTAAACTGTGTGATGACCGGCGCAGGTGCCTCTTTTTAACTATAATACAAAAGTCAATTTCAAACAACTTTTTCCAAATTAAATGAAATTATCTATTATTGTATAGAATAATGGTACAGCCCATTAATAAAGAGATGTGAAAATAAAAAGTGAAAACCTTTAAAAACGATCTTTTATTTCTTTAATAGCTTTATAAAACAAGTTTTATGGCATTAAAAATACAATAAGGTTTATAAATCAAACATACAAAATGTTGCTTTAAGTCTGATACTACACTAGCTGTTACAATATTGCTACAAGGCTGAAGCTAAGATAGCTGTTACAATATTGCTACAAGGCTAGACCTAAGATAGCTGTTACAATATTATAAGGCTGAAGCTAAGATAGCTGTTACAATATTGCTACAAGGCTAGACCTAAGATAGCTGTTAAATATTTCTACAAGGCTGAAGCTAAGATAGCTGTTACATTATTGCTCTGACATTCATGAACAAATATTGTTTCTCATAATCTGCCCCAATATTTGCAGCACTTCAACATGGTGTAATAATGCAACAATCATCTGCAGTCCAATTTTCATAGGGAGGGCCTTGACGGAGAGAAAAGCTATTTGACCTACTTTCATGTATTCATGCAGTAAGTCATGTGATCTTAGCTGTCACTTTTAATAAATATTATTATTACTTATAAAATAATAAAATAAAAATGTTTTCTCTAAAAGCCCCTTCTTATGAAAATTGGTTTGTGTATAGTATAGACCTAAATGTATATGCAACTTTTACGCTAAATACAGTTCTACTCGGTATTTATTTGACTAGATTTATAAAAACTTGATTATATTAAGTTTCATATTGTTTTTATATATTGCTCAAACATTTCCAGTATATTTATAACAATAACTATCTTTGGCTACAAATGTTACAATATATTAATATTTCAGTTTTGATCATACAACTTTTAAATAGTTTTTTTATAAACACAACAACAAATGATACATGTATAAAACACTTGTTTGACTAGCTACACAATTTAGTTGAATATTACATACTATGTGACATTAATGGTTAATATGACAATGGATTTAATTTGTAGCTTTCAACTCAACCAAATTTTATGGTAATCTTTGATTATCTATAATGTTTAAAATCAGACTAAATATCAACATTAATATTTAAAGTTTGTTTGCTGCCGTGTGCAGGTTGTTGCTGTTGGGGTGCCAGCTGGAAGATGAAGGGGGCGAGATTAATTTCCCCCTTCCCCCCAAAAATATGTTTTGATTTTGTTAAACAATTAAGATAAATTAAAAATAAGAAATAATCAATGTTTTATTTTACAAGATTATTCTTTAAAAACTAATATTATAAATTACAATGCCATCTGCCGACTGAAAAGTACCTTTTTTTTAGAAAACTCGTCATTAATGTCATTCAAGTCTGTATCGACACCCAGCCTTTGTTCAATGAATGGGGCCATGAGGTGTTTTGGCAAGATCTCAAGCCTACATTAACCATTACCCTTGGAACATTACAAATCTAAATGCTAAATCAATGCAGTTTCTAAATAAAATATAAGGTACTTAGTTCTTTTGACACGCCAACTGTTTTTGGTGTGGCTAGTGGGGGTGCCATGGCACCCACGTCTATGCATATAATTCATTATAATGCGGGCTGTGTTCACTAAACGCTTTTTTTAATCAAAATCATTTTGATAATTTTTTGTACTAAGTAGAAAAGTAAATTTCTTTAAGTAGGTCACATTATATTTTTGTAACTAATTAGTAAAAGTAGACAGGAATATACATATTATTGTAATTTTGTTAAATTTGGCAGTCTTATTAATTGTCCCCTCTCTTAGGAAGATGTATTGCATGTTTCACACTTTTTTCAGAAGAGTTCTGATGAAAGAAAACCCCAAGTCAAGGGACTGAGCAACAACAACCATTTTTCTTAAGGGGCATCCCTTGCTGTAGTTAAATGGAGAGGAACAATTGTAAGATTCAAACTAAATTAATTCTTCAATTCCAGGTGATTAATAAATATATTTGTTAATAAAATTATATATGTACAAAAATTGAAATGTTAGCATGTTATTTAAAAAAAATCACAACTAGGTTTTTAAACTTGGCTGGTAAAATAAATAAAAAAAACTCTGTTATATGAATTTTAAAATAAGATTGAGTTGATTTTTGTTTTGCTTTGTTTAGGGGAATAACAAACATCATAACTTATAATTGTCTCAAATTATTTTAAGGTGTATACTGTCATAAGTACAATAGAAAAATATTAATAATATAATATTCTATATTTGTCAGATATTCACAGTAAATGTGAACAAAACTAAATATTACATTTTATGTTTGATGTTAAAATAATGTATTCACAGTTTTTTAAATACTAACTGTAAAGAAGGATCGACTATCACAGCTTCACTAAAGACAGCGATTGTCCAAGTACTGTCTGCTATGCAGTAAAGTATGTATCACCTATGTTAAAAAAATACCCTCTTTTTCTTGCTACCTATCCTTACTTGACAGTTCTTGAACTGTTTAAACTTACATATTAGCACCAATTATTGGAAGATGCTTACTTATATAATATATAACACATTTACAAATGAAAAAGGCACAAACCCGCTTCGGTGGCCGTGTGGTCTAACACGCTACTCTTGCAGAAGACCAAACTACCGGTAACGGGTAGATCGAGGTTCAAATCTCATCTGGATGTACTGAAGGTGGCGTTTCCGAATTGGTTTTCCACTCTCCTTCCACCCAAATGTAGGTTCACTTCCTATAAATATAACCTCCCTAATCCCTTAAAATCATTATTGTAATTAGTACATAAGCGTATAACCCGAACAGGTGTTAAGATGTGGTGCTCAAAAAACAAGGCACACTTACTTGTGCAAGGTTTATTTGTTCCAATTAGATGTATTTATTTATTTATTCTGTATTAACGTTTTATAGAGACTCAACTATACAGCACTTGCAGTAAACACTGTAAATCTTATTCTGTAGTATTTAAATATGTAGGAACAGTAAATAATGAAATTTTAGAATAAGTACAGAAACAAATGTTAGTGTGGTCTATGGCTCTATACCCAATGTCTAATGATAAGTTGAATAAACAGCATTACTGTCCTAATGTTCTAAGCATACAGTACTATAATTATCCTTAGACACTTCATTCGGGGAGTTCTTACATAGTTGCAAACATCATCTTTATTATTTGCAATAGTAAATATTTTACTGTGCATGTTGTATTATCAAGAGTATATTGTAATTATTGTCTTTTAACATTTCAAGCCGAGGCCTCAAACTGGGCACCGTTATCAGGGGCAAAGCCCACCCACAAACTACGCTCTCTTACAAGAGTTTTACAGCCAAACAAATGAAATTTCAAATTCAAAGCTGAAATCTAAACTGCTTAACCTCAGACTTGGAAATATTATGGCATGTCCACCTTCACTATTATTCTTAGAAGTAAAGGTTAAATTATCGATGCTATATGGGACTAGTATACAGATAGCTGCAAGTGAGATAGGTCATGACAAAGTAGGTGCCCAGGAAGGGTTAATAGAGTAAGAACACAATAAGAACAGTCTAGAAAATGCATGTATTTTTTCAGTCAACATTAATAGCATTTTATTATAGTATTGCTATTGACAATATCTATAATTTAAAAAAAAAAGACAGCTGACTTGACATTTGAATATATGAAAGTTAGAAACTCTTGAGATTCTCTCTTTCTTACTGTGTTCTCACTATAACTTATCTAAACAAAATATATTATTACGTTTTGTACGATTTGGTCAAAAGGATCTATAAAGGTTTCTTAAAGTTTCAGTCGGACGGCTCTATGAAGTTTTTGTAAAGTTCAATCAACTTGATCTATATATAATCATATAGCTCGGTCAGATAAATCTAAGGACATTCCATACAGTTTGGTTGAATGGATCAATGAGCAATTCATAGAGTCTTATCGTGTGAATTTAAACCTCGCACACAAATGAGACCGATATACTTCTACCAGATAGATCAAACTATGAGTATGTGATCCCATATTTCCTCAAGAAAAGGCTGAAGTAATTCTCTACTTGACACCGCAGTGCTGCAAGCATTCGTTAAGGCTCTGTATCTGGCTGTAGGCTGCACTCATTGTTTGTGATATTAGCTGAAGGGAGAGGGAGGGAGACAGAGGTATCCAGAGATTGGCACCTGTCACTAGGGACCGAGTACACTACTTCTTGCAGGTCCATTGAGTGAGACCTCTGAATTATGCTATCACTCACAGGAGAAGGAAGGTAAGAGGAGGTAACAACAGTAATCGGTTTACTGTTTGCCTTATTTGAAGGGGCACACCCCCCACTGCTTCCTTTGCACCGGCGGTGTTGGAGGGCGTCCATGACACCGACGACCGGTTGAGAGTTGAACAGACGGTTGTAGTTGGTCTCTCGGTTGACTAGCTCCATCTGGTAAAAGCGCTTCTCTTCTGTGAGACTGGCCAACTCACGGTCCTTCTCGTAAACAATCTGTCGTAGGTCAGCGATGAGCTGTGTGTCTTCCGGGCGGGACTTGCAGTTTTCACACTGCTGGTGAGATTCTTCAAGGCTGTTTTAGAGAGAATAGTTGGTTAACATTAGCATATGGTTAGTTGTATGGGAGCTCATTCATATGTTAAATTTATCTTACTGTTCAATATAAAACAAAAGCATCAGTATTTGAATGTGAAAACTTGAGAAATGAAACGTTTTCTTTTTTCATAAATATAAATGATTCAATCTAAGACGACAAATTATTTTTTCTGGTAAATAACCTAGCCATAATTAAAATAGTAAATAGAGATAGGTCTAATCTACTAATCTAAATCTTCATTTTACCTACAAATCTGACTAAAAATCTGAATCTTAAAACACATGTAAACATAAAAGTCTTACTTTACAATATTAATTCTGAAAATGCTATATAAATATTTAACATTTTTTGTTGTAATGCATTCATTATGGCATTCAAACATCCAATTAGGTGATAAATTAATCATCTGGGCTTGGCTACGGTTTTTAAGTTAGTCCTATATTATGTTGGTAAACAAAGAACTGAAGAAGAATGTGTGTACAACCCGACTAGGTAGTAAGACGGGGTTATTAAAAAACACAAAAAAAGAGCTCTTTAATAAACACTAATCTAAAATTCTGAAATAAATAAAAAAAAGTTTTGAATCTCGAATCTGTTTGAAATTCCCATCTCTATAAATTTATTTGTGACTGATTGTGCACTGCTCATAGTTTTTTTTTTTTTTGCGCCGCGTCTTACTACCCGTTAGGGTTATACGCTTAAGTACTAATTACACTAATGGATTAGGAATTAGGAAGGTTGAATTTAGAGGAAGTGAACCCGCATTTGCGTGGAAGGAGAGTGGAAAACCATTTAGGAAAAACCACCCCCAGTTCACCCGACCGAGATTCGAACCTCGATCTCCCCGTCCTCGGCGGTCTGACTCAACACGACTGGCGCGTTAGCCAACTACGCCACCGAGGCGGGTTGCTCATAGTTCTCAAACACATGTTGAAAAATTACATCTAGACTCAAAATAAAGTGGTTTTTTCCTTGGTCACAAAACTCCTACTCACAGCTGCAAGAGGTTGTTGATCTTTTTCTGAGCAGCTTCCTGCATCTGACACATCTGTGCTTGCCACTGTTTCTGCTGGCCAGCATGTTTGGTGGCAAGCTCCCCAAGCCGTCTGCGCAACTCTGCCTCCCAAGTGGCATCTCGCTCTCTGCATGGAGGGACCAGGAAATGTATGGTTAGCAAGGGAAGGCGACCGATAGGAAGGTGGCCTGGCCGTGCAGGTGGTGGGAAAGGGGGAGGGGGGTGCTGCAAGTTATCACTCAAGGCATACAAGATGCAGGACCACGATATTTTACTGAAATACCTTAATTTTTAAACTACATTTGTGTAGGTTTTATTAAATCCCTTTTTCAGAACCATTTTGATTTTTTTTTTCTTAAAAATTATTTTTAGGTTAACTTATATTTTTTTTAATCCAGTTAAAAAGTGGACGAATGAATATTTTAGAAAAGACAAATGCTACCAAGTTTTACAGACAGACATTAGATACAATATATATTATCAATATTTTGTTAAAACAAAAAATTGTGATTTTATTGAAATGATTACATTAATGAATTAATTAGGTACTTATTTTATATTGGGGAACTCTTAGATTATTGGCTTTAATTAGATGTCTACAATGATATGTGCTGATGACCTTTTCCATTACATTTTTACTTATATATATTTGTAGCTACACATATTTTGGCTTTAAATCATTTAGTAATTATTTTAAGAGTGTTTCCTTTTATGATTAAAATGAAAAAATAGCAAAGTACTGCTTGAAATTCACTTTTCATTGATATCACAACACATTTTAATTTCTAACAAGTACCCAGGCAGCTACAAAATATAAATGTATTTTAGGATAAATTTATCAACGCCTAACATTAAAAAAAAAATTCATTCACCTTATTGTTAAAACCAATCATAGTTTGGTTCAAGTTTTAACTGGTCAACACATATTCCAATGGTTGTTTTAAGCATTTACATGCCATGATTAATGAAATAATCAGTTCACAAGTAGTTGCACCAGTAATTAGTAAAATTATTGTGTTTGAATTGAATTTGGTGTCAGTTAATTATTAAATTAAAAACATGCAAGCTCAGTTACCATTCATAATGCTAGCTATACACATTAATTATTATCAAGGCAGTGTTATATTGTACAGCCTTAAAAATTAATCTTCGGCACATTTGCAATAATTATGTGTACTGGCACTCATTTGATAATGTCTTATACTATTTTTAATTGATTGTACACTTTAAATACTAGATGACCCTAACAGGTCAAAATTGTTTCATATCACAGTAATTCTCACTTTGTTTTTAGGAACTTAATAATTCAGTTACTTAAAATTCAAATTTACTTGTTTCTATTTACCTTTAAAGAATGAGTCTACAATAGATAAATGCATTATATAATTATTATTTTCTAGTTAGCATAATTATTTACCAATTGATAACTTTGTATAAATGAAAACAACAAGAAAGTACTGTACCGGTAGTCATTTTAGGAGCTGGCAAGATTTGTTGTTGTTGTTTAAAAAGATTTAAAACAAAAATACTGTACATAACATCAAAATAAGATTGATTACTTATGTGAATACATAACAAACATTTATATAATGTATACTTTATAGTAAAAAATGTATAAATATATAAATGAATTTTTTTTTAATAAGTGATCCAAACCACTACATTAAGATGGAAAAAATTTATTAACACACGAAAACATAAATAAAGTAAAAAGCTAAACACATGCATATTTTAAAATAAATACACAAGACATCGCCCCCATTCATGTCAAACTTGCGTTAAAAAGCTAAAAACTGACATTCACACAGTTAGACCGTTAGCAAAATTCACACTTAAATGTTATTGAATACAAAACATTTAATCATAGCAAAATTGAGATTTTTTCATTTGTAGCAGATAAGACATTTCGGCAATATGGATCTTTCAGAAACGTATTTAACAAAATTATGGTTTTCTTATTTCCTTCGCTTTGATATAATATTTAAAGTTACTGAAGCCAGAGCTCCAGAATAACTATTTAAAAGTGGGTTTTATGGGGTCTTTCTGTAAATTTCATAATATGCAGTACTGTGTTTGTTTTTGTTATTGTGTATTTGCACTGTTATAGTCCTACACATTTTATCAACATATAACTAACTACTTGAGCAACATTTCACAAAACTTGGCT